>JAMJFZ010000020.1:1087500-2287500 GCA_026225945.1 Cricetomys ansorgei
GAAAAAAAATGTAAAAACTAAGTAAATAAAAAATCGTTACAGCTGAAGGCACTGTGGTTATTTCATCTCCGTGATGTCACGTGGCTTCTGCCCAGTTTGTCACCTAGCTCCTCAGCAGCTCTAAGGATAGCTGCATGTAGGGCAGAATAGTCCGCACACAGTAGTCCTCCATGTCCTTTATGGTCAGAGAGCACTCGTAACAATACATAGCTGCATTTTGTCCTCTCAAAACAAAATGAGAGATATAAGATGGTGCCACTGGTGTGAAAGCCAACTTGGCAATTCTTCAAAAAGTCACGTTCAGAACTGCCATATGACCCAGCAAGTCCAATCCTAAGTGCACACCCGAAGGAAATGAAAACACATCCAAATATCCACACATCAATGTTTGAAGCAAAACAATTCACACTAGCAAAGATGGAGGCAAGTCTACTAAACGCAATGGAATGTTATAAAGCAGCAAAATGTTGATCATTTGAAACTTGCTTACTTACAAAAACTTACTTACAAAGTAAGTTTCAAAATATTGGGTGAAGTCAAATACAATAGGTAATGCATTATATGACTCAATTTATATGGAATACCCAGAATAAATAAATCCACAGAGACAAATGTTGTCGTAGGTTGACAGATGAACTGGGCTGGCTGCGGTAGAGAATGACTGCGGCAATGAACGGGTAGTGTCTTCGGGGAAATAAGGAAAAATTGGTGGCACTGAACAGAAATCAGGTTTACACAACACTGTAAATACACTAAACCCCACTTAATTGTACTTTTAAACTATTGCTTTTATGTTAACTTAGCTGTTGATTTCATTTGAATAAGAAAGAGATAACCGAAATGAGTTGGAAATGGTAAATATAAACAAATTAAAAAAATCTTAAAAGAATCACAGAAAATATCTTACCAAACAGGAAGCGCCCTCCACGATTCTACCTAGTTTGCCAAGGCAGATAGAGGAGAGCTGATCTCCTCAGCACTGAAAACCGGATGTGGTAGCGGAAGACAACCCAGTGAGTAAGAGAGCTTGTTGGGCCAGCAAGAGGGCCTGAGTCCAGGTTCTAGCACCCACGTAAAAACCTGGGAGTGGGACATGCATGCTGGAAAATGCACAGGGGGGCAGATGCAGGGGGATGACAGGAACTTGTTGGCTGTCAGCCTAGCTCCAGAATTAGTGAAAGACCTCATCACAAGGGACTCAGAGAATGGGAGAGCAGGATACCTGATGTCCTTCCCTGGCCCCTGTACACACACGTGTGCACATTCACCACACACGCACTCACAGATATACACAAATCAGAACTTGAGTTGTAAGCTCTGGCCACTGCTCAATTCATGCTTTGGCTAATGCATCCACTAGTCATATTGACAAAGCCCACTGTACGCCCACCCCCACTCTACCATCTATCGCTCCAATATGCACAACAGCACAGGCTCAGCTACAGGATATTTTTACTCATAAATTCATTTAAAATTATATAGACTTTTCACATACTCTGGCACACACCAGCCACCAAATGTTCCTGGAGCACAGACAATATGAAACAGAAAACAGAGCTTCCCCCCATCCAGACCAGAGTCCACTTAAGCATTTTTTCTTATCACATTCATGACGTACTTCCAAGCCCAGAACACCTCAGACGACGAGCAGCTGGGAACGAAGAGTGTGGGCATGTCTGTGCTGCTCACAGGAAGGTGATGGTACCTCGGACCCGAGGAGCAGCCAGGAGGTTGTCAGCCACCCAGACAGTGGGAGACGTGTCACAGTGGATGAGGCTATTTTTTTCTTAGGAAGCACATAGAGATGAATGTTGGTTGGCTTTACTACTTCTATGACCTGGAGAAACTAATCTCTTTCAGCTTCAGGTTCTTTGCCTGTGCCATGAGTACAATGTCCACATCTGGGGTTGGCACTGTGACAGGAGCATGTGTAAAGTACATGGCTGAAGGGGTTTGCTTACTTCATTGGACTTACCTCCAGCTGGGCGTAGACTTGCTCAGGCATCTTCTGGCCGTAGCTTTCCAGCAACATGATAGTTTCTTTCAGAGGTTCAAAGAGCTCATCGGTAGCTCTCTGTCGGCTTCTTACAGCCAGGAGATGGCCCATGATGTCAACTAAGCCATCGCGATCACCTTCACTCAGCTGTTTTTGCAGTCCTGCATCCGTCTGCTTGACGAATCCTTGCAGCTCAGTCAAACTGTAATGAACACGTACACACATGTGTGCATAAACCAGGACAGTGAAAATATCTACCCTCGTATACAGAGTTCAAAGCAGAACTATTCACCAAAGCAGAAAAACAGAAACAGGCAAGTATCCACCATCAGATGGAAGCATCCATGTATGTCACTTCCCACACTCCTCCTCCGTGCCGAGCCAAGGCCTGTTCTCCAACCCCTGGCAAGTGTTTCCCATTCTGCCTCTGTGGGTTACTTAGGATGACACTTTATGTATGTGGAATAATGCTGTATATGGCCTACGGCATTTGATGTCTTCCACCAGACAGGAAGGGTTCAAGTTCATTCATGCGCAGGCATGGTAAGGCTCGACTGGATCTTATTTTCATTACGTATAAACATTATTTGTTAAACCAAAAGTTAGCAGTACAGATATTCTTGGTATTTACTCATTAACTACAAACCAGTCAGCTGTGCATGCACATGCAGAGGCCAGAGGCCAACTTCAGGGGTCGTTCTTCAGGTTCCACGCAACTTACTTCATTTTGGTTATGGGACAGGGTCTCTCACGAGCCTGGAACATGCTGGTTTAGGCTGACTGGCTAGCAAGCCCCAGTGATTCTTCTGTCTCCCCCTTCCCACCTCTGGGACTACAGGCATGTTCCACCAGGCTCGATGTTTACAAAAGGATGGGAGATTGAACTTGGCTCCTCACTCTTATACGACAACCATCTTCCCAGGCCCACTAGTCAACTTTTGTCGAAAGCTAGTACAGTTCCAAACACAAAAGTCAAGGCTACCTTTCGATGACGAATCTTAGCAGATGCTCCTGGAACATCCAGCTCCACTTCTTGATCACACTGAGCAAACTCAACTTGAAAGGTTTCATGTCAACCTTGAACCAACTGTTAAACACTCGGAAGTCATCAAACTTGCTCAGCTGTACATACAGGGCCTCATAAATGTCGATCTACAAGATTAGGAAAAAAACAGCTATACAGCAGCTCCACAAGAGGCCAGTTAACAGCACTAAATGCTCAGGGTTGCCTTGCCTGCTCTTTGAATTGTTCTAGAGTTGGTGGCTGCAGGATGTCTTCACTTGCATGAGCATCTGTTTCCTCAGATGGTGCAGCATGGCCGTACAGGAGAAAGTGCTTCAGAACCTCCACTTGGTCATCCACCCAGAGGTAAGAGTAGGTCTCCAGAGAACTTCGAAATTCCAAGACTTTGCTGATGACATCAGCCACTCTGTTCATTATCTCCTGCCGGACCTCTGCCAGGCCTAACATGTTATCCATGTCATTCTAAATGAGAGGGGAATCAAGGCTGGGTTTTTATCTAAGGAATTCTTATCATAACATTATCCAAGGTAATTCTCCAAGGGAAAGTCCTCGACAAAAGGAAAAAGAAAAAAAGGTGTGTTTTTTTTTTTTTTGGGTGTCTTTCTGGGACTCCTCATTACCCGAGTTTAGTTTGGGGTCATTTATTCCGGACCCTACCCATTTCCTGAGAGAATACCTGGTAGTTCGCGATCTCCAGGTGTGCCGCCACGCGCCGCATCTGGGCAGACATTCTGAAGCTGCCGCACAACGTTTCCTCCACCAGATCGTAGAAGCCATCCCCAGCCTCTCTCTCTAGAGGGGGCTTGAACACAATCTCAGGGGGCATTAAGATCATTTGCACTTGGAAAAAAGGTACGGGTTTTAGCTGTCTCTCGGTGTTCTTCAGGAAGAAGTCCAGGTCATGCAGGATGGCCTGAAAAAAGCCTTCCACCACAATGTCGTCAATGAATTCCACATAAATTTTCCAGGAATCCAAGGAAGGATCAGCTCTGAAGAGCTTCCGGTTCTCCTAAGAGCAGTATTTAAAGAGAGAGGTTAAGGATACCATAACAGGGAAGCTGCCACTGGAATAGCTACAGAAAGAATTGCATTTTGGTGTGTGGCACAGAAATCTTCAAACCCAAAGCTACAGAACCTTGAGGCAGAAGGCAAAGACTAGTGTGCACTTTTATAACACTGTAACATTAAGTTCACAAACCACATATGTGCAAAGAATATCCTTCAAAAGAAAAATCAATATGAAAATGTCTATCTTCAAATACAGGCAAGAAATACATCACAAGAAATCCCAACACATTCTGGAAATATCAGGCCCTGGGCTCCAGTTCTTGCTCTGTTCCCAACTCACGGTCTTGGACTTTGCTATCCAGGACCCTGATGGAAATAAAGAGCTTTCCCAATGTCCTTCTGAAAACGTTGTTCTGAGACACAGTATTACTAAGTCAGGGATGGGAATCGTATGTGTTTGCTGCCCTCAAATGTAAGGGCTACATCTCTTGGGGACGTTATCTGGAACACCCATATCTGTACAGTCATTGACCTGCATGCATTCATCTTACGACCTAAGAACCTGGAGACAGCTGCTCTTTCTTTTGTGGTCACTAGAAAGCAAAGGCATAGATATAAAACGGGAAATCCTAAAGACCATCTCGTCCAGTCTGCCATGGAAGATCTGAAAAACAAAGCCCAGCGACACAGCCAGGACTAGAAATCGGCATCCTCCCACGTTCCTGGTACATCAGTCACACCTGAGCCACTCTGCTTCAAGCAGAACTCAGATTCTAGAACCATCTGCAAAGTGTTCTCCCTCCCCCTCCTCCCATCTGAAACTCTTCCCGAGGGCATTAGCGACATCCTCAAGGAGAGAATGTGGAGGAAAGAGGCAGGTGGCCTTCTGCTCACTGCCACGTCCCTACATCTTTCCCAAAGCCACGTCCTCCCAGCACCTCACAAAGGTTCCATACGTCAGGGGCTGAACACATCCAAACACCCAACCACTGCACGTGTGTTCTGCACATAGCTGCCTCGTGTTGGGACCTCTCATTTCTTATCAAGAATGGGGGTTTTGAAACTACTCAGTTTTGACTTGGGATAAAACAGCCTTGTTAGAAGAAAAATTCCAACCTAATTCTCTGAAAAGGCAGTGAGGACCCTTGTCTCATAAAAGTTTCAAGTCAGGTTTTTTTGCTGACCAGTGCATTTTAACTGGGATCCCTAAGTCCAAATGATCTAAGTCCCTGTAGTTTAGGGACTACTTTTTTTTATTATCAGGAAAATGGAACCAAAGAACTAATTGTGATCCTTCACCTGTTCTGTGAGACAGACTGCCCTACTGCACAAACAGGTGTTGAGGTACATCCCTGCCCCCCAAAGACGCAGAAGAAGTAACAGCACCAAAGAGTCACAGCCAATGGTAGCTTAAGATACAAAGAAAACTTTAACATCAGATGTATTGCTCCTGTAACATGTCAAATGCTTGAAGGTCCACTTCTGCTCCGGGAACCTTAGGCAGCACGTCAGAGCAGACCCCTGCCTGTATCCTGACCACAGATTTCTAGCCTAGACTTCTAGACCACAAGAGGCTTCATCGCTGTTATGTAAAAATCCTCCACCTCTGGGACTCTGCTATGTCAGCTTCAGGGAGCCACTGAAACTCTTTTGGAGAGGAATACGTAAGACACGACTTGGGTTTTTAAAGGCATCTGACTGTTGTCTTAACACTGTTTCTAGAAAGTGATCAGGCCTCTTCTGGACCGAAAACTGCTATCTTCACATGGCAAAAGAGACCCAAGGTCCTCGTGGGTCCCTTTCAATAATGCTTTAAGTTCATCTATGAAGGCTCTGTCCTCACGACCTCACCTTTCCAAAGGCCCCACCTCCTGTTCCTGTCCCTTCGATGTTAGAACCTGAGCTGGGGAAGTCAACATTCAGATCACCTAAGAGGCGATGTTTCCTGACTAGGTGGTAGCAGCAAAAGTGATTGGAAATTGATGGATTCTGGTTGTTTTTGCTAGTGGGCTGGGTGTGGAAGACGTGAGCTCTGTCAAGATCCACAGGAGGCATCATGAAAGGAGATATATACAGAAAGACTGGGGTTTCTGTTTTAGACGGTATGAGGTTGAGGTGTCCATTGGTCAAGTAGAAGAGCTGGACAACTGGGTTTACTAGCATGGAAGTCAAAAGAAGGCCCCCTATTGGAAATGCAGATTCAAGAACCAAGGCACTAAACCAGGATGTTGGAGGAGACCTCCAACAGCATGGGTCTGGGGACTGCTGGACAGGGTACTGTGGTCTGGGGGACTGCTGGCCAGGGTGCCATGGTCTGCGGAACTGCTGGCCAGGGTGTTGTCGGTCTGGGGACTGCTGGCCAGGGTGCCGTGGTCTGGGGGACTGCTGGCCAGGCTGCCGTGGGACTGGGGGACTGCTGGCCAGGCTGCTGTGGGACTGGGGGACTGCTGGCCAGGGTGCCGTGGTCTGGGGGACTGCTGGCCAGGCTGCCGTGGGACTGGGGGACTGCTAGCCAGGCTGCCGTGGGACTGGGGGACTGCTGGCCAGGCTGCCGTGGGACTGGGGACTGCTGGCCAGGGTGCCGTGGGCCTGGGGGACTGCTGGCCAGGGTGCCGTGGTCTGGGGGACTGCTGGCCAGGGTGCCGTGGTCTGGGGGACTGCTGGCCAGGCTGCCGTGGTCTGCGGGACTGCTGGCCAGGGTGCTGTGGTCTGGGGAACTGCTGGTCAGGCTGCCGTGGGTCTGGGGACTGCTGGTCAGGGTGCCGTGGGTCTGGGGACTGCTGGCCAGGGTGCCGTCATTCTCCTTGGAAAGAACAGTAGTACGGCTGGGCCATATCTGCTCTGAGGTGCTGCCTAGGGCTCCATGGAGCAGAAAAGAACCTTCGAGGCATTTGGCTTGTAAAGGAAAAGCATATCTAGAAATTAAACTGTAACAAAAGCCAGTGTGTTCAAAAGCCTGTGGAGTCTCCCTATCACCTGTCTCACCTCCCACACCTACTCCTACTTCTGGAGCACAGCCGGGTGCTCCAGCTAGCCAGCAGCTTCCTCTGCCTAAGACCCTCTGCAGGCCACTTCCTGCCTTGGCTGACTCCGTAGCCTTTTCCAAGTATTTGCTCAAATCTCACTTAGGCCTACTCTAATCACACTACTTAAACTGTACCCTCTCTCCAGAACCTCTCGCCCTGAATGGTACTTGAACGCTAACCTTTTCCTGTAGCTCTCTCGCTCTAACACACCAGGCCTGCTCTCTCCCTGCCCACTATGCCATAAGGCCCGCGACAGCAAGGATCTTTGTCCCGTTAACTGATGTATCTCATACGTAGAATGAGGATGGGGCGATGGCTCAGTGGGCAAAGCACACAGCGTGAGGACTGGAGCTCGGTCCCTAGCACCCACATAAATGCCTGGTGGGTGTGGAAGTCTGCCCACAATCCCAGAGCTCTGTAGGTGGAAATGATCTAGCTCAAGCTGGCTGTACTGATGAGCTCTGGGATCAAAGGAGAGATCCAGCCCTAAATTACAATGTGGTGAGCAATCAAGAAGGATTTGTGGTATCAGCACCAGTCCTCTCCATGCGTGGACACCCACCTGTATGAAAGCCTGGACGCACATGTGCTCCACACAGGTTCAAACATGCATGCACATGCACGATACACACAGGCACATATAAATAAACAAAATCTTAGAATGGTACCTAGATAAAGGAGGCTCATGGTGAATATTTTTTAGTTTATTAATGGGTTACATCCAATTTTAATCAGGAAAATCATAATCTCTCTCTCCTCCTGCTGACCTTCATTTTACGCATGGGAAAATTCAGGTCCAGTCTGGAACACAGAGACTGAACACCCTGGTCTCTGGGCTCTACCAAGGGTTCTTTCTCAATACCACAGTGCAGGGAGATCAGAAGGGTACCATCTGCCCTACTCACAGGACAGTGTTTATGGTTTAAGGATCACACAGACTTCGAGAGAAGGTTTTACATAATGAGATTCTCAGGAGAAATAAACAGCATTATCTTTCATTCCCAGCCCTTTCATTGATTGATTGATTGTGTGTTTGCATGTGTGCTTGTTTGTGTATTTGTGTATTTGTGTGTGTGTGTGTGTGTGTGTGCTGGCATGCACATGGAAGTCAAAGGACAACTTGCAGGAGTGAATTCTCTCCTTCCACCATGTGGATCCCAGGAATTGAATACAGGTTCTCAGGCTTGGCATTAAGAACCTTTATACATTGAGCCATATTCTGCCCATTTTCAGCCCTTTGTCTTAAAAACTAAGAACAATGTTAACTTCTTCCTGGTTGTGTCACCAGCATTGGCCAGCTGCACGTACCTCTGCCTTGTTCCCTCCTCTCACTTCAACAAGGCTTTATGCTCCTGTCTAGAGCCAGAATAAACATATATTCAGCAGTCCCCACACCCTACATGAATTCCTCCAAGATCTTACTCTCTAAGAGATCATTCCAATCAATACATGAACAGCAAGGAATATCAGAAACAAGCCCTTCTGTAGCCCAGACACAGTGTCCTAGTATAGATAAACTTGTGCTATGCCCCACAGCGAGTCTCTAGGAGTTCTCTGGCTGCCTTCTCTCCCATTTCTCCCATTCTCTACCCAGCCTCTAGTGAGGCTGACAGTATCAAGTCTCGTTGCCAAGTTCACCAATGGCTTCTATTGCCTAGCTCATGTTCAACTCCAGCCTCCATTTTTATGTTTTAAATGGGGAATGAGACATAGATGAACTCTTCCCACTCTGTTCCTCTCAGGGCATCACTGTCTCTCCTTTCAAGAGGAATCCTCTTCCTTTCCTAACCTCAGAGGTACATCAAGGTCAGCCCTTGGACCTCTTCCCCATCTGCAACCAGTTCCTATGTTTTCCTGTCTCATTCTGTGGTTTTTAAATATGTATACTTGTGGTTATTAATTCTGTGTTAGTCTCCTAGACTAAACACAGGACACTTCCAATGCCACCTGTATCAAAATCTTTGATTACCATCTTTGACTGACACTTCCAAATCCAAATCCTGGTTCTTCTCTTCAAAACCTGTTCCAACACCTTCTCTCTACATCAGAGAAACCTCCTTTGTGCATTTGCTCAGACCTGAAACCTTGATTTCCCCTACTCCCTAGAACAAGGCTCACCAACTCTTCCTTCAAAATATATCCATGCTACACACAGCCCTTATCAAAAGTAAAGGGTAAAAATATCTCTGGCAAATTCTGACATGGAGGCCCCCACACTCAAGGATATCTGTTAGCACAAAAGGCTCCTGTCTGACACAGCAGACACAGAACTAAGGCCCATAAATTTTTCACTGAACACCTCTCAAACAGCACTTCCCCTTTCAAATTCTACAAAATCTGTAGCCTCATGTGCCATGGTATACAGCCTCCCCTCCCATGGAGAGACTGCTGCCTGTCACTGTTCTTGTTAAAGGAAAATCTGTTTCCGTTGAGGTCAGTTTCCTCTGTAGATATAAATATTTATCTCAAATGGGTTCAATAAAGAACAGAGAATCTGAGATGCAAGCCTGAACAGCTTAGGCAAAGGGCCCAGTCTCTGATGGACTGACCCAGAGCATGTGGCCTCCAGGTAATTTATTAAGGAAAGCACTGCCCACTGATACAAAAGTCTTAACTTCTTAACGATTAGATTCACAGTGCACCAACCCCAACGTCTAGCCAGCTAACTTGATACCATTTTATAGGCAAAGTCAAGACCCTGGGCAAGGTATTCCTTAACTGGTGCTTAGGCTGGGGGAGTAAACCATAAAAGCTTCCTCCATTAGCAATAATGCAATCAAATGCCTTTAACATTAAGATCTCAGCGGGCAAGATAAATTTGAACATGAAGCTGTTCCTTCCATGGGTATTGAGTAGAAAATTACCAGTACTCCAAACTAGCACCCAAGAAAGCTGCAGCCCATCCATACCCAGAAAGCTGGTTCCAACAGCTAAGGAAGGTGACCTGGCAGCAGCTTCTGCTGACAAAGATAGCAGCTGTTCAAAGTTCATATTACTGTACATAAGTGCATGTAGCTTTACAATATTTGAGAATGAGTTTAAATATTCCACTACATTCCTCTTTTGTTTTCACATTGTCTTGATCATTCCCCTATGACCCAGACCCCAGCATTTCTCGTTGACACTAAACTCTTAATGGGCTGTCTCTTCCTCCTTGCTCTTTGTGACTTATACTCAACAGAAGCAGCTGCCAAACCTGTAATCTGTGTACATGGCTCCCTCTTGTACTATTCCACACATAAATTTCTCATTGGTGATGCTGAATTTCACACCGATCTTGGGTGGGCCAGGCTGCTATACCTCAAATCTTAGGTTCCTTCACTACTTAGGTCCCCTCAGTCTTCTGCAGGACTTCTCCCTTAGTGAAGAGGGCTTCCAATGTCTCCATTCAAAGCTTAACTCCCTTGTCCCTGACTCTGTCCCTAGTCCATAATTCCTGCTGTTTTACACTACTGCCTTAGTTATAACTGACATATTATCTATTTATTTTCTCAGAGCATAAGCTCCCTGGTACAGTGGATCTTCTCTTTCCTTGCCTTGCTCTTAGTTCATGTTTCTCTCTTTTGTTTTTGCTAAGTTTACTTTTTTTCTTCAATTGGTTACCCAAATGGATGGCTTGTTAGTAATTTGAGAAACCCAAATATTTACATGTATACACACGTACACAGAGAAGATTATTTTATGTGTGTGGGTGTTTTGCCTTCATGTATGTATGTGTACCATATGTATGCAGTGCCCACAAAGGTAAGGAAAAGGTGTTGGATTCCTTGGAACTGGAGTTACAGAAGGTTATGAGCTGCCATGTTGATGTTGAAAATTGAACCCAGGTCTTCTGCAAGAGCAGGAACTGCTCTTAACCACTGAGACATCTCTCTAGCTCCAAGAATCCCAAATGTATTTTTGAAAAGCCGAGTAACTGTTGCTGCCATCCTTAGGAGACCATGAAGACAAGGTGGCTGACGAGCCAGCCAAGTGGTAGGATTTAGTAGCAGCCAAAGATATCAGCTGGGACAAAGAGGGATTCTATAGCTACCTCTTTAGTTGGTCAGCGTACCTTATATTCACATCTCTCCCTCAGAAATGAGGAGCAAGGACTACACAACACAGATTTTTCTATCTTAAATTCAAGCAAAACCATCTATTAACTCCTTCAGGCTTGCTGTACAACATTGGGTTCGCCTTTTGTTTTTTTCCTCTCTTTAGTAAATAAAACTATCCATGTATGTTGAAATACTGGACGCCATTACCTCTACCAAGTTGTGTATCTTACAGCCATCTTCTTGGATCAGCTTGTATTTTTTAGCAAACAGATCACCCTTGTCTTCCAAGGTCAAGGCAGCCTCTTTCCTGGGCTCCCTCCGGGGAAGCAGTGGCCACTCTGCCCAGGCCTGCATGATTTGCTGGATCATTCTCACGTTGCTCTGAGTCTGTGCCACTCTGCGCTCCAGATCAGCAGTGGCCTCTTGCACCCTTTCCATGTAGACCCAAAAGTCATCCTGCCACGTCAGCCATGATGCAGCCACCTTGAGCTGCTCATCAACAGTGCCAAGCTCATCCTCAATGAGAGGGTATTCCACTTCCAGAAGGGTCTGTTTCAGCTTATTGTAGTCTTGTACAAGGAGCTCAAGATTCCCAATGTACTGAGCAGAACAAACCAACCGAGCAAGGAAATGGAAAACAAAAGGGCCAGACACATTAGCACCATTCTGCATCTGAGAGGCACCTCCAAACCAAGAAATGAAACTCAGAATGTTTCCATCTCAAAGTATCGAAAAGTATCAAAAGCCACAAACCTTTAAGATAGTGTGCCTTTTCTGGAAAATGCCTAAAGCTGAATGTGGTATGTTGGATTTCTTCAGCATCAAAAGGTATTTGACTTCTCTCAGCACCGCCACAAGCTGTTGCAAGAATATTGAGGATTATTGCATACTTTAAGAATACAGTTCTGGGTCAACAAGATAGCTAGTGAGTAGAAGCGCTTGCTATGCAGGCCTGGCAATCTCAATGAAGTCCTTGGATCCCGTGGGGAAGAAACCTCAGCTGTGCTCACTCACTGTGGCAGTCCCAGCCCACGTACTCCTACAGTGACGTGGGGGTGAAGACAGGAAGACCTGCCGGATGCTCACATAGTTGGTGCGGCAGTAGAGACAAGAGAGACAGCCTCAGAAGCGAGGAAGAAAGCTACCTCTGCGTCTCCTGACCCACATGTGTTCCATGCACTGGCTTTCTCTCCCTGCCTCCCCCTCAAACAAAATGAAAATAAATACATCTCTAAAAATAAGAATGCATTTGAATTTTAAGATGAGTTTAACTTGTGATACTTAAAATGTCATCTAGCAATTACTGTATTTCTGGTTCAAAGTAAACAGACTTTTGCTACACATGCTGCTTTGTTATATCCTAATTCATGCACGTCTTCATCCATTATGGTATATGAACGTTACTGTATTTACAGCATATGTCAATTTTTTAGTTAATTAAAGGTTCATTTTAAAATCTGAGCATTGCTGAATCCACAGAACTCCATGGAGTGAGAGCTGTTGGTTTTGGTGTGTGGTAGATGCTTCTAATGCTCACAGCTGTTCTCAACGGGAAACAAGGCTGTAGATGGTAGTTAAACCAACGAGACTCTCAGTCATCCCTAAAACACTTTAAGCAATTGCTTTTATATCTGTTTGCATGCTTATATTAAAATTTTAATACTTATATATTTTTAAATAATTACCATTTCCAGAAAATTTTAAACTCAGAACATTTAATGCCTGTGTTATGTCCAGGAGATGTCTCGCCCCCAGCTGACTAAGTAACTAAAACACCACCCACTAAATCCAGTGAGTAGACCGGTTTTATGAAATCAGATGTCAGAATGCTTAGCTTTCTTGATAAAGGATTTATATTGGTGTACCGAATTTCATTGGCAAAATAAGGTGATGTTGGTATTTGCATTGATTTTAGGGAAACAGAACACAGAATGTTCAGCATGACCCTCTAATTCAATAACGCAACTTCCCACTTCCTAGGCAGGCACTGAGGTTGCCAGGGAAGGCTCTGGATAATCACTTCCATAATGTTGAATATTCTTCATTACCTGGAGTTCATCAAATTTTTTTTGTTGTTGTTGCAGAAAGTTAAAAAGAAACTTGCCTTTAAACTATCACACAAATTCAAGGTAGGTGAATAGAAAAGAAGAATTTTGTGCCTCTTATCTAGAAAGTAAAAAGACTAGGAGATAGGTTGTTTAAAATATATGTTGTACATGTAGCATGTGGTCAGGCGTGGTGGCTCATCCATCTAATCTCAGCCAACACTTGAGAGGCAAAGGCAGGTAGTTTCATTGAGTTTAAGGTCAGCCTGACCTACATAATGAGACCCTATCTCAAAAAAAAAAAATCAACCCATCAACTTATCTCTCTCTCTCATATATATACACACACACACACACACACGTGTGTGTGT
The DNA here is from genome assembly GCA_026225945.1 of Cricetomys ansorgei. Lineage (NCBI taxonomy): Eukaryota > Metazoa > Chordata > Mammalia > Rodentia > Nesomyidae > Cricetomys > Cricetomys ansorgei. The sequence continues at coordinate 1,101,011 of JAMJFZ010000020.1, forward strand.
GCATGTGCGTGTGCATGTGTGCATTAGGGCACATGCACAAGTACATATATACACATCTATTTACTAAATATGTGCATATCGAAATTATATACACACACATGCACAAATATATATCTGCTAATAAGGCTTCTCTACCGTCATTGTTCATAAGATGCTACATAGTTAGCTATGTGCTGGCAAGCATGGCTATAATCCCAGCACTAAGGAAGTAGAGTAGATCACAGTCTAAGGGCAATCTTGGCTTCATGAGACCTGTCTCAAAAAACAGACAGAAAGAAGAGGTAACGAAACTATTGCACATATACTGAAAGGACTTGAAATCTCCCTCTGTCACATGACAACATGGATGGTAAAAGAGCTATTTGATAAAAGCAATCTACTCATTCCAGATGTTATTTAGCTGTTGATATTTTTATATCAATGTGTTGTTTTGTATTTTAAATTACTGCTGAACTACCATCAATTTAGCCACTACAATACAAGCTATCGTCCCTGTAAAAGAAATGATGGCAAACAGAAATACTATTGTCAGCCAAAACCATGATAGACTTTGCTCCTTTTGATCTGTGACTTTCATGTTCTAATTAACTAAAACGACATGGCTCTTGGTATGAAAACACACACACACCAGAAGCCATCTGGTGGACTCTACAGGTACAAGCCAGCCAGCCTAAGATTATGAGGTTCCTAGTTACCAGATGTGAAGCTGGAACATGGAAAACAGAAAAGATGAAATGGACTCCACACTCAGCGGCTCACCTTTAGGTGAGTATGGGGTGATAAACTAATAATTACAAGATGCTAATTAATTAATAAGGAACAGAGGAAGTGGCTGGGCCTGGGGCACACAGGCCTGTAATCCCAGCTACATAGGAGCCAGAGACTGGATTGATGGTTCAGCATTTTCCTGGGCTACACAGTAAGTTCAAAGCCTGCCTGAGCAACACTGAGACTCTGGTCTTGAAAAAATAAAACCAAGTTGATAAACAAATAAGGTATAAATAAATAAGCTCAGTGGTAGAGTGCTTGCTTAGAATCTACGACAGTGGTTCACAACCTATGGGTCGTAACAGCAGCTAAATTATAGTCATGAAGTAGTAATAAAAATAATTTTACGGCTGGGGTTTACCACAATATGAGGAACTGTATTAAAGGGTCTCAGCATTAGGAAGGTTGAGAACCACTGATCTAGAGGTCTTGATTTCAATCAAAACACACACACACACACACACACACACACACACACATATCAGTAAGAAAACTTTGTCTAGTTTGAATTTATATCCTTCACAGAACCACTATTTTCCCAGATAGAGTTTAAAGGTCTGGAAGTGGACTCCTCCGTACCCGGGAAGTGTTTCAGGGGACAAATGAGCAACAACTATAACACATTTAGAAAGACAGTGCCCTACCTTTGGGTCAAAGTTGACACTAAGGAGGCCATTTATGGCACTGAATTTAACCAAGGGTTGATTCAGGTTAAATTCACAAGTTTCATCCACAGTTCTTCTCCATTCGCTATAGACGTGACTTTCGAACCGGTCCAGCAAAGTGGTCATTTCAGTGTACTTCTGACAAACTGCAGCCTCATCAGGACTGTCTGGAAATCTGCAGCAACATGGTTTTTCTACATATGTCGACAGAATGCATCTTATTTTACACTAGAGAATGGGATCATGGATTATGAAGACCAGAGAAAGCAATGAAAGCCACATAGTGCTGTAACACTGTATCTGCTTAAAGACAAAAAGTAGTTACAGATGAAGAACGAGCTCCAAAGACTTCACTAAGCATCAACAAGTTACCGGGTCTAGCAGGAAGTTGAGGGGGAGGGGGCACAGAGGGGTGCATGATAAGGAAGGTGGGTTTGCTGAAGAGAAGGAAAATAGTTAAAATTTCCGGACGGTGAATGAAAAGGAGACATTAAAAGATAAAAGGGTCAGAAAGCAATACAAATAATAAGTTATAAGTCCCATAAAAATATTCAAAAATCATATGATAAAGCCCTCCCACGCAACCGACCAAAAAGGAGCAGGCCAGCATATCCTCAAACGTTAATATGAACATCCACTGCCCTGTGTAAAAACCACCCGCACGCCAGGTGGGGTGGCCCTTGCCTGTAACCCTAGCACCTGGAAGGTGGGAGCGGGAGGATCAGGACTTCAAGGTCATCCTCCGCTCCCTAATAAGTGTGAGGACTGCAGGTGACCCTGCCTCAGTATAAAAATACACATAACATCAGAATAATTCACCTTGATATAAGCCTAACTACTCACAGATAACGAAGAGATGTAAAGTTTGACCAAAATATTTGAAGGCGTTCCATAAGCATTCTGGCCCATTTAATATTTCCACTGGTGAATGGCATATTCTTGTTGAGCATTGCCTGTCCATGTTCAAGCTGCATATTGACATTTTCATGAAGAAGAAGAAGAAAATAGACACAGTCAGGGTGTCTTCCAGTCTTATAAACAGTTATTTATTTTACTTTCACAATGGCATTAAACATGGGTGTTTAGTAACTTTACTAGTGAAGAGGTAAGGTCCCAAAGCAAGTTCCCCATCTCTTTAAGAAAACCATTAAATAAGAGTATGCAGGTGGCAGTGTAGCTCAGTGGTAGAGTTTTTGCCTAGCATGCAGAAGGTCTCAGGTTCGACCCCCTGCCCTAAAAAATATTTAATGCCTATATACAATGACACTAATCTCTAATCCTTAAGTATAATCTAATAAACCTAATCTTTATACACAGTGAGATGGTTCTAGTTGATGGTCATTTCCTATATAATGTGGTGAAGTTGCTCAGTCTTTCCATCACTCACCTGCTTCATGTGTTCATCATACAGTTGCTTACACATATTCAGCTCTGCATTAAACATGTTCAATAATGTGCTATAATGTGGGCTGAAAATTTCCATGACAACTGGTTTCTCTAGAAAATTCCCAAATATGGTCAAAAGCTATAAAAATCAAAGTTAAAGAAAGGTTAAGAACTTCGAGTTTTTAGTACAAGAATTCAGCTCACATCTCCCCCTACTTAAACTACCAGAGGCAGTCTAATACTCTAAAATACATGTAGTGCCACAAAAGACAAAATGTGTTTTGTATCTTCCTAAAATTCTACATAACCAATAAGCCAAATTTAGATAAATTTCTTTGCCTCCGTAGAAATTAAGAGGATAAGAAGTGAGCCATGTCTACCAGCAGAGCTGCCTCACAGCTACCTCCCGCTGGGTGTCAGGGTGCTCTCAACTTGCTTAGTGTGTGTACAAGTAGAAGCAAGACTTAAGTGTGTGTTATGTGTTTCTCCTCATTAATAATTACACCAAATGTACCAATAGCAGTAATTGCTCTGCTCAGGCCCCTAGTGCACCCCTAAGATCTAATCACCCCTAACGGTGCCCTGGGGCAGCAATGGTTATGTTCTTAAAACAGTCTACAGGTGGGTGCCTCTTTTGACAGGAAAGTCCTGACTCAAACTAATGTCTTCAGCCATGAGAAACAGGTGTCTGTTTCTCAGAAAAAGCTTGTGGCTGGCTGAATTAATGCAACTTATGAGTGGGCAGAAGCTACGAGCAAGCAGAGGAGCCCATGGAGAGGGAGTGGAGCACAAAAAAGTAGACCACAGGTACTAACCTGGATGACAGAGCTGGCGTCCTGAAGGCCCACACTCTATTGCTCACTGAAGACTCCCAGGTTTCCCAGCTCACCAGTTCCCATGAAGATGAGCTAAGTTTACTGTCTGGTGTGGATTATTTTATGTGTTCCCATGAGGTAGCTTTCTTCGCAAGCTAAACCACATATGAAAGTAATGTATGTATGCAATGGGAGTTTACACAGCGCTGTGGGCCAGCCATGAGTAACTGGAGGTCTTAAAATTACTGCTATCGGATGCTTCCCTGTGAGGAACTGAACTGCAGGGAGGAAGACACTTGCCAAATTCAGACTAGTGACAGAGCCAGATTAAAAAAAACAGGTCTCACTCTTCACTGGCACCCTCCAAGTCTCCCCATCCAAGGTCTAGTTTTCTCCTGTCTCAGTTACTAGTGGCTAACTGCAGTGTAAAAATATTAAATAGAAAAATGCTAGAATGGAATAATTCCCTAAGTTCTGTTCAATCCTGTAATTTTGTATTTCATTGTTGCAATAATTCTGTTTATTACCAACGTTGTTACTCTCTTAGTGTGCCTAATTTCTAAACTGAACTGATCATGGGCACAAAGTATGAGGAAACAGAGTATACGCAGATGGCTTCAGTCCTATGCAAGGCTGAGATGCCAGCCGGGACCTTGGACTTCCACCTCTGTGGGCTTCATAAGGTGTCCATTATCATTAATTTTATATTGATATTTTCTTCAGGAGAGAACTCAAAATAACTAAGTAAAGCAACATGAAAATGAAGAGAATTTCGATTTCTTGGGAAGTAATGGGCGTCCCTCAAAGCTTTTATGGAAAAAAGCTTCGTTACAGAAGGTTTACAAATATCCCCATAAGCTTTACTCAATGAAATAACACAATGAAAACGCTATGTAAATTAGAATATAAATGCATCTATCTCACAGGCCACCAAAGACAAGCACATACTGGCTTTTTCTGGTAACACTTATAACAGACACTGCCAGATAATTCTAAACTCCGTTGGTTAGCTACATGGCAAAGTGTTAATTATTCACTCTCTTTCCCAGTCCTTGTTTTTGTTGGATTGGGGCTTCCTGTGAATCCACAAGTGAGCGCTACCATCCTAGGTTAACAAAGGGAACCCTAGCATCAACTGGAAATACATCTCTTGCATCACATGATTTAAGGTATTCCAGAAACTTCCTGGAATACTTCATCTTGCTTACTAGCCTGACTGTGCTTATGCCCTGAATTTGCAAAAAGAAAGACAGAAATATTCTGAAGAGAAGCTGGGGAGCTGAGAAGTACTAGTGTTTTTCGTCCTGATGGGCAGGCTTTGCTATCTGAACAGCTCATCTCCGAACAGCTCATCACCAACAGTACATAAACATTCTCCTCCAGGGTGAGTACTACAACCATGGTAGCAGCCCGATGCTTGAGGCAGAACGGACAGCTGCTTTACAGTGTCAGATGGTTTCCTTCACGCTGGTCCTGCAAGCTGAAGTCTGAATGCCACAACATTTCTCTCCCTAAAGATCTCATTTCGTATCTCTCTCTCAGCTTCCTACTATGATATGGCTCTTCTGCTGTACTGTTCAAAAAGTATCCATATTAATTTTTCCTTGGTTTGCCTTATTCAAAGAATTTTTAACCCTGTGGGCACCTGAATGAATATTTGTGTCTGTGTGTATGTGTGTATGTGTGTGTGTGTGTGTGTGTGTATCAATGTGTGTATTTTCAACCTGCAAAATATATATGTGCATATATGATACAGGTTGAACATAGCTTATCACCAATGAACAATCTTATCAGTCATCAATGAGCATATCTGATCAGCAATCTTATCATCAATGTTTGGGACCAGAAGGATTTTGGACTTCAGGCTTCAGGCTTTTGGGGAGTTGGGAATATTTACACTCTCCAACTACTTCCCCACCCCACCACCCCTCACCACACACAATGAGATATCTTGGGGCTAGAGCCTATATCTAAACAAATAATTCATATACGTCGTCCACACCTTGACCGAAGGTAATTTCATAAATTAGAATATTGTTACGTATGAAACAAATTTTAACAGTGTGAAATGTGTCGCCTATGGCATTATGTTGGTCCTCAAGATGGTTGGGATTCTGGAGTGCCTTGGACTTCAGATTTTTTTGAATGAATCACATTAAAACTGCTATGTTGCCTAAAATCTTTTCTGGACTTTTTCCAAACACATTTCTATTTACCTTAATACAAATCTTAGAGCCATTTACTAGTACCATGTTTATGTCTCAGCGATGCCAGCACTCTGAGTTCTCCAGCACTGCAGATTTAAACCAGAATGATAATGCTCACTTTCCTTCCTGACCATGTCTTTACCAAGAGCAGACATCAAACTGTCATCTTTTGGGAACAGCCTACAAAAATATTTCTCCCCTAGAACAATCAATGGTTGGAGTTCATCAGCTTGTAGCTATGGCTGAAATCATGTTTCCCTGGAGTATATAACCCTGTACATTTTTCTTCTGCCATTACCTTCCCAACAGTGTGTCATTTCTAATTCCAGTTAATCCATCTACCCGTGGGCTATCAGTAAGTACCTGCTGTCTACGAGGCAACCTAATCCTAACAAAAGCTCAAGTTGGTGCCCCATCATCCTAGCTTTCTTAAGGCAGGATTTTATCTAATTATTTTAATAGTCAAGCTACAAATATGTGGCATTTTTTAAAACATCACTTGACAACAAGATGAAACTGCTTAGAAAAAAGTAAACTAACATGTACTTAAATAACCCATGTTAATGGCTGTGAGTGGGCAAGAACTATTTGAATTAGATTGCTAATTAGATGGAGTTAGAAATCTCTCTGTATTGAGTTCACTCTGTTCTTTCTTCTGAATCCCCACAAAAGGTTAAAAGAGAACAATTTCCAGAAACATAAATATGAGAAGTCACCGTACTGAGATTAGAAAGAACTACTATTCAGTTCTGTTCGGCAGGAAAAATAGCTAACTCTGCTAATATGGGAAAGGCTAAAAATAAAATCAGAATGCTGTCACTTTGTCTAAGAACACTATTTATGCATATCTAGTCAAAGGAAAAACATAGTGTATTAAGCATAAATTACTTATACCTAAGAGAGGAAACTAAAGACACACACCATATATTTTGGCCAATCAGTATCTCAGTTTCACCTGTAAGTTTTTGCTTCGTTTAAAAAAAAAAACAAAAAGACACCATTTGCTCCTTCTCAGCCAGCCATGTCATGGTGCTCAGCTGGCTTAGGAAACCACAGACACAGTGGCTTCACCAACACTGGTCAATCCATCAGAGAAGTCAAAATCCAATAATATCTTCTTTGAAAATCTGCCTGCACTATTACTTTGCACTGCCATTCTCAATAAAGTATGCCTGTGGTTCCCAACTGCTTTGCTTAGGTGGCGAAAACTAAGTTTCTCTTTGGGATATCACCTGATATTAACTTACACACGGATTGCAATTTGCTGCTTTTTTTTTTTTTTTTTTAACACACTGTTCCTATTTCCGCATTACAAGCTTTCCATCCCCAGGAGCTATCAAAATGCATTTCTTTCCCAGAACTATTCCACTTCCTTCTCACCCGTTCTCCCACCCACTCAAATGTAAGCTGGGTAAGCACTCTACCACTTTTACATGATCTTAATACGCATATACGCATTTAAGTTCATTCACAAAACATTCATTCATGCTTCAATATCTCTGATGTCAGAATGTATTACACAATCAATGAAACTATAATTAATCCAGCAGCATCTTTTTTTCTTATTGACACATATATAATGCCTGGTAATCAATGGTATCTTAGACCCGATGAAATAGTTGTTATTTGTCTCAGAGTAATAAAGTAGGCAGATGATCCCAGCATATGCAAACAATGTAATGAAAGAATTATTGAAATTACAGATTGTTTTCTTTTAAACTTTTCAGTGTGGCTTACTGTTGAGTCAATAGTTCATTGGCCACATCCAATTTGATCTAAAGGAAATAAGAGCTAAAATACAGTGAATGGCAGAAAAGATCAAAAGTTAAATGTCCTAAAAATGACCTTCCCAGGGTAAACTTCATTATTCTCTGGTGCATTATTCAAACCTTGCTATTCCGTGTGCTGAACGCGAAGGGAATGTGACGAGCTGGTTAGTACTTTACCTGAATCAGAAAAGAATATCTGTGGCCTTTCATCCAACACCCTAAATTATTCATTTTCTTGGGCGCTTCCTCAGAACTAACCTTAAATGCAGATTCCAAACCACTGCAGCCGCAGAGACCTTCGCAAAGCAGTGTCCCAAGCCTTCTGTCAAAATCCACGGTTTTGGATTTAAATGTGAAATAATCGCTTTCAAACCCCTGTTTCGTGCAAAGTAAGATGTTAGTTTACAGAGGAGACTACAACAGTGAAGACAATTGTGCAAGCTTGACCTTATTTTCCTCAGTTTCTCAATTAGTTTATTTTCTGTAAGAGGATTCCAGAAAAGACCCAGGGACAGCTGCATCTGACTGACTGCACACATGGTCACCTTCTAGAACACTGTTTAGCGTGTCACCCATGTTTCCATGAGGCTCAGCCCTCCCGGTACTCTGGCCCCACACTCGCCTGTGGGCATCAGTGTGTCTGCCTTCCTCCCTTGGTCTTAATCACAAATAAAGAGCAGAGTTTCTCAAAGCCACTCTATTAGAACACTAGGCCTCTGCTAGTTCCACAGAAGCTTCAGTTTATTCGTGGAATAGAAGACTTGTGCATGAAAACTGTCTCATCCGGTAAGAACTGAAATCCGTGCATCTGCGAGAAAGCCTCATCGGTGGCGGCGAAGGGAAATGCTCATTTTTTTCCAGGTTCTCATTAATATGCAGCCAACAACCCCCAGCTTCCTCCTCATGCATAACCGCCCACTCCCATAATCAGAAGGAAGGAAACAGGGAGGGAGGGACTACAGCCTTGTCTTCTCAGCACCACAGTTGCCTTCAGCAAAGCTGTCCCTGAGGGACGCACAGCCATCCTCAGGATTCACAATTGGGATTCCTGAAGCGCAGGCCCCAGGCTTTGCACAGTGAAGGCCTTCACCCATCCGCCAGCAAAGTCAGCTGTGACAGCCAACAGCTGTGTCTGTCTAGTTCCGTTCTCAGGCCTTGACACTAAGTCGGTCCTCACAACATATGGCATGAGTTGTTACCGCTGTTCCATTCTGTAAGAGGTGAAACAAACTCAGGAAGCAAGGCACGGGTTCTGCATTCGAAACAAACCCGGTGTATGCTATTCCTTGAGGCGGTGATTGTGAAGTTCCTTTCTAATGACACTGACCATTAGTACAAGGGAGTTAGACATGACTAGCCACTGAGTACATTTGTTACACTGACCCATTTTTTTAAAAATTAAATTAGTTCTGGGGGTTTGTAAGCTGATTATCATTCCTTTTTCTCTCTTGTTTAAAGCTGTATCTAATCACTAAATTACAGTAGGATTTAACATGTAAACCATATCGCTATACATAAAGTATGAGCTCAACCTCTGGTTTCCACGAAGAAATGCACCCACAATGGTCTCAGTGTTTTGCTGCCCCCAGATTCCATGTTGAAATCTAAACATACAAGGGGTGGTGATTTCTAGAAGTGATGAAAGAGGGCAGAGCCCTCCTGACTGAATAGAACCCATGGTCTCTTAAAGGAGCCTAAGACAGACTCTCATTCACCCATATACATGAGGACACAGTGAGTCCCAAGAGCTGAGAGCAGCCCTCACCCAACCCCGACTCATCTGACGCCTTCATCTCGGACTTCCGAGGCTCTAGAACGATGAGAGGGAATAAAAGGCTTGTGTTTGTGAGGTACCTGACTCACAGTGTGTTGTTAGAACAGCCTGAAAACACTGAGCAGGTCCCTTACAACGAGTGTAACTTGGGGTCGAAAGAGTGGCTTGGTGACAGAGTTCTGTACTCTGTCATAAACCATGCACAACATTGCATTCAGCATCAAGAGAATGGAGCTAAGTCTCCTGAATTCTAGCCAAGCAGCCTCTCCATTCAGGAATCACTGACTTAGAAGTAAACACAACTTCCCAACAAGTTTTAACAAGCCTCACACACTCCTCTTCTCAGAACAGAAACAAAGGGTACACTGTGTAATCCTTAACCCGTTAACCCTTAGAGACAATTAGCAACAACAGAAGGGATGAAACAAGAACCTCCCACCCCACCCCCAAACACACGTTCCTAAAACCAAATTTAGAAATACCCCCAAGGGGCCTATCCCTTAGAAAATCCAGTGGGGAGGAGCTGATCGCGCAGGCACTGATATCTGAGTTTGATCCCTAGAACTCGTCCAGTGGAGGAGCAGCATCCTGCGTGTGTCGTCACACACACATGAACACACACTTGATAAAAAGGACACCACAGGGTACTCATACTTATCTTGTATAAATCCAAACCCCTTGACTTCTCTGATAAGTTGTCCTTTTTATAAACCTTAAAATAAACTTGGGAAGCCTCTTTGATTCTTTTTTTGTCAAGTGGCAGACCACACCCCCACCCCGCCCCAAGACAGGGTTTCTCTGTGTAACCCTGGCTGTCCTGGAACTCTGTAGATCAGGTTGGCCTACAAACTCAGATATCCGCCTGCCTCTGCCTCCTGAGTGCTGGGATTAAAGAGGTGCACCACCACCACCTGGCAGCCCTCTTCTCTCTTAACTATCTCCTGCCACCTTTATCCTCCATCTTTTCCAGCATGACCCTCACAGCTACCGATGCTGTTCTTCTAGCCTGTCGCTACCAGCTCGAACACCAAGATGCAGAACAAATAATCTATGTCACTCGAGTCAAACATCTATAAACTATCATCTAAATTCATAATCTGGATTTATTAATAGCATAATCTTAACACGGTTCCCAAGCCCCTGTATGGTTGGGACCTCTCCACGTATTGAGACACTACTCAAGTATTCTCATTCTGGGATTTAGCCACATCAGTCACCTCTAATCTCCTTTACCAGCTTCTCTCTTGCTTTGATTTATGTTACAGATTTCTGTGTATTTCCACCTCTGGAACAGGGTTCTATTCTTTTCATGCCTCAGCACCAAGCATGTGCTACAATAATTGCCTACTGGCATTCTCCCCTGGATCCTGAGTCGGTAAGCCCAGTGACCAGACTTTCCACTCCACAGTGATAGGAACAATAATTCATGGAGTTCCTAGCTTATAGCTATTTCTCAATAAGTATTTATTGGCTAGTAAGTGATGAGCTAGTATGACTCAGGGATCATTATAAAAATGTTTCTATATTCTGGAAACTACAAAATTGCCTTTATTAGCATCCTGGGAAGCTATCAAAAGGTTTTAATTAGAGAAAAGCCATGATTTGACTAAGCGTGTGAAAGGCTCTCAAGCTGCTGCACAAATAATTAATGGAGCCAAGACAGGCCAGAGGGAGCATCCTACAGGCAAATGTGAGAGTCCGTGTGAGAAATGAGCTGTAGATGTTCTTCCCAGACAAACCCACAGGAACTGGACGTCGTGAGCAAATGAGTGAAGTTATGGATGACTCTGAGCTCTTTCCCTAGAAGCCAATTATTTGTGACATTTGAAGAGCTGAAGACAGTCAAGACTGGGCTGGTGAATGGGTAAAGACTTAGTTCTGAACAAGTTAATTTTAAAATACCATTGAATTCCTGGTGGAGATGCGGATCAGGCAGTTGAACTGGCTGTGTGTTCAGGACGTGAAATCGTTGTTAAGTGTCCTGTGTTTTAGATTTGTGACTGGAGTTCCTTGTTACGTGAGGAGCTTCTCTATCCTTGCCCTTCCAGTGGGGCTTGGGGGTGGGGGGCATGAGTGGATATTAAACTTGATCAGTTTTGTTTTCTTTGGTGATTAGTACTATCCCCCCCAATTTGGTTATTTTTAAATCCCAAATCCCATACATCATCTTACAGTTCGGGTGTTACAGTTAGATCTTGGCTTGTGTATTCCACATTTCTGCTATTTTTTATCCTTTAACCAAGAAGGTTACATTGAAAGCTACAATATCAGTTTCAAATTTATACCCAATACTGAACCTGCTTTACACCCCTAGTTCAAATCCCCTTCAGTGTGGTCTATAGTCTCTCTGTACTGGTTTGAATGCAGCTTGGTACAGCCATTGTGGGAACAAGTGTGAGGTTCCTAAAGACTGTGAAAACAGAAAAACCATATAACTTAGTGATCCTCTCTAAGTCTACCTTCAGCTGAGATGAAATCACCTCAGGATGGCAGCTGTATGGAGTTCAGGGTGGTAACTCACACTCGGGGATATGCAACAATGTAAGTGCTGATTAGCAAATCAATGGGTTAAATCAGTGGTTCTCAATCTTCCTAATGCTGCGACCCTTAAACAGTCTCTCACCCTTGATTTTCTAATTGTTTCTCAGCTACTGAGAGAGGTCTGCTGGTGTCTAGGGATGTGTAAGCTTCCCAGCTTTATGGCTCTTTTTACTGTTTTGAGGCTCTGCTGCTTGGAGCACGTGCATTTAGGATTGGGGTTTCCTCCGTGGGTTGATCCCTTGTCATTGAGGAAATGTCCCTCTTCAGCAATTTTCCTCATTGTGAAGTTCACTTTATTTGACATTTTTGTAGTCATTACTAATTTCCTTTGATTAATGTTTGCATCATATGCCCAATTACTTACAATAGACTTGCATGATTGTACTGGGGGGTGGGGAGCATGCATTAGGTCACATGTTTTAATTCACTCTGTCAATCTGTCTTTATTTAAAATAGTGTATTTAAACTACTTGCACCTAATATGATTATTGGTATACTAGCGCCTGTTAATACTTTTTTTTTCCAGTTTTCTCTCTACTTTTTCTTGCCTCTTTATAATTAATTATTTGTGCATTTTTAAGAATTATATTGGAGCTGGGCAGTGATGGCACTCAGTACTCAGGAGGCAGAGGCAGGTGGATCTCCATGAGTTTGAGGCCAGCCTGGTCTACAGAGTGAGTTCCAGGAGATTTAGTGTTACAATAGAGAAAATCTATCTCAAAAAAAAAATTATATTGGGTATATTTATGCAATTTCAAGTATATTGTTTTGCTATTCAGATATTATATCATATAGATGTTATTACATATAAAGAAATTTTCACAGTGTAATGCCATAATTTCACAACACCAGAGAAATACAAAAATTTTACTTCCCGTGACCAAACCATCAAGAAAAAAGTCACAAGAGAAATTAGGAATGCCTGGAGGCAAAGAAGAGATAAACTTTCAGTATGCTGTAACTCAGAATATGCAATAGATTCTGCTAAGATGGATTTTTAAAGCTACAGATACATTTTAAATAATAAATAAATAAAGATCAGCCGTGCGGTGGTGGTACATGTCTTTAATCCCAGCACTCAGGAGGTAGAGGCAGGTGGATCTCTGTGAGTTCCAGCCTGGTCTACAGAATGAGTTCTAAGACAGCCAGAGTTACAACAGGGAAACAGTGTCTGAAAAAAACACACAAAGAAAAAAAAGAAAGAAAGAAAGAAAGAAAGAAAGAAAGAAAGAAAGAAAGAAAGAAAGAAAGAGAAGACAGGAAGGAAGAAGGAAGGAAGGAAGGAAGGAAGGAAGGAAGGAAGGAAGAAAATAAATGGGTATTCTAGTTCTGCATATCAGAATAATAAAGATTAGAATAAAGACACACAAACCAGAAAACAGGAAACCAACAAAGGTTAATCAAGAAAATGAAATGTTAATTCTTTGAAACACAATACTTTGTTTACATTAAATAAAAGTGATCTGAATACACCAATTCAAAAGATTGACAAATTTCAGTCTCTCATAGTCAATTTTTTCTGAATACTTAATATTATAAAATTGAAATGGAGATATTACTATGGTTTTCTAGAAATAAAAAGGATTATAAAACAGTGCTGTTAACAACTATGCACAGAATTAGAAAACGTGGCTAGACAGGGTGGTACATGTCTGTGATCCAATTACAGGGCAACAAAGGAAGGAGGGTAACAGCAGGTCAGCCTGGTCCACATAGCATGACTTTCGGGGAGGGCAGGGAGAAGAAGGGTAACCTAGATGAAGTGGACAAATTCCTAGAGATATACTGTCTAACAAGATCAAATCAGAAATGCCAATAGGTAATCAAGCAACTTCCCAACAGACAAGATGGTTTTACTAGCAATTCTACCAGTATTTAAAGGAGAATTCAGAATAATTCCATTCAAACTTTCCCAAAATGTTGAGGAAGGAGTGCTTACTAACTCACTCTATGAGATAAATACTACTTTGATACCAAAGTAGACAAAAATACTCCAAGAAGAGAAAACTTCAGACCAACAGTCCTTATGAATGGTAAGACAATATGCAAGTAGAATTCAGCAGTATGCTAGAAGAATTATAAACAGTGGTCAAGAGAAATATTCCAGAACACCAGGATGGTTTAGCATATAAAACAACACCACAATCTACCACATTAACAGAAAGAGAGTGGGAGTGAAGATGCTGAATAGTACTCAAGACTCTTCCATGAGAAAAACATTCAAAGAATTAACCATGGAACTAAAGATCTTCAACGGAACCATGCCCCCTCTGAGCACTGAGTGGTTAACATCATCCCAAAGATGAAGCAGGTAAAGTTCTTAAGAGCTCTAATTCAACACAGTGATAGGATTTACTTGCAATCAGGCAAGTAAAACAAAAGGCATCCAAACTGGAAAGTAATCATGTCGACTCAGGTGACATGATTTTATATAAAGATTACACACCTACGGAATGAAGTCAATCAACAAACTCAGCAGGGTTGCAAGGTGAGAAATCAATACACAAAATTAGTTATAGACTGGAAACAAAGCTCAGTCAGTAAAGTAGTGCTTTCCATGGAAACATAAGAATCTATGTCCTATCCCTAGAACCAGGGTAAATAAAGGCAGGCGTGGAGACGCATCTTTTTAATCCAGCGCTGAGGAGACAGAACAAGGGATCCCTAGGCTCACTAGCCAGCTAACCTAGACTAAATGTCAAGCTCCAGGAACATGGAACCTGGGGGACAACACTGGAAGTGACTCCTGAGTTCCCCCAATATGGATACGCTGCTGCACAGACAAGACACACACATGTATGTACACAAGGAGAAGAAAATTTCCATTTGTGTATACTAGCAATGAACAATTCTGACAAGAAAACAATGACGTCTATAGTAATTCTTCATAATAAACTTCACCCAGAAAGTCTTGTATACCAGAAGCTATAAAACAGTTGCTGTAACAGACGAAAGAGGTGAGTAGAGAGACATCTCACCTAGCCAGGCAGTGGTGGCGCACACCTTTAATCTCAGCAGGCATTGATGTATGCTCTGATTTCAGGAGGCAGAGGCAGGCGGATCTCTGTGAGTTCGAGGCCAGCCTTGTCTACAGAGTGAGTTTCAGGACAGCCAGAGTTACAACACAGAAACCCTGTCTCGAAAAAGTAAAAACAACAATGATAATATTATTAAATAATAAAAACAAAAAGATGCCCTACTTATATGGATCAGATCACAGAGACAGTCTATCCAACACAATCGCCCAGTCACAAACCCTCTCACACACAATCTGTGGTTTCTGGTAAGAAATCTACCAATTAAATTATACTTCCCCTCTAGGTAAGAACACATTTTTCTCTCACTTTAGGTTTGTTTTTTATTTAGTTTGAAAGGCGGGCGTAGTGATGCACACGTGTGGACTAGCACTTGGGCCCCGGGGCCGGGGAGTAGCTCAGGCTCAGGAGATTGATGCCATAGTCAATTGACAGAACAGCACGCAACTCTGTCTCAAGAGCACAGCAATCGGCCAGTGGTCCCGACATCGGCATCATCTCGGGGCTGCTCACCTATCGCGCGCTCAGCAACTAATATCCAGACATTGTCAAATGTTGAGATTCTGGACCATAAACCTCCATTACCGTCAGATGGAGACCCAGGTCCAGATTCTTCACTGCGACCCTCCTAATACACAAGGGTAGAATGTCTCCTGGTCACGGCCAGGCTAGGAGATCTAACTCCCTATGTGGGCTCTGCGGGTGCCACAGCCCGTGGCTTTGTTACCACTCAGCCATAGTCCTCAGTCTCAACTATGCTTCCTCTGTGACATGAGGATCCACCGGGTGAGGCAAAAATCACTTCAGATTTCTATATGGTCCCCTCCACCATGACAAGAGGAGCGCTCTCTCCTGGCCAGTAGGCAGGAAGACCAGGACTGTATCTTAGCCACCTCTGATACCACCCAGCAGGGGTGAGGGATGGAGCAGTAGGAAGCCAATCGGTTGAAGTGTAGAGTTCCCACCCAACCTTCCTGGTGTGGTAGTGGTGGGTGGCACAGCTGCTTCTTTGGTTGGGTGGCTACAGTGTAGACACTTGTAGATTTTCTGTCTTGCTAGGGATGCCCTCTTCTTGGTCCCTCAGGTAGAACACAGTCATGTTTTATGAGGGTCCACGGTGTGTGCCTATTGCTTTTCCATGTTGCTGATATATTTGCTTCAAATTCTAGACTATTTTACACAATATAAAAACCCAAGGAACTAACTTCCATACTATTTCTTCCGTTCTGAGGTTCCTGGCCATTCTGATTTCTTCCTTTCAGTGTGTGTTTGTGTACATGTGTGTGTGTGTTGACTAAGATCTTAATTGTATTGAACATGAGAACTAGTGAAAAGTGGACCCAAACCTTTCTAGAAGCAGAAATGTCTAGCTAAACTGTTGAACAACTCTGCCTACTACACCAATAATAGTTTAAAATAATATAAGCTACTCAATAAATTCCACAATTTATAGAAGAGTGTGCAACTGTGAAAAAGAGAAAGCAGAGATATAATTTTAGCAACACACACAGACTGCCAAAATATACTGTAAGATGGTTACACTGTGTGGTAGAGGCTCTCTGTGCAACAACAGGAACAGAGCACGGAAACGGACGTGTATCACTATCTTCAATAACCTTCCTGAGGCATTTTAGAGGATGCCGCTCTGGAGACATCTTTGTTGGGGTCATTCTGACAACGATTGCTTTGTCTTTTAGAAAGAGTTGCTGTGGTACTCTGCTTGGTGTCACGCTCTGATCTGGGGCTCCCAGATACTACACAGGGAGAATGAAGCTAAAGTTTTGCAAATGTTACCTGCCCAAAAATACAAGTAATTTTTAAAATAAGTAATATTTGAAAAAAAAAAGATATACAAAAATCCTTAAGTGATTAAAAAAAAGAAATCTGTCTAAATTAGAAGATATACAGAATAATAGCAAAAGAGGAGGTTAGTGGGTGCGCTGGGCAGTTTTATGGCAACTTGCACAATCTAGAATCGTTTCAGAAGAGTGAACCTCACTGAGAAAATGCCCTACCAGATTAACAAGCCTGTGGTGCAACTCCTTGATTAACGGTTGATGTGGGAGGGCTCAGCTCGCTGCCATAGTGCCATTCCTGGGCTGCTGGTCCAGGGAGCAATAAGAAAGCAAGTAGAGCAACTCAGGAGGAGCAAGCCAGTAAGCAGCATTCCTCCATGGTCTCTGGATCAGCACCTCCTACCTTGACTTCTTCCTCTAACGTCCCTCAGTGATGGACTGTAATGTGGAACCATAAGCTAAAATAAACCCTTTTCCATGTGGTATATTTACACAATGGAATGTTATTCAGCTGTTAAGAAAAATGAAATTTGCAGGTAAACAGAACTAGAAAGTTTCCACATGTGAGGTAACCCAGACCCAAATAGATAAATATTTGCATGTTTTTTCTTAAATGTGGAAGTTAACTTGTAAGCTGTAGATCTGTGCTTTGATCAAAATAACCACAGAAGTTAGGCAGCTATTAAGGGACCAGTAGGGAAGGGATCCTCCAAGGAAAGGGAAACAGAGCACGGTATTATAAAGAAAGGGAAAAGAAGAACAGAAGGAGTAAATGGGGAGGGGGATGAGAAGGCAGGTTAAAGGAGGTCATGGGGGGAGAGCCAACTAACACCAAAGGCCATTTGAAAAGCCATATGGAAACCTACTGCCATAGGAGCTCCCTAAAGCACACACACTTGTGAAAGGAATGTAAATGGAGTCAGCAGAGAAGGAAAACACATGCAGGCATGTATGTCTGTGTACCACATACATGCAGTGCCCACTCGGGGCAGAAAAGAGAACTGGATCCCTTGGAACTGAAGTTTCAGATGGGCTGTGAGCTGCTACCTGGGTGATGGAAATCCAAACTGGGTTCTCTGGAAGAGCAACCAGCTCTTAACCAGCTGGGCCAATTCTCTAGCCCCCAAAATGATTATCTTTAAGCAAAATATATGATAGATGCAATACTCTGAGAAAATAAAATTAATCAAGGCACATCTTTAAGAAGGAAAGAAGGGGCTGGAGAGATGGCTCAGTGGTGAAGAGCACTGGCTGCTCTCTCAGAGGCTCATGGTCCTCCACAAGGTTATCAGGGAGGCTGAGCTATTGGCTCCCAGGGCAGCCCCACATACTGAATGTCTCCCCGGTGCCTGCTGTCATCCGGCTCTAGGGATGAGCTTGGAATATTTGTTACTATGCTCACCCTACTTTCCCATAAATTATACAAAAACATTCTTGAGAGCCATGGTAGTGTCTTGCTCCCATTAAACTGCAC
Organism: Cricetomys ansorgei; assembly: GCA_026225945.1. Taxonomy (NCBI): domain Eukaryota; kingdom Metazoa; phylum Chordata; class Mammalia; order Rodentia; family Nesomyidae; genus Cricetomys; species Cricetomys ansorgei. The sequence goes on from JAMJFZ010000020.1 coordinate 1,119,241, forward strand.
TTCCCAAAAATTACTATAATTCAGAAGGATCAGGTTTGCTAACTACGTTCCTATGAAGCTGACATACTGCACTCCTATGTTTCAAAGATTGATTTGAACAATACATACACAAGAATGAAAAACTTGCATTCCATATTTTTTGAAAGGTAAACTGAATTTTTTTCTTTTATAAACTCGGATTTCTGTTTTTGGCAAACCGCATAAAAAGTTCTGTATCCTAGAGCCGGAGAAAGGTTCACAGGTCACGAGCATGCTCAGAGTGACAGAGACTGAAAGCAGTTTAAATCTGAACCTTTCCCCTATCCTTGAAGTTCAAAATATGAAATTAATAATAGTTGTAGATAACAGAAATTATGACACAATATGCATATAAGTGATGTTGTGATAGTAGAAAAATTGCTTCAATAGACCACAATTTACACGGAAAAGTTTAAAATAAAGCATGTAAGCTACATGGACATTGAATGATTAGATCCAAAAACGTGAATACAGGAAATTCCTGTTTTCAAGAAACTGACCCAGACTGATGCCTGTGGGTATCTAAGCTCAAATCTGTTCCCTGAGCTTCAGTGCAGAGCTAGGAGAACTGAAGAGAGTCTTTAATGTCTTTGGTCCTAAGAGGGTTAGCATGGGTAGTCTGTACCATCGCTGAGATCTACCTCCTTATTTAGCTGGGAAATGACAGAATCCTATAGATTAAAAGGAAAATGCATAATATTACCATGTCATCACAGTCAGACGGATCATAAATGCTCTGTTGAAAAACTTTACAGTGTTCCTTAAATTCCTCGCTCATGGCGTGGATTTGCCCATTTAGGATCGCTCCTTTGGTGCCACCAAATTCCAGTCTTTCCAGTTTTTCAAATCCCAGTATGGTGACAAACACATCCTTTGTAAAAACAGTAAAGGCTTCATCATCTTCAGCAACAAAAGGGGTTTTTAAAAGATTCCAATGGAAACATTTCCAACATTCAGAACCAATGGGCACTTAAATCACAGAAAACTAATACTGATTTCATTGAACAGAGCAAATGCTGATTTTAAAATCACACTCCAAACACTGAAAGCTAGCTCACAGTGGAGACAGATCCCAGTGTACTGCGCACATGAACCCTCTGCTGCAAGCCTAACCAGAAAGCCTGAGTTACATAGCAATCTGAGGCCAATAAGGAGACCCTGTCTCAAAAATAAATTTAAAAAATTTAAACAACAGCAACAAAAATAATAGTATAATACTTTAAAATTATCGAGTAGGTTTTCAGGTATGAATTTTTACTTTTAAGTTTTATACTTTTCTTTTTCAACATTTACGGAAAAAGTTAATCCTTTACAGCTTCCTGTTTCATAATCTTCCACAAGCACTTGGGGAATTATGTCTAGTCACTAACCAGTAAAGAAATTTGCTCACTCTCATGTAACACCAGTTTAAAAAAACAAAACAAAAATTACAAAAAAATACAAAAAAAACTAAAACAAAAACCACTGGATACTGAACACAAGCAGAGTGTGGTAATGCATGTCTATCATCTCAGCACTGGATACAGAGGGAGGTGGTGCACGCCCGCCATTGTGGATGCAGAGGGAGGCGGTGCACGCCCGCCATTGTGGATGCAGAGGGAGGCGGTGCACGCCCGCCATTGTGGATGCAGAGGGAGGCGGTGCACGCCCGCCATTGTGGATGCAGAGGGAGGCGGTGCACGCCCGCCATTGTGGATGCAGAGGGAGGCGGTGCACGCCCGCCATTGTGGATGCAGAGGGAGGCGGTGCACGCCCGCCATTGTGGATGCAGAGGGAGGCGGTGCACGCCCGCCATTGTGGATGCAGAGGGAGGCGGTGCACGCCCGCCATTGTGGATGCAGAGGGAGGTGGTGCACCAATGAGACTGCAGCACAGTGTCAAGGATGTGTCATCCTCTGGCAGGAGGGCAAATTACTCAAGACTGCCCTGAGCAACTCAGTGCAGCCACCTCAAAAACCCAAGGGCCAGGGGTGTATTTCAGTGTACAAGGCATGTCAAGTCCACGCAAGGCTGGTATGATCTCCAGCTCCATAAAAAGGGGGCAGCTAAAAAGCTAAAGCTTTTAAAGCCTCCCTTCTTTCCTTTTAGCACACCTTCCCCATCACACGAGTCACATGACAAGCTACTAGCTTCTTGACCTTACCCACACATAACTAGATAAAGGTAATAAATGAATACCTCTATTTTTACCAGCCGGTCAAGAAACTTGTTAAATCTGCCAAACACCAGGCGAGGCTGGAAATCCCAGGGCCTCTGCTCCGTGTTTCCTGAGAAATAGCTTGTCAATCCTTTTCTGTACTTGAAGAAAGAATTCCGGAAAGCCTCTAAGATACCGACTGCCTCCTGCACCTTTTCCAGGGCATCTTCAATTTCTCCCTTCAAAAGATCTTCAGGCGACAGGTATGTTCTTGCCTACGATTTATTAAAGAGAACCATGATCAAAAATACATTTCTTTTTTTTTTTTTTTTTTTTATTGTAACCATCTGAGTTAAGCATTTTAAACGACAATTTCTAGAACTGGGCCAACAAAATTTAGAAATTTAGACACTTGAGCTTTGATGACATCTTTTCACATAAGAATGGTGTGCAGAAGGGCATACTATTTCTAGATTTATATATCCTAATGAAGGCTACACTTTTACTAAGTCTCATATGATAAGGACTTTGCACAGGTGTTCCTACCACCCAATATTCTGGACAATCAGATTTTCACATAAAGAAATACAGACTAGCAAGTTTTCAGAAGGTGGCCATTCTATTAGTGTTACAGAGTCACTAGTGAAGGTAAAAGGAGCTGGTTATGTGGGGTCTATTTTTGGAAATTCTTTCCCATTAGTAGACTTTTTGCTGGAAAGCATAAGTAACACCATAGGACACATGATTGAACTGAGTTATGTCATATGAACTTGTTTGTTTTTTAATTGAGATAGGAGAGAGAAAAAAGCAATAGATAGTACTATTGAGTCTGCAGAGAGTAAAAATGAAATGAACAAACACTCAAGTGAACATAAAGAGAACAGGAATAAACTCCAAAATCAGACACAACACACACTCTCCATGATATATATAGTTCAAAAGAAATTGTGTTCACCAAGCCAGCCCTACAGAAAATACTAGAAGGAGTCCTTGACACTGAAGAAAGACTAAACATAGCCAAGAGGCTTCCAGAGGAAAGCTAGTGGCTAGCTAGAAAGCTAGAAAAACTAGTGACATCATTGATAACTGGTATACAAAGCAGACTAAGAGCCCAAAGGAACAAAACATCATCAATCAGTACATGCTTGTCCATAATAATTCAAATTTCCATGTCGCCAACTCCCCAAGCAGAAAATAGGCTAACTGAATTGAGGAACAGGATGTACCTTGTTGTCTGTGAGCAACACTCGTCACCTCAAAGGTTCCACTGTATTACAGTGAAAGAACGCCAGGAAAGTAGAAGGGGACCACCGAGGGGAACAGACAGAGAGAGCTTAAAGGAGTCGGTAGAACACAGAAGTATAAATGAGAGGAGGGTCATGAGAGAGGGGAGAGAGCTAAGCAGGGAGAGGGTGGGAGGTAAAACGGTGGTAGACTTAAGAAGAGATTAAAAACAATTAATTTTTAAAAGCCATATGGAAAATGACTATTTGTATAAGCTAATATGTTGTTATTTAAAAATAGGGTCTAATTGTTATTACCCTGCATGAAGGAAACCATACACTAGCAAACAAAAAGCCTAGTCCTGGGTGTGGGGTGACTCCAGTGAGGCTGCTGGCCAGGGGTCCAAAAGACAGTAAAGTTATTGCCAGTGGGCTTTGCTGCTCACAAGAGCTTGATAGTAAGACCTCTATTGCTAAAGACGCCACATACTTTGGTCACAGGACTTAGAAAACTCAAGCTGGTAATGAACTGGAAGCCTCTTCCCTGGTGGCCAGCTTTCAGACTGTCCAAGGTAGTGGGCAGAAAGACACTAACAGACAGATACCCAGCTGTGAACCCTCTGAGCCGGATTAAGGACTTACATAGCAAGATATGCCCATTGGTCCAACAGTGTCACAAGTGTCAGCAGCTGTCTGAGCAGATCTAAGGCTGTTCAGTAGGAGGGAACTCATGCCTGCCACTGCAAACTCGACCAGGAACCTGTGGCTAGAGAGGTCATAGACCCTGGAGGAGAAACTACTAACATTCTGTTAAACTGATATAGCATCTAGCATGCAGTAGAGTTTGATCATAATTCTACAAGTTCTAGCTGTTGTTTCTCACTCAGGCTAGACAGACAGTTAACAGCTACACAAAGGCGGCTCACATTTCACAGAGAACAGTGTAGCTATCTGTGAGTATTCCTTTCAAGTTTCAAGATGGTTGCTTTTTGCTCTGGTGTTCGGCACATTCTGTCCATCTTCTTTCCATGCATTCTGTGACGTTTTGAGAAGCTGAAGAGTCTATGATGATAGTCAAGTTGCCCTCCCGTAGCAGCAGACTCCTGTCACCCAGTTACTTATATAAAGTAACAAATCCCTGGGACAAGTCATCCCTGTGTGCATCCTATGCTTCTTGGCTGGTTCTCACAGAGCAGAGTCCATCACAGTCAATTAGTTTTCTATCCATGCAGCAGTACCTCCTGAGAAAGTCACCTTACATCCCAGGCAGCAACACTCAGTCTCTCTCCTCGCACTAGGCATGGCAGGAGTCAGCACACACATTTATGATCAGGCTAGGAGCTGCTAATTACTTTTGTGTCATCAGCTAAGTTGTCTCATGGGATTGATGCCCTTTTCAGTGAAATGAGGATGACTTAGGGGACACTTGTGAGCGCCTAACCCCACATCAGAAGCCTTTTAAAGTAAAACACAATCAGCCTCGAACACCTACATGTTGCTTATTCAAAATCACAGATCAAACACATTTTAAAAACCCATCTAAGCACATAGGGGCTCTTTATATAATATCACCATTCTCTGAACAATACATGAGATCAACTATTTGCATCTCATTTGCATTGCACTGTGTGGCATTGTAAGTAATTTGGAGATGATTTAAAGTACATGGATGACATGCATAGATTACATGAAAATACTAGACCATTTTATATTGAGTTTGTTAGCCATGGCAGGTCCTACAATGTTAGTATCTGTACTTTTTTAATTAAAAAGCATTACATAGAGCCAGTGAGATGGTTCAGCAGGTAAAGGCGCTTGCTGATAAGCCTGAATACTTGAGCTCAATCCCCAGAGGCTGAGGGGATGACTATGCTGCTGATAAGTTTATTATCCATGAGCCAATTGATTGTCAATTGGCCAATTTATTGATGTGCCAGCTTGCCTCTATCTCCCGGCTACTCTTTCTATTACTTTTATACATTGCTCTAGATTCCTACTTACACTGTTCAAGCTTAGCCTGCTTTATCTTGAATCTGTGGGTGGATATCAAGACAGAAACCACAGCACAGACTAGATAGGGTGGTGAGGCGTGCTGACACACAATGCCCACAGTGGTGTCGGGTCAACAGAGACTGAGGCAGGCATCAGGAGAAGATCCCATCACCTAAGCTTGTGTGTGACAGTGCCAGAAAGCAGGCTGGCCTGAAGGATGACATTAATGGCCACCCAACACATTTGCTACTAAAGTGAAACCAACTGATAGAAAGTGCAGCAGACAGGAACGGCAAGCAATGGACACTGCCACCCTCTGGGCAGCTCCTAACCCACCTATGTGACAGCTGTGCAACCAGCAACCAACTGTGCCAGTGGAGATGGCAAAGACAGTATGGCAACATCTTTGACTTCACTGTAGGCTGCAGGCTGGAATTTAAATGACATCTATACAACTCAAGTATCAGTCCTGATTCTTTTAAATTAAAAAAAAAAAAACTATGTAGGGTTAGCAAAATGGCTCAGCTGCTAAGCTAGCGAACTGGGCTCAGTCTCCCAGATCTATATGATGGGAGAAAAGAATCAACTTATATTCCGACTTCCACATGGGCATGGTGGTGTGACCACCAACACACAGATACATACACACACAAACACAAATACAAAAATAAAACGGAATTTTTAAAAAATATTATGTCTGGGCATGATAATGAATGCTTTAATCCTAGCACTAGGGAAACCTGGCACTCAGGAAACAGAAGTGGGTGGATCTCTGAGTTACAGAGTAGCCAGGAGTACAGTTAGACCCTATGTTGAAAAAAGAAAAAGTCCTGGCATTGTATTGTATATTCTGTGATCCCAGAACACAAGAAGCAGAAACAGGAGGATAATAATTCAATATGCTTATTATCAATATGCTACCTAGAGTATTCTAGACCAGCTTGAACATAGCAAGACTATGTGTGGGGGGGGGTGAGTTTGGGGAGGAGACGGAGGGAGGGAGAGGGAGGGAGAGGGAGAGGGGAGAGGGAGAGGAGAGAGAGAGAGGGAGAGAGAGAGAGAATGAGAGGGAGAGGGAGAGGAGAGAGCATCTGGGACTGGGGGCTTAGTGAGAACACTGGCCACAGAAGCATAAAGACCTAATTTGACCCCCAGCACCCACAGAGACAAACTGTGTGTGGTCTTGCGTGGGTACAACCACAGTGGGCAGAGAGATGGGTCCTTAGAGTTCCTGACAATCCACCTAGCAATCAGTGGCCACCAGGTTCAGTGAGGGTCCTCTCTCAATAAATAAGGCGGTGAGTGATTCAGGAAGACTCCAGACATCACACATGTGCATTTCCACTTGTATACACATGCAAACATGAACACACACACACACATTTTTTTAAGGATCCTGACAAAATACAGTGTGTATAATGTTTATTAAATATATAAAATAGCAAATGGTAGGGAAAGGAGTAGGGAATTAGATCCTAGAGTCTAGTACCAGGGTTGGTTCACTGGTGATTTTAGATTCTTAACATGTTAGGGCAGGTTTACTACAAAGTTAATCATCTGCTACTTGGAGAATCATGGAAACCAGGTCAACGGAACCTTTGGAGAGAGACCAGAACTAAAGAACAAGAGAAGCTACAGTATTTCCTTGGGAAATTGGCAGCTCTGGTTGTTGACACAGACTGGGAACCAAGATAATAGCATGACAGGCTTAAAGGTAACCAGGACTATCTCATAAGCCATAGACAACAGTGCTTTTCAGTGAAATGGTTTTGGTAATTTTCAAGCTGAGAAGAGAGTCTTTCAAATGGAGTCAGGAAGGAATACTAGATAAATATGTGACAGGCTGCTTCTCACTTGGAGATGCAAGCAGGTACCTGCTTACCCACAGAGCGAGACAGAATGAAACCAGAAGAGATGCTGATAAAACATGGCAAGGAACTCACTGCTATCTGGCCCCCATCGACAGCCACAACCAGCCTGCAGGTCAAAAATCTGATGAGCGAACAAGGATTTGCCTTTTGCTGAACTGCTGTTAAATACCAGGTACCACGCTATCTCTTCTGACTCTCATGATACTCCTGGGGAAACTGAGGCTCAGAGAAGTTTTTAACTTCCTGTAAGTGGGTGGGTTAGATTCCAGTTGGCATGTTTCCAAAGCTCTCACGTATATTGCTCCCCTTCTCCAGAAGCCGTTAGGATGGGAAAAACAACAAGTCAATGACACAAGCTCTAAAGTCCACACATCTGTGGAGTCTGGTGTTCTCCCTAACTTTAAAGATTCTACATGGACATGGGTTTCTTTCCATATAACTGAGGTTAAATAACATTAAAAGAGGAGGCCCCAGCTGGGTGTGGGGCATACACATCTGTAATATTAGCACTCGGGAGAGTAAAGTAGGAAGATCAGGAGTTCAAGGCCAGGCTGGGCTATATGATATTGGTTTCCCTGTCTTGCTTTGTTTTCCAGATATCGTGGTCTGACCCAACATGACTGTGGCTATACAAGAAGGAGAGACTGGCCCCCTACAAAACAAAGAGCTTCCTCTCCAGAACGTGACCCTGACCTCCCCTTGACTGTTGTTTGCCACCCTGGGTCACTTAGGCGTGGCAACCACAGACAACTAAGACCACTCCCAACTACGTGGTGTCCAAACGTCTCTCAGCTCTGGTTAGCTATTGCTCTTGGACATTTGTGGATACAAACAAGAAGGGAAGTTCCCACAGAAAGAATAAGGAGGCTCTGTATGGGGGGGGGGGGGTCCTAGTCATTTTCAAAAAGACAACCCCCAAGCTGAGCAAGGAGTACAGAAACGTAAGCGAATTTGGAAATGTCGAATCAGAATTCTTTCCACATAATCTCATTACCATTTTTCAAGGAAAATTGATTTTGAGTTATTTCCTTACTTTCCTTTCTGAAGCTGTCCCCCCAGCAAATGTTCTGTGGGAACCGAGGAAAGCTACGAAGTACAAAGCATGACCGTGGGCCTTTTGCTGGAAGCTGCCTTAAATCTGTTTCACCTTTTGGCCTCTTCAACCTGTTTGTTAAACGAAGCCCAGAAACAGATTGTTCTTTGACTCCCTGACCTATTTCGAGAACTGCCTGAGAATTATAGACGATGAACAGTCACCTGGCCATTGCTACTGCACAAGGCCTGTCTGCAAACGGAAGGAAAATGATGTGCCCGCTGTCATCTGGATTTGCCCACTAAGAGGCTTGTTCATCATTAGTTTTGTTCGTTATTACTGGGTTAATGAAACCTACTCCATGGCAGTGGGTCTTATTGTGCTAATTATCAAGGCGTCATACCTGGGCAATGAAGAGGTTACAGAACTCTTGCAGTAAAACTATAACCCGAGCAGGGGTGTTATAAAACTTGGAATGACTCCAGATAAGACAGATGGTGTGGAATAGTGGAGCGATTAGAATTCGGGTCTGTGGGAATTCTGCCTCCTGGAGGCCTTGAATATGCCTCCTCAGAGGTCTGAGGTGAAGTTCCACATCATGGGCTTCGAGAAGAGCTGAAAAAGGGAAGTGGCGTTCATGTCACACAGTGGCATTTTAAAATTAAAAACTTAAAGGTTACAAGTTGAAGACAGCTGTCACTCAAGACAGCCATACTTAAGCGCGGTCATCTTTCCTGTTCGGCTATTTACCCTACAACCTACACACGAGCAGTGTGAACCGCTACGGGCTGTACAGCTGTAACTCGGCCTCCCTGGAGAGCTCTGGTCTCGTGACTCACGGACCATAAGTAACTGTGGCTGAAGAGCCGGGGGGAAGGAAAGCTCTAGTCTAAACAGAGCTGTTCAACCCCACAGAAACCCTAGGGACAAAGCATCTGTGGAGCCATGCCTCACAGCCGGAATGCCAAGCTTCTCTAAAATGTGCAGGACAGACACGACATGCCATCTCATCCCAGCTTCCTGTGAGTAACTGGTGCAATGAATAAGGAACTTCTACTGTGTAAGATCTGGCTAAAGTCATTAGGCGTCGTAATGGAAGCAGGCAGGAGGTGAGACAGAACAATAAACACCATGACTGATGTAAATGTCACTAAACTCACACTATATGAAGACTCGTTTTATAGGAAATTTTATTGGAATAAAAACCACATTAAGCATATAAGAGTAAGGAAAGCTTCTCACGTTGATCCTCAAACTGCCCCTCACTGAGAGCGGTCTGTGGGCTGTATCTAAAGGTGAAGAACAAGCTTTACTTTTTGGTGTTATCCCCAAGAAGTCATACCAAAGACAGTAAGACAAATCCTGCTGACCTTTGTCACTCACACTCACTGCTGGGCTTGATAAGAAACCAACTCAGTCTTCCATCTGGTACCAAAGCCTCCGGAAGAAAGTTTTCTGAGCTGTTTTCTCTTCCAGATGCAGGAGTGTACTGAGATTAGCATATATTTATCAATGCTAATTTTGAAATTAGATAACTGTACTACAGTTAAGTGCCCTTCAAATATGCCAAGTATGTCTGCTGATTTAGGTCTGAAGTATGTCTTCAATGTGGGTTTTCTACCTCTAGGTGACCATGGGTTTGAGCCACTGGAGAGTGTTTTTCTCTGAACCCCCAGGTTGTGTGCTCATCGTGTTCTGCAGCTCCCTAGGACTCACCCCTACAGCTATGTTCACATCAAACATTCATCTTAGAGTAACAGAAGAAAATGTCATTTGCTTCTATTTTTTTTTTGAGGGGAAAAGAATGCAATGTTCTCAGCACTTCATGCAGGTGTGTATGGAACCTTAATCCAGCGGTTCTCAGAGAGGAGAGCTTGCCTCCAGGAGACATTTGGTGATGTCTAAAGAGACACTTTTGTTTATCACAGTTGCCATGGAGACAGTGGGTAACAGTGAGGGGTGCTACTAAAAGACTAATACCTGGGTGATCTGTCAGAACAAACAATCATCTAGCCTAAATCACGACAGGAGTGAGATGCACTGCCCTACGTCCCATGGCATTCCACCAGGGGTGTCAAGGCGACAGTGTGGCCATTGGGAAACCAGAAGCCCAGCTGCTTCCAAATGGCTAAGAATCTGAGACAGAACTGGAATTCAGATCTACTGAGACACTATGACCACCCCTCCTCATCTTTTCAAATACAATTCTTGGAGGCAAATATAAAATTAGACGTTTCAAAGTTAATTTTAATTACTTCCAAATGACACACAGGAGAATAAAAGATTTTCAATGTTGGAAACCAGCAAAATGCAAAAACAGTTATTTGTTTAGCTTTTATTGTAAGATTCAGCACCACATATACTTGTATTTGCTTAAAATAGGTGAGGGGATGTCATCTTTGGGAGGGACTAAAGAAGCACACTAACAAGCATGAGGAGAGAATTTTAGCTGGGTACATTCTCACAGTGTCTCTATTCTGTGGGTCCTAACATTCACCCAAACATCCACAGTGACTGGGTGCTTGTCAGCCAAGGAAGCAGAACCAAATCAAGCCACCGAAGAGTCTCAGTGGTGAATCCCTAGACCACTCACAGGCCAGCTCTGTTTGGAAGCCTCTACTAGGAGATTTCAGGAACCCCAGCTAAGGAGGGAAGGCCTTTCCCTCCTTACACACCTTCCAGCTAAACCTCCATCCTGAGGTTATGTGTGGATACACGGCAGATGAACTAAAAAGGGTTTGGTATCACTGGAAAATTAAGTACAGAGATGGAGACAAAGCTGCCTCTAGAGGAACCAAGTGTAATACTCCATGGCTACAGCCTGAGTGGCAGGCAGACTTCAATGTTAAGTAGGCAAAAAGGTGGGAGTAAGATTGAGGACCACAGGCAGACAGTTACACTGCGACCAGGCCAGGGACGAGGGTCTAGGGGAATCTTACCATTTTCCATGGTGGTAAAGATGCCTTTCAGAGCAGGAAAGTAGCTGCTTTGTCTTGTTCTCAGTATTTTAACCATTTTGAGGACAATGGGAGCCTGAAGCTGAAGTGGGGCAAAGAACTTGAATAAATATACAAGTCCGATTACCGAAAAAAATCTACCTTCTGATGAAAATTTTACATTATATTCCATTCATACAATATGCACAGTATTTATTACATTTATTTTGAGTGTGTATATACAGGCATATGTGGAGGTCAGAGGTCAGCAGGTGTCACTTCTCTCCTTTTACCAGGTGGGCGCTGGGATCAAACTCAGGACATGAGGCTTGGCACCAAGTGTCTTTACCTGCTGAGCCATCTTATTGCCCCGACACATGGCATTTGAGATTCAAGAACATACTGGTTTCAAGATGAAAATAATCTTAAATATTTTTTCATAAGTTTGTATTAAATTACCTTCAGTTTTTCCAAAAAGTGGGTTTATTTATCAAACACATATACTACTAATGATCTATTTCAAAATGTCCATCAAGAGACACATGATTGAACACCATGTTTTTAGAATATTATAATAAGTCAGGAAGCACCCAGCAGAAAAAACAAAGTTCTTCCACAGCCAAGCAACATCCTACTCCTCCCCAAATCAAACTGACCTCAGTAATTGCGCTGGCTAGTTGTATGTCAGTTTGACACAATATAGAGTCACTTGGGAGGAGGGATTCTCAGCTGAGAAAAAAAAGATGCCTCCATAAGATCAGCCTATAGGCAAATCTGTAATGCCTTTTCTTAATCAGTGATTGATGTGGGAGGGCCCAGCTCACTGTAAGTGGTGGCCACGCTGGTGGTCCTGGGTGCTATAAAAAAGCAGGCTGTGAAAGCCATGGAGAGCAAGCCAGTGAGCAGCACTCTTCCATGGCCTATGCATCAGCTCCTGCCTCTAGGTCCCAACCTTGAGTTTCTGCCATGACTTCTCTAGATGAGAGTCTACAGACTCTATGATAAGATACACACCTTCACCCCTCGAGTTGTTTTGATCACAGTGTTATCACAGTAGAAATCCAAACCAAGACGGTAATTCAGCCTTACCACCTCCAGCCTTTCCCCCAAGGGACTGCTCTTCCTCCTGTTACACAGCACTTTCAATGATCTCAGATGCTGCCAAAACATCCTCATAAAGGCGACCAGTTTTCAACCTCATTAACTTAAAAAAAAAAACGTATTTCCTGTAGACAGCATCATGGAGTAAGAAAAGTGCAGACTCTTAAGTCTAAAAGATCTTTACATTTTTAAAATGACCAAGCAACACTGTTCATCCCAGAGCTGACTCTGCTCATTTGATTTGGAAACAATTCCAGAACTCTCTACTCACCTGACGGTATATGCATTTCAGGTTATCACGCCTCACAGTCCAGAAGTCCAGCTCTGTCTCAGGGGTTGGGTGAAGGCCATTCAACAGAGCCTGTGCTGAATCTTTTCCTATAATTTCTTGGATCTGATGTGACCATTTAATGACTATAGATTCAATGGCATGGAGTATTCTCCTCTCATCTGATTGTAGCCTATAAATATTAAATGATTAATAAAGAGTCCAACAGTGCCTTCATCCAAATAAAACAGATTATGGGTAATAATAGTTGTTTTATGCATCTATAAACTAAATTCATTCTTTTCATGTGCCTGGTTTGAGTTTGGCATCATTGTAATCCATGTATGGTACACCATCTCTAACATTAAGAAAAAATGACAAAGTACAGAGAGTAAGCATTAAGGGGGTACTCGCCAAATGGGGCATCTTGATTACCCATCTCCCAAGGTTCAGGGACTGCTGCAGGAGGAAAGGCAGAAAGACTGTAAGAGCTGGAAGTTGGGGACAAGCAGAACAAAGCAGTGTCTTACGGACTTGACCGGACCAGTGCACTCTCGAACCCACAGCAGCTGCGGTTGCACAAGACCTGCACAAGGTCAAGCCAGTCAGTACTCCAGCATGGAGTCGGGAGGGGCTCACAAGCTCCTGCCCCAACTGAGGTGCTATTGACAGCTGATTGTTGAGAGCCAACAATATCCAGGCAATGGATGCTGCCAGTTCGGCAAGGTTCCTGGCCCCTTGCTAGAAACTGGAGCTCATCAACTGCTTTGCCCCTTTCTCATCTTTACTGTATGGTGACAAAAGCCTCTCATCAATAATATTGTCCATCTGGCCTAATAGTTAAAACTCAAATCAATTCCAGGGCTGGCTGGGAGAGGAACACTGCCATCTCAGCTCTAAGTAATTGTAACAGCTTACTGACCTTCAAGTCCCGGCAAGTGTGAGGACTACTCATGCTTACTGCAGACATAACATAAAAAAGTATTCTTGGTTAAGCTGACCTTCCCATGGAGACAGACCCACAGTTAGATTGAATACTGCTCACAAAAATTAATCTTGAAGATCAGAGGCCTGAAGCTGAGAGAGGATGAACACTTTTGCATTGGTTCCCTTTTGATGTACGCTGGACACCTGCATTCCATTAGAGAAGCAAGCCTGCAGTTTGCTATTTCAGCTAGAATAAAGTCTTTGTCTGGGGGGGAGGGGCTAGTAATTTTTCCCCAATGTGCATACTGTTAATTTTACCTTCTTAACTTTTCTAACTTCTAATTTCTCTATAATATTATTATTAAAAGAAATGCTCTTGCGTGACATATCATACAAAAGGCATGTTCTATACATGTCATTCTTGAAGCATGAAAAGCGAGCCATATCGGGACCTATAGAAGAATGAGCTACTGCCTTCATTTGTCATAACTTTCTTGTTGTTTATCCTGCTTTAGTGGAGACTGAGGAACCCTGGTGAGGACTAAAGTGGGTCCTGACCTCCACAGCTGATGGCTTCTGGGAAAGGCTGAGTCAGTTTGAAGATGTAGCTCCTGGGAGGTTGGAGACACTCCAGCCGACGACCCCCACACCCATGAGTATATATAGGCAGCATAAACTGAACTCAGTGAGTTACTTGAAAAGGAAAAAAGGATGGCAGACCAGAAGTTGGGAGGGTCCAAGAAGAGAAAGAAGAGTCAGTGGGAAGAATAGAAGTGGATGAGATGTAAGTACATTCTACAAAACTCCAAGAATAAAATTACTATATTAAAAAATAATAAGCAGGGGCTGGGGAGATGGCTCAGTGGTTAAGAATTCTTGCCGCTCTTCCAGAGGACCTGGGTTTGGTTCTCAGTGCCCATGTCAGATGGTTTATAACCACCTGTAACTTTAGGGACCATACTCAAACACAACTATACACAATATACGTAATTAAAAATAATTAACAACAAAGTTGATAAAGAATTACCATATTCTTAAAAATAACTTTTCCTAGAGGGATATTGCTGAGATTATGGTCATTGCTGGTTTCCTTAGAAAGTATACTTGAAGGGTGAGGATGTACCTCAGGTGGGAGAGTGCTGGCCCAGAATGCGCAAAAGCCTGGATTTTATAACCAGCACCACAAGCACCAAGTGTGGTGGTAAAGAGCTGTGATCCCCGCACTATGGCTGTGAATGCAGGAAGATCAGCCGTTAAGGGTTACCAGCTACATAGTGAGTTTGAGACCATCCTGGGCTTCACTAGACCCAATTTAAAAAAAAAACAAAAAAAACAACTTTTAACAGATATAAAATACATTTTAAAGCTCCATGTTTTAAAGTAACTCTGTTTTGCTAATAGTTTGAGAGGTGTGATACTGTTACTTACCTAGTCACTGAATAATGTTGATCCAGGTCAATATTTTCTGCAATAGTAGGAACTGGTAGAAGAGTTCTTCTCGACATTTTGCCCCTAAAAATATGAATCTTGTTTTTCATGATTTCTATGTGATGCACCATATCTTGTGAAATAAAACATGACCAGGATTTATGGTTGTTCTTGTTAGAAAGAATTGGGACTAATACCTAGAGAAAGAACAACATTTTAAAAGCACTTAACTTGCAGACAAGGACTGAGTATCCTGTTTTGCTGTTGTACAAAGTTTTCTTTTCAACAAAACCACTCATTTCCACAATCATCTTGATGATACCAAAACTCCAAGGAGTAGACCAAGTCAGCAGCTCACTTACACCGAATCGCTGAGCTCTTGTAAACCTGAAAGGAGTTACTGCTTGTCCTTTCATTTGCCCATTCACCGAGCATCTGCTGGAACTCAACTTCAATACTTCAGGAAATCAGTACATTTGTATTGAGTGGAGTTTCTTAACTCAAGTTGAGCATGTTGGCAGGAGTACTGACAAACCATCTTTCTGAATCACATGGAGGTTAGCAGAGAGCACGTGTTCTCTGGCTGGGTGGCTCCCCATTAGATCAAAGTTTGGATAGAAGAGAGATGTTCACTAGACCACAGGGATCTTTTGAGAACTCGTTTTCCATGGCATGAGGAGCATCACCAAAATCAGCTCTGTGAAAACGCTTCAGAAATATCTGCTGCCAGACTAGGGATGTGGCTCCACGGAATGAAGCACTTGCTGTGCAAACATGAGATCTGAGTTTGAATTCCTGCAACTCACATACAGTTGGATGTGGTAGAGAAATGGGAAGGGAGACGGGAATCCCTCTAAATGGCTTTATGATCAGCATTCCTTGCACAGTGCCCACTGCTGTCAAGCTTCAGTATATTTATTTACAGTCTCAGCACTCACTGATCTTGGTATGGGAAAGGCCCTAGAAGCTGTGCCCTTTCACTCTATAACTGTCATAATTAGAAGCCCATTCTGGTGAGAAAAACACAGAGTACATAACTGTATTTGAGGTGAAAGGATATTAGAAAACCCTAGAAAGGAAGGTCACTTAGCTTGTGTCTTTAAGGGGGTCAAAGTAAAGCAGGTACCAAGACATATTTATGTCTTCTCCCAATATTACGTTGTCTTTAAGTCTATGACATTAGGAGGAATTGCCATTGTCAGGTGGCTAGCTCACCTAGCAAAGGGGATTGATGCTCTTACAAAAGGGAGCTCATTGAGCCTTTCATCGTGCGGGTACATGGCTAGAAGGGACCAACCTGCAACCAGACAGCGAGCCCTACAAGCAAATTCTAATTTGCCAGCAATCTGGTCTCAGATTTCAACCCTCAGAGATGTAAGAATTCAATTCTATTTTGTACAGGAAACCCAGTCTACAGCATTTTGTTACAGCAGCTCCACCCGAGTCACCAAGCACTGTCTCAGGTAGGGTCACCGTTGCTGTGATGAAATACCGTGACCAAAGCGTCATTGACACATCACTGTTCATCGTCGAATGAGGTCAAGACAGGAACTCAAGCGGGGCAGGAACCTGGAGGCAGGAGCTGATGCAGAGGCTGCTCACTGGCTTCTTGTCATGGCTCCTGATTTCTCATAGACCCCACGACTACTAGTCCAAAGATGGAGGCATTTTCTCAGCTGAGGTTCTCTCCTTTCAGATAATGCTAGCTTGTGTCAAGTTGACGTACAACTAGCTGGCACACGCTACAAAATGCTCAACCACTAATCTGAGAATCACTATAAGTAAGGCCAGAAGTGAAAAGTTCAGGAAGGTCAGAAGCTCAACTTTAGCTTGAGATGTCAACTACACCGCCAGTGGAAACTTGATAGCACTCTGTTTGGAGCAAAGAATAGGCAATCTGACTGGAAAGAGCTGAATTTAGATTAAATAAAACCAAAGAGGCATGAAAGCAGAAAGGAGATTATTTGAGAAGTGTGAGGCGGGGAAGGAGGAGGAGTTAATGAAGAATGAGCACGATCGGGCTTATCATATGCATATAAAAATGTTCCAATAAAATCCAGTTAACTATAATTTTAATATATATTTACTTTATATATCTTAATAAAAATTAACACAAAAACTTGGAATGGTTTCTGCCTTCTATGGATGTACACATTTTCATTCAAACCATATTGTAAGGGCTATGGGGATCCTTATATGGGACCAATTCAGAGAAATATTGGGAGAATTTCAGGGTTTTCTATTGCTTTTTGAAGAGCACAGCTGATAGAGTAAGAACCCCACCAAGTTCCACCTGGCCCTGCCAACCAACATCTAACAGCAAAGAAACTCAAATCATAAACAAATTGTTTCAAACTCTGCTAAGTCCTACAGAAAATTCAGTGTAGTCAAAATGTCTTGAGTGCCTGCTTCAGGTCAAAAACTGTTCAAAGTACCAAGCATAGAAAACCCTTCCCTACAATTGGACCAAGGCGGGTGCAGAGGGATGTTTACACAAAGCACTAGAGCCTGGGGAAGGGACTTGACTGCCTGGAGACAGCAAGAAAAGACTTCTTCCTGGGAGACAGCAAGAGAGACACTGGAAGTTGAAGAGGCAAGATAGAGTGGTTTGTCTTAGCTGGCAAACCCAGAAGCACTTTTTTCTTCCATAAATGCAGCCTCAGCAGGACTGCACTGATTACTGGGGTCTCACTGAACAATCAGACTGAGGAACTGACCTTGTAGACAAAACGCCACTCCACCATTCTCAAAGTTCACGGCACACAGGGAGCTCCTGGGAACCTTGAGCTACTCCAGCCTCCTTCCCACCCCAGGAGTTCTAAAGCTTCCCCCTTACCCCCACCAGGTGAGTCTAACAGCCAACAAAGTCTGAAAATTACCACTCGAGTTCTATGGAGCCTGGTCATGTTTTCATCTAAAACATCTGCAAACAAACAGCATCAGGTGAGAAAAGCAGCATCTCGGACTCCACCCAGGCCCAGGCCGACTGAATCAGTGTCGACAAAGCATAGGAATAACAGAGCACACGTGCATAGGTAGCTCCTGTGCATGTTAAAATGCCATTGGCCATTTCAAGGAGTGGGTTAGTCCATCTTTGTTACTGTGACAAAATTCCTAAGATAGAGAGGAAAGGTTTCCTTTGACTCACATTTCAGAGTCTCGGTCCAGGAACATGGGCCCTGCCATGCTCAGGCCAATGCTAAGTCCTCGTATCACAGCAAGAGCAGATGGCGAAGGACGACATTCATGTCATAGCAACGAAGGGGAGAGAGCAAGGGGCCCTGGTACCTACAGCCCCTCAAGGGCCTGCCCCAGTGACCTAGTTTCCTCCCATGAGGCCCCGCCTCTTAAAAGCTCCACATCTCCCAACACTGAAGACCAAGCCTTCAATACACTCACCAGATCCAACCTACAGCACAGGGAAAAGGGAATCTGTGATCAATTACTAACTTAATTTCTGCTTTCCATTCACGGACAGAAGTAAACTCTGCTTAGCTGACTCTAACAGGGATTTGAGAAATAGATACCAGTGTTTCAAAGTGTAAGCTCACTTCTATCCGGAATGCAATACCTTGAACCTAGAGCTAAATGACAGAACCTAGTCAGTTCAAGCTGGGAGGTAAATGCTCCCAGTAAAAGTGGGGGAGAAAGGGGAGGGATGACCTGACAAGCAAGGGCCCATTAGTATTAGTGCACAGATGGAGTTGAGGAACAAGCTAAATGTGATCGCTTCATGCACCTGGCCAAAGAAACTGAGGGTTTCTACATGCTCTTTTTAAATAGCTAGAGATGGCTCAACTAGTGCCACATGTCCGGAGGCGAAGACAGGCCAGTACCTCATCTAGGAACGTAGTCACATGTGTGAGCAATGATGAAGGAAGTTCTCCAAATAAAACCATTCTGGAGAAATCACTTTCTCCCACCTTTTCAGACATCTTCTTGACAAGATAAATAAGTTTGTGTTTCACATCTCTTGGAATCTGGAACAAGAACAAGGTAATTAGTTCAAGTTCACTGCAGAGTGTCTTTGTTAACAAACAGGATTTGCTGAATTCCACAGACTGCCAACAGAATTAACACCCTGGCACCTTGCCCATGTGTACAAACAAGGTTAGTCTGTTGCTCTTCCCTGTCCTGCAAAAGGTGGAATTCTCTTCTTTTAAAAATATCATCTTCAAGGACATGTCCATTATACTAGATCAGCATGTGTAGTAAGAATGTTATAAACAAAACCAAACATGAGAACATTTCAATCTCCAGTGGTTTTATATATATATAATTGTCTCTTGTTTGGAAATAAGCCAAATTGAGATGACAAACTGCAAGGGGTTAACTTGTATTTCTGTCGTCAAGGCAAAGAACAGAAGTGCTTAGCCAAGGCAGTTTAATATTTCTATAACTGTTGAGTCATTTTTTTGTAAATGCTACACTGTTTGGCTTCTATGAGAGTTGTATACTAACTACTCTCTGACAGCCTGCTTCACTTATCCTAATGACCACATCTGGCACAGTGTTCCACTTTACAATATGAACTCCAGGTGCTGCACCACTGAAAGATAACCCAGTGGATACAGGCTCCAAATTCAGAAAGGGAGGAAGAAAAAGACAGCAGAAGAAAGGAAGACAACGCCTTGAAGCACCAAGCCTGTGCAGATCACAGGCTACTCCCCCCACCCCCAACACACACACATATACACACCTTTCCTTTTGTAATGTTATTGCATCATGGAACTGCCATCAGTTAAAACACACACACATGCACACACCTGAAAATCAGTCAATTGGACACAATGTTAAGAGTTCTATTTATAAGTTAACTTTTCAGAGCACACCTCTGTACAAATATGGCAGTTACTTTACTCCAAAAGCAAAATTTTACAATTGGAGCATAGAGATGGCTCTGCACTTAAGATGTTTGTTTCCCAGCACCCACATGGTGGTGGTTCACAACCATCTGTAACACCAGTTCCAGGAGAACCCACACCCCTCTTCTGATCTCCATGAGCACCAAGCACACACACATGGTGCACAGACATACATGCAGGCCAAACACGCACAGACATAAAGTAATGAATATATCTTCTAAAACAGAATTTACAATTTAATTGCCGAAGATTATGCTCCTTGAAATTACTAGTAATCTAATTCATACAACAAAGATGTTTATTCTGTGTTTTAAACAATGCCGGCCTATCTTGTTCAGTTGTTGTTGACTTTTAGTTTCATGTTTTTGTTTGGGGATTTATTTATTCATTTACTTTTTTATTTGTATTTTTGACAGAGTCTCAAGATGTAGTCCTGGTTGTCCAGAAACTCTTTATGTAGCAGGTTGCCCTCAAACACACAGAGATCCTCCTGTCTCTGCCAGGATTAACGGCCACCACCAGGCCAATATCTATCTTCCTTCCTTCCTTCCTTCCTTCCTTCCTTCCTTCCTTCCTTCCTTCCTTCCTTCCTTCCTTCCTTCCTTCCTTCCTTCCTTCCTTCCTTCCTTCCTTCCTTCCTTCCTTCCTTCCTTCCTTCCTTCCTTCCTTCCTTCCTTCCTTCCTTCCTTCCTTCCTTCCTTCCTTCCTTCCTTCCTTCCTTCCTTCCTTCCTTCCTTCCTTCCTTCCTTTTCTTTTTTAGAACTCGATTATTTCTTCCTGGGACAAAAAGTAGTTGGCAGATGTTGAGAAAAAAAAAAAAAAAAAAATTCAAGTTTTAAAGGTTTTGACAAACACTTTGCTATCACTGTTTAAAAGGATCTGAGTCTGAAGTTCCCACTGAAACAGAAGTTATTTGACCCCAAAGGCGTGCCTCGCACCATACGCCGAGCTTCACAAGCTGTGCTCGTTTTCCCATGTCATTTTACACAACTAACACTATGGGCAGTCATTCCTTCCAGGAAACTGACTACAGCCTCTTCTGCAGAGCTTGTGCCCACGGGGACGCGAACTTCAGCGTAGTCCTGGAGCCCCTTACCTCGGTGGA
Source organism: Cricetomys ansorgei (assembly GCA_026225945.1). Lineage (NCBI taxonomy): Eukaryota > Metazoa > Chordata > Mammalia > Rodentia > Nesomyidae > Cricetomys > Cricetomys ansorgei. The sequence continues at coordinate 1,140,145 of JAMJFZ010000020.1, forward strand.
GGCCGAGAGCCGCCCGGCGGCCGCCACCCCAAACACCAGGCTGCAGGGGCCTGGGCGCTCCAGAAAGTCCCCGAGGGCCTGCCGGTGGTCCTCGCTCTCCAGGTACTGGCTCCAGGTCTCCTCCGGGAACGCCAGCGCCCGGCGCAGGCAGCCGCCCAAACAGCGCACCCGCGGGTCCCGGGCGAAGCGCTGCGCTCTCCGCGCAGCCGCCGTCTCCTCGTCCTCCTCGTCCCCCTGCTCAGAAGGGCTGAGACGCAGCACTGGCCCTTCCTCCTGGGCTGCCATCTCGTCCCTCCGAGGGCAGTCCTGGCAAGGAATCTCCGAGCAGTGCACCGCAGAGGCGCCCACCGCCTCTGCGTCCCCAAGTCCGCGCCGGTGGCTCTTCGAGCTAGGCTAGACTTGCCCAGAGGAGATCTGGCCGGGACTGTGTTGCGTCCGGTTGTCCGGGAGACGGCGGCCCCGCCCCGGCCTCGGATGGGGGTGGAGCAAGAGTCCTGAGCCACCCAGCTCAGCTCAAGCAGAAAGGAGTGGAAATCCAGCCAGGGATGTCTCCGCCCTCACCTCCTAAGCATCTTCGGGGCTCCCAGAGATGTCCCAGGACTGGTTAGCTGCTCTCGATTCACAGTACTATCTTGAGCAGGTACTCCTGCTAAATTCGCTACTCTGCTTAGTTCATCTGATTCCTAGAAAGCTGGGGAGGAGGTGGGGAGCCTAGGTGGCGGGGAGGCTTAGTGCCTCATGTTAAACTGTGGGTGAAGTATGCCCCAAAGTAATTAGGTAGCAGAAAATGGTGGTACCTGGATTCGGTACCAGTTTTTAATTCCCTTGTGGACATTGTTCCAGTAAAAAGCAACTCTGTTTAACTGTCCTAGTTGTCAAAGTCCAAGATTATGAACAAGTCCCGATTCCCATCTTCAGACCCCCCAAAGAGACACTCTTTGCAAGGTGCTCTTTGCAGAGGCCTAAATACCTCAAAATCTCTCGCATTTGTCTACAAAGTGGCGAGTGGAAGAAGCATGTCAGCTCAGAGGTGGGACGCTGACAGAGCTGACTCTGGCTTCCATCTTATCAGGTCCTTGAATTTAACTACCTTTCTGAAAGGGCTTCATAAAGATGTCACAGTCGTGGCCAAGTCTGCCATGTGGTCCACTGGGTCTGTTGGGAGTGTCCAGATGCTAGGTGTAGCAGACTTAACAGTTTATATTCTCTGGACCTTACGTTATGGTTCCAGAGACACCAGATTTCTGTGAATAACAGTTTAATTGAGGAGATGACTTACTGAGTGAGAGCACTAGCCTCACAAGCCTTGCCACCCAAACTGTATCCCTAGAACTCAATATAAAAAGCCCAATTTGGTGGTGTGTCTCTGTAATCCAGCATTCCTACAATGAGATGGAGACTTGAGACAGGAGAAGGCATTTGGAAGCTCACAGGTGAGCCAGCTACACGCAGACCCTGCTCAACCCAAAGTTGTCCTCTGGCCTATCACACATGACAGCCAAGCACATTATACACACATGACTACTTAATAAATTTATTAAAACAAAAAAAATTATAAATCAATAAACTACTTTTAATTGAGGCAGAAATTTTTTTTAATGAGAACTGCTAGTATTAAAGTAAGACTTTCAAGTACTTAAAATGTAACAAATTAGGAAGTGAATGTACAGCAAAGTATTTAACTCACTAGTGAGGAGATCAGAACAGTGCAGGTGCGCTGGAGGGAGCCTGCCAGGCCAGCGGCAGTATACACTAAGGCCAACGCAATTTTAGCTTTCCCCGCAGAATAGTTTCTTTTTCAGAAAGAATTTGCATCTGTAATTAATAAAAAACCACAAATAAAAATATAACTTCACAGAGTTTGGGTCTTTAATCAGTAGTAGATATTAAGAAATATTAAGATATAAATTAAGATGATTTATATCTCAGAGTAAGAAATTCATCACTTAGAAATCCGTATGCTTTTTCTCAATATTGTATCGAGTATGATTTAAAATACCAACCAGATGTCACGCTGAGTTCACCTAGTTTCTCAAAACATCTTTATCAAATACCCACTGGGTTCCAATGACTGCTCTGGGGCTGAGAACAGCCGTGTGCCCACACTAAGCTCACGTCACCTGTTTAAGCTGCACTCGTGCTGGCTGGACTGAGGCTGTTCTGACTGGTTTTGCCTTCTGTTTCTATCCCATGCTGTTTACCTCCTAGGTGCCTCCGTTTCCTCACCTGAAATAGGAAAACTAACTTGTCAGCCAACACTTCTTCACGGGCCTTCCCTTGGGAAGCATTCACTTTCGATATCCAGGGAAAGCATTTTTGGCCATGGACTCGCTTCAGTTCCAGGCTGTGAGCAGATGTCACACAGACCTCTAGTCTCGTATGGTGAAGCTAGTCCTCTCATGCTTCTGCTGTTGCCATGAGGACATGCTCCTCAGCTAGCTGGTACGAGGAACCCGTTTGTATCACCTTTCTTTCACCTTCCCACTCCTAAGGAACCTCTTGTCTTCCCAATATCCCCCATCCTACTTGTCCCACTCCCCTGAATCAAGGTTGTTGGCATGGGCATGTGAGGAAAGTTACAACTTAACAGAGACAGTCCACTAAAATCTATGACTTGCACTCCTCCAACAACCATTCATTGCCTACAGGTCCTTAGGGAGGGCTGGAGCTTCATGAGTCCCTCCTGTATCCATGATGGACGGTTAGAGCCTCATGAGTCCCTCCTGTATCCATGATGGATGGTTAGAGCCTCAGGAGCCCTCCATGTCCATGATGGACGGTCAGAGCCTCAGGAGCCCTCATGAGCCCTCTACCAGGCTACCACCACTGCTGCAAATGCACAACAGTGTGTCAGGTCTGGAAGACAGTGTTTTATGGCACTCCTTCCTACTTCATATAGAACTCCTTCAGCCCTGTCTTACAGTGTTTTCTGAGCCTGGGGATGGAGGTTGTGGGTTGGCATAAATGTTTTGTTTAGGCCTGAGCTCTCAATAGTCCTCTATTCCTAGCACTCTGACTAGTTAATTTCTCAGTAACTGTTGTCCACTGCAAACAGAAGCTTCTCTGAGCCAGGCTGGGCATTCTAACTATGGGTATAAACAAATATTTAGAAGGTCATTTAATAACAGTTCATCTAGCAAAACAGTAGTAGTATACCTATAACCTCCCCAGCCATGAGCTTTTGACCAGGTTTACAGTATCAGGCATGAAAGCCCTCCTGGGAAACAGGCTTTGGAGCTAATCAGAAAGCACTGGACTGTCCTCATAACAGTCACGCTACTGTTGCATCAGTGGGCATCTTGCCTAGCAGGTTAATAGTGAGCTCACAGACTTCATGGATAGGTAGAACCATCAATCCCTTTTCTCCCCCAGTGGTCTGTAGTACTGCGCCTACGGGGGCGGCTCACCAAGGAAGGCAAGGAGGCATATTTCATAACTGCAAACCCCACCAGAACTCAGCAGAGGGAACCACCGTCCTGGCCAGTGCCATACTCACAGTGGCACCCTGAGCATCTCAGCTCTGGTGTTTTTACTGATTCTGAACTCCTCAGATGCAGATCATAAGCAATCAAACATCCCCCACAGAAATCCAACACCTGCAGACAATACAAAATGCCAGGGCCTATGTATCCCTTTTTCCAACAGTGCACAAAAACAATTAATTTAAATGCAACTAAAAATAAACTTCCACAACATTTCCCCTATTCTGTATAAAAATTTTGTTTTACCTTTACAATACAATTTAATACTACACTAGCAAAACCATTTACAAGAGGAGCAATCATGAGTCTTCTAATGCCTATGACCAAATGATACCAAACATCTATCAAGCTTTTCACAATGTCTTTGGACAACAGAGAAAAACATCATCAATTTCCAATTACCTGGAATTCACTCACGATCTTCTGGGCTCCTCCAAATGGCTTGGATCACTTCTCTGACCTCTGCAGCATACACAGCTTGTCCTCCAGGGTCTGGCAGACTCCATTCCACTACCGTTGCTGCTTTTGGTGGTCATCCCATGGTTCTGGCATCTCAAAAAATGCTGGAGCCCTTGCTGCAGCTGGGCTGCCCTTTTACTTATAGCCTCTCCTGGGTTCTTTTCATGGTCCCAAGCCTCAACTTCTCTGCATGACCTCTTCAATCTGGGCCTTCAACTGCTACTTTGGCTGCTCCTTCACTAATGGCCTCTCCTGGCCTCTTACAATGCCAAGCCTCAGCTGCTCTCCAAAGACTCCTTCATGCCTTTGAAACCAGCACCAGCTGGGTGACTCTTATAGTACCAAGTTCAGCTGCCAGCATGAGATGAAACCTTGGCCAGTTCTAGAAGACAGCTTCTGTGTGCTGATCCTGAGGAAAACTTTCCAGATTTTAAGATAGAGTCTAGTTTGCTGGAAAAATAACTGGTCACTTTGTCTGCAGTAAGGGTCCCCTGTAGGTGGAGTTCTCATCACCATAGCAGATGTGTCTTATCAGGACCTCTTGTACACAGGTTTGCAGAAAAAAATTAGTTCAGTTTAACTAAGTGGCTTTTTTCGGCCCCCTTCCACAGCAGGGGGTCCTGGGCCAATGGGAAGAATATCTGGCCAAAAAGACCTGGAGGTTTGGCATTTCCATCTGCTACCACTACGGAGAAGCATGCACCCTTCTTTATACATCTCGAACACAAGATCTTGAGCTTCTGCACACACAGAAAAAGCTACCAGAAAACTCAGTTTATAGAACAGCAGTACGCTCTGGTTTCCATTTCCCGTGCCCTGGCTGCTGCCAGCGGGCAGGAAGGAGAGTCAGCTCCATGATCAGGAAAAACCATGGAAACCTTGCTTCTTTCCTGCTCCCAGCTGAATTTTTTGATTCTACCATGAAAATGTCTTTCTCTAAAGGCTTCCATGGCTCTCTTTTGAGCCCTCTTTCTCACTTAATTTTCACGATTTTCTCTTCTTAGAGGCTTATTTCTCTCTCTCCTCTTCCTTTAGGAAACTTCTGCTCATTATTTTTGCATATATATAATCTCTGTCCTCTGGGAGCTGCCCTGAGCGTACTTCACTAGACCCTGAGAGGTCTGAATTTCTTTCTTGTTCTTCCTTGTCTCCACATTGGATTAGCTGGCATGATGTGGAGCCCCACGTTGGTACCGCCACTTGTAGTAACAAGCCACTTGTAGTACTGCGCCTACGGGGGCGGCTCACCAAGGAAGGCAAGGAGGCACATTTCATAACTGCAAACCCTGCCAGACCTCAGCAGAGGAAACCACCGTCCCGGCCAGCGCCACACTCACAGTGGAACCCTGAGCGTGTCTGCTCAGGTGTTTTATTGATTCAGAACGCCTCAGGTGCAGATCATAAGCAATCAGACACCCCCAAAGAAATCCAACACCTGCAGACACTATAAATGCCAAGGCCTATGCATCCCTTTTTCCAACAGTGCACAAAAACAATTATTTAAAAAAAATAACTAAAAATAAACTTCCACAACAGTGGTCGTCATAAAACCTTCCAGCACCATGAAAAACTAGGCACCAGGGAGGAAGCCTCTGGCTCAGTTCCAGCTTGGTTTATGTCCAGCACCCAAGTACTTGGTGTCTTCAATAACAGAGTCTCGTCAGCTAGCTTCAGACAGCAACCGATGCCCCCCGCCCATCAGTACCCCACCCACATCTGCTTCCATATTACCTGTGTTCTACTACTTTCTTCTTCCCTTAAAGCCTCTAACCTACCCCATATCTGGCCCTTCTTGATAATTAAACAAACAAATCTAAAAATTCAAGGTTAGGATCCACTCATTGGCTGCTGAATAATCTCCATGAGGGCTCTAGGCTTTCTCTTGTTTGTTCATAGACATAAGTGCTACGAGTGGACAGAATACAAATGTGCAGCAATCAGAGGTTTGTTAGATAAAGTGCGTAACAGTGGAGTAACATGTAATTATAAAAAAGATCAAGGAATGTGTCTACATCTTAATGGAATACTTTCTATGATACCTTTTTGAGAGAGAAAAACTAGAGACAAATGCTTGTACTAGCTACCATCTCTGAAAGAAGAAGGATACGTATCACACATAGTATTTGCTTATCTATGTTTCTAACAAACACAATGGAGTAATCCCCAAACTAAAACCCAAACGTGTTTATACATGGGATGAGACGGAGGAAGCTAGACTTCTCAACATACTTTCTAGAGATGACTTGGAAGCACATAAATATACAAAAGTTTAAACTTTGAAACAAAGTCTTTAAAAATCAAAAGTGAATGAAACCAATGCATTAATTGCATGTTGAGTAAGTGGAAAATCACACAGAATGATTTCAAGTGAGTTTAAAACAGAAATTAGACAGTAGGTCCCTGACATTAATCTACCCTAAGGACCAACAGAACTGCACAAAAGTGACATACCATTTTAAAGGGGTTTTCCATAGTTGTGCTGTTGTTGACAGTTTTGTTAGAAGGGTACCCATGCGTTGTGAGCAGGAAGGTGTCATAAGCCATAGGCTTGATTCCCTGGAACCCACAAATCATCTGTAAGGTAGTGCTCTTCATGAACTGAAGGACCAGATAGCGGTAGAAGTTGGACAGTCAGGAGATTAGAACCCCTGCTCTGGTCCACAAGGAGCTCTTAAACACTTTCAACCAAGACAAGGGTCTGGGGCTGTCCTAGAGGTGAGAGTGAGTCGAAGTTGGCCTTGAACCCTGGATTTTCTCATCTTGAGAGTGGTAGGAGTTCCGGTGCTCCTCACTTTTTTAGCCCTGGCCAGAACCCAGATAAATATTAAATACTGCCTGCTACACAGAAGGGCATTAGCCAAGAGTGTGCCTTGGTTGGTGCTTATCTGCACTGTAGCACAGGAAGCACAGGGATGAGTCCATTTACTGATAAGGTGCCTTTCTCTTTTTTTCCTGTGGAAAGTGCAGAAGGTGCCCTTGCAAGACCTTGATGCTTAGACTTGAGCCCCACATGCAACTGAGGCCACTCTAGCATCCTTGTCGTAACTAAGACAAGGATTGATCCCAACCAGAGGTACCAAAGACCCTCCCCTGCCTGTACCCTATAAATGTAACCCTCTCACTTTAATAAATGAGAGATATGCTCCTCTGACCGCCTCTCCTGAGAGTCTAATTCACTCTTAGTCCTCCTGCTGATTTTCATCCTGTTTTTTTTTTAACCTTACATTTTGATTATATACTTACATTTTTGACCCCATGAGAAAAATATCTAACTTTCTGAACTTCCAATGACATGAAAAAGAGGAATTTTTTTTTAAGAATGAAATGTTTCCCCAGATAGTGTATTCTTAAGAATGTCCTCCATTGGGTCTGGAGAGATGGCTCAGCTATTTAGAACACTTGTTGCTCTTGCAGAGTTAGCTAGCTAGATTCCCAGCACCCACATGGTGGTTCACAACCACCTGTAACTCTAGTTCCAAAGGATTCAATACACCCTTTTGACCTCTCTGGGCACAAGACCCACACAAAAGATGAAAATATGTCCTCCTGTGTATGCAGCATGCTCGTTGGATATCCTTTGACATAACCGTTCCATGTTTGGTATGGATAGCACACAGGTTGGTGTCTTCAAAGAGGTCAAACAGAAATGTTTAACTTGCCTCTTACAAATGGCACTGTGGAAGCTCAAATCTGTTCTAAGTTCTAAGCTGTTTCTTGCACCTGTCGCCAGAAGAGGAGTTTCTTAGTCAGTGTTCTACTGCTGTGAAGAGACTTCGTGACCACAGTGTCCTGTGCTGTTATAAAGGAAAGCATTTAACTGGGGATTGCTTGCTGTTTCCGAGGTTTGGTCCATTAGTCATCAGGGCAGGAAGCATGGCAGCACACAGCCAAGGTGGTGCTAGAGAAGCCGCTGAGAGTTCCACATCCAGATCCACGGGCACCAGTCAAACAATGGGATTGGTTTGGGTTTTTGAAATCTCAAAGCCCTCCCACAGCGATACACTCCCTCCGATACACTCCCTCCGACAGAGCCACACCACCTCCTAATCCTAATTTCAAGTAGTGCCACTCCCTGATGATTAAGCATTCAAATATACGAGCCTCTGGGGGCCATTCTTATTCAAACCACAACAGAGAGTCTGCTGACCAAAAGTTCAGTGGACTTTTGTTAGCATCTAACTACCAAAACTCCCAGGCCTGGGATGAGATCTCTCCACCTTTCCAGTATGGAATGTGCTCTTGGAAACAGCGTTTGTAGCAAGCTGTTTCTCAGTGCTTTACCACCAGGATATTTGCCAGCCATCTGCCTCGTGCAAGCCATTTCATAAACACCTCCTTCCTTACCATCCTCGTCCTTTGACTGGAGCACTGAGAGAGGTTGCAGTGAGGTGGCTGGGGACACCACGCGTTCTTTACAAAATGGCATAAACTCAAAACTCGTGGCACTTGCAGTCCTCAGTATACGCAACTGATCAGGTGGTCTTAGACGGTATCTACAACTACATTCTTCACTACTCATTCAATGTCTCCTCTTCACCTCAGCAGGTCTAGATGGTTGGTCCATTTCTGAGAAATAGTTGTAATCCTGCCTGAAGTGAGTCACTGCAGTTTCATGGGACATAGTTAGACCAAGAGACACTCTAAAGGACCTCCGACACCCCAGAAACTCTCTCCCTCCACTCTCCTCCTGCTCTCTGGATCAATCACCCCTCCTTAACAATGTTATTCCTGTTGATTAAGGAGCCTGAAGAAGACATCTTAGCCTCCAGATTACTGTTAGTTGTGTCTCCTGGAAGAAGCATTCATTCTTCTGGAAACTTCTAGGCCAACAGAACATAAGGTCACAAGAACAGGAAATCAAAAACTTTGCTCCTGGGTCACTGTGAGTGATGGTGGGAGGAACCATTCCCATTTCCACCAGACTCCCGAACTCATGAATCCTGGCTGTGAGAGAGAGAATGCACATGCTAAATGCTGATTCAAAGCCTGCCCCAGCTCTCCAAGCAATCGCCCCATCATTGGCAGACGCGTCTTTAAAAGGCCATTTCACCATTCTGCCAGGCCAGATGCTTCAGGATGGGGTGGAGGAGTCACAGTGAATTCTATGAGCATGGGCCTACTGTGGTACTTCTTTAACTATGAAATGAGTTTCTTAGTCAGAAGCAATGTTGCATGGAGTGCCATGACAGTGGATAAGGCATTTCATAAGTCCATTCATGGCAGCTTTGGCAGAAATATTAAGTGCAGGAAAGGCAAATCCATATCCAGAATCGATATGATATCTATACTAATAAAAACAAAACATTACCGTTTATTTCCATGATGAAAATGGTTCAAGGTAGTGAAGCTGCCCACAGGTTGCTGGCTAGTCACCCTAGGAAAGGAGTGGTTTCATAATGGAGGCTCAGTACAGATATCTGCTGCTGGCAAAATGGCTCTGTGAAGCAGTTGTAGTCAGGTCAGCTTTGGTGTGGAAGTGCATATTTTTGAGGACGTGCATAATTTCCATCCCCACCATCAAGACCACTTTGCTTCTGGCCCCATTAACAATGACAGGAAAGACCAGGGAAAGAAGCTGACTACTATTCACAGAATGAGCCATCTAATCTGATTGCTCATTGAAGTCTTCTGTTGAGGTCATATTTTGAGAATATTTACATAGGACACAAGTATCTTCACAGACTTTACACACTGGGAGTGATCTAGCCACATACCTCTTCCACAGATATATTTCCCACCACTTTTCCCATCATGCTCCTTCTAAGTGCTTGACCAGTTCACCAATCTGTTGGCAACAGCCCATGAATTCATATGCAGTCTAATTCTTCCTTCTAAATAAAGTATACAGTAGTCATGCCCACATAAGTGCTGTAATGCTGTAGCTGTCCACTTCGGTGGTGGACACATAGTATACAGAACTAAATGTAAAGCAGGCCCTAGTCTTCTCTTTCTAAATCAGTTGCTCATCGCACATGCATGCTCCATGAAGCCACTGTTGCATGCTAGGGACAGAAAACGTTGTAGCAAGGGTAGAAACCACAGGCAGCTGGGCAGCAGGTTGTTGTTTCATAAACTTGACACAATTTAGAGTCATTTAAGAAGAGAGACTCTCAATTAAGAAAAATGCTTTCATGATACTGGCTTGCAGGCAAGTCTGTCATTCTTGCTGGTGGTCCTGAGTTGAGCAAGTTATGAGGATCAAGCCAGTAGACAGCATTTCTTCATGGCCTCTGCTTCAGTTTCTCCTCAGGGTTTCTGCCTTGTGTGACTGCCCTGAGCTCCTTCCATCAGTAATGGAGTGCGTGACTTGAGAGTTACAAGACCAAAAAAAAATCTTTCCTCCCCAAGTTGCTTTTGCTCATGGTGTTAATCACAGCAATAGAGACAGTAAGACAAGCAACCTCTTCATGTAGGTTACTTATGCCTTCAACTATTCTCCATTTGAGAGGCATTGGAAACTGAAAACTTGACAAGGAGCCAAGTTACCATGTGACTTGAGCTGCCCATCACTACTTTGCCATGAAGTTGGATGTGTACAGTAGCAATCCATAATCAATGGAAGTGATACTCACATGATCAAGCTCAACATGGCCACTTCCATTTAGGTGCTTCACACCATGGATTATCAGGGCTCGCCATACTACCAGGAGGATCTTTAGTACCTGTACCTTTAGCAAAACTGGAAAGCCAGCTCTAGATACCACCAAGTCCACTAGAGAAACTCATCCTTACAATTCTGTTTCTCTATAACTACTTCAGATACCACAATCTGTATTACTCAATGGTTCTGTAGAAGAACCAGTAGAATGAATACGTATTACAAAGGAGGATTTCCTAGATTGGCTTACATGATAAAAACCGGGTAGTCCAACAATTGCTGCCTGCACGAGAGAGGCTAAGAACCCAGGAGCTGCTCAGTCCACAATGCTTGATTTCTCAGCAGCCCCAACTGGCACCACAGGTCTGGAGAGTTCCTGGAGAGCGGATGGCCTTCAGAGGCTAGGTTCTGATGGCAGAGAAGGACAGTGGCAGCAACAGTACACAGGATGGATGCACTTACAAGCAAGAAGTGGAAGCAGACAGGCAAGCAGTATCACTTTTCCTTGGACATCTTTCTAGCTGGACACCGGCAGGAAGGTGCCACTCACTCTGGGTAAGAGTCTCTGCCCCCCCCCGGGCAGTCCTTCCTGGAAGAAAAACCCTCAAAGACGCACCCAGAAGCAAGTCTTGTTTGTATAAGATCCAATCAAGTTGATAATCAAGTTTTCACAGAAAAACACAAACAGAATTTTCCATCAGTGAACCAGTACTAAGAGAAAGCAGAATACAATAGAGAAGGGACTTGGGAGCTAGTTGCTCATGCTTTTGGTCTATAAAACATTTTTTTTAAAAAAAACTGTGCATTTGGCTCTGTTTTAAAACAGCTTAGGCTGTATTGTAATGAATACAGATAAGGATCAATGGTGGTTGTTTTTTTTTAAAGGAAAAGAATGACATGGCTTCACTTAGACTTGAAAAGGATGGTCAGACAGTTAAAACAGGGACACGTCTGTAATCCCAGCACTTGGGCTGCTGAAGCAGGAACATCACACATTAGAGGGTGGTAGACTCACAAATAAGATGATGTCTCAAAATCAAACCAATCAATCCCTTCAGAATTAAGCAAGTGAGAGAGAGACTGCGGTAGATTTAGAAGCGCAAGTTATGGCAAGAAGTATGGAAAAGTGGGTGGATTCTGAACATGTTTTGGAGTAAAGGCAACAGGGCTGGGGATATAGCTGAGAGGTAGATCGATTGCCTAAGATACACATAGTCCTGGGTTCAATCCTCAGAACAGAAAAAAAAAAAAAAAAAGTAACAGCATAAGTCAATGGCATGATGAAGATTTATATATAAGACACATAAAATGCAAATCCCTACTTAAGCTCAGATTGTATAATAATTAGGGAGTACCAGAATTTCTTCTGACGAGGCAATAGTTGGATTTGAAATGTCCTGAGATAAAGGAACCTGTTATGGGGAAAAAAAAAAACCCCACAGATTTGAAGAACATTAGCTCTGTACATGTAAATATCTGTTAAATGTTTAAGTGGAGCTAATGAAAGGCCAACTGAGATACAGTACAGGTTCAGGAGGTGAAGTCTGTACTAGAAAAATAAGTTTAAGATCCCTCAGTGTAAGACTATATTTGAATGTGTAAGCCTAGAAGAGTTCCTTGAGGACCAAACCCTGGCTGGAGCAGAAGAGACACCGACTGGGGGACTGGGAGGATGAACAAGTGATCTAGGGACACAGCCACCAGGAAGTTCTCCAGGCTACACGAAAAGAGACGTCTGTGTGAAATGCTCCTGAGATGTCAGATGAAGGTTGACAGTCACTGAACTTCGTCACACAGGAAATCTTTTAAGACCATGGCGAAAAATGTTTTGGAACAGTGAAGTTGGAAGTCTGGTTGGAATGGATACAAGAAAAGTAAAGAAGCAATTCTGGAGATAGCAAGAGAAGGAAACGAAAAGAATAGAGAAATAACGCAGGACGTGTTGAGGGAAGAAGAATTTTCATTTTTGAGACATTTTCTTGTTTTTATTAAAGTATCTCCTTACATAGTTTTTTCCTGATAAGAATAAGTGAACAAAAATGGCTTTTGCCGGAGACAAAAAGGGACGGTGCTGTCTGACAACACAACCTAGTCTTAGTAGGAATTTGCCCACAGAAACACAGGCTCCATCCACAGAAGCAGGAGGAAGTTCAGAGAAGGTTCTGACAGTTTAGGTAATGTGAGGACAGAGTCTGTGGGGTTCTCTTCTGACTGGCCATCTCTGGATGAAACAAGAGTGAGGTTGTTGGAGTATATTTGAACTTATTCTCAAATATTAAGTTGTCACCTTCCTTAGCCGTTGGAAACAGCTTCTTAGGAGTGGACTCTGGAATGCAGAAAGCATGCTAGTTTGGAGCACCAGCAATTGTCTATTCAATGGCCTTTGATTGGAACAATTGTCATTCTAATGTTGTCTGCCCACTGAGAAAAGTTATTAATGCTAATGGAGGGACTTTACAGGGTTCTCCCTCAACCAAAGCACAAGGTTAAGGAAGACCTTAAGTGGGGACTTGACTGGTGGGTAAAATGGTATCATGTCAGCCAGCGGAAGTTGGGGTTGGTTCACTGTGAAGGTTCTATTCCTTATGCATTAAGGCTTGTATGCTGGTGGGCAGTGATTCCTTTCAATAAAATACCTGGAGGTCATGTGCTGAGGAGAAGAGAGAGAAGAGGCAGATGAGAGGATGGGAAGCAGAACTTGTAAGTCATCGATGTGAGGCCACACCTTGTGCCTTGGTCATCTAGGTTTTCCATCTCAGAAAGTGTCATGACTCTTTATTGTTACCTGCCAGTCAGTAATAATAATAATAATAATAATAATAATAATAATAATAACAACAACAACAACAACAACAACAAATAATAATAATACTTTAACATGAAGTCATAAACTCAGAAACCAAAATGTGAAGTAAGTGCTTAGAGTTTGATATCAGAGAGGTGTGAAAGAGTGTTTTAGGAGCTAGGAAGGGCAAAGGAAACAAACAAACACAGTAGCTTTCCAGACAGAACTAAAATTCTGCTTGAGTTTAATGATTGTTTTGGGTGCTTTTCTCCAGTCTTATTCTGGTGCACAGCTGTTGGAGCTGAGTCGGCTGGATTTAACCATGAGTGATTAGTTTTTGCCTAAATAGTCTGACGGAGAGAGACTGAGGCACAGGTAGTCGAGGCCATGTGGAAACGCACTGATACTATTTGACTTTCACTGAGCTTGTTACACTGGGAGAGGAGGAAAGTGCAGATCTGCAGATAGTGAGAAGGTCATGGAATCTTGGGTTGTTCACCCAAGGACACTCAAAGATGTATAAAGCTAGGGAGGGGTCTATGAAGACATAATGTGGCAGTGAGAGGTGGCATGCTGGAAGTGAGATCAGGGAGCAGTCTCTACAGTGACGAAGAAGTAAGGTGAGCGGGCTCACGGTGCAGAGAACGAGAGACTTTGGCGCACTCGGCCCTAAATGGGATGTCTTTATCAAACCTCTCTCCTTAAGGCTCAGAGATCTATGAGAAGAAGAGAAAATGGAAAGACTATAAGAGCTGGAGGAAAACTGTGTCATCCAGACACAACAGGATTGATGCACATATGAACTCACAGACACTGTGGTAACACTCACAAAACCAGACAAAGTCGCAGTGCTGAAAAGGAAGTGCATGCAGGGCTCACGACTAACCGAGAAGCTATTTGCAACTGAGGTCTGCTGGAAAGGGGGGGAATTGGTTTTCTCCAGTGAACTATCACCGTGTATATCAACCAGGGCAGCTCCCATACACAGAAGTACTTGGCCAACATGGACTCCACGTTCTTCTTGCAAGGTTTTTGTTTTATTTTGTTTTGCCGTTTCATTATTGAAAGCACTGACCAGGAGCTAAGAGCTCTGACAAGGAATGGCCCAGCACTAGAATATGAAATAGAGAGCCTCTACTGAATACTAACACTTAACATTCCTTCAACTGGGCGCACAACTGTTCTCTGCTGGCAAATGATTTGACTTCCCTTCAAGGTTGATAGAGTATTTTAAAAGAGTGAATCATTCTAGAACTCTGGAGAGGCACAGGCGCCTCAGAGAAGAGCAGAGGGCAAGAAGGCAGAAGTGGAGAATAATCTAATATTGTGTCTTCGTCCTGTCAGACGGAATCATTGCTTTCCACTACTGCTCACAGGACACTCAACTGATGGTGACACATGGTAAAGATGTCTAGAGCCCCACGAGAGCTCTGAGTGTGCAGGATTTAATGGCAGCCCAATCAACGACTGAGAGATGAGGATGCGCTGTTTTCAGTGGTCCCCAATTGCTCAGCACTTGAGAAATCTCGGTTGCTAAGTAGCAACTGAGCCTTTTGTCATTTCATGTAGGTGGCAAAGTCCAGCAGGGAAAGGGCAGGTCTTTGAGTACCTGGTGTTGCTATCACAGAATACTGGAAACTGGCTAGTTTGTAAAGAATAGAACTTTGCTTGGCTCAGCGTGCTAGAGGTTGAAGTTGAGGAGTGTGAGGTCGGCACTGAGGGAAGGTTCCTGCTGAGTCATTCCATGGAGAGCGAGGAGGCTTGTAGGCGAGTCTGGAAGAGGGCTGGATGCATGCTTTTGAGCAGGGGCCTACTTCCTTACTTATTTGAAGGAATAAATTTGTGAAGTCAGTCCCTTGTGACCAAATTGCCTCTTAAAGAACCCGCCTTTAATATGGTGCCAATAAGAAATTTTAACACATTTTGATGAGAATATTAAAAAAATAGCAAAAATAAAAACAAACAAAACTAACCTTCATTTTCAGCAGTGAAAAAAAAAAAAAAGAGATAAAACTTCATGAAGATGTCCAGAAGACTTCTTCTCATGTCATACTGGCTAGAATGAATTCTCATGCTGTTGCCACGGTTTTTAAGGCAAACCAACAGGCTATGCTCAGCCAACCACCCCCAGTATGACAGACAATTGTGATGCAAAGCCCAGGGAAGGGGTTTATTCAATGTGGCAGCAATGAGAAGAAGAATAAATAAATATAGGGGTCCAGTTATCCCCAGTTGCATCTCTGGGTACTGACGTTAGGTTTAATAGAGGGCAAGAATATGCACAATTAAGCAGTCCTGGTCAAAATGGCGTTCTAGCCGTTCTCCGTTAAGCCCTTCCTGTCTCAGCTCCAGCCCGGCAAGGCGCCAGACACACTGTCCATTGCTGATCTGTACGTTCCTGCCATTCCACAAGACTTGCTGTTCCTGGGATCTGAGTGACTCCAGCAAGGGAGCGAAGGACAATAGTGTGTCTCTGCGCATTTGGCCAAGGTGCAGACACAAAGTGTAGGCAGAGATGCGGGGAGCTTTTGATTCCATTTTGGGCCAAGTGAGGAGCCAATGCTCTTTAGTAAAAGCAGCTTCCACATGCCTATTTCAGCGATCAAATCCAAACGCTGCATTTCCCTAGAGGAATGTGGCTTCCTTGGATTGTTTAAGATCCATCTCCAGCCTCCTAAGGGCGTGGCCACTGGGAGGCGCCTGAGCAGAATCTAGGAGGAAGAGGGAAGGGCTCTTCCCATTGGTTGTGAGGTGCTTTTCTCTGATTGCTCCTCACAGCACTTAACATGTTTTTCATGAATGACTGTGGGGGAGGGCTGGCTATTTCACCTTTTTATAACTGCGTATGACTCACACTGAACATGGTTTCTTTCAGAGGCACCCTCGACTGTGCTTAACACATTGGAATGAAAGGGGCCCGGGAACCTGGGGTCAGATTCAGATTCAGAACCAGGATCAGATTCCTGAGTTAAATGATGACCCCTTCCAGTCTCAAGATTAAGCAACAAACTTCCTCAGGCTTCATTGCCCAGGTGCTAGCTGTAAGGGACCCCCCACCCCACCCGGCTGGCACAGCAGACAAGCAGCCAATCAGTTTAAAAGATAACAAAGGCAGATTCCTGTGCTTGGGAATCTGAGCCAATCAAAGTTGTGCACGCCCTATCCCCAGCCCCTTCCCCTGCAGACCATAAAATACCAAAAGACAAAGGAATCGGGGTTCGACTCCCACTCTCCCTGCATGGAGACTCGCGGAAGGTGGACCCCGATGCGCCAGATATTAAAAGCCTCATGCAGTTGCATCGATCCTAAGTCTTGTGGGTTTTCTTTGGAGGTGGTCTCTCGCCGGTAGACCCTGACAGGGGCTTGTGCTGTGGGGTGTGGGGCCTGGGTCTTTTCATCAAGGCAGCAAAAGCAGTATGAACCCAAGAAAGCCACATGACTTGTGGAACTATAATATTTTGCTAGAGGTAGTTTAGAAACCAAAGCCTCTATTCAGAGCCCCTATTTTTGTATACAGTGCTCCAGGCCTGGACCTGGGCCTGACCTTGACCTTTGACCCACTCTAAGGGCAAATTATCTCATCCAGCCAGATAGCCCTGAAAGCTATCTCATCTACCAGGTAGCCCTGAAGACCATACTAAGGGTAATCAGCCTCATCCGGCCAGATAGACATAAAGCTATCTCACCAATCAGGTAGCCCTGAAGACCATACTAAGGGTAATCAGCCTCATCCGGCCAGATAGCCATAAAGCTATCTCACCAATCAGGTAGCCCTGAAGACCATACTAAGGGTAATCAGCCTCATCCGGCCAGATAGCCATAAAGCTATCTCACCAATCAGGTAGCCCTGAAGACCATAAAACCAGATGTCTGATTCTAGTAACTAACTTGCCAGGTATTGCCCCAAAATGTAGCCATGTGGGCGCTTGTGAAACCAGACTATTTCACCTTTGTGGAAACTCCCTTTTTCTGTCAATAAAAGAAATTGTAATTCTCTGCTTGGAGTTGGTCATCATCTCCCATGGTGCTGACCCCAGCATGCTAGTTTTTCTCTGCAGAATAAAAGTGCCTTTGCTTTTTATATATGCTGTCTCGCTGGTTCTTGAGGGGCGAATTTCAGACTTAACAGTAGCAATACAGAGAAACTTGGCCCTGCTGTTTAGGTTGTCAGCAAATAGGTGTGGAGGAGGGTGGAGGCAGACAAGGGCTGTGGACCAAGAGAGGTGACATGCAGGTTCGTGCCAAGAAGGCTGACTCCCTAGTAAGGTCATTCCAAATAGAAGTACATACACATTCTCTTTCCCTCCCACTGATAGTTTTGGCAAGATAATCTAAAAGATAATAAAATTAGAAAAGCTAAAACATCTTTTTAGACTAAAAGCAAAACTTAATAATTAAAGGGGTAAAGTAACAGAAAACTGATAGGTGTGTAGGTAAGACTAATACTCTAATGTTTACATAGATCACAGCCGAAGAGTCTGAAACTGAGATGAGCAATCAGGCCCAGGGAGAAGCCACACAAAACTCACCTACAACTTGGCATGATGTCTTCCTGGACCAGTGATACATCCAGCCTTATATTCTTCTTATTTGTATGGCTTGCTTCCCATTAGTAGTAACTGAGCCCTGTGAAGGTAGAGATAACAGTACACATCAGAGTTTGGTGGGCATGCACAGGGAGTTCAGGTTCTGTGTACTGAACAAGCCATGGAGCAGAGACACACAACCGTAGCAGACAGAAATGGTTCATTCAGAAAGGACACAATTCCAGGAGCATGTGGTGGTAGATAAGCCCAGAGACCCAGCAGTGGTGCACAGGTCTGGGAAGGCAGACCACATAGTGGTGAGGAGGGAGGGAGAGTTAAAAGAGTTAAGGGAGAAGAAAAGGAGAGGATTTGGAAAAAAGATGAAGTCTCTGCCTAGCCGCCCAGGTATAGAATTCCCTGAGATTTGACATGGTTTGTGATTAATAAAGAGCATTGGAAAATTTAAAGATGGACTCTTATTAAGCGGCCGAACTTACTTTAACACTTGGCACACCAACGTGTGGCAAGGACACACAAGGAGAAGGCAGAGAAAAGAAGAAAAGAAGAAAGAAGACAAACGAAAAAACAGACAATGCGGGACAGGAGAGTCCAGATGCAGAGTCTACAAGGAAACGACAGACAACACAGGACAGCGAGAGCTGAGGCAGAGAAAAGAAGAAAAGAAGAAAGAAGACACAGGAAAGGTAAAGTAAGCTCAAAATAAAAGGTAGTTATTAATAAAGGAGTGAAGTTAAGAGAAAGTAAGAATATTAAGTTTAAAAGCAGAGAGTAAGAAATAAAAAAGAGAAAGAGAAAGAGAGAAAGAAGTAGTTTAAAGGTAATTACTAAGTCTCCTTACCTCAGGAGATAAAGTAGCTCCCGAGCAGTGCACAAGACAGAGGAGAAGTGTAGCAGATACAGGATAGATAAATAAAAAAGGAGTAAAGCCTCCCATGGAAAGAGGAGAGCTGGAGAGAAAGAGACAGAAATAAAAAGTGCACACAGGTGGGGATTAATAAAGTTCAAGGAAAGGAACCACAGATTTACAGACCTTCTGTAAGAAGAGAAGGTAATAAAGAGAATACTCCTTGGAAATTGGGAGCCACAGCAAGAAAGAAATAATAAAGGAAAAATACACAGAAGTCTCCTAAGAAAGGAGAGGATACATAAGAGTGGAAAAGAAAATTTTTCTGTGTTAAAAATGGAAAATATTATGACACAGGGCACTTGGGCTCTGTATAGTACTGTTATGGATGTTTTTGGAATGAAAGCAGTAGATGAAGAGATAAATACTTCAATCAAGACTAGCATAATTCAGATTATGGTTTTTGTTATCCTGGTATTTCACATTGTATTATCAATAGCCATCATGGTATACTGTGCTCTTTCATCAAGGAAAATTATCAGTGCAGAAGGAAAAGGGAAATCATCTAGCCCTTTACAGGAAGCTGACTCAGATACAGGAGATGAATTAAGAGCAAAATCAGAAAATTTTAAAATGGTGGAAAGAAAAGCAGAATCTACTTGCTTCTCACAAGAAGCAGCTTTAAATAAAGAAATAGATAAGAAGTGGAATGCAAACCTTGGTAGCAAGATTAGAACATTTGATAGAAGAAAGTAAAAGCCTACCTCAGTCACAGTATCCAGAGCCTACTGCTCCACCTTATAATGAAATGTGGCAGCCAAAGATTTTAAGAAAACCAACTCTGGTGTTTGAAAATGCTAATTCAGAATGCCAAAAGGCAATAAGACCATTAAAAACAACCTCTATGGATCAATGGATTAAAATTACTACTGATATTGGATCCAATGCTTACAATGCCACTAAAAATTAAAAGGCCAGATAGTTTTGGCTGTGGAAAGTCAGGTCATTTTAAAAAAGACTGTAGATAAACGGATTTTAGAAATAATGTTTTCTCAGATAGTAAGTCAGAAAGAAAACCTCGGCTCCCTGGAATATGCAGAAGGTGTGGCAAAGGCAGACATTGGACTAATGAGTGTCAGATCTGTAACAGACATTGAAGGTAATGCTTTGCCAATAATGCTCACTAAAGGAAAGATGGCATCTTCAGCAAATACAGATGGGAAACCCGGCTGTCTACTACAGAAGAACAAAAATAGACCTTTTACCCCAAACACCAACTTCGAATTGGTCAAGGAGGTCAGAGTAAGATACAAAGCTGAAACTGCTAAATGAAAAAGTGGGAAACACATGTAAACACAAGGGCTTCCTGAACAGGACGCAAACTGTTGAGGAAGCAAGGTCTTAAACCAACCAAGGCACCTCATGAAGTTAAAAGCTTTTGCACAATAAACGAAAAAGTTGAGACAAGACATGGCCTTCAGAACAGGAGGGGATTGTTGCTAACTGCACCTTTGAAAGAGGATTATTATCTAAAATATACAAAGAACTAAAAAAAACAATAACAAAATCAGAAGAACAAAAAACACGCAACCAAGTTTTAAAAAAATCAGCTAGGGAACCAAACAGAGAGATCGCAAAAGAATAAACAGAAATGCCCAATGCATTGTTTGATACATTTACAAATGTTAAACATCCTTAGCTATATGGAAATGTAAACTGAAACTGCTTTGAGATTCTGTCTCATTCATGTCAGAAGCTAGAAAGGTATGTGGACAGAAGAGCTCTTATTTACTGTTGGGTGTAAACTGGTGCAGCCAGTGTGGAAATTACCGTGGAGGTTTTGCAAAAGATTAAAGGTATTACTGCCATATTACCCAGCTATACTACTCCTGGGCACATGTACATACGTCTGAGAGTCTCCAAATCGGCCTAAAGAGACACTTGCTCATCTTCACGGTAGTTCTACACACACACTAGCATGGAATGGAATCAATCTCCATGTCTATCGACTGATGAATGCACAATGAAAACGTGGTTCATATATACAATGGGATTTCATTCAGTTGTAAAGACAAATGAAATCTTCAGGAAAATAGATGGACCTGGAAACACAAACACACACCCCACAATTTATTTTGTGTGTATGACTGTTTTGCCTGCATGTATGTCTGTGTACCACATACATGCCCAAGGAAGAGGTGAACCTCCATGAGGGTGTTGAGATTGCACCCGGATCCTTTGCAAGAACAGTAAGTGTTCTTAACCACTGAGACAACACTCCAGCTCAGACCTGGAAAATATATTAAGTCAGATAAACTAGGGTCAGAGAGACAAATGCTGCTCATATGAGGAATATAGCTTGTAATTCTTATATATTGTATTTGTGTGGGCATGAGTGTATATAGAGGCCAGGAAACTAAAGACCCAGGAGAGGGAAAAGGAGGAAAAAGGAGAGATCTTAAGTGAAAGAGATAGGAAGTGTAAAAGAATATGTTTGATTTGAAAGTGGAAAAGAGGCTTCTTGTGCTGGGAGGGCATAAGGGAGGATGGGGATCAGGGAGACAGGGGCGAGCAGGGAATGGTAGGGAGAGTAACCAAAACCATGTACCAAAATATACCCATCAGTGACTGTTCTATTGCTGTGACAAAATACAACGACCAAGGCAGCTTACAGAAGGACTAATTTGCAGAGGGAAGGGAATCCATCCTCATCAGAGAACACTGCAGGAAGTATGCAGGCATGCCACTCGAGCAGAGCTGAGAGCGCATATCCAATCCACAGCACCGAAGCGGTGGGCAGACAGTGAGAATGGCAAGGGTATTCTGAAATCTCCAGTGACACACCTCCACCAAGGCCACACCTCACGATCCTTCCCAAGCAGTACCACCCACTGGGGACCAAGTATTCAAATATATGAACCTATGAGGCCATTCTCATTCAAATCACCATATATCATAAGAATAGCTGCTGCTTTCTAAGGTAATTAAAAATCTGTAGTAGTAAAATGGTTAAAAGAAGAAAAATGACACACTTCCAAGAGAGGAAAGGGCTGGAGCAGAGAGAGTTCAACAGCTCAAATATCAGCTGCACAAAGGATAGATACTTTCATGCTAGGTGGGGCAGTATTTGTGCTCATTTTATAATGGGCCATTTCCCACATGCCCAATGCAGTTTTATGCAAGTGTCACATATCCTGTGATCATATTAAATCTCTGCCAGTGGTGTGCACTGCAGTGTCATGAGCGATGGGTCACCTTCAGATACTCAGAAGTGTCAGTGGGCAACAATAAATTTCCAGTCTTTCTGTTTTTTGTTTGTTTGGTTGGTTGGTTGGTTTTTCATACGCTAGTTTTGAAAAGCTGTGTGAAATCAGGCCTTCTGATCTCACTCTCTACCCACTCTCCTAACTCATAGACACAATGACCGTGTCCTTTGTTTATTTTCTTACAGCCTTCATCATCTAACAGATTCTCTAGCCACAGTACTGTTCAAATATTTGCTAAATTTACTGGCACGGTGATGCTCACCTTTAATTCCAGCACTGGGGAGGCAGAGACAGGCAGATCTCTATGAGTTTGATGCCATCTTGGTCTATATAATGAGTCCTAGACAAACCAAAGCTACATGGTGAGACCCCGTCTCAACAAACAAAGACACCTCAGGGATACTCAGAAGGGAAGGACTTCTGAGACCAGAGAAGCTCCTTCAGAGCCTCTGAAGTGGGGGCGGGGGTGAGACAAAAGCAAATTTATAAAAATAGATGAATGAGATGGCAGAGGCCAGAGCAGAAAAACACCTTTCTCCGGGAACCCTAAGTCTAGGGAAAGAGTGAAGTCATTCAAAGGATGTGAAGGAGTGAAATTACAAGTCTAGGTATCACTATTCCCAAGTCCTCTCCTCGGTGGTTTAAACATCATCTTTCTATTTCCACCAGTTACAACAAGACTGGAGACCAGATTTTTAGAAAGGATTGCAAGTCAGGTGCAAGAAAGAGGCGAGAGGAATTTACTATGGAGAAGGCACAGAAGCAATAGATGGATGCATAAATCTTTACATTTGCTAAATCTGAACAGTTTACAAAAATCTATTCTGCATTTGTTTAGGGATGCAGAATTGAGGGAGGGCACCCATGTGGTTTGGTCTGGCAAATCCTTCTATTTCCTTTGGCAGTGTACTGTTTTGTTTTGTTTTATTTTTTAATTCATTCTGCTTATGCACATAGCAAGTTTTCTTCATGCACCAATAAGCACTGTTTGCTTTTCTTCTTAAATATGTATTTTCTAATATGCTGGAGATAAATTTCTCCAAGATATAGAATATCATATAGTACTGGAATATTTCCAACTCTCCAAGGACAAATATGTCCTTATGAATGCCTGAAATTTCAACAGCACATAATCCCTCAGCAGCCACCAGAAGCAATTTCTTGCCCATACAAAGAGCCACTCCCCCCCACCCCATGCCTACTCTGAGTTACTAGGACTGGGGAATGTGAAAGTTAAGGCAACCTTTTACCATGGGACACAGAGAATATCATCACAGTCACCTCTGTAAACATTAGGCTTGTCCTGAAATGGACAAGGTGAGAGTCTTAACAGAAGAAAGGAAGTTGATGGGAGTGGGAAGGAAACAAACACGACTTAAGTTGGTGGAATATCCTGTGACAAATGTGTGTCAATACTCTGAATGGCTCAGATGAGGACACTGCCTGAAAACTGAGGACCTGTGGGATATGAGTTATCTATTGTTGTGGGATAAATTACTCCCCTCTCCAAACATAGCTGCTTTGAATAATACCCAACAGCTCATATTGTACTGATCGAGAATCTGTGAGGGGTTTTATTGGGTATTCCCGGCCAGGATCTCTATAGGCTGAGGCTACAGTCACCAGTAGGACTGAGGTGGACAATCCTCACTGGTCTCACTTGGGGGGATGCTGTCCAGAGTGCCACTTCCATGGTCAAGGGCTTCTGATAATTACTTATATGATGGCATCAGGCCTTCCTGGAAAGACAAATCCAAGAGAGTAACTAGGAGGGAGCCACAGTGATTCTGTATGAGCCTCCACACTGTACTCTATGTATTAGGAAAGTCATTAAGTGCAGCGTTCACTCAGACGACAGTGATTCGTCTCCACCTACTGAACCCTGAAAGAACTGATGAGGCAATTTAAAAACTACCATTCAAGAGAAGGCATAGGGACATACATCTGTAATCTCAACACTTGAAGGGACGGAGGGAGGAGAATCAGGAGTTCAAGGTCAGCCTTCATTACTTATCAAGTTTGTGGTCAGTCTGGGATACAGAAAACCCTTAAGAAGTTGAGATAGGGGAGAAGGAGAAATGGGGGAGCGAAAACTACCATTCAAACCTGGTGTGATGGTGCATGCCTGTAGAATTTGGGAGGACAGTAGAGGCAGAAGGCTCAGGAGCT
The DNA here is from genome assembly GCA_026225945.1 of Cricetomys ansorgei. Classification (NCBI taxonomy): domain Eukaryota; kingdom Metazoa; phylum Chordata; class Mammalia; order Rodentia; family Nesomyidae; genus Cricetomys; species Cricetomys ansorgei. The sequence continues at coordinate 1,164,295 of JAMJFZ010000020.1, forward strand.
CTAAATCTTCCTTAGCTATATATCAAGACCAGCCTGGACTACATGGAGATCCTATCTCAAAAACAATGAGAGCAACACAGAACCTAACACCCAGGCAAAAATATGAATGGAAATTTTATCCCTGGTATGAAGGAGCATTTTCATTGTTTTTAAGTTTTTATGAGAGCAAAGCATAATGTAATGTCTAAATGCCTAACAAAGCTCTTTTAGAAGTATAAATGAAAACGTTTAGGCAATGCTAGAATGCCACAGTGCAGTATAAATCGTGAGGCTTCTCAGTGGTATATAAAATAACAGACCATGCCTGACATTCAATATATAACAAAGTTTGGAAGAAATCACTCTTGTTAATCTGTTAATGTTACGTTCATTAACTAAGTCTCTGATCTACCTTTTATAATTGTTCAAGGCATGATGACTGGATCAATTTGTATCCTATACAAGGCTTTTATTTATTTATTTCGTTTTTGGAAGTTTTGAGACAACCCTAACGATTTTGAAGAAAAATGACTTCTGCTTGTATTTTCTTGATTTTCATGTTTGAGCAAAATACTATGTAAAAGCACGGACTTTTTCATAAATTACTTTAGCAGTGAGATAGATGTTTGGACTGAGTTTTTCTATTCAAATATTGAAAGCAAGGGTATAGGCAGAGCATAAAGCCATCTGGTTCCATACTAGTTATTAATATATTGAGAAAACTCCACACACCAGAAGGTAATAGATACTTATAGTTCCAAACTCCTTTCCTTCTACCCTGGATCCAGCAAGGCAGGGAAGCAGAGGAAAAGCAGTTGCTCTGGGAACATTCCTGTCACTGTGTACATCTCCTTTGCTAGATGGATTTTGCGTTTGGGGCTTCAGTTAAGTATCTTGACTGTCACTCTGGTCTTTGTTTGAATTGCTATAATAAAAATGCCATAAATTTAGTAGCTTATCAACAACAGAAATCTCTCAGTTCTTGGGGCTGGAAAGCCCAAGGTGAAGGCTCTCTCAGACTGTCAGATGAAGGCTCATTCTCTAGTTCACAGTGGCATCTTCTCTGTGTGCATTCACATGGCAAACATGTCGAGTTAGCTCTCTGGAGCCCCTGGGACAATGCTTGTAAAATTCCCACTCCACAATCTCCTTAAAGATTAAATTCTAACATTAATTTGGAAGTGCCCAAACATTTAGAATGTAGATATGGAAAGAGAGAACCAGCAACTGATGTTTATAATCTTTTAAGGGGAAGAGACTGAACTTGAAATAGGGTAACTTGGTTTGTTATCTAAATACGGAGAAACTTGACTAATTCCTTATAAGAAAGCAACCATTGCTTCACCTATTGGCTAAGATAAACTGAAGAGCACACCACCAACTTCTGGAACAAACTGTATGTTCCTCAGGTCTAGTCTACAACAACTCTCCAGCTTAGAAGAGAAAAATTGAGACAGGAGATTTGTGTGGAGATCCCTGAAAAATCACTCTTTGGGATTATTCTGAATGCTTGAGTTAAAGTCATTTTCTATTTCCTAAGAGACAAGCATTTAATTCATAAATCTAATCAGAATTCTATTAGAATAAAACATATAAGCAGAAGTATTTTATTTGGTCTTATTTTGGGGGGAGAGGTCTTACCTTATAATGTTAATGCTTTCAAGAATTGCCAAGATCATAGATTCAAATAAGTTTAATTAAATTAATATTTAAAATTCACTTTATCAGCAAGATTACTCTTTTCCTAAAAATACAGAAAAATGCTTATGTCAAATGATCAAGAAATCTGCTAGATTTGCTCCCCCCCTTTTCTTAAGTATGTCTTGTTAACAAATGTACTTCAGTTACTTACAGAATTTCTGGACCAATTTACACAGACTGTTAATACAAACTGCCATCCACATTTTGAAAAACAAAGCCAAATAAACAAGAATAACCAACAACAGAAAATACCCTAGGTTCTTTAAATAAACTAATATATGACCATCAAAATAGGACTTGACTTTCAACAATATTCTTCTGTCTATGAAATCAATAAGGAATACAGTAACCCATAAACTTCATTCTTACAAGCATCATTAGAGATACAACACTCCACCAAACACACAAACAAAGCGTAAGCAGGTGTGAAGGAAGCTGTAAAGGCATACAATGGTTATGCTAATTACAGGTGTAACTATCTGAACTATTACTGAATGGAACATTTTTCTTTTTTGTTAGTTTGTTTGCATTTATGGTATTTTCCGCAGCAGTAGTTTTCAAACTCGTTAGGTTATCAGATACTTAGAAATCACGGTGCCCTTTACACAGCACCATGAATTACTCATACCTTTAATTCCAGCATAAAATTATACAAGCTAGAAACAATTTTATCAGCAGAAAATATAACTTTATTATAGCTTCCACATCACAAAAATACTACTATAAATAAAATATTTATTAGACCGCATTTCATACCAGGATAATAAATAACACAATTTAAAACAAGCCAACCACCAGAAAGGTAGGACACAAAGATGAATTGTTGCTTGAGGAAGCTGTGAAGGCTCATCTCTTCCTGCCTCCTGTCTCTTGCTGGTGTCTGATGTCTGCCTCCAGATGAGCTTTCTCAGCTGTCTGGAACCTGGGCATCCTTATGTGCCCTGCTTTGGCTCTTTACAGGAGGCATAATCTCAATGTACTTCAGTATCTTGGGTTTTGTTCCCAGTGAGGCATGCCACTCCGGAGACTTCCACCATGTAATTTTGAGGTACAATGCCTCCAACTAGTTCAGCTTGAGAAAAATAAGGTTGAAATAGGTAATTCCTACATTAGTTTCCTTTGTTTTTATGCAGTTTTGAGAGTTAGCATCCCAATGCGATGCTCCCTTTCCAAGCGTTTCACCATTAATCTTGCTGGGAACTACTCAATGCCTCCTGCTGGGTTTCATGTTTGTCTCCTCAGATTCTCATGTTGAAATCCAATTTCCAACACAGCAGAAGAGGTGGGACCTCTAAGTAGTAAGATGATAAAAATGTTTTCCTCCTGAAATGGTATTACTGCCCCTAGAAATAAGGCCCTCAGAAAGCCACCTCATCCCTTCTACCATGTGAGGGTTGTCAAGGGAACATATGGACCAGAAAACTGGCTCACATCAGACTCTGAGCCTTGACTTTGGGCTTATTTCTATTGTTATAAGCCATCCAGTTTACGTCATTTTGGCACAGTGTCACGAATAAAGTAACTTTTTCTAAGTTAACTGCTGCAAATGTTGCTACCTACGAGGTGCTTGGTGTACTTACTAACAATATCAACCACAATTGTGCAAATAAGGCTAAGATGCAGAAAGAATAATGAGCTGGACTTCCTATATGTAGCTAACAACTAAACCAGAAGCCCGGCCTGAACACTGGCTCCTTCTTCCAAGTGCTATTGTCATGGAGAGGAAACTGTGTAACAAACAGCTCTTCGTGCTCTTGCCTTTTCCCTTCCCTCGCTCTCTTTTCCTTGATTCCTTCCACTATTTCCATTTGAGATCTTGCTCAGGTATCCAAAAATAAGTGATTTCACTGCCACCTGCTACTAATAGCAGAGCCCAAGGCTATGCCAACCAGCAAAGCTTAGAAAACGCCTTTAAAATCCTACAACACAACTATAAATTGATTGAGCATATTATGCAGACATTATAGCACGAACAACAATCACTGAGGAATCAAAGAATTCCACATTTCTTACTGGCATCTGAAGTCTCTACTCCTAAAATTTAGCACCTAAATTTTTAAGTCGAAATAAGCTACATCAAATCTTAAGCTTTCTGACTTTAAGGTCATCTTTAACAATGGCACTGTTGACCAATAGTGGCTCTAACCACTGTGTCAGCTCCACACCTAATGGTTTCAAGTTAGCTGTCTGATCGTGACTGATCCCACTTTTTGTTTCGGTCTTGTTCGTGGGGCTGGAATTCCCAGTTCAGAAACCAGACTATTACTGTATTTAAAGTGAAAGTTTCAGGTTTTGAGTTTCATTTTCTTTTCATGCAGTGTTATCCTGATGAGTACATATATTAATCTTTCAGGAAATTAAAACATGCATTTGTTTTGGGAGGGGTTAAAAAATAGAAGTTTAATTTTAGTGCTCACTGGAAAGAGGAACAGGTAAAGAGGCTTGGGAACCTCTTTGGGGCACCAACCTGAGTTTTGGGCTTAAATAAAGGAAGAACTCAGGAGAATAAGGAATGGCATAGTTAAGCCGTCCTGGACAAGATGGGTATCTGTACTTTTGATAGGAAATCTTTTGCCAAAGTTGTTAATTAGTAGAGGAGCATAAATTTAACTGTCTCTCGTTTTTATGACTGTTAAGAACATACACTATGTACAGATGTACTCTTTAATACAGTCACGCCCTTAGACTGTGCCACACAAGCTATGTACCCACCCGCCCTACCTACTCTGCGTTTATACAGGCTGAAGCCTGTGGGCAGCTCCCTAACGTCCTGAGGTTCTCCCCTGCATCTTTGCTCTATCTGTAGACTTGGGAATGTGTCCACTCAAGTCATACTGAGATGTATTCTCATGGTGGTATGGTTTTGTGAGATGTACAAGTCTCCCCAGAAGGAAGACAGTTCTTCCTTACAGATCTCTCTGCATCTAGGTGGCCTACTCTGCTTCTAAGTGTTGCTGTGAGCTTAAATATTATTTTAATTTTGTTTTTCATCTTTTAGACCATCCTACTATTTCCTAACATTTATTGCTTAAAATTACTTAATAAAGTATCTCTAAATCAAATTTAATTTCCATAAATGTCTATAGCAATGGTCACAAATTAACATGCAATTTAAATTGGTGTTCTTTGGTGGTATTTTCAGGAGTATTGATCAGATTTTAACACCAGGATTAAGAAGGGTTGCCAACACATTTTCTAGTGAGAGACATTTCACTCACTCTCTAGTGTTCGCCGTGATGATAAGGTTGGTAGTTTAAACACTTTATTGCTGCTCTATGGTATACATAATTAAATGAAGCATGTTCAACCCAAGGGGACTTTAATAGGTTACTTGCAATTGTTACTGCAGGCAACAACTTGTACATGATTTTATTTCCAAATCCACAAAAAACAAATTTTATACAAATCAGCACTGTAAAAATGTCAATTACAGCCCCAGAGGCTTTGCTGGCAGAGTAATTGTCTAAATTCTAGGATATGGGAAAACAGGTTTTTTCTGTATTCATCTTTTTTTTTTCCATTTTCTTTTTTACAAAAAATTTACAAGTGAAATGTTACTACGAAAATTTTTATAAGGAATTTTTGCAAAACATTTACATTTTACCATCAACTATTTCTGTTTTAAAATCATTATGTAGATTTAATACCCTATGCTGCACATCAATTTATGTGGGGTGACAACTTAGTGACATGCATAAAAAAACACCACAAGGCATTAAAATGGAGACTTAAATACAAATATTGTTGCAATAAAACAGTTATAAAATTGAAAAATAGGACCTAAACATCATGCTTATCTAAGTTTGACAAATTAACTTTTTCTCCTAGATTACACACTTTTATTACTGCTCTCATGAGTGTGATAAATAATGACTTAACATCGAGTTCTAATGTAATCAGCAACACATACACAAACCTAACCAAAGGAAGTATATTGTAAGAGAAAACTATTCTAACACTGGAGTTCTACCGTGGTAAATACAGAGCTTTGCACTGATAATTTTACAAAGAAAAGCTTCATAACAGTGGCAAAGAGAATGAGCAGTGAGATGCCATTTACAAGACTCTACTGCACATCTGTGCCCTACCACAGCTATATCCCACCGAGTCAAATAAAGGACACTGAGATTTACGACTGCTTAAGACAGAAAGGTGGACTCAGAATGGTATGCAGAACAGACTGTCAAAATATTTCTAATTCCAGTGGTGAAATGTGCCTGCTGACAGTTATTTTATATGCTATAAGGTTATTCCTTCAGTCTGATACATTTACAGTAGGCCTCACTGTTGATGAGGACAACTTGCACTTCTGATGAGCATACATGAGTTGCAAACAACTGGCTTGTGGGTAGTGATGCAGAGTGCTTAGACTTGGTGCTAATAACAAAAAGTATCGTTCAGAGAAAACATGATTAAAACATTAAGAAAGTCTCTTTGCATAAAAAAATTTATAGCACTGATTGTGTAGCATGATAGATAAAATATATATTTGATGTTTCAGCTCCTATATAATAAAATTAAAATTAACACTACCAAATGTTCCTCTGTTCCAAACAAAACAACAAACTGATTCTGATGTTTTAAAGCCAGATACATCAGTTGTTAAGAGTACATTAAATAAAACATACAAAACAATTTACAAAATCCAACTAAAATTTAAAGACTTTGTTACAAGTCTATAAAAGCTTTAAGAAACTTGAAATTTATAACCACAGTGTAAAAAATTTTTTTCCTTTAATCTCAAAGCTTTTTTATACAAACTGAAAGCACAAAAGGCCTTCAGTTTTATATAACGCTACAAAGGGCTGGCCTAAAGTGTACATAGTGTAAACAGTGATCATTACAGTATTTCTCCTTCATCAAAAATACAAGAAACATCATGATTTTGGAAGAGAATTTTCATGAGTTGTAGTTTTCCTGAAATAATAAAGAACACACAAGAAAGCATATACCTATATTTAAACCAATGATGGTTAACAAAGTAAGTAAAAACTTTAGTTTCCAAATGGTCAGTTCTAATAGTTATGATTCTGTGTAAATACGTTCTAAAAGCATGAAGTGTCTTACTAATGTCTAACCTATTAGAATAATCCAATTGTTTTTCATATGAAACGTTTGGCCATCTTTCCTAATAAGACACTCTTCTTTAAGACCCTTGCACAAACAATGAAATATATTTTTAGTCACTATTTGAAAAGTATTCTGGTTTTCCAAAAATAATTTTTGCTTCATAATATCATATCTATTATACATTTGTTCAGCTGTCTAGACCTTTAGGGAAAATTCTGTTATTGATACAACATAAACGATATCACTGTGATATAAATTCCTAATTAACTTAAGACAATACGAGAAATAAAATGGGGTTTGCCAATTTTTAGTAAAGGAAAAAAATTATATTATAGTTAAAATAATTTTCTGCTGGCCTTGAAAAAGTATGATAAATTTTTCTTTGGCTACCGAGTTAAAACATAAAGAATCCTGCACATTGTCAACATAACTCATATTTACAGAATATGAAATTACACAGATCTGTAATCTATGCAAGTATTTCCAATATGAACATTTAAAATGAAATTTTGCTATTGAACACAGGGTTAGGCACACAGTCCATCTTAATTTTAAAACATTGTTAAACTGCTTCATCCTGCCTTTCTGAAGCTCTCATGAATTCTGTTCTAACAAATTTTCCCCCAGCATTTTCCTAAGGTTTCAATCTAAAATTTAACCTAAGATTTAGTTCTAATGTCCTCTTGTCTCCGAAACGGAGAAAATAATTGGGTTTCACTGATTGTCTGCATACACACTACTATAATGTAGTGGTGATAAAGATCTGAGGCACATCTCAGATCACTATTTTGGAATATAACCTAATTCAATTTTTGAAGAATTTCTGATGTTTAGAAAAGACGGCCAAAACTATTTTGAATGGATCTGTCCAAAAACCAAGCTAAAGAAACACAGTATTATCCCTATTGTCAAATAACAATCTGTTTTCTGTGCTAGAGAGTAAAAGAAATGCCTGTAAGTTATTACTGACTGAATTTTTAACAAAGTACTTCCAAATAGAGAAAGTCCAATTAAGGTCCAGCCTGCAAATTCGTATGGTCTGTCTCTTTAGACATGTTAACAACACATGATGTTAAAGGAGGGAAGATTCTGTTTAAAAGTCATGTGATATATTTCCAAAAAACTACAGCAACTTATAGCATGGAAGAAATACTTTTCTGTTTCCAGTATATTGGTTTTCTTTTTCTATTTTTTTTTAAATTCAACATTTTATGTGTTGAACCAGAATCCCAGGAATACTTAAAGATGCCCAGGATGAACACGTGATCTCCTACTCTGTAATCCACTTGACCAGCCCATTTCCAGATTTTCGAAGGTGTGTAAACTTAAGTGCAGCACTAGAGGTCTTTGTTCTAAATAGCGTTTCAGAATTCTTCCATGTTTGTTGAAACGTTAGGAGTTGCTGGATTTGAATCTTGAGAAATGGCTGCAACTGTGACAATCCGAGGGGAGCCAAGCACCTCTGTAACGGATGAGTCCAGTTCTCCCGAAGTAACAATGGCAAGAGCTGTCCCACCTCCTTTCTTATTCTGGTGAGTTTTGACATGCTTGGAAAGATGATCACTCCGCATAAACCTTTTAGAACATTCTGGACATTCAAATCTCTTTTCACCTGTAAATAAAAGAAATTAAATAAAATAATGTACATTTTAATTACATGAAATTTTAATTTTTAGTAATTCATCTTCCAAGTATATTTCATTTGTATAGGATAGGATATACACACATACTGTGAGGCCAGAGACCCCCGGCCCTGGCTTTCTCTACTCAATACAATAATTATTGAGTACTTTCCAGAACTCCCTGTTCCAAGAACTAGCCTACCCCAGAAACCATAAAACAATTATTGTCAGGCTTAATTCAAGGGCACTGTGACCCAGCCCAAATTCCTAAAATGAGCGGCAGCTACAGCCACCGCCTAATAGCCTTGGGCAAGGGACTTTACATTTCCTGGTGCCCATGACCTTGCTATATGCCAACACCAATCAATTTAAAGGTTAACTGGCCCCTACCTATCAAAATGGGAAAACAATTTGGGAACCAATCAACTTGTACCAATTCGGTTTGTGCCCAACAACTGTTTAAAAAGCTTCACCATTTGCTCCTCGGGGCCGCTTCTATCCTGAGTGTTAGAACGGTCCCAGTATACTGGAATAAATCCTCTTGCTATTTGCATCGATATCCCGTCTGTGAGTCTCTGTGGGGGTGCAGCGTCCCGGTTTGGGCCTTTGGGGGTCCAACAATACATACACATATATGGACACACACATATATATATGCCTAGTTTGAGGAGGCGTATTTCTTCTTGGTTCTATGATGGTAAGGAACAAATTCAGGGCCTTCTTCATGGTAAGCAAGCCCTTTACCACTGAGTTATTTCCTAGCCCTTTCTGTTTAAAAATAAAACAAAAACAAAAATCTATCAAGCAAACAATGTAGGAGAAAACCATGTGGCTGAGAATAAAAAACATGGTCTTAAGTCTTGCTTTTGCCATGAATTGGGGGTAAAAAAAAAGTTGGATTGAAACAAGTCAAAAACCACTGAGTCTCAATTTCCCCATCCACAAAATAAAAGGATCTCCCAACACAGAGCTCCTGACAGTCTCTACCAACTATAAAAGCAGAGCATGAAAAGCCATGTGTTAAAGTTAAAAGAGGCATGACACATCTTAGAAACTACTTCAACCTAAGAATTTAGTAGTATGCTTAGTTTCTATAAGTAAAAAAAAAAAAAAAAAAAACAAAAAAGAAAGAAAAGAAAAATATATATACACACCTTTTCAGATTTAAGTTTCCAAGGAACAATTATGCTATTTTAACCCTTAAATTTGTTTTCTACAAAATATCAGACAATTCTAACTGGAACTACACCTACTCATTGGAATAAAAATCAAATACAACAAATAAAACAAAACAAAACAAAACAAAAACAAAAAAACTTGTTTTTTGAGTAATGAGATGGAGCACGTGAAAACTTGGTAACCGCTCTATCCTGACACTTAGAAAGGATAACTAGCTCTAACTTCAGTCCCTTCTTCTATAACTCTCAAGGCAATCAAAGGGGATTTTCCTGGTGGGATACAGAACTCGGATAAAATGCAGGTTCATTTGGCTGATTTTTTTTCTAGCCCCCCTTTGACTTACCAAAGGAAAATCTACAATTTCTAGTCTGTCCACATCAGATATTCCCCCCTTTTACCTTAATTTCATTTACAAAAAAGAATTTTTAAAGACTAAAATATTAAAGGCTAAATAAATGCACTGGATAAAATTCTCAGAGGCATAGAAACTACAGATAACAAACCTCTAAGAAGCCCAAAAATGTAAATGTCGACACTCACCAAAGGTGAGAATTAAATACAGCTGAGAAAGTCTCAAACTCATTTACCTTCTATTTTACCATAAAAGGATTCTCAGTTTACAACTTTCAAGCTAGAGAAATCTTATGATCTTGTTTTACATTTTTATTTTATAGACGAGTAAGTTGAGGCTCATCTAATTAGTTTGCCTGGAACGTACAGAAATTACAGTATGGGCTCTGTATGTTATCACCTCAGGGCAACTATAGACAGCCATTATTTCACAGCAACCAAATCTGATTTATAGATCACAGGGTGATGGCCTGAGACGTGGGGGCCTGTTCTAAGTATACAGCTGGAAATAAATCTATATGGTGGCTGTCTAGCAAACACTCATGAATTGCAATGTTCATAAATGCAGTCACTTTCCAACAAGTATTTGTAGGCTATCTATACAAAGTACTGGCCACAGAAAAAACTATACAAGTATACTTTCACTAGGGGATGACTCCTTTTTGCTCAATGTCCTTTTTCAGAAGTGCTTTCTGCTACACTGTAATAATTTATTTCCACCTTCAGCAAATACCAGCAGTGGACTTCACTTCAAAGATGGAACACAATGCTGTTGGGATATATTTGAACTTATTCTCAAATACTAAGCTGTTTATCCAGAGGCCTGAACCATAGCTAGAAGGTCACCTTTCTTAGCTATTGGAAACAGCTTCTTAGAAGTGGACTCTGGAATGCAGAAAGTTAGTTTTGAATACAAGCAACTGATTGGAACAATTGTCATTCTAATGTTGTCTGCCCACTGAGATATTTATGTTAAAAGCATCCAATTGTATTAATGCTAATGAGGGACTTTACAGGGCTCTTCTTTAACCTAAACATCGGATAAGGAAGACCTTATGCCATCATATCAGCCAGCTGAAGTTGGGGGATGGTACACTGTGAAGGTTCTACTCATTATGCATTAAGGCCTTGTGTTGGTGGGTGGAGATTCCTTTCAATAAAATACCTAGAGGTCATGTCCTAGGGGTCAGTGCAAGAAGAACAGATCAGAGTGATGGGAAGTGGAGGCTTTCAAGTTAGTCACCTGAGGCGAGACCCAATGCCTTGGCCTTCCAAGTTTTACTTCTCAGAAAGCTGACATGGCTCTTTATTGTTACCGATATTAACTTAATACTTTAAACACAATGCTATGTTAACAACAGGTGATGCAATTTTATAGTAAAAATTATTTTAATTATTCCAATAATACCCGTGCTTTCAGAATTTATGATTGTCTTTTCTGATTAGAGCATCTAATTTTTAAATCTGTTGATGTTAGCTACTGGCATGGATAACATGGCCATGCAAGGATGTGCATAGTCCAACCCCTGGGAGTTACACATGGGTAACTAAGTAAGTTATGGAATTTGATACAGGGAAATTATTCTCAACTATATAGGTTGGTCCAATCTAATCACACCAGCTGTTCAGAGACCTCTCTGTACCTAGAGTTGGAGCGATTAGAAGTGTGACAGGGATCAACCAGAGTTTTGAGAAGGTGTCCCAGACCAAGTGTGAGTAGAAAAACAGGCACATTTCAAGAGCAAACGCTGGCCAGGTGACCCACAGCAGGGAAGCAGGGACTTGAGTCTAACACCATCAAGGATGGACTGATTGGCTGCAGATGAGTCTGGAAGCAGCTTCTTTCTTAGAGCCTTATGGAGTACAGCCCAACCTACACCCTGACCCTATGCTGGGCAGTGAGGCTTCCGTCCTGAAGAAACTAAAGGATAACTGTGTTCCCTTAAGCTGCTAAATTTGTGTTATTTTCTTCAGCTCAGTTGCATGAATTTTTATAAATCAGGACACAGAATCTTGCCAGATAGTTACTGTATCATTGAAGCCACTGTTGTTTTCTTCTTTCATTGTTAATCTGGTGAATTATATTGTCTGAATGATTTTCAAAAGTTCACACTTTCAAGCGTAGAATAAACGCTTCTTAGATCTGAACACAGTGTTCTTTTTTGGAAATTCTTAACAACAAATTGAATTTCTTTAATAAACTAAATTTAATAAACTAAATTTTTCATGTTATCTACTTCTTTTTTAAATCTTGTATTGATTCTGAGCTGGTTGGGCTCGGTCGTGAGGGCTACACAACTGTGTGTTTGGTGGTTTAAGGGACTGCACTCAGGGCTGTAGTGTGCTAGCTACTTCAGTGCTCATTCACTAGACTGTGCTCCAAGTCCTACCTATTCTCCTGCACCAAGGACTGGCCCGGATTTGAAGGATTTTTCTGAACTGTTTTCCCATTTCAGATTTATTGCCACTCTTAACTTCTCATTTTGGATCTCTTCATTTTCTTTCTTACGGTAAAAATATTACATTATTGAATTTAACATTATAAATTCACTATCTTGCCTTTTTCTAAAAATCTGCATCTTATAAATTGTGTAATGTTTATAGCTCTAGTTAGAATTCACTATGTAAATCAGACTGGCCTTGAGCTCACAGAGATCCACCTGCCTCTGTCTCCCTAGTCCTGGAATTAAAAGTGTGAACCACTATGCCAGGCCCTAACATATTTTTTTGTTAATTATTGTTTTTCTTTCATTTCAAGTTTCTTTCTAGTAACATTTATTGTTCTACTATGAAGAACTTTTGGATGTAAAAGTAATACCCTGAAGTATTTTTTCTGGTGAAAATTTGATAGTAAAAATTCTTAGTGTTATTTCGTCTCAAAAAAGTCTCTGTAGAGAGAGCTCGGAGGGCAACAGCACTTGAGGATCTGAGGCCGAGTTTGGATCTTCAGATCCCAGGACCCATGTATCAAGCTGAGGGGTGGTCTGGCACACACCTGTAATTCTAACACTGTAGTGGGGTGGAGACAGAAGGATCACTTAGGCTTGCTGGCTACCAGCCTACCCTTGTGAGCTATAGGTTCAGGGAAAAACCCTGCCTCAAAGGAATAAGACAGAGTGAAAGAAGAAATACTTGATGTTCTCTTCTGGCCACTTACACACAGAAGAATGTGCATCTGCTCATATACAGGTGCATATACCATACACAAAAAACACATTTTTTAAAAAGGACTGTTAGCAGCCCAGGTTGGCCTGGAACTTATAAGGTAGACCAAGCTGCCTTGCTACTTCCTTCCTCCTCAGGCTTCCTGAAGGAACAAATTAAAGATTTATGCTATTACAGGGGCTGAGCGGCCTCATTTTGCTTTTGTAACAAGGATACCCTCCATCACTCCTCAACCTCCATAATTCTGGGGAGACGCTGCTACCATCACATTTTCATATCCTCTACACATGTATCATTTTCTTTTGGTGCCCTTCAAGATTCTCATCACCTCTGACTTGCAGCAGACTGATCATAAGACACATCTGGACATAAGACACATTTTTCTTTTAGCACCGACCTAGGACATAGAGATCTCTAATTAGTACGTAGTATGGGAAACCTTGACTACTGTGTGTTCAGCTTTTTCCTGTATCAACACTTTGTCTTTCCAATGACACAGACTTTGGATCATTTATTTCTGCCCACACATCCCTGAGGTCCAGCTCACTCTCTGCTGTCTCGATCTTTTCCTTTTGCTTTTCGAGAATTCATAATTTCTACTGCTCTATCTTTAACTGCACTGTTATAGTCTCCATTTGAATATCGTACTTTTCCATTTGGTTATGTTTGATAATTTTAATTTCTCTAATTAAAAATGTCTGTTTTTTCATTTCTTTCAATTGTGTTTGTCTCTAGTCAGTCCATAGACCATGGTTTTAGTGGCTGCTTTAAAGTCTAGTAAATTCTCAAATCTGGATTATATTAGCATTGAATTCTGGACAGTTGAGATGCTATACTATAGAGATTATGAGTCCTTTAAAATATTTTAGACAATGTTTTAGGGTGAGTCCATTCAGACTCAAAGTCTCATTCTTCTTTCTTTCACCTTCCAAGTTAGAATATTAAGTTTCTTTTTTAAAGGCATTGTTCAAGGACACTAGGGAGATGTCTTGGTAGGCAAGAGCACTTGCTAGACAAGCATGAGGGCCTGAGTTTGAATTCTAAATACAAAAAAAGATGGGTGTGGTTGTGCAAGCTGTAACCTCAGCACTGTGGTGTGGAAACAGGTGAATCCTGAGAGCTTGGTCGTTAGCTACCCATCCTAACCACAGACAGACTGCTACCTTCCTCTGTTTTCTGTATGTGTGTGCATGGGTCTATACACCTGTAACTTCTGTGTATTCAGCCCGTGTGTGTACACGTACACAGAGAGGGAGTGTGTGTGCTGACTAGCTGCTGTAGTCTCAGCACATTCAGGAATTAGGGAGTGGTTTATAAGGCTCTGTATCATTCCATGTTGTCGCTGTGCTTGCACAGCTCGGGAATGAGCTGCATTTTGTTGTCATTGTTGTTTTCTTTTGTTTGTTCTACACGCAGAATCAGTGATCAATTTTTATCTTTGTCAATATTTCCTCTGTGTGTCACAAACCACAAGTATATCTTTTTCTGATTTCATCAACCAGAAAGCCAAGTTTCTGTGGCCCCATGTAGTATCTATCTGGGGCCACATTTTAGGTAACGTGAGAAAAAAACAATGGTGATTCCACCCATATTGCACGGTAATCAGAACCCCCGTTTTCTGGATCCCTCAGCTGGAGAGCTGAGCGTGTAAAAACTTTTTGGTGTCTGTGTTGCCACTACTGTAATGGAAAGTTGATGGGCCTGGTAGGGAGCCTACTAACCCCTTTTCTGACATCTCTGGCTAGCCACATGGAGTTCAATTGTTTATTGACTACAACCTGATAAACATTACCCACAGGGTCAACCCTGGGAGACAGAGCAGGCAGAACCAAGTGAAACTTACCTGCATTGTGTACTTACTCAAGTTTGAGTCCACCCCTCAATTGTCTGTTACTGTTCCTCTCATCATTTAGATAAGAAAACAAGCAAATTATCCAGTTTTAAATGTAACTCCTGGTATCAAGAGTCTGAAGATACAATGTTTCATTTTGGCTTTGAGTCAATTCACAGTAAAAAATTCTGACCATTTTACAAACTAATTGAAGCAATTGTATAGTAACTCTGGGGAAAATTTTTAGTGTATCTATAGAGTTTCTGATCTTATCTCTCTCTCATCAATTAATACTTTTCCTTTGTACATGAAAACTACTGGCCTTTCATTACCAAGCTTTCATTTCCACTTAAGCTTATAATTGCATACAACTTTATATGGAACTGTATCCGGATAAAGACTAAGTTGTACACACTGCGAAACTCTAAAGTCTACTATAGTGTCTACTGTAAAGAAAAAACCTTTGGGTTTTTCTTAGCTGGTGAAAAATAATAGGTGTGGTTGGAGATGACACCTCCCTGTGACATTACTTATCAGAAATCATCCCTGGATTGACTGCTCCTTGGCACAACGTAACTGGTCAATAAAATAGTTTAGTAAATGAGCAACATGCCCACAGTAAAATATTCACTGAAGTGAATGACTTATGATATATGTACATCTATATCCTTATTATGTGCAATAAACACTTGATTCTATTCCTGTAATATTTTCCAATTAGCAGGAAAGATAAATGTAATCCCTATTAAGGTGGCAGCATGCTCATACCTATCTTCTACTGAGATACCTAACAGATTTAATAGTGAAGGAAAAAGGGGAAGGGGCTTAAATCTACAGCATTAAGAAGGACAGAGAAGACAGTCATTTACAAAATAATGATTGCATTGTATCTGAAGAAATGACTGCATGGAATAGAGATTATCAGTAAGAGGATGTGTTCTAAAAGAGAGTCTGTCTGTGCAGAAGCCTGTGATGTCTAGAACTAATGATAGAATTAAGGTCTATTCATAAAGTGTTTGTTTGTCTTTTAAGGTAGGTTCTTACTCTCTATGCCTGGTTGGCCTGGAACTTGCTAAGTAAATCAGGTTAGCTTAACTAACTCACAGAGATCCACCTTCCCCTGACTCCCAAGTGCTGATATTAAAGGAATGAGCCACAAGGCCAGGCATTCCTGAAATTAACTTGACTGTCATAAACTTGAGCAAGGATTTCAGGATGTATATATAAAGAGATGCTACCCACAGCATCTGTGGTAGTCATCATAGGAAGAAAAAAAAAAGGAAGAAAAAAAGAAAGAAAAACATAGTCCAGTGATTTCTCTTGGGACCAGAACAGGAGGTGAGAGAGAGCTTCCTTCACAAATCTAGTACACTATTTGATTTTTAAATACTCTGTGCCATTACAAACTTTATATTTTCTTTAACCAAGCAAATTGATCCTTACTACTTTCAAAAGGGTTAAAAAATAACTCATTTACCTACTCACAATCAGTCAATGTATTTCTATTGACAGTGGTGGCTAAATATTAAACAAAATGATTCTTGCCATGAATGAGCAAGGCTTTCAACTGAAGCATATCTAGCTTTTAATCAATACTTATTTCAAAAGATACTTTTATTTGATATTGTTTCGACAATTTAACTAGCACTTGGCATGACTATTTTCAACTCTTTGAAAGTCCTATTTATAAGCACAGCAAAACTAGGCTTAGTATTTTTAGTGCCAAACAGGTTTTGCCTTGTTTCAATGCAGTGTTGGAACTAGTGCCTCTTGCATTCTACCACCAAACCACAATCCCAGTCCCTAATATGTTTTATTTATTTTTAAGACATTTCCTATCATTTTAAAAACTATTTTTCAAAAATTATGTGAATGCAAGTGTGTCTGTGAAGGGGTACATGCACATGAGTGCCAGTATCTGTGGAAGCCAGAAGATTAAGCTGGATTCCCTGGAGCTGGAGTTAAAGGTGATTGTGAACAGCCCCACACTGATGCTGGTAACCAAACTAGGGTCCTCTGCAAGAGTATCACAAGCTCTTGATGATGAGCCATCTCCCCAGCCCCTTTATTAAGTTCTAATTAAATAATTCTGTGTTAAGATAATATGTATTCAAAACATTTTTACCAATAAACATAAAGTACATCTGATTCTAAATTAGTAATACTTCCGGAGCATTGAAGTTGGTGACAACAAATAACCTACCAATAACCAACAACGTGTGCAATGATTTAGTGCATTGTGGTAATCATGTGATAGATTACTGAAGATCTCTTAAAACATAAACACACACGCAAATAAGCATATATGAACTTGAGTAAAAATGAAAATAAAGTATGCCAAATATTTAATATTTCACGACTTATAAAAAACATTACTTGCTGTGTAGACTCACAAATAATATACATGTGTATTAAAAATATACTAGAAATATGACACCAAATCACAGACTGATGGTGGCTGTTGTCTTTCATACTGACTTCCTTAGTGAAGTGAGAGTGTTAAGTGGATATTTGTTATATTATTCTTGACATTTCCTGGGTTTGTAAAGACAAACAGAAGACTGACTACTCAATGTCATTAATATGATCATAATTTGATTCTCTTCTTATGTATTTAAACTTATGAAAAATATTGTATTAATTTAACATCCTAAAAAGCAAGAGGAACAAATCCCAAGTCACATAAATATGGTGACAAAATTTAAGAAATAAAATAAATGTATTCAGAAAGGAGGTAAGACATTTTGATCTTCAAAAGCCTAGCTTCCACTAAGCACTGAAAATCTTAGTAGAAAAAACAGCTGTGGCCCAAGATAAGCCAACTAACCTGTGTGGGTCCTTCTGTGTCTCTGAAGCTCATCGCTTCGTGTGAATCTTTTGCCACAGAACATCCAGTTGCATATGAAAGGCCTTTCTCCAGTGTGCCAGCGAAGATGTGCTCGGAGGTGAGAGGTTTTGCCATATACTTTCCCACACCCTTCAATGTGGCAGACATGCTGCTTCTTCTTTCCTGGTTCACTGCTGCCCCTAACAGAACAAAACCACATCATTACACCCCAAACTCAGTTTTATCTGTGGCAAAATGGTAGGCCATCTATTTAATAAGAAAATGCTTTTCTGAGTGAGAGTGTTGAACACAAAGAAACACGTGAGAAAATTTTTCATTAAAAAAAATACACACACACACACACACACACACACACACACACACACTCATGTACTATGTACTATACAAAAACTTCCATGAAAACGAGGTAAGCCTTAGAACTTATGTCTATTACATAGCTTGAGTTGCCTGAATTCACTATATAGTAGAGGTCACATTCAAATTCACAATGCCCCTGACCTGGCCTCCCCAGTGTTGGGATTATAGGCATGCCACCCACATCTGAAGAAAGAAAAATAAAACTCATTAATTTCTTCCCTTAAGATATCAAAAAGATGGCTAACCTCAGTTAAAAATGTATGGTACAAAGATTCACTTCTAGCAGGTCAGTGTGACAAGGAATTCCATGGACTCCTTCCCAGAAAAACTAACAAATTATAAATCTACCTCCCAACTCACTATTTAAGAGTCTTTGGTCACAGTCCTAAGAACAAATAACGGCAAATAAATGTTGACTCTATGAAACCTAAAAGCAGTGCGTAAGAACAGTGAGTCTGTGGATCTAAGACCCACCCACCCCTCTCAGCAGAGCCAGGGTTCCCCTCCCTCCTGCCTCCCAGCCAGAGAGAGGCAGGGCACAGGGTTTCTCAGTCTACTGTTGAGGCTGAGTTCCAGCTGAGTGTGGCTAAAAGGCACCCAGTGCCCAATCCATGGACATGAGCTCTCCACTAACTGCGACATGGTTACATGACAGAGATATGGTCAAGGTGGTTCCTGACCTTCATGTACAGGAAATACATTAGAGATCCAAAGCTGGGAGGGGTAAGGTTAAGAAAACATGGGACTATTGCTGCCTGCCTCCAAGCATCAACTCTGTTCAACTTCCTACCTAAGAGCCTTGATTCTGAAATTCTACCCAGAACGAGCTCCGGATCTCCTCAAAGAAACTGGCAATCTGCAAGAAAGCTGAAGTTTAACTTCCTTTTAAAACGGAAGCAACTGTTGCAAAGGCACCTGGGGAAAAATACAATCACTGGAGTTAGGCTAAACCACAGGATGGCTAGTCTGCAGAAAGCAGCAAGGGTAAAAAAACAGGGAGACTGAGCTATGAGATTGGAAAAATGTCAAATACATGCTCCCAGAGGTAAACAAAAAGATAAAACTTCTGATAAACTAACCAAGTAAAAAAATCTAATAACTCTCCCACAAATAAAAATCATTATCATTCTCATGAAAATAAAAAGGATTTTAAAGGAACATGAGGAATAAAACTGTTATCAACCACTTAGATGAGGCAGATAAGTTCTTAAAAACTGGAAACTGACAACAAATAAAAACAAGTGGTCAATCAAAATAAACGAACAAAAAGAATTAGATCAAATAGCTTTACTAATGAAACCCCTTCCCTCAATATATATAATTTTTTGTTTGCTTGTTTGTTTTTGAGACCAGGTCTCACTGAACAGCCCTGGCTGTCCTGGAACTCACTATGTAGACAGGCTAGCCTAAAAGTCAGAGGAAATCCACCTGCTTCTGTCTCCAGTACTGGGATTAAAGGCACGGCCATGCCTACCTCCCACTTTTTTTCCTTTTTAGAGTATCAGCTTTTCAAAGACTTGTTCAAAAAGAAAACTGCAGGGAACACTTCCCAATTAATTTTCTGAGGCCACTATTATCAACAAAAAGAAGATACAAGAAAACCATAGACCAGCATCTCATGAGCACATATGAAAAGAATCCTCAACATTAGCAAACTAAGCAGTGTGTGGTGGCATTTGCTTATGGTGCCTGTATTCTCTCCAGAGGCAGACGCAACTAAGAAAAAAAGAGGCTGGAAGAGGTAGGGAGGGGAGAGAGAAAAGGGGCAGCAAACTAAATCCCAGTTACCAATTAAAAAAAAAAAATATATATATATATATATATACACACACACACACCACGACCAGAAGGGTTTTACCATACACGTGCAAACATGCTTTGATTTATAACAATTACTTATGTTATATACTGTACTTAATTAAGTACTTGACATAAAAATCCTTTTATGATTAAAATGTAAAAGAAAACAGAGAATGGAAGAGAGCTTCCTCAAAACTTGACCCATGGTTCTAGAGCTAAAGTCACATTTAAATGAGAAACTAGACTGCCCTCCCCCAAACAAACACCTCCAGAATGGAAAAGAAGTAACATGGAACTATTTTTAGTCACAGATTCACAGATCCTGTAAGTGCAGATACAGAAATGTTTTTTTTTTTCATACAGTTTATTTTGATTATGCTTTCTTCTCCTCAAACTTCTCCCAGAACTTCCCCGTCTCCCTATGTAATGAATTTTATGTTGTCTCTTTTTTACAAAATGAAACCACAAAAACAAAAATCAGAACAGGCAAAAGACCAACAAGACAAAAATTGCCACAACAAAGCAAAACAAAATTTAAAAGCTCCCCCAACCCCCAAACAAATTTAGGTTTG
This sequence comes from Cricetomys ansorgei, assembly GCA_026225945.1. Classification (NCBI taxonomy): domain Eukaryota; kingdom Metazoa; phylum Chordata; class Mammalia; order Rodentia; family Nesomyidae; genus Cricetomys; species Cricetomys ansorgei. Next base: position 1,184,770 of record JAMJFZ010000020.1, read on the forward strand.
GGTTGGCCAACTACTCCTGGGGATGGGGCCTGCCCTGGAGTATGGTTGATATACCTAGGGACACTCCATTAGAGCAAACTGATTTTCCCTTTGTAATTGTATCGATTACAAATAGCTTCTTGGTTAGGGATGGGACCCCATATCCACTTCTCTCAGTGCTGGGATCCCATCTGGCTTGAACTTGCGCTGGTCTTGGACACTGAGAGTTCGTATGTGGTATCAACCCTGCTCTGTCTGGAAGATACTGTTTCCATGATCTCATCTGCCTCTCTTCTACATATATCCTAAGCCTTAAGGAGAGGAGTTTGATGGAGACATCCCATTTAGGATGAGTATTCCAAAGTCTCTAACTCTCTGCATATTGTCTAACTGTGGATCTCTGTGTTAATTCCCATCTAGTGCAAGAAGGTTCTCCAAGGTTGAGAGAGGCACTGACCCATAGGGATAGTGATATGTCATTAGGAGTTATTTCACTGCTCTGTTCCTTTAGCAGAATAATAGTAGCAGGTTTTCCTCTAGGCCCGTGACCTATCTAGTCTCAGTTTTTTGGCCACTGTCTCAGTTTCAGATATGGGTTCCATCGCATGGAGAAGGCATTTCCAATTTTCAAAAGTGCCTGATTGCTTCTATAACATTTGTGCCACTATTGTACCAGTGTATCTTGCAAGCAGGTTACAGAGCTTGTAGCTGCGTGACACTTATGATTACATTTCTCTTGCAGGATGCAGAATACCTTCCAGAATCATGAATGCTAGTCAGTAGGAGTGAAGCTTATTAGGAACCAGTTTGACTTTTACATGTTCAATGACATTAAGTATTGTCTTCAGAAATAGGGCCTTACAATTAAGTCAAGGAGAACAACTTGTTAATAGCCTTAGCAACAGCCTGTTATATCTGGGGGTTCAGTGGAAGCCCTTTAATCAATGAGTCAATAAGATGTAAGCCTGTTTCACCAACATGTGCCCATTCCTGGCACCAAAGTGTTATAGTTTATTTTTAGTTGTGTTTAAAATATTGTTTTGTGCACTGTTGGGTGAGGGTCTTCCTAGGTCTTGGCGTTATGTGTTATCTGCAGGTGCTGGATTATGTGGGGGATGTTTAATTACCTATGAGCTGCATGTGCTATTAGTAGAACACCTGAGGAGTTCTGAATCAATAAAAACACCCGAACTTAGACGCTTGGGGTTCCAGGATGTCCAGGATGGTGCCATGCCATGCCAGTGGTTCGCTCTGCTGAGGCCTGGCAGGATTTGAGTCTATGGAATGACTCCTTGTTTTCTTTGGCGAGCCACCACAGTAGGTGTACAACTTAGTGGCATAAGATGCCTCGTTGGGGCATTCTCTCCCTATGGTTTAGTGATTCCATTAAAATCCCTTTCATGTATCTATGTATTTAGGAGCTTCTATAGTAATAGGTTTCAGATACTTTTCAAATGTCCTTTAGTATTAGTTGTCCCTACCCATCTTCCTTCTTTATTCTTTTTCCCCATCTCCTTTCCTATTTAATCCTCCTATTCTAGTTGCCCTTTATCTCCCTTTCCTTGGGAGATCCTCTCTTCCATCTGGCACCTTACTAGACACTTAAACTCTGTGGTTATTCAGTTGTAGGACACATTTTCAAAGCTTAAAAGCTAACAATCACATATAGGAAAGAACATTTGTTTTTGGATCTGGGCTGCCTTACTCAGGATGATTTTTTTTTTACCTATCTCCAACCATTTATCTGCAAATTTCATTTTTCTTAACAGCTGAACAATATTCCATTGTGTAAATGTACCACATTTTCACTATCTGTTCATCAGGTGATGGACATATGGGCTGTTTCCAATTTCTAGCTACTATGAGTAGAACAGCAATAAATGTGGATGAGCAAGGTCTCTGAAGTAGGGTGCAGAGCCTTTTGGGGGTATGCCCAAGAGTAGTATAGCTGGACCTTGAAGTAGATTGATTCTCAGCTTCCTGAGGAATCCCCATAGTTTTCCATAGTGGCTGTACAGGTTTTCAGTCCTATCAAGCAATCAACAGGTGTTTCCCTTTCCTTGCATCCTCTCCAGTGTGTGCTGTTATTTATTTTATTGATCTTGGCTGGTCTAAGATAAGATGAAATCTCAAGGTGGTTTTAATTTCCCTGATGGCTAAAAACATTGAACATTTTAAAAGTGTTTTTCAGTTATTGGTGTTTCATCTTTTGAAAACTCTGTTTACTCCACTTTTTAACTGGGTTGCTTTCTTGCTGTTGGTTTTTAGTTCTTTATATATTCTAGATACCAACCTTCTACTGAATGCATATTTGGTAAACTGTCCAAATGATAGTGTCCTTTGCCACACAGAAGTTTTTCAGTTTCATGAGGCCTCGTTTATTTTTTTAAATTTTAATTGTATTTGTGTGTTTTGCCTGCAAGTATGACTGTGTACCTCTTGCATGATGGGAGCCTGTGAAGTCCAGAAGAAGGTTTGGAGCCTCTGGAACTAGAATAAAGAATAAGGTTGTTGTGAGCTGTCATGTGGGTGCTAAGAATCAAGCCTTGGTCCTCTGGCAGAGTAACCATCTCTCCAACCCTGAGGTCCCATTTATTAACCGTTGGTCTTAGTACCTGTGCTATCTGTGTCCTGTTCAGAGAGTCTTTTCATGTGCCAGTGAGTTAAAGGCTATTCCCTACTTTCTTAGATTAGATTCTATTGGAATCTGATTAGATTCAGGATAGTAGGTCTTATGCTGAGGTCCTTGGTCTATTTGGAGTTGAGTTTTGTGTAAAATGATGAATATGAATCTATTTTCATTCTTCTACATGCAGCCATCCAGTTTGATCAACACCAATTGTTGAAGATGAGGTCTTTTATCCAGTGTGTATTTTTGGTTTATAGAAATTATCAAAAAAATTAAATTTTTATGTGCATAAGGGCTGTGTCTGCATATATGTCTGTGTACCACATGTGTGCAAATGCATATGGAGGTCAGAAGAGGCCATCAGGTCCCCTGGGAATGGTGTTACAGACAGGTGTAAGGACCATGTGGGTGCTAAGACTTGGTCTTGGGTCCTCTAGAAGAGCAGCCAGTCTCTTAACTGCTGATCCAGCTCTCCAGCCCAGTAGATATAGAAATCTTAAGTAATGATTAAAAAAAACCACAAGAAAGAGTAATTCAGCAACATTCCACAATATAAGATCAATACATAAAAGCCAATGTAATTCTGTATACTTGGAATGAAAAAAAAAAAAAGCTTCATTTTTAACAACATCAAGAATAAGTTTAACAAATGCTAAACTTACACTCTAAACAAAGAGTTGCAAAATACTGATGAAACAAAATAGCAAAAATCTAAAGAAACAAAGAAATGCTCCTTTTGTATGGAAATGAAGACTCAACATTGTCGAAATGTCACTATGCCCAAAATGACCTGCAAGTTTACTTCAATTCCCATCAGAATACTACTTGGCATCTCTGCAGAAAGTGACAAAGCTGATGCTGAAATTCATACAGAATCTCCAATGTTGCTAACACTCAAAAGTAATTTTGAAAAATGGGAGTCAAGACCATTCAAAAGGGAAAAGGAACTTCAGTAAATGATGCTGGATGTACTGTATCTCATACCACATTAGAAAAAAAGGAACCAAGAATTATCTTATCTAAATGTCAGAGTAATATCTATAAAACTCAAAAACATAGCAACTATGAACATTCATTACATTTGGCAATGGATTCTTCAATATGACATCAAAAGCGTAAGCAACCAAGGAGAAGAAACAAACAAAAACTTATACTTCAAAAGCTTTTGTGCTTTGAAAGACACAATCCTGACAGAATATGGCATCCCACATACTAGGAAACACTAGTGTTCGTGAGATCTTACATCCCAAATATCAAAAGAACTACTATTCAGTGATTTTTTTTTAAAATGATGCAATTAAACATGGAAGAAGGAACTAAATACACATTCTCCAAAGATACACAAATGATCAAAAACTGAATGAAAGGATGATCAACATCAATAATCACTAAGAAAATTTCAATCAAAACTGGACTGAGATAACACTTTTTGCTGACTATTATGCTGACTTAAAAAAATATCAGGTAATGGTAAGGACTTAGTAATTCTATGGAGAAACTGAAACCTTATTCACACAGAGCTGGTGGGGATATACAATGGTACAGGCACTTTAGAAAACAGTGTGGCAGTTCTTTAAATGATTAAACAGTTACCACATAACCTAGCAGCATTATTCCTACACACCCACATACACACACAAACACACACACAGGGTGGGGGGGTGTATGTGATAAAAACTGAATGTCTGCACATACCCTTTTATATACCATGGCATAATGGTCAATAAGGAAAGAGTCCAGCTGTGTATTAAGGGGGATAAACAAGTACTATATATAGTGTATATTTTATATATATTTATATATATATATATATATATATGTATGTATAGTGTGTATGTGTGTGTGTGTATATATATATATATATAAAACATCCTACACAATGGCGTATTATTTGTCCACAGAAGAAATGAAGCATTGACTAGGCCACCACAAAATTCAAGTGCTATATAATTCCATTTGTATGAAATGTCCAGTATAGGAAAATCTATAAATACAGAAATTAGTTTAGTAGAGCTGAGGAGTTTGGGGATCAGGACTCTTTTTGGAGAGACAGGAGTGGTATAAACAGACTGTGGTGGCTGCTGTATAACCATGACTATGTTCCAAACCACTGCACTGTATACTGCAAAAGGGTAAACAGTATGGCACAGGAGTTAGTTTGAAATCAATAAAGGTATTCGAAGTTTTTACTTAATAAGTAAAGGAAGAAATTCATTTATCAAAAAATATAATGCACAAAGCAGAGGACTGCCTCTCATACAGCCTGACTTAATTCTCCATATAACACTGTATTCCAGTTCTGAGAGGGAAAGCTTGGAGACTCCAGTGATTAGAGAAGTGGCCAGTGTCTACTTTAATTCCAGAGAGCCAGGGTGAAAACAGTTACCTTCCTTCTCCTTCCCTACAGTTAGGACATGAGCAGGCAACTCTTCGAAGCCTCTTGCCAGGCTGTACCTCTGCATCAGAGGCCTGCTGGCCTTGCTGCAAATGCACTTGTGTGAGTTGGTCAGGACTAACAGCACCTATCGTCGCATTAGCGATCCCTCCAACTGCCACTGTTACAGGAGCTATGGTAGCTTGCTGGACCTTCACTCCATCCTGTCCTTGCTGTTGACCTAAAAAAGACAGACAGGAAAGCAGAGCATTAGAATGCTTTCTATTCTTAAAGATGAAAAAAAATCCATGTGGACATTTCAAAGCTTTAAAATGTTAGTTTTCTAGCAACATAAAAAGCAAAGGGGTTAATGATTTGTACCAGGCTAACCCTTCCAAAACATACTCTATGAATCTTATCCACTCAATTTGCCTTTCTCCAGTTACTGGGATTATATATAAACATATTATATATAAACATAACCACTTGACTCATGAAATACCTAGAAACACTGATCCCTGGATAGGAAGTGCTATATAAATACAAAGCATTATTACTATTTCCAGCCAACAACATATCTCATATGTCAAGAAAACACAGGAGGAACAACAACAACAAAATTGAGAAAGGATTAAACATTATGGACATATGGTAAGTGGAGTGACCCATGAGGCATCTGAACTCATCACTGCACACTAGGGGGCTCTGTGTTCTTATTCCAAAGCAGTCATTCTGGCTTCCCTAATATTCATGCCTCTTATCAACTTCAAAAATCATTTCTGTCAAGTATGGTGGTGTATACCTTTAATCTCAGCATTAGGGAGGCAGATCTCTGTGAGCTGGAGGGCAGCCTGGTCTTTATAGAGAGTTTCAGGCCAGTCAAATAGGTGTGTCTGTCTGTCTCTGTCTCTCTCTCATGCATGCATGCATGCACGCACACTCTGTCTCAGGGGCTGGGGATGAAGCTTAGTGGTAAAAGCCTTGCTTCCCAATGTGCAAAGTCCAACATTCAATTCTCCCACTGCTAGCCCCCACCCCTCAAAAAGAAAGGGAAACACCTCTGATGATGTTGGTTTTTCATAGGTAAAATCTTATTGTATACCTATATACAAGTACAAAGTATAATTATTATGGAAACCAATATACAAATGTAAAGCATAATTATTATACTTCATGTACCTTGAATATTTACAAGTTTTAAATATTTCATAAAGGATCTTTTTAAGTATGACCTTGTCTATGCAAACTACTCTAACTACTTGTATACCTGGAATCACAGTGACATACATACACCAAGTAAACAAACAGCTCTGTAAACAGAGCTCTGTCTGAACAGGTGCTGTATAGAATCCTTACAGCATGGTATCCAAGGAAGTGAAGGCAGTTCGAGATGAAAAGCATTCTTTACATCCTCTGAAGTCATGAGGTATTCTAACCACAAATTTCTAGCTATTGTTCACACAACACTTGGGTGCACCTTTCAGGTTGCAATGATTGATATCTAGCAAGATCTTCGCTGTTTAAGAATTGCTGAAGGATCCCAGGTAACATTCTTCATCTGGATGTGTTTTCCAGACCGACTCAAGTATTTCCAATACCTGTAAGCCATCAAACTCTATAGCAGGACATGTAAGTAAGGCCTTGCCAGTCAACATAACAGCCATCATCTTGTTTCAGTCTTTCCCTGGCCCTAAACAAATCAGAATGCTCTTTGTAGGGCCTTTGCACGCACTCTCCAGCCTGGGTAGGGTTGCCTTTGCTTCTAGATCTGTGAATAGTTGACTTTTTAGCAATAATTGGTTTCAGTTTAAATCTCCTCTCTTTATAAATGCCATTACTTGCAGGTGGTGGTGGCAGTGTATATCTTTAATCCCAGCACTCAGGAGGTAGAGGCAGTTGGATCTCTGTGAGTTCAAGGCCAGTCTGGTCTCATAGTGAGTTCCAGGACAGCCAGAGTTACAACAGAGAAACACCGTTACTAATCATACATCTGAAAGTTCCCCTACAGTCTCAGTCATTACCTAGTTTTGTTTGTCCTTGTTTTGTCTATTTTTTCTGCTTTACTACTTGTTTTATATTTGGTATGTGTACACACATAGCACACACACAGAAGCCAAAGGAAGACACTGGGTGTCTTGCTCTAATATTCCCTACCTTTTTCTCTGGAGACAATGTCTCTCACTGAAGCTGGCAGTAAGCAAGCCCAGCAGTGCTCCTGCCCTACCCAGCACACTGGGGTTGCAGGTATGTGTCACAGCCCCACCAGCACTTTTATGTGGTGCTGGGAACTTGAACTCAGGTTCTCAAGCTTGTGCAGCAGGTGCTCTTACCAACTAGGCCATCTCCCTAGACCCTCACCAGATTTCTGAATGTCGAGTGCCAAAAATGCAAGTAAGTTATGCTCTCTGTTCAAATCCTAGCAAATTGTTCAAATTCCTAGTTAGGCATGGTATCTAACGCACAGCCACGAACGGAAACAACAACAACAAGAAAATGACCATCTCACTAGATGCTGAGAAAGCTTTGGAAAAAACCCAACACCCCTTCATGATAAAAGTCTTAGAGAGATTATGGATAAAAGGGCATACCTAAATATAATAAAGGCAATTTACAGGAAGTCCACAGCCAACATCAAATTAAATGCAGAGAAACTCAAAGCAATTCCACTAAAATCTGGAACAAGACAGGTTGTCCACTTTCTCCATATCTAATCAATATATTACTTGACATTCTAGCAAGAACAGTAAGACAACTGAAGGGAAAATAAATGGATACAAATTAGAAAAGAATAAGTCAAAGTATTCTTCTTTGCAGATGATATGATAGTATACATTACATAAGCAACTCAAAAATTCTACCAGGGAACTTACAGTTAATAAACATTCAGTGAAATGGCTGGCTACAAAGTCAACCCACAAAAATCATTAGCCGTCTTATATACAAACAACAAATGGACTGAAAAAGAAATCAGGGCAACAATATCCTTCATAATAGTCACTAATAACATAAAATATCTTAGGGTGACTCTAACCAAGCAAGTATAAAACTTGTATGACAAAAATTTTAAGTCTTAGAAGAGAGAAATTGAAGAAGATCTCAGAAAATGGGAAGATCTCCCATGTTCTTGGATTGGTAGAATTAACATAGTAAAAATGATCCTATGACCAAAAGCAATCTACAGACTCAGTGCAATCCCTGTCAAAATCCCAATACAATTCTTTACAAACCCTGAAAGGAAAATACTTAATTTCGTATGGAAAAATGAAAAATCCAGGATAGCTAAAGTAGTCCTAAAAAATAAAAGAACTCCCAGAGTTATCATTCCTGATCTCAAGCTGATCTCAACATGGTGTTGGCATAAAAACAGACATGTTGATCAATGGAACCAAATACAAGATCTAGACATAAATCCACATGCTTATGGATCCTGAGCCTTGATAAAGAAGCCAGCAATAATAAACAATGGAAAAAAGAAAGCATCTTTAACAAATAGTGCTGGTCAAACTGAAGGGCTGCATGTATAAGAATGCAAATAGACCCACGTTATCACTATGCACAAAACTTAAGTCCAAGTGGATCAAGGACCTCTACACAAAACCAGACACACAGAACCTGATATAAGAAAAAATGGGGAATAGCCTTAAACACAGGAGACAATTTCCTGAACAGAACACCTATAGCTCAGGCACTAAGGTCAACGATTAATAAATGGTATCTCATGAAACTGAAAAGCTTCTGTAAGGCAAAGGACACTATCATTAAGTAGATTATGGATAAAAGGGCTTCCCTAAACATAACAAAGGCAATTTATAGGAAGCCCACAGCCAACATCAAATTAAATGGAGAGAAACTCAAAGCAATTCCACTAAACTCTGGAACAAGACAGGTTGTCCATTCTCTCCATACCTATTCAATATATTACTTGACATTCTAGTAAGAACAGTAAGTCAAAAAAGGCAGCCTACAGAATGGGAAAAGATTTTCACCAGTTCCACTTCCGATAGAGGGCTAATATCCAAAATATATAATGAACTTAAGGAACTAGACATCAATAAAACAAATAATCCAATTAAAAAATAGATCTAAACAAAGAATTCTCAAAAGAGGAGCCTCAAATGGCTGAGAAACATTTAAAGAAATGTTCAACATCCTTAGCTATTCGGGAAATGCAAATCTCAACTACTCTGCGATTCCATCTTATATGTGTCAGAATAGCTAAGATCGATATCACAAAAGACAGCACATGCTGGCAAGGATATGGAGCAAGGGAACACTCCTTCACTGATGGTGGGAGTGTAAACTTACACAGTCACTATGGAAATCAATATGGCAATTCCTTAGGAAACTGGAAATTGATCTACCTCAAGACCCAGCTGTACCACTCCTGGGCATATACCCAAAGGATGCTCCATTCTACCACAAGGAAACTTGCTAAACTATGTTCATAGCAGCTTTATTCATAATAGCCAGAAACTGGAAACAACCTAGATGCCCCTCAACTGAAGAATGGATAATGAATGTGTAATGTGTAATGACAAATTACACAATGGAGTTATTACTCAGCTATTTAAAAAAAAAAAAAAAACTTCGTGAAATTTGCAGGCAAATGTGTGGAACTAGGAAAAAATCATCCTGAGTCAGGTAACCCAGTCCCAGAAAAACAAACATGGTTTGTACTCACTTATATGTGGATATTAACTGTTAAGCAAAGCAGAAAGATATTACCCCTTCTACCCAACTCACTTGTATCGTCCTACCCCAGGGATCTAGGATGGCCCACATCTATTTGGCCAGGCTTTGGCCTCTCACGTATTCTATCTCTTCCTAAATCCAAGATTATACAATATGTAGATGATCTCCTTTGTTGTCTGTCCCTACAAACAAGTCAGGCCCACTACGCTACCATACTAAACTGTCCAATGGTCCACCCCTCAAGTTACTTATCTAGGACTATTACTATGGCACTCCAGCTCACAAGGCATTACTCTGGATAGAAAACATCTAATCCAGTTGCTTTCAGTACCTACCACCAAGGATGAAATTCTATCCTTCCTAGGAATGGCTGGCTTCTTAACATTTTAGATTCCTTCTCTCTTCTCACCTCACCAATGTATGAGGTGACCATTGGCCTCTCACACAAACCCCTTCTTGTGCCTATTACACCAAGCCCTTTCACAAGCTTTCACAAGGCCCTTTTACAAGGGCCAGGCCCTGGTCCTACATCTTCTGGACTTAACTTGTCCCGTCTCTGTGTTATAGAAAAGAAAGGATATGCCCTCGGGGTCCTGGGTCACCAAATGGGACCTTCCGTTGGGCTCACTGCATACTTACTGAAACAATTAGACTGTACTATCCAAGGATGGGCACCTTGTCTACATCCTCTGGCTGCAGCCAAACTTCTTATATGTGAATCAAAGAGATTAACCTTTGGGTCACCTATTACTGTTTTCTCATCACCTGTTCCACCTTCTAACATACAAGAGTCTTCAAACACTATTCTCTTCAAGTAGCATTGGTAGAGGATACCACACTTACTTTCAGCCATGCCCAACTCTTAACATTTCAAATCTCTTCCCTGGACAAATCCCAGATACTCCCCATCTCACTCTTGAATTGAGACCCTAGAAGAGCTACTACCTCATTCTACACAGATACATGAAGGAGCATTACCTCAGGCCACCTAAACTTGGTGCAAAGATGATAGCCCCTTCCTACACAAAGGAGTGTATGAAAAGTGGGATATGCTGTTGTTTCAGACACCATGGCAATTCCAATCTGAACCATGAATCAACAGGCCAAATTAATAGCTCTTACTTATGCCTTTCAATTAGCATAAGGACAATCCTTAAACCTTTATACAGACTCTAAATACGCTTTTCACATTATCTTGTCACATGGATCTATTTGAAAGGAGCATGGCTATTAATAACAAAAGGAGAGTCCATAACCAATTCAGACCAAATTACTACCCCGCTGAAGGCCTCTCATCTTCCCATGGCCATAGGATTCAAGTGGAAAATTCCATCATCTACAAGGGAAATAACCAGGGCTCTTGGAGGCCTCTCACATGCCATGAGGCATTCTTATTTTACAACTGGCATCTTCACTATCATCCCTAGATATCCAACAAATTCCATCTGCACCAGATCTTTCACCCTAACAGCCAGACTTTGTCTCATTTTATTAAAACTTATTTACAGCCCACCTCTGAGGATCTATCTTTATCCTAAAGACTACCACTGCTTCTTGTAAAAATTGTCAAACTTCTAATCCCACCTCTGGTCATCAGAGTCTCCTTTTCCTCACTCATCAAGCCAGGGGATCTCTCCCTAGGTCAGACTAGCAGCTTGATTTCACATACATGCCCACAGTTAGATGTTTCAAATACCTTTTGGTCCTGCTAGACACACTCCCAAGATGGGTAGAAGCTTTCCCCAGCACTAACAAAAGATCACAGTTTCTGATCTCCTTTTCAGGGAGACCATCCTCTGTTCTGGAGTTCCAACCTCCCTCAATCTGATAATGGCCCTGAGTTGACCTCTCCAATCTCTCAAACTTTGGCCAAAGCTTTTATCATCCCATGGCATTTCCATATTCCATATCACTCCCAGTCCTCAAGTAAGGTCAAATAAACCAATCACTCCCTCAGAAACACTTTCATCAAACTCTTCCAAGAACTTCATGCTGATTGAATTGGCTCTCCTGTGACTAAGAGTCGTCCCAAAGAAACCTCTCATCATCTTCCCTTTCAAGCTCTTGTATGGATGGCTGATTCTGCCTCCTGGCAGCATGTCTCCGCGTCACCTCCCCTTGATCACTTTCTTACCAGCTTGTTAGTTATCTTTGCACTCTCCTTTGGAACTTCACCCACCAATACTCTCAGCCTTATCCTGACTCCCTCTTCTACTCAATTAACATCAAGGACTTGGTTCTCCTCTCTCCTCCCAATCATTGTCACCCTCCTCTTTCTCCTAAATAGACAGGCCTCTTCAAGGTCATCCTTACTACCACAACTGCCACTAAGGTCAACGTTTCCCTCACTGGACTAATCTTTCTCATCTCAAGCCCTTTATACCACCATCTCCTTTTTACAGTTCAACTCCAAAAGGACACTGCTCTTAGGTTTCAACACCGAGGTCGACCAGCTTGCCTCCCTAACAGCATCCCTAGGAGATGATACTGATCCCACCTCCCTGTCCTCACAGTCACTCCACTTCTTGTACCAGCTATTGAACAACACTCTGCCTGGTTTCTTTAAAGAATGATGGTTGTGTCCCTCCTGGATCAAACCTATGGCCATTCATGACCTCGCCCACTGGCAGACTCTCTCACCAAGCCACTTATTTTGCTGAGCCAGGTATCACTACCATCCCTTATCTACCCCACATCTCTTTCTCTTTCTCTCTCTCTCTCTGGTACTGCAGATTGCTTTAACTCCTCAGGAACATGTTTTGTAGGCACAGACACACTGGATTTCTCAGACCACAAAAATACCTTAACCCTTAGTACTGCCACCTAATGCCTATGCGCAAACATTCACAACGCTTCAATTCTCTGTGGCACTCAAGTTTACCACTGCCTACTCAATGGGTGGTCTGGGACTTGTGCTCTGGTGTTCCTTTTTCCCAAAATAAAGGGTGGTACCCAGGGAAGGAATCCTTGGCAGTTCCCATCACAAGGTTTATAGCAGTGCAGCATGACAAAAATGTGGTTCAGGTTCTCATGGTCCTGGGAGTAATTGCTGGACAATAAGACTAAAACCACTTCCCTACCTATCTATCACCAGTTTTCCTCTTAGTTCATCCAGGTTCTCCAACAGCTGGCTCAGACCATCCTCACCCTCCAGGGCCAAATAGATTCACTGGCCTCCACAGTATTAGAAAATTGGCGAGGATTAGATTTATTAACAGTGGAGAAGGGTGGCCTTTGCCTCTTCCTCAGGGAGGAATGTTACTTCTATGTCAACCAGCCAGGTACAGTAAAAAATAAGATCCAACAACTCCAGAGGAACCTCCAAAAACAAGAAACAGCTTGATGTCTCTAGTCAGTGGATCACTTATAGTCCAATATGAAACTGGATACTACCTTTCTTAATTCTTCTCCTCCTTTTCTTAATTCCTACTAATTGCACCCTGCTTTATAAACTTCTTTTCTAGATTTCTTCAACAGATCCAAAAGGTTTCTAACCAAACTTTTAATAGGTTGCTGTTACAAGATTATTAGCACCTGGCTACAGAACCAGAAGTCTGCAACCTCATATTATACCAATAGTGATGGTAAAGTTCACCCCAAGAATTTAGACACCCCCTTTTAGCAGGAAATATTTTAATGATAATGTTGCTTCCTTTCCCTGGTTGTTTATCAACAGTTAACAAAAAAGGAGGAATGAAGGGTTTGAAATTCCACCAACCCCTGAGCTCAAATTCTGACCAATCCCCAAGCTCAGGACTTGAAATTCTACCAATCCCTATCCTAAAAATCTCTCCCCAACAACAACAACAACAACAACAAAACAACAACAACAACAACAACAAAAAAAAAAACCCTATAAAAGCCCACCTCCTGCTCAGTGCTCTGATGCTTCTCTCCCAAGCAGAGGCAGCCACCCTTCTGTGTTTTCCCCCAATGTATCTTTTTTATGTGAGGTTGTGTGGTGTGACTTTGCTTTTCTTGGCTCCCAACTGTCAAGATATCCTTCCCTTCAGAGCTGTAACACCTACATTGGGGATACCCTTCCACTTGGAGCTTTACCACAGTAACCACTGGTATGCTGTCCAAGCTCTAGTAAATGACCTCTTTCCATACTGATGCAAGCTAGCCTAATTAAACTCCATGGATCATCCCCACCCCCAAAAAGACATGAAAGGTGGCATAAAGGTAGGAAGGGAGATGGGAGGAAAGAAGGATTCAACAGGAGAAAGGAAAGAAAGAGAAATGGAGGGATCTGATCAGAACACACTGTATGCATGTTATGAAGCTATGAAAAAAGTAGCTAGAAGGTAACATTCTAGTTATCAGAATGAAGCTCTGTAGCAATGGATGTGTCCCTACTTATCTTTTAAAGACATGATGAACAAAAACCCAATTCACTTTCTTATATTTAACTTGAAGGTATGTTTTTACAATCTGCTACTTGAAAGACTATTTTATGATAAAAATCTGATGTTAGTTTGTAATAAAAATTAACATGTTCCTTCTAACTTATTTGGTTGTAGAATATCATTAGGCAAGTCTTGGGAATACAAATCAATAACCAGTACATAAACAAAAGTAGTCAATCCATATTCATTTCTCCCTCAAAACTTATGAAAATGAAATATAAATAATCCACTGTATGAAAATAGGTTCAGTTCATGCATACCCTATTCTTCTACAATGAACACTTACTGTAGACCTCTTGTGACCAGGCATTAGAGATAGGGAACTATACAGATGAAGTAAGGCTGCACCTGGACAGAAAAGCCCAGCTAAGGGCTTGTGAGATGGGCCAAGTGCTGCTGAGCAAGCATGAGGAACTGAATCTGGATCCCCAGCACCCATGTAAAAGGCCAAGCATGGCTATGGCTGCACATGCCTATAACCCTAGCTTTGGGTGGTAGGGTAAGGAAGACAAGCAGGTCACTGGCACTCACTGGCCAGACAGTCTACCCAAACAGTGAGCTCCGGGTTCAATGAAAGAGTATCTAAAACAAAAAACAAGGTCAAGAGAATAAGGAAAATATTCTACACCAATACCTCTGGCTTTCATATGAATGTGCACATATGTGTACACACATACAAACACCTATAAATGCAAGAAAACACATACACACATATACATATGTACATAAGTACACACACACAAGCTCGGACAAAAAAGACACACACACACTCCTTTTTACTTCTAATTATTACTAACTATTTCAACCTCTTTAAGCAAGTGCAGCCACCTGTCATCCACTGTCCATATTGAGCCATCTAATATGTAAATGTGACTACAAATATTCCATATAAGTTCCACTGAAGGTTACTTTTCAAGATACATTGTAAGCTCCTCCTGTTAAGGAATTTTCATGGTCTGGTCCTTGTTGTCATGACTGTATAACGAGTATTCTGGTCAGCATACAAGGCTATCTTTAATTCCCTGATCAAGTCATGCTATTGTATGAATCCAGCCTTTGACTATGAATGTCTTTTCTCAGCCAATCTGGCTAATTTCTAGCCAGCTCTCCTGAACTATTCTATATCACCTCCTCCAGGGAAATGTCTTCACAAATTTCTTCCATGATTACGTACCAGACTCTCAGGTTTTCACAGAAGAAGGGTTCCTATATTTAAATGCATTATCACACTGTATCTTTATAACTAAGATTTCAAACCCTAATAGCTCTCACTGAACATATTATTCTATAAAGCTCTCTTTCACATTAGTTTCTGTAGCTACCACAGCACCTGGCACTCAACAAGCTCAATAAACATTTACCAAATGAATAAATGAATAAACATCATCTCTCCAAAATCTTTCCGTATCAGCCCCAAGGCATCACCTTCTCTATGTTTTGAAACTTTTCTGAAGTGTATTTTATACTTAGATGCTCTCTAATCACTCTATTTCAATAGCTGAAGGTTTAGCCTAGCATTCTTAAGCTTTATAGAGTAGAACTGTCCCACTGAAGTTTCTGTGGTAGTAAAAATGTTCCATAGGGCTCCTAGGATGGCTCAGACAATAAGGAAGTACCCGAGTTCAATCCCTAGAACCTAGGGAAAGAAACTTGGCATGGTGGTGCACACTTGTAATTCCAGTGCTAGTGGGGTAGAGACAGGAGGATTTTTCTAGTTTGCCTAACAAGTGGGTGGTAGGCCAATAAGACCTTGCCTCAAAGGAGGTAGACAGCCTTCCTGAGGAGGACATCTGAGGCTGTCGTCTGGTCTATACAGATGTGCACACATGTGTACCTGCATACATGCATGTGCAAACACGCAAACACACACATACACACCACAAATACAAGTACATATGTAGATAGCAGAGAAAGCCCTGAGCGAAGTCCTGAGTGAATGCGTATTGTCATTGACACGGGCACGACCATGGCAAAGACTCTAAGGACTCAGACCCACTGGCTTTGAAGAAGCCATTTCCCATGTGGGTCAGGCCCCTAAAGGCAAAGCTTTCCTGGGGGGAGGGAGAGTCAAGTACTTCTCTCAAGGAGTCCAAGTATAAGCTACTGAAGATTGATCAATGTATCTAAAAACTAACAACTTGAGCTTTCCCTCCAGAATGTTTACAGCCTGTGACTGCTGGCCTATAGAGCCCTCCCACCGGGACTAGCCAACCTCTCTGTTGTGCTGCATTTAGTAAGCAAGCTGAGGCTCCAGGTTGCAGGGATAGTTAGGACGTGCACGTGCACACATGCGCGCGCGCGCGCACACACACACACACACACACACACACACACACACTCACGCGTCCAATTCCATATCTGTCCTTTCTTCATTCACTCAACATCCCTACTCAGGATTCCAGGACTGTGGCCAAGGACCAGGCATACATTAAAAATAAACCAATATGTACTGTGCCAGTGCTGTCCAATACAGCTGCATCTAAACAAAAGTGGCTATCAGTACTGGAAATGTGTTAAGTGAACCACAGAATGAGATTTTCTTTTCCATTTTACCTTAGGAAGCCACATTTAGCCAGGGATACTACACTATACAGTGCAGTCATTAGACCTTACAAAAGATTCACACACAAAACCTAGAATGATACTCTCTACTCTCCTACGCATCCTCTCAATGTTCAATACTAGCTAATGTAGCAATGGGTTTACTATTCTGTTCTTTACTTCTGCCAGCGAAGTTTCCATTTATCATGGTTCAAGTTTTTCCTTCTGTTTCTCAGAGACCCAGCAAAGCCCTCATTCAGGTTCTCATCCTTCAGGACTTCCAACTTAAAACTGTGCCTCTCATCACCTTCATATTCTATTATCATTTCAACCCAGTGCTATGGCACTGACTTCCAAATTGACAATGTAGATTCTGTTCTTTTCTCACAGCCAATCCCCAATGTAAACTGAGCAATCCCAACAGGATATTTTACAACTGGTTTAGGCTTTAGGAGTACCAGAATGCAAGCTGATCCTTTTTTCCCCCCTTGAATGCCATTTTTTAAAATAACCCTTGGAATTTTTGTGTTCTATGCTCAAAATACATGAGAAAACATGGCTGTCTATGTCACACATACACAATACTACTTATTTTAATAAAAGCTGTCACACCAAGGCAGCTGGTATAGAGGTGTAAGAATTCCTAAAATATAATGACAGTCTTAATTCCATAGGCTTTTATAGTGATCTTTCCAGTCCTGGAAATTCAGAACTGGCACTTGGTGCTAAGAAAGTAGAGTATGCTCTGTCAGTTCTTAGGGTCATCTCTTAAAATAGATACACAGTTTAGAGCCAAGAAAGGCTAGTCCAACACGGTTTCTATCATGGAGCATAATCTAACCTCACAGAGATAGCTATTTTAAGATGCAACTCTAAACAGCAAATTGAACAACCAGGAAAACACTTGGTTTCTACTTTTAAGTACAAGTGATAGCCACAAATTTTCTCTAAAAACTCCAAGAGGGGTCATTCTTGCCATAAATGCAACCCAGGACACTCTACTACACAATCCAGACCTACCTTCAACTTCAGGGAGTTCAGCTTTAGCTATTTCCTTTCACGTCCAAGGATGGGAAAGTATGAGCATTTTTTAGGAAAAGTAATAAATATCTAGTATATTTTTTTTCTTGGATACAAATACACTTAGTTATATCAAAATTTGTATTCAGAAGTGGCTTATGCTGGAAGAGTCAAAAACACGGCAAAGAAAGGCTTTACTCATTTTCCTGATGAGTTCAGTATGGGTGTTAAAAATCTCTTATAGTAATAAACCTGGACAAAAGAACCATCTGTAAACATGATGGGTCAGACTAATTTAAGTAATATAAAGATGTGCTCAATGAAAGGAATTAACTTTACGATAAAACTAACTGTAATCAAAGCTTAATCCTTTCAGTTGATATCTACATTTCCTCTTGAAAACTGTTGCAAGAACTCCAAATCTAAAGTATTTTTACAATTTCTTTATCACAATCAATCTCCAAACCATGTATCTGTGATGTTGATTAGCATTACAGTTTTACATTTTATTTTATGTGTACAGATGTTACAGTAACATTCAGTTGAAAGTGGTACTCCGTGTAGGGCAAGAAAACAGTTTTCAGGGCAGAACAGGAAAACAGTCTTCAGTTACAAATGGAGTAGAGAGAACAGGAGGATTCAGTTACAAGTGGAACAGAAGAATCAGGAGAGCAGATTTCAGTTAGAAAATATGGAGCCACAGTTCAGTTAGAAATGGCATCCAAACATGGGGCGGGGGGAGGGGGGAAAGATGGAAAATTTTATTTTAAACGTAGTAGAGAGAAAGGTAGAGGACAAAAGAGATGGATGTTGTGTTCAAGAAGTCAATAAAGTATTTATAGCGGCTGGTACCACTGGGATATAGACCACTTTGCTTTCAGCGGTGATTTGTTTTTTCCTTTCCCCCCTTTTCTTCTATTTTGTTTCAAAAAAGGTTAAGGAAGTGACTATGCAACTAGAAGAGTTGAGGGGGAAATTGGAAAAGGGCCATGACAGGAAAAACAGAGCAAAGGGGAGAACAAAAGGGCTCATTATTTTTTCTTTCTCTTCAAATTATAAATTTGAAATTATAAAATCGGTGGTGCTAATTAAAAGAAATAAAGGCGGAATAAAAAAAAAGGAATTGATGGTACTACTAAAAAAAGTAAAAGGGGAATTAGAAAGGATGGAAAAAAGGAAAACTGAGGAAATGAGAATACCACTAGGCTCATTCCCAGTGACAGAAAGAGTTTCCCCCCGGGTAGATAAAAAGGAGATTATATAGGATGACAATCCTGTTGTAATATAAGGGAAGAGTCTGTACAGGAAAATTATCAGATACGGCAGCCCTTCTCAAAAGAGGTATCTAATTGTGAATCCTCAAAGTCACCTGAGGTGGAAGAAAATCACCCTCAGCATTTCCAGTAGTGAGCCAGCATATTCCAGCTAATGGGGAAAGCCCCCAAGGTTATAATGACCAAGATGGCATCCGCTAGAAATGAGTGATTTAAGGAGACTGAAGGAAGCTGTGGTGTCTTATGGCATGCAGTCAGTCGCCCTATGTAAAGCAGATCCTGAATAATTGAGCACTGCAGCACCAAATGGTCCCATTCTCAGCTATACTAGAAGCAGGTTATCAGCTTCAATGGTTAATTTGGTGGCGAGAAGAAGCAGCCAGTATAGAACAGTAGAATAGGGCTAGAGGAATAAATATAACTGGAAATCAGCTTCTTGGTGAGGGTCAGTATGCTGAATTACAAGAACAGATTCAGTTTGATGATGTGACCATAGAACAATGTTGTTTAGCAGCTTTACAAGCTTGGAAAACAGTAGAGGAACCAGGAAAAAAATATCCACCTCTTTCACAAAAATCATACAAGGCTCAAGTGAAGCTTTCACTGACTTTTGCAAAGATTAACTGCAGCAGTAAACAGAGCCATTTCAGACCGTGAAGCAAGACAGGTGCTGATTTAGACCATGGCATTTGAAAATCTGAGTATAAAAAAGTTTTAGGGCAAAAAGCAAACTGTGAACCATTGGATCAATGGATCCAAGCTACTGCAGACACTGGTTCAAATTCTTACACGGCTGTGGTAATAGCACAAGTATAGACCTCTGGGGCTAAAGAGCAAGTTGAAGTTGCTAAAGAGTGCCTCGTCCTCCCCAGGCGGGTTAGCAGGACACCTTCTAGCAGGTGCTCCTTCTAGTTAGCAGGAGCTCCTTCTCTTCTAGCCCTGGAGGGACTGTAGCTATTCACAGAAGCAAAAGGAAAATAAACTTGACAAGCTTTTTGCCTGCCCTGTGGCGAATTAGGCACCTTCCTCTGTCTTTGCAAAGACCATGAGGCCAGGTCCTCGCCCTGCCCCCATGCTAATCAGACATCCCCCACCCAGCCAGTATTCTCAGGCTGGTGGTCAGTGTCAGTGAGAAATCAACCCAGACTCACGCCCCAGGGTGCTTCCCTGCCACTCAAACACCCAGGCCCTTGCACTCTTGGTCAAAGAGCGAGGCCTGGGCCAGAGTGCACAGGGAGACTCAGTCACTGCCATGGCAGATTAGCGGTTCAAGTGCGCTGGACCCGGGGAGAAACCAACAGAGAAGCTATAGTTAGAGGGCTGGAATACCCAAATGTCCAATGCTTTAACTGTGGAATACATAGGCACTTGCAAAGAGACTGTGACCAGGCTGCTTCTAAAGGCAATGGTTTCTTTAAATATTGGTCATTCTTTCAAAAAGATAGAGTCTTCTAATGATTGTATTAAAGTACAAAAAAACTAAAAGCAACAAAGAATCAGCCCTAGGTCATGGAGTAGTTTCTGAATCCTAAATTTCCATTTGACTCCAATACCAGTGACATTAAAGAGTACAAGAAAGATGAAGAATATAAAGCCTTGATGAAAATCAAGTGTGAATCTCATTTTGGCTGATTTGGAACAACTGGCTGTCAGTAATCAGAAGGTTCTAGGAAAAAGAATTATCTTTTTGCCAGTCACTGTAAATCTGACACAACCTCCAAGAATCCCAAGACTTCCCATGACCTGTACAATGGCTGACAGTGCGTTAGTCCTGATGAGACTGTGACGTTTCTTTTAGAGGAAGAGAATACTTACAGCAAACAGAAACCAGAGGAAACCATCTTAGATCCAAAGTTCTAGACATTCAAGGGAATAGGCTGCCTCTATGCAAGAGTCAGTGGAAAAAACATTGAGACTGTTGCCATTAATAATATCAGTGAACACTAGCTTCTTAAAACATGAAGATCCTTATAGCATTTTTTTAAAAAATGGATTAGTGCAAAGAGCCACAAACAGAATCTGAAAGAGACATTTGCCATCCACCTGAAAATAAAAAGCTTCAGAGAAAGAGGGGACTGATTCAAACAACCTCGCATCCCCTGAATTTTCAGTCTCTGTTATTAATTCATCCTGTATGAATGCTACAGATAAACCCTGAAGACCAGAAAGGAGAAGAGATAATCTAGCAGAAGGCCTCAAAGAAAAAGTAATCAACATCATACAACTTGTGTCTTAGTAATAAGGGGAAATGTAGTGTGACTTTGCCAAAAAGTCCGTCCTTATGACTGGATGCCGACTGGACTTCTGGGAACAGCTTAGGATATAAAGTAGGCAGTGGCAGAGCGACAGTTAGTGGGATAGAACATGATGCAAGTTAGTTCAGTGCTCTCAGATAGATGCTAGTTCAGTTCTCCAGGCTTCAGACAGATAAGGACACATTTAATACCAAAAAGGGCTGTGAAGATTTCTCGCTTTTCTTTCTATCTTTTTAAAGATAGAGGGTCAAAAACACAGTGGAAATCTGTACAAGTTAGGAATCTGTTACACTAACATTCAATTTAAAGCAGCACTCCAGTGTAGGGCAAGAAAACAGTTTTTAGGGCAAGAAAACAGAACAGCCTTCAGTTACAAGTGAAGTAGAGAGAACAGAAGGATTCAGTTACAAGTGGAACAGGAGAACCAGGAGAGCAGATTTCAGTTACAAAATAAGGAGCCAGAGTTCAGTTACATACATGTGTTTAGTCTGTATTTATATCTAGGCAGTGGATACAGGGAGTGCCTGCAGAGGCCATAACAGGATTCAGATCCTCTGGAACTGTAGACACAGGTGGTTGGTTATAAGCCACCATGAGGGGTCTGGGAATCAAATCCAGGTCCTCTGGAAGAGTAGCCAGTGAGTGCTCTTAACCACTGAGCCATCTTTTCGGCCTCTCTCTTACTATTTTTAAAACCAATGATTCAGTTCTTTAATTGCTCAATGCTGAAACAACTCAGGAGCATTCCTGCAAATGTACACTTACCACAACTCATTAAATGGATAAGAAATGAATGATTTAAAGAGAACCCACAGTAGGTCACAGTGACATCCCTTTCCCCTTTACATACTGGAGAGATGATTGTTTTAGATTTCTATTGTGCTGTCTCTTAGAAAAACTCAATGTGCCTTTATAGCTTGGGCAAACCATGATCTACTCATGACACACAAGTTTAGCACACTAGCCCTTGAAAATTCTGAAAGGAAAGTGACAGGGTAAGAGTTATTCTAGAGTAAGTTAAGTTAAGATTGGGTATTGTTTTTCTAAAGTGCTTGGAACTAGAAGTGTTTTTTTATTTCATTCTGATTTCTTAATATCTTCATATAAAGTAATGAGAGGAGGGAACCTAGACCCAAACTGAGAAGGTAATTTTCTACATTTCCAACGTGCCTGAATTTAAGTGACCTGCTGTAAGATCAGGAGTGGAATTTTTCACTTACAAAATCAAGTCAACATTCAAAAAGTTTCTTATTTCTTTGGGTTTAACCCCTAGTGCTACTCCATTCTCCACACACACACACACAAAAAGTCTGATTTTTAGAGTATTTGGAGCTTGGTATTAGAGATGCCCCTTAACATGTACTAAAAATTCAGAAAATGGCTTTTAAAATTGCATTTAGTTTCATTTAAGAAACCACACAGTTCTCAAAAGAAGTACAAAAATCCAGTATTTTTTAGGGCTCAAATTTTAGACATCAGGAAATACAGATTAAAACTACTCTCAGATTCCATCTCACCCCAGTTGAACAGTTACCATCAAGGAAAAAGTAACAACAGACACCGGTGAGGTGAGTAGAGGGCTGGACTTTATAGCCATTATGAAAATCAGAATGAAGATTTCTCCAAAACCCAAAATCGGATTGGCCAAACAACCCAGTTACACTATATACCCAAAGAACTCTATGTCAGATTACAGAGATATTTGAACATCTGTGTTTACTGCAGCTCTCTTTTCCAAAAAATGGATGGATAATGAAAATATAGTACATACACACATTGGAATTTTATTCATCCATAGAGAAAAATGAAATTATTCTAGTTGCAGGAAAATAACTGGAATTGGAAAATGATTATTAAATGAGGTACCTCAATCTCATATAAACACTGCATGTTCTGTCCATATGGATCCTAATTTCTAAAGGTTAAATATATGTGCTTAAGTGGGATCATGTCTGGGAAGAAGCCTGAAAACCAGAAAGAGGACTGTGAGATGCGACGAAGGATAGACCAGGAAGGGGAGAGGGCAACACACATGAAATAACAAGAGAAGGAGGAGGAGGAGAGAAGCAGGGAAGAAGAGGAGCGGGGGTAGGCATTACATCTGTACCAAATGTATACAAATTTACTATTTTTCACCAACACTGTATTTACATTGTATTGAATGTTACATGTATCTAAAACAAAAGATATACAGAAATCTGAAGTTACTAAATTCATTCAAAGGATGTTATCAGAATGATGTTATATACAATTTTTATAGTTTTAATTATAAAGGTTTTTAAAACCATCTTGTAAGGCAGTCCACATGAATATATACTGTTTCAGTATGAAACTATAATATTAAAACACAAGAAAAATGTCATTATTCAATGTAACTTTTATTAGCAGTTACAAAACCCATATTCAATATAGAACAGATACACATTATTAACAGAAGTAATTTTTATTGTTGTTGTGTACCTGTGTGCACATGCAGGCCAGAGGCCAACAGGTGCTGATCCTTAGGAGGCTTGCACCTGGTATTTGGGGTCCAGTTCTTTTACCTGCCTGTGGCTCACCAAGAAAGCTTGACTGGCTGGCTGTCAAGCTCCAGGGACCCTCCTGTTCTGCCTCCCCATGCTGGGATTACAATTGCATGCCACCACTCCAAACTTTAACATGGATTCTGGGGGTGGAACTCAGGTATTCCTGCACATGGAAGCACTTTGCCCTCTAAGTTATAGCCTCAGTGAGTGTCTCCGGCATTATAGAGACCAGGTGTGAGAGTTAGGGATAGACAAGTGGAGTAGATTTAAACAGACAAACAAAAAAACCAACAGCTGGGTAGTGGTGGTGCAGGCCTTTAATCCCAGCACTTGAAGGCAGACACAGGCAGATTGCTGTTAGTTTGAGGTCAGCCTGGTCTAAAGAACAAGTCCAAGACAGACAGGGCTACAAAGAAAAACCCTGTCTCAAAAAACAAACACACAAACAACAAACGACAACAACAACAAGAGCACAAAACCCCCAAACCAAACCTGAGTTTCTCCCTAAACAAACACTCATACCCAGATTATTCTGTCACTGTTCCATGATTCAAGGTTGTGCTATTAAGATGACAAAAACAACAACAAAAACTCACTAAGCACTTTATTCAATATAATTAAAGAAAAAGAAAATCAACGAGGTAAGAGCAGTCTGGCTCCAGCTATAGATTTCCCAGGTCATCAGACCAATGGTAAATGTACAAATTCTTCTAGATTGTTTATTTAGTGTTTTGTTAAAAATGCTTTAATTCAAAGAAAGAAAGGAAAAAAAAAGAAGGGAGGGAGGGAACAGAACTTTTCTCGTTAAGAAAATTACAGGTACTTGCGAAGGCAATATGCAATTCTAGAACATGCCAAGAGATGGTATAAGCAAGACTTTCACTGGCAAAGATTTAACACCCTCACTCACAAAGTTATGACCTATTTAAGCATCAAATGAAGAACCTATCAGTTTAACCTAATCCCACCTTTCAACATAATTACAATTTTTCAGTTTTCCAAGGATATGAGCAATCTTAAGTGTCTACACAGAAACCACTTCTTAGGTTTCATTATCTTCATTTATTCCTTGAAATGTGGAAAACCAGTCATGGATCCCTATTTACATAAAGATCCAGCAATACAGAATATATAAAGGTTGTTTTCCCTGCTCTTGAATAAGGCTCTCCCCCTTCTCTTGCATGATCTTTTAGTATTATGGGTGCTCCCCCACAAAAAAAAGCAAAAAACAAGACAATCAATTATACTGCATACTCCCACTCCCTCATCATTTTGGGTTGTGTATTAAATGCACATGTGTGCAGTACAAAAGCCAGCGTGAGGGGTCTTCTTAACCACTCCCTACCTTAACTTTCGACTGACTGGCAAGACTGCCTGGCCAGCCAGCTCTTCGGATTCGACTGTCTCCACTCCCCAGGGCTAGAGGAAGAAGGACCATGTCCAGCTTTGTACACTGGTGACAGGGGTCAAACTCAGTCCTCATGCTTGCCGGACAAGCACTTTACTGAGTCATTTCCCCAGAGACTTATTCTTTCATTATAATTTACTGACCTCCCATCAACAACTTTCCCTCTTATTATCTCTGCTCATGATATGATTATTTGACATCAATTTATCAAAACATGCAAATGGGGCTGTGGAGATGGCTCAGCAAGTAAAAACTGCTAGTTGTGCAAGCCTCATGACCCAAGTTCAGTCCCTAGAACCCATGTAAAAAGCAAGTTGTGGTGCTATGCATCAATAAACCCGGCACTCCTAAGGTAGTATGGGAGGTGAAAGCTGCAAGGCTTGCACTTGCAGGCCAGCTCATCTGGAATATGCACTGCAGTAGCACAATCAACCAGAGACTGCTCCAATAAAGTATAAATGAGTAACAGCTCCCCCAAATTGTCCTCTGACCTCCAATGCACATCATGGCATTCTTGTTGTCTTTCTCACACACACTAAATTTCAGAGTGAAAAAGCGGGACAATGTTTCCAAGTACTGGCTTAATGTCTACTGAAAACAAAATAAAACAATGAAAAAAAAGCAGAGTACTATAACAGATAGCTAGAGGACATACTGTGTTCTGTTACTAAATATAATTGTATGAAATAAAATTTAAATAAGAATATTAAAATATAAGTTTAGTTTTTCTAGCTGGAGAAACCATTCTACATATTGGATCAATTCCTACACAAATCACTACCACCAGCCATAGGAACGGATAAAATTAATTTAAAGACCTTATTTCCTTGAAAGACGCCAGCAAAACTTGCCTGCAGTTATTTTTTTCCTAACAAAAAGTTTATACTACTTGAGCATATCTTTAAGCCGAAAGGAATTATAGCTACATTATCTTGACTTTGCCAACAACTAAAGGCTTGATTTGGATAAAATACATTCAATATGGGCTTTAGTTTTTGTTGTTGTATTTAAATAAACAAAAACAGCTAAAACAAGGTAACATGTTAAGAGTTTGAATCTGAAATGTCCCCAATTGGTGGCATTATTCTTGATTCTGGAAATTCTTGGGAGGTGGGGACTCATCCAGGTTCCCAGCCCTACTCTCTGTGCTTGTCGACCACTAGGTCAAAGACCTCATGTTCCATACATTCCTGCAGTTGTGATGTTCAGTATGTTGACCTCATGCACTCTGTCAGGAAGTCATGGCTGCATGCATGTATATTTCACCTACACACACACACACACCTTGGCACCAATCTGATTCAAAATTCAGATGCCTTCAAAAACAAAACAAGACAAAATACAAAACCTTAACTCTACTATACTATTTCTTAGTGGTAAAATGTCTTAGCTAAGAAAAGTTTAAAAAATAAAACAATATTCAAAATAATTTAGAAAACTGCCCCTAAAGAGTTTGTTACTTACAATTTACAAGATGAGGAGCCAACTCATGCCACAGATTTGGGAGGAGGCACACAGGGAAGTAATGGGTGGGTATCAGGGAGCAGAAAGGGAATAATTGTGGGAAAGAGCCTTTAGTGGTATTCGTAGGAAGGAATATGTAGGACAAGGTAAACAAGATTAGAACAGGCTAGTTCAACTAATTTAGAGGGCTCTAGGACATGGCCGCTGTTCCTAGCCATCTGGTTAAGGCTGGTTGGCCTAAACTACGACAACATCATAAAAGAGACTGCTCAGTTGGTAAAGCTTTACTGCCCAGCAGGAGAACCTGAGTTCAGTACCTAGCACCCATGTATGTGAAGTGTCGGGAATAGTGGTATTTGTTTGTAATCCCAGCACTGGGGAGACAGAGAAAGGAAATTCTAGGGCTCACTGGCTGGCTAGCCAATCTGTATCAGTGAGCCGCAAGTCCATGGTTAATTGTCGGAGGGGCAGCCCCGTCAGGGCCAGTAAAGCTCCAGAAAGCAAAGCATCACTTTGAGACCTTACCTCAGTAAATAAGGTAGAGGGAGCTGCAGGTAGCTCAGTGATAAAAGTGCTTGCTAAGTGTGAGAATGTGAGCTTGGATCCTAGCACCTATGTAAACAACAGGGTGTGGTCAGGAGTGCCTGCAACCCCAGCTGTGTGTGTATGTGGTGGGGAGAGAGTAAAAAGGAACACTGGGGTTTGCTGGCTACCAGCATAGGCCCAGCTTTAGTGAGATCCTGTCTCGATGGATTAAGGCAGAGTGATACAAGCAGGACACCCATCATCCTCCTCTGGCATCTACACACACCTGCACATAGGCATCCACCACACAGATACACACACAAAATGAAACAAAATAAGATATAGTGGAGCTGCAGAGATTGATCAGCCACTAAGAACACTTGCTGATCTTGAAGAGGACCCGGTACTCACAGGGCAGCTCATAACCATTTTAACTCCACTTACAGAGGATCCCAGCATCCTCTTTTGGCCTCTGCAGGCAGCAGAATACACACTGTAAACACACATACAGATAAGCAAAACACTCAAACATATAAAATAAAGATAAATGAACCTTTAAGAAGGCGTAAGCCTTGTGAGAATTAACTTCTGAGGTTGAAGCTCAGGCCTCCACATATTCACACATGTATTATGAATATATATAGAGAGAAAGGAAAAATAAAAAATAAAAAAAAGTGGATCAGGGTCTGGATTTATTCGTACTAGAAATCACACTGGCAGAGTAACTATCACCTCTACAAACTGGCTAACTATAGGAAGGGAGGAGGAGCAGCCATAAGGCCCCAGACAACATAGCATCAGCAAACATAAAAGACATGATTAACATACCTATTTAAGGTAAGCAACAAAAAGTATATTTTAATGCTCACTATATATTATCGCTGCAGTTATGGATATAAGTCACCATATAACAGGAAACAAAACAGGAAAATATTAAATATGCACATATTAATTCAGAAAAGGCAAGGCAAACATAATAGTGACAAGACACCTACTTAGAGCTCTGGCATTTACAGAACATTTTCTCATGTACTACTCACTAACTCCTCAGAAGACTGCCTGCTAAGCAGACATAATCTTCATTTAACAGCTGTTTATAAGAGGAGTTGAGGAACACAGGAGATACCCCCACATCCAGACAATAACTGGCCGAATAGGGGACTGAGCTTAGGTGCTGTCCACTGTTTTCACCAACAGGACAACACCCCTTCAGCTTAACCTAAATCTAACAGACTACACAGAAATAAAGTTAGTTATTCCCAGCCACCAAAGACTAACTGTTCAATGATCTTACTGCACAAGTGTGAATAACCTAATGAAAACACATGAGATGCTTAATAACTCATTAAACACAAATCCTTCACTAGGAGTACTTGTAAGTGGAATACTTAAGACAGTTTTCTTTAAGTTTCTATAGCAGTAGTATGCTAGACCTCATATAACCTCATATCCATATTTACAAAATAACTGTTACTTCTCAGTAATCATGAGTAATTACATAATTTAAAAATCTATAAATTTGGATTAACCTAGAAAATGAAATCCAAGCAAATATAAAATTTAAATTTGCTTTTGCAATGTGGGTGTTAAGCAACCTCACCACAAAAATAATTACATGAGGTAATAATGCATTTTCTAATTAGCTATAATATATTTAACTATACCATGACATACAAATACTTCAAAACTTCATGTTGCACATGACTAATATAAGCTATTTTATCTGTCAATTATGAGTAAGTGAAAATTATAACTGAAAAATTTTAAACTAAAATCTCCATATATTATCACTATTTCATTTTTGAAAAGTAGTCTCTCAGGGAGCCATTACATTTAAGCATTCATTGACTTAAATATAATCCAGCATTTCAAGATGCATTTTCTTGCCAAGGTATAGCTAGAATCCAGCAGTACACTCCCATTTGAGTGAGCAGTCATAGGGCCACAGTGACTTTCCTTGCTTTACCTACCTCTAGCAGATTACAAAGCCCTAAGAAATGAAGACAGCACCCTGCTCTTAATGAGAACTTTTAGACTATAAATCAGTTATGACAGTCTTTACCTTCTAGAATAGGAAGTAAAAAGCTTTCTCTTTTTAAGAGCCAAGATCTACTTAAGACTTGTGCTTCTAAATGTCTAGATTTTACAACAAACTTTGTGGCAGGTTCTTTAGAAGACCTGGTCACGAGGAGCTAAGGCAATAAAATAGGAAGGACAAGACAGCTACTGAAAATAGAGGCAGCAAGAAATACCTTAAACTCCTTGAGGACAGGGATTCGCTTCTTTCTCTAAAGGTTACAAAGCAGTATTGGATAAATGATCTCTCTACAAGGTTACTGTGGCAGTAGTTACTGTCACAGGGATTTGCTGCTTGTAAACTGGAGAGCTCAGGTCTAAGCAAGCACAGCCCTAGTCTGAATGCACAGGTAGTGCCAGGGGAGGTCATACACTCCTGTAATCCCGGCACTGTAGAGGCTGTGGTAGGGATTACAAGTTCAAGGCTATCCTGGTAAGTGTACAGTAAGTGCAAAGATTCATATTGAGACCCTGTCCAAAACTAAGGCCATCAAAATATAAAGATCAGCTGTCTTTGAACAGGCATCTTGGATGTGCCTGATGCCAAGGCCGGTAGGGTTATGAGATGAGGGCCAGATAGCAATATAAATGCCCAAGAGTTTAGGGCCCTCATTCTCATATTTGCTGTCCCTCGGCTGGGCATGTGCATACAAAGATGCTAGCAAATGAGTCATTTCCTAAAACACCCTGTGAGTCCATAAAAAATGACTCAAGACTAGATATTCTCTTTTTAAAGGAGAACAGCATTAGATTATTAGATTTGCCAAAAGGAAGGAAAAAAACAAAAACAAACAAACAAAAAACCCCACAAAATCTTGCAATTTCTTGAAATACTGATAGGTCTCATTCTCAGTTTAATTTCAGGAAATAATCAATTTTAAAACTAACAATAATAGTGAATGAAAATTTCCCCAAAGTTTCCTCTTGACCTCCTAAAATAAAGATCAATCTGATATACCTTTATACTTTTAACTTACAGTATTTTATCAGGAAATGAAATATCTGCACTATTTTTTTACAAATCTATTTATTTACAACCCACATGCAGAATTAACTTGGATAAAAGAACCTCCTCCCTATGAACCTATGAGGGCTAGACCTCTGTAATTCAGCCTCAATTAAATGTTTTCCTTTATAAAGAGTTGCCATGGTTGTGGTATCCCTTCACAGGCATATACACAAAGCCAGAAACATATAAAATAAAGCATGCACATAAAAAGTACATAAAAGTGTGCTTAGATGTATCAATCTCTTTAAAATGTAAATTCATCAATTCTTACTGGTAGTTTGAGAAAAGTCTTCAAACTTCTCATGACAACTACAATTCCACTGGTCTCAAAGAGCTCTTAAAAATAGCAAGAAAAGCTTTAAAACTAGATAGAATTTGGGTTCTTTTCCCATATCCCCATTCACTAATTCTGTAACAACTGACAAATTACTTATAAACAAGACATCTCATATTCTAATAAAGTGAATCACAAAATATAAATATTCTTACTAGCCTGAAATCCCCAATCAAATCAAGATTTTCAAAGTCATGAAAAGTGTCTTGTATTCTAATTCCCTGTGTAGTATATGCACTCTGCCAGTGGGACAAAAAGACAACACTCTGCTGGAGACCCAGGAATCTTATCTCACTGAATAGATTACAGTGTAGTAACATAGCTGAAGGTGCTTCCTAGCTGCAGGGTACAGTCCTGCTTACCTGTAAGGACCTTCCCTGGCTTCTAATTTCAATCCATATAGCTTCAGCAATGAAGACTAGCCTGACAGCTTTGTTTTCTTGTTCTATGAAGTAAAGGCCCCACCACCACCTTCTCTGCAGGACTGTGAAATGGGTTAGCATGAGTCCTTAAACAGAATGTCATATGAGAGACAAGGAGCTAATGCCATAAATGATCACAGAAAGCAAACACTGTAGCTAACACACAGGTAGTACATGGAGAGACAGTCAGTGGTAATAAAACAAGAGTTCTAGAGCCACAGTGCTGAGAATTCTGGGTTGGTCATTTACTGTGTGGCCTTGAGCAAGTTATTCACCCCTACACTTTAGCTTTTACACCTCAGAGGAGGAATGGCAGCAACATTTACCCTTCACTGTGCTCTGAAGATTATATGAGTTACTGTATCAAGTGCTGCACTGTAAACATGCAGTAAATGTCAGGCAAAATATAAATCAACCAAAGGGCTAAAGACGTACCTTTTAGTACTTTTTTTCCTGAAAGAAAACCGAGACATCTTTCCCCATAAGGACATTCATAAAGTGGGAGTTCAGTCCCATGATACTCAGCCTTGTAAGAAACACTTGGAGCTGTACAGTACTGATGCTGAGTATCTGTCTCAGTGAGGAGTACACAAAATTACCAAGGCTTACTCAAACCATTAACCTGCCCTATCACTAAAATCAAGATACACAGTAACATTCTAAGAATGAAGGCAACTGAAAGCGATTCTAGAAATAAAATCACAAACTGACATCATTTATAGAATGCCAACTGATTATGTCTCAAATTGGTTCACATAAAGACTTAGATAGCTGGAAAAGCCTATCAGGCTTATAAATCATTTGAGTAGGACTCCTAAATCAATCCAGTTAGTACTTAGAATTATATTCATCTAAACCTTCCCTCTTTTCTTCAATTCCCTGGAAAAGACCTCCTCTCATCTATACCTGAACAGAGGTCCCTCCACCCCAACCCCAGCCCCCACCAGGCTCAGGCAGCCACTCACCACAGCACAGATCACTATCTGGCTCTTATACGCCTGTGCATAAGCAGCTCCACTTCTCTAAACAAAAAGCTGTGGTGACTGGACTCAGTATTTACAGACCCGTCTGAACTGGCCACTTTACATGGGATCTATCTGATTTCAGGTGAACAGAACAATGTCTTTCATTTTTCCTAAAAATCCCATTACCTGCAAATTATCAAAACAGATAAAACAATCGTGTGTGTGTGTGTGTGTGTGTGTGTGTGTGTGTATAAATATCCCCTTTATTAAATACTACTCTTGTGATTATATGCTCTCATTCCTTCTGTTTCAAGGACCCCATTCTCCTATGAAATCAAAATTCTCCATCTGTTTACTTTCTCTTAGTTCAGAATCAAGGTAAAGATAATAAAAGTAATGCTTACTGGTGGCAAAAGGTATATATTATATACATGTATATACATATTATAGGCTTGTATAAGACAGAACTACAACCTACATGAAGTTTTAAATTTTATTCTAAATATATTATCATTCCTTGATCCATATCTAAAGTTAGTACTTGAAGCCAAATATGGTGGTACAGGCCTTCAATGTCAGCAATCAAGAGGCAGAGGCAGGAAGATCTCTGATTTCAAGGCCAGTCTAGTCCACATAATAAATTCCAGGCCAGCCAGAGCTACATAGTGAAATCCAGTCTCGAAACAAACAAACCAACACACACACAAATCTTAATTGAAATTCCAAAGTACATGCGGATATACAACTAGAAATGGTATGCTTCCTCCTCTTGACCTAGCAAGCTTATCTTTAGCTCAGTTGAGCCCTCTTCACAAAAGCATTCCCAACCAAAACAATGTAAATGGATCTCATTCTTCCTATGGGTTTCTAGAGCCTTCATTCATGGCTTTTAAGACCAAGTGTGTATATACAATTACAATTATATATAATATACTTTCAATTTAAATTTAAAACACATAAACATTATATTCTGATGGTGCATTCTATATTGGTATATTCTATATTCTATGGTCTAAGATGCAAGTGACCATAAGAAAACACTCTGCTAACTAAAGTATCAAATGTCTTTGATTATTAAGGTATTTGAACTTGAAAAGATTTTAAATGTTAAAATCTATGTCTTAAAGGCAAGAAACTATCTCCTGCAACAGAGTACATATCCTTTGAGGGTTTTCGAAAAGCAGTCCCTTCAGCTTTAGCTTCTCAGTGCAGACACACTGGAGTGGAAAGCACAGAGGATGTTTTGATCTAATTCTTACCACTTCTTTCTTATCAACAATATTTTTCATGTAACCATTTACTTCATCATCACAGCCACTGTGACTTCACGACTAAGTTACTCTGACAGCACCTAAACCCCAGGATAACAGGCATGTGCTATCACACCAGCACCAGGTTTTCTACTAGAGAAATAATCCAATAAATATAATTTGAAACGTTAATATCTCTAGCAACATCTTAAGTGGAGTTGGGGCAGGCTGCTGAGTGTACCTTGAAGCAGCCTGCCCCAAGCAGTCCTATGCTTCTACAGAGCACACAAGAGACCATCATGCTTGTATGTTAGCTACAAGCTTCCCTGTAAGAGCTACATGCTTTTCAAATTTGTGGTCTCAAAAATATGAAAAATTTGGTAAGCTCATTCCAAGCTCAGCAGCTTGACTCAAGACATCCTCTTCACTTCTCCACTGCCAAAGGTTCAAAGTCCACTCTGCAGTCCAATCATTGAGGCCTATTTAAAGTCCTATCTTTACCACAGAATGCTTTACCTACATATACCACTTCCCCAATCTCACCTATCTCTGAGCTCTCATGCTATTTTCTACACTTCAAATCACAGTACTTAAAAGCATAGACTTATAGGCAGTTGTGGATACCATCCAAGTGTATCATGTACTTAGCCTTATGTCCCTAACATAAGCATCCTTTCAAGAAAGGTGAATCCTTTCAGGATCTAGCAAAAGCTGAGAACAGAGCAGATATTTACTTCTTAATGCAAGAAAACACATGGCTTCTGCTGTGTTTGTAGACACACCTCTCCCTGTACCCTTGGTTGTTCTAAAGTACCAAAGCTTTCTGATCTCTGTTTTATAAACTTCACTTCAGATGTACAATTCATAAAAAATAAAGTATTCACACATAAAGTAGCATTTATCAGTTTGACTACTTTACATTCTTCTAGAGCAGTGGTTCTCAACCTTCCTAATGCTTCAACCCTTTAAAACAGTTCCTCATGTTGTGGACTCCCAACCATAAAATTATTTTTGTTGCTACTCCGTAACTGTAATTTTGCTATTGTTATGAATCATGATATGAACATCTGACATGCAGCTGACCCCTGTGAAAGGGTTGTTTGACAACCCCAAAGGGGTCACAACTCACAGGTTAAGAACCACTGTCCTAGTGAGTGGTACTCCATGGAAATTTCACTATGTTACTACCTTCCATAAATAGTTTTGAATATAAAAGCCTTTTCTAAATATGTTATCTGATCTCATCTGTGTAACAGTATGAAGTAAAAGAAGGAATGAATGTCTCTCACTGTTTGCCCAGTAACAGCTAACGGAACCATTAATGAAGGGCAGCATCCAAGCAAACATCTAAGTTTTATTTCTTGTCCTGTTACCTGTGTCTGCAGTAATCAACAATAAACCTATTATTCTAGCCCACATCTCTAATTAACAGAGCAGAAACCTCCTACCTTCCTAACTTTACTACCATCCCTGAGGTAAAAGAACCTTCATAGATTTGAATTACCATTTTTAGCTTATTCAAAATGTTCTTAGGTCTGAACATTTTAAAAATACCTCTCTAGTAGATATTTTGAGCTCAGAAAACAACCACCAAAATAAACCAAAACACAACACACACACACACACACACACACACACACACATTCTGGATTTGCATACTCCACAGGTTAAATGAAAAAACAAACAAACTTTAAAGTTGTGAGTACTTCAAGGCATTAGGGCTCAATTAGTGTCCTGTGTTTTCAACTGTTCTTCAAATTCACTTACAAAAAAGTAATCACATTGTTCATATTGAAGTGCAAAATCAAACAGATATAGTTAGATTTAAAGAATCTCAACTGCAAATTTAGTGTTGGACACTAAAGTACATGTAAAGATACTAATGCTTTCCCATTCATCAAGTTAAAGAGTAACAAAAAACTAATACTTAGACGAA
This sequence comes from Cricetomys ansorgei, assembly GCA_026225945.1. Taxonomy (NCBI): domain Eukaryota; kingdom Metazoa; phylum Chordata; class Mammalia; order Rodentia; family Nesomyidae; genus Cricetomys; species Cricetomys ansorgei. The sequence continues at coordinate 1,219,857 of JAMJFZ010000020.1, forward strand.
TTCTAAAAGCAATAGAGAGCAGAAACATACTTGTGAACTAGACTAAAACATTCATTGCATAAAAGAATTGGCCTTATACTACTTGTATCATAATAAAGGTAATATCACCCTAACCTTCTTCTGTTTCTAGTTATATGATTTATAAGTTTAAGAGGTACAGTGTGCTCTGAACATATGCTAAATAGACATAACCAATATAGGACCAGAGATCCAAATATCCATATTCTTAGGTTTTATAATTAGATCCAATCAAACTTTCTATAAACCATGAGCAATTCTTCCATAATCTACAATCTCTGACAGATGGGTAATCCAGCCTTTAATAATAGAAGACAACTAGCTAAAGAAACAAAGCATCCTACTACTGTACAGCTCCCTCTCCTTCCTGCCCCTCCTTGCCTCTGTAAATATGTAACACAACCATAATCCGTTTCCGAGGGTCAAACATAACAGAACTATTTCCACTTTAAAAACTGAAGACAGTATCACTCCTTCTTTTGTTTCTATTTAACAGTACAATCTCTCACTCTGTTTATTGCTAGTACTATTCTCTACTTTTTATCCCAGGAATCCTTGCTATGATCACCAGCTTATTGCATCCCAGTTAAACTACACACAGCAGTGCAGAAGCAGTCTGACAAGCACAAGGAATACAGGCAAAGCTTTACTCTCAACCCACATCAAGCCAGTAAGTTCCACTTGCACTAGTCCTGCTGCCAAAATCAGGCTCTTTCATCCTGTAGGTATATAATTCCCCCTACTTTAAGTGGAGTATCTTATCTGCTTTACCCATTTCCCCAGCGATGATTCCAGCCTATTAAAGTACTCTGAATCTCAATTCTATCTCCTATCATACTGGCACCATCTCTCAGCCTCCTCTTATTTGTAAATTCAGCAAATAAGGCCCTTCCTTCAGCCCAGTATTGAAGTCCTAACTTCAGTTATTTTCTCACTTGCAATAGAAGATTTAGATAAGCTAGAAATACAGTGGAAAAACAACTGAAGTGGAAGTCAAGATGATGTACTGCTTGACAAGATACACGCCATTCCGTCTTTCAGAGCTTGTTTCTTCATTTCTAAAGAGGGCTGAGAAATGAGGGTGGGAGAGAAAGGCTCGAGTATATCTTAAGTTACCTTAGTAACTCCAATTTCACTAAGCTTTGACCTCACCATGTACAGGTTTGACACAGTGTGCTCATTCACTTAGCAGTAAAATGGCACAGACATACATCCCAGATCAGAGAAGCACACATATGTGTGGTCTGAGAACAGGTTTCCCATTACTGTCAGTCCTTAATGAGTCATCCCCAAGTACTTAACAGAAAACTAGAGGACCTGACCCATATTTCTATGTTCACTTAAAACAGTAAAGCAAAATGCCTTTAAAAATAGACTTCCACAGCAATATGAAAAGGTCACAACTGTAAGCTATAATCTCAAAGATCTTTTCCAACCAAAACGCTATCACCTGGTGAATCTGTTATGTCTGCAAGATTTACCCATGGCATTCTCTAGCTTCCTTCCCAATCAAGCTTCCTTTTCTATTTTCTCTGCAATCTTTCTTAATGATTGCCCCAATATCCCTTAAGTATTACTTACATAGTCTCTAAATTAAAAACAAATTCAGCCAGGAGCACTTGAATCTCAGCACTCCTGAAAGCTGGATCACAAGTTCAAGACCACCTGGGCTCAAACTGAGTATGAGGCCAGCCTGAGTTACACTGGAGAAACTGTCATTAAAAAACAAACAAATGGGCTGGAGAGATGGCTTAGCAGATCAATTCCCAGCACCCACATGGCAGCTCACAACTGACTGTAACTCTAGTTCCAGGGGATCTGACACCTTCACACCAATGTACATAAAACTAAAATAATACTGATAAAAACAAACAATTTGAGAAGTAGATGAGACGTGTTCTTTGCTCCTTTGCCCTTCAATTCCACACGAAGGATGTTGTCTTAATTAACGTTACTATTGCTGTGATAAAACACCATGACCAAAAGCAATTTGGGGAGGGAAGGGGGCTTACACTTCACAATCCACTGAGGAAAGCAAGAATTCAAACCAGGCAGGAACCCGAAGGCAGGAGTGCGGTTTACTGGCTTGCTCCTTACTGCTTGCTCAGCTGGCTTTTTTATAAATCCCGGGACCACCAGCCAGGGATGGCTCCACCCACAATGGGCTGAGCCCTCAACATCAACCACTAATTAAGGAAATGCCCTATAGGCCCGCCTATGGCCCAATCTTATAGAGACATTTGTTTTTCAATGGAGGTTCGTTCCCTCCTCTCAATGACTCTAGCCTGTGTCAAGTTGACATAAAACAAGCCAGCACAGATGCCCTTTAAAAACTAAAGTGGCTTTACACAGAGTACTTTTTATCTTCCATGAGAAAAAGCTCCTGAAGGCTAAAGTCAAACTGGTAGTTCAGAACCTAAATTTATGTCTCTTGCAATGAAATTCAATCTACTGATATAGTATTAGAAGATTTTAGAGAAAAAGTAAGAGGAATAACTGACTCATCTGGAAAGGAAATAACAAGAATGAGTGTGAGGATCATATATGCAGGTGTGGTTTTAAGATGCCCCAAAAGAGAAATACAGACCAATACAGCATACACAGCAAAGGAAAACAGTATCTGTGCTAAACCTCAAGCCAATTTTCCACTTTGAATAACTCAGAAAAGGCGGATGTTAAGAAGTTGATTCAACTAAGTTAAATTCGGATTTTTAATTTAAATGTAAGCTTTATGTTCTTTGGTTCCCATTTATAAACAATCATTTAGAAATTCCATTCCTGGCTTCATACCATACCCCTAGGTTTTAGATTTTAATTCCAAAAAAAAGTAAAGGAATTAATATAAGAAACAAGTTATTGAATTGTCAGCAATATCTTACCAAGTTTCAACCTCCTTTATAGGAAAACTAGGATAAAATTTAATTTCTATGGAAATTGATGAATAGCCACTTAATTAAGCAGAAGGCCTTTGGCATAGCAGTGTGGACCACGCCATGTTAACTACTGAGCAAGAGACTAATAGTCCCCGTTAGCTCTCAATCATAAAGAGACTAATTCCTGGAAACCAGAGGACATTGTGAGAACACTGTCAAAACTTCTAATCTTACTTAGTTAAAACAGAACTGAAGAGCTCTTGCCCCTGCTGCCCCTGCTGCCCCTGCTGCCCCTGCTGCCCCTGCTGGGACTGAAGGCAGGCAAACCACCACACCTGGCTCAAATAAAGGTTCATAAACCCAGTTGTTATCCATGGACTTCTTCCCAACAAGGAAAAACAAAATAGTACGCAAAGGATACAAGTTATAACTACAGTCCTAACTCATTAAATACTAGATGCTTAACCTAAAAATCAGGATTTTTTTTCCAGATGAAAACAGAGCAAGGAAAGATATTTTTCTGAATATATTACCAAAAAAGGGGGGTGAGGTGGGGATCTCATTTCACAAAACAGTAAACCTCTCCAGCTTCAAAATCTGGGTTCATTCAATTTGCCGTGTATGATTCTTCCCCTCTGTCCATACCATGCAGACCTCCTCTACTTCCTGAAAAGGTAAAATAAGCCTGGACTATAAAAAATTCTAAACCTTGTTCTCAAACTAGCATTATTCTGAAAAGGTAATTAGCATTTTTCCAGGCTCTGAAAAGTATATTCTCATTTATATGTGGAAGCTAAAATGCGTGCGTGTACACGTGTGTGGTGTGTCTGAGTTGACAGAGTGTCTGCCTAGCATACACGAAACCCTGAGCTCGATCCCCAGCACCCTATATAGAAGGCATGGTGGTGTACACCTGCAATCCTAGCACTGGGGAAACAGAATTAGGCGGATTAAGAGTTTAAGGCCTGCCTTAGCTACCTAGTGAATTTGAAGGCCACCCTGTCTAAAAAAGGCAAGACAAAAGTAGAGACTAGAACACTGGTTACCAGAATAAAGTTGTAGAGAAGAGAAGTGGATACTGATACTTAGACAGGAGTAAAATCTAATACTCAACTACAGCACAGCAGTATAACTGTGGCTGACAGAAATTGAGTACCAAACAGAATTTTCAATGTTCCCAAGACAAAGAAATGACAAATGTCTGAGGTGATGACACAGTACCCTAACCTTATCATTACATACTGTGTAATGTACTGAAATATCACATTGTACCCCACAACTATGCACATAAATATATCAGTTAAGAGTTAAAAAATATTTTAAACCTATGAATATTAACAGTAAATATTTTCCTATAAATTCAACACCACCATTCTGGAAGGAAAACATGAAATAACACAAAAATGGGAACTCAGAGTATTAACTCTCAACTTCTAGAGATCATTTATAAAGGGATGTAGGTGTGTGTTCTCTCCTTAATAAAGTGCTTTATATATTTTAATTGTAAAAACAAAGGAAATTAATGAAAACAAAGCAGTTTCCTTAGTTTCACGGTAACCACTGTAGCTCATTGCTCCATGTTCTACACATTCAAAGAGCACTATCAAGCACCTGCCAACAGCTAGGCCTAAATTAACTTGAAGAAATCAGGGTCTGTTTCTGCTCTTTACACTACATTCATCTCTTTAAGATATCAACAAATTTTTAAAAAGATTGGGTTTCAGTGGAGAGGAAATTCTTCATGTGTAGATTTCAGTTTTCTTTATACACTTAAGATCTCCTAAGCTACGTAAACTCCAAGTAAAAATGTGCCCATGAAAATATAGGAATAATCATATTTAGTGGGAGTGTTTGGCACACAGTAGCCATCGGGGTGTTGGGGGACTAAAACGATGTATTTGCTAGCAAAACATATTCTGGGGCACATATGAACAGGCTTAGCAACCTCCTGCTTCCACATTCTGCCATCTGATTCACTGCTGATTAAACCTTTGATTCCCAAACTTTATGAAGTTTCAAAATCACATGAAAAATCTAAAAGGCAAATTCTTTTACTACTTTACCTCTGTCCCCAAATTTGCCCCTAGAAGTTAGATCTTGCATTATTTACATAATGTACCATTCGAGGAGTTGGGGGTGTCAGAATATTAGATTACCTTTACAGTTAGTAAGAGGAAACCTCTGGATTGCAAGATATTAGAACTGACCATTTCTAACCTATATTATAAATTACTCAATGCGATTAACCACAATTCACTAATATCTGACAGGCAAAATGAAATGTAAATGAAATAATTTGTTTTGACAATGCAAATTATTATTCAAACTACCAAAACACTGTTTTAAAATAGTCCAGTTAGCATTATGTTTAGAATGAGCAGAGACTATGCAGAGTAAGGATTGGAAACGTAACAATGACTAGTACTTGGGTACTAGAAATTTTAAGGACAGAAGAGTCACACACAAAATACTGACACTACACTGACAATACTACACTATCAACTAACAGTCACTAGCTAAAAACTGCTACTTAAGTAAACCCTAAAATCCAGTCCCTCGGTCTTGCTAGCTTCACCATGTTTTACGTGTTCAACCACTGTGTAACTGTAACTGTGTAACACCAGATAGGCCAGAGACACGCATTTCAAACATCACACAAACTTCTATTGGGTAGTGCTGGTTAGATAAAAATATAATTAGGTTCTCCTGAATGGGTAGGCGCTCCGTAGATAACGTTTAATTTTACAAGTACACATCAGCTTTAGTTATTAACTGTGGACGAAGAACCCTATCATAATTTTTCTGCACTTTGTTTCTAGAAAGGTCATTCAAAAAGAATAAGAATATTCATCTTAAAACATCAAAATAGAAAATTTTAGTTAACAAAGTTTGAAAAGATTAAAGGAACTAAAATAACAACCAGTTTTCACCAACTTAGAAATCTAAGTATTGGTACAGTAAGACTGCTCCCTAAAAAGATTGTACTACTTAACAGAGCTAGGTTTTTAAGTACTTTAGATACATCTAATTATATGCATAAGAAATAGCAACTGCTTTTAGAGCTGGTTTAAAAACAAAATGGCCACAATTAGTTCAAGTTAGTGACACTTTTATTATCTACGTTTTTAATTGCTTTTCACCAATCTTACACTAGATTTGTTCAGACAGCACAAAGACTGTAAAACTTTTCCTTAAATTTCATAAATCAAGGACCATTAAAGTTATGATCCTGTACTAATCCTGAATGTAGCAAAAACCGGACATAAAACCTAATGAAACAATTTACAACTTAAATTTCTATCTTAAAAATAACTCAAAGAGAACATGTTGAACATGAGAAGGCCCAATAAAAAAGCCTTATTACACAGAATTAACATTTCAACCATATACCAATTCAAGTTAAACCAACTTTCCATCAAGAGAAGAGCTCATCTTCGAGAAGAGTTCAAGTGTACTCAAATATGATCTCTATAATTAGAGCTCTAATCAGAAAATGATGCTTTGTGAAATAATTTAAATTATTTAACAAACTCAACACACAAAACCAAGTGCTAAAAGCTACAGAAATAAAGAGTTCACATTGGTTATTATACATGATTGCTGGTGTAACAGTACAGTTCAGTGTTGACTTCTCTCCCAGTATGTGTACCTCAGAGGTGTATCAAATCTAAAAGTGAGCCCAGAGCAGCAACTCCATTACTAATCTCTGCTAATGACAGATTAAAAAGATGTAGCTTACCTGCAACACTAGTGATTGTTACTGGAACTCCCTGAACTTGAACGCCCGCAGCACCCAGGTTGGCAACGCTCACTGTCTGAAGGTTAGGCACTGATGCAAGCTGGGCAGTATTCAAAGTTATTGGGGCACCAGCAACAGCCACAGGAGCAATCTGAGCAAGAGTTGTGCCACCACTTGAAGACACTGGGGTGATGGTTAGCTGCTGGGATAACCCAGCATTCTGAACTTGCAAATTTGAAAGGCTCTGAATATTCTGAACCTGGACAGTTTGCCAACTGATTTGCCCTGAAGGTGTTAAAGTTGGAGCCCTGATAAGCACCTGAGTCGGGTTTACTGCTTGAAGTTGAACGTTCTGCAGAGGCTGCTGCTGGATGGTCTGAATTGTCTGCCCTGACTGGAGCTGAAATGACTGTGGTGGGATAGCTTGGATAATCTGCTGCTGAGGTTGCTGGATCTGGATCTGTTGCAGGATAGGCTGGCCTACAATCTGCACTTGCTGAAGAGAATTTGATTGCTCCTGTGCATTCTGTATCCCATTGGGCTGAAGCTGACTGGAGCTCTGGGCTTCCGATTCAGTAGCAGCAGGTGTTTGCGATTCTTCAATGGTGCGTTCAGAACTACTGGCTGATGTGCTTGCATACTGGCCTGTATCTGCTGAGCTCACTAATGTGTCACTGCTTGTCAGGGATGTTGATGCAGTAGTTGTGCAGGTAGTGGAGGAAGAGGGCGATTCAGGCATGGTACTGGCAGACGCAGTGGTGGTGGTGGGTGTAGAAACTAACTGGTTCCCATTGGAAGTCCCACTGTCAGTAGTAGCAGCAGGCTGGCCAGCTTGCCCAGTCCCTCCCGCAGCAGTCACGTTATTTATCACTGGCAAAGCTAAGGTCACTCCTCCAATGTTAATTGGCAGGGTTGTCACGACTTGAGCCTGAGTACCAGGAAGGGTCTGCAACTGCAATGGTATTGAAACACCAGGTCTAATTTGTACTGGAACTGTCTGATTTGCCAGGTTTTGAGCAAGAATATTCCCAGAAGCTGTCCTGTTAGCAGCCGTGAGGATAGCTTGATTATTACCTGCAGAAATGAGCTGAATTTGACCCTGCAAATCCTGTAGAGATGAAGTACTAGTTGGATTGATTTGAATTTGCTGACCTTCCACCGTCTGAAGCTGGGGGATTACTTGGTACTGCACACTACCACTTGGATTCTGTACTTGTATGACTTGAAACTGACCAGCGGTGGAAGAATTACTTGATTTAGTTTTTGTAGGAGAGGAACTCCCGTTATTACTGCTGGAAGAACTAGATGAACTAGAAGCTGGTTGAGAAATGTTATTTTCTTTTGAAGCAGGAGGAGTGGAGGCAACAAGTTGCCAAGCGTTTCCAGCAAGCTGCGTTGTCACCAGTTCTAGCTGCTGTGGTTGATTCTGAAGCTGCACCAATCCTTGGCTTGGATCTATGATAATCTGCTGTTGTCCAGTTGCTTGATTTTCACCAGGAGTCCCTATTTTGCTGCAAGTAGCTGCCAGTAAAGCCAGAGGAGAGGGCTGAGAGTCCTACCCAAAATGGGAGGGGAAAGGAGAGGGAGGGGGAAAAAAGTGGGCGGATTTAGTGGAAGACAGTAGTCGGGAGGGGTTATTTATTTTGAGAGCTCTAAGTACCAGAACACACTCAATAGGCAGCAGAATTAAAAAGGAAATGTGAACAAAAGCAGGTAGAAGCTATATGAATAAGGAAGCAAGTCCTGTTATATAAAGTTTAAATAAAAAGAGAATTTCTGATAAACTTTTTTAAAGTGTTATTCTTCTAAACTCAAAATGCCCTTGGGAAAATAGACACCGTTTTCTAACAGTCTGAATTTCTGATGTAATTTTAAACATCGTTATAACCTTTACTATGGGAAGTCTTCATGAATTTACAATTTAAGTTCCTCAACCAGAAAGATGCTTTGAGTGATTAAACATTTTTATTCTGTTCTTTACTCCTGGGTTTTAAAAGGGCATAACTCCCTTTCTTCCCTAAAGCTTCGTGTTGAATTCTTTTTAACGTTTGCTTTTACCTGGGAGCCTGAGGTTTTGGGTTTTTTATTGTTATTCTCTGGCTCAGAGGTTTTCCCTCCTTCTGTAGCCATCGCCGCTGCCGCCTCCTCCTCCTCCTCCTTCTTCTGATCTGCAACAACCCCCCCCCCGCAACACACACGACAACAGGTTATTAGGATTATTATTATTCGCTCTCCTCCCCTCTTCCCCCTCCCTCCTCCTGAACATTAATCTCCATAAACCCGCGATCCGTGCACACCGGCAGGGGGTGGGGGGAGGAGGGAAGGGAGGAGGGGGCTCTCACAAAACGTGGTTTGAAACCCGACCCATAGGCTCCAGAGCAACACCCAGAAGGAGGTTGTTCTAGCTCAGACATTAAGACAAAACACAGCCCTCCTTCCCTCCCCCTGGTTCCCTCCCGCCCTCTCCTCCTCCCCTTCAGCATCTCGGCGGCCCCGGGGGAGGGGGAAGCGAGCAGGGTCTGGGGAGGGAGGGACGGAGGGAGGCGGTGAAGGAGACCGAGGGGGGTGGAGAATACGTACCGCTCATCCCGCATTAACAGGACAAACCCTCACAGAGACACTGGGATAGAGGTGGGTGGGGGTGGGGGCGAGGCGGGAGGAGAGGCCGGTCCCGCCCGCCCGCGGTGGCTCGGAGGAGGCTGTAGCTGGCACAGGCTCTGCCTCTTTTTCCGCGAATGGCCGCCGCTGGGCTGTGGCGTAGCAGCTCCTCTCTCCGCCCGAGCCCGGCTGACTCGCCCTTGATTGACAGCGGCGGCGCGCGGCGCGGGCGGCGGCGCGGGCCGGGGGCGGAGCAAGGGCGGCGCGAGCGCGGCGACTCCCCACCCCCCTCGGCCTGCCTCCGCCGGCGCCGCCGACTCTCCACCCCTTCCCCCAGCGGATTGGCCGCCGACCTGCCGGGGCCGGGGCGCTGGGGCCGCCCCCTCTCCTCCCCTCTGCCCGGCTGGTGCTCGCAGCCGTCCGGCTTCTGCCTCCTCAGCCCGCGGCGCGCTCTGTCTCGGCAAGCTGGCCGCGGCGTGCTGCCGGCAGGGCCTCCATACAGCCAAACTTGTTGTCTCAGGATATCCCGCCCCCTACTCAGTTCCCGGCGCCCTCCACTCAAAAGCGCGCCGCAGCACCCCGCGAGGGGCCGCAGGAGAAAGACACGGGACTAGGCACCGTGGAGAAGCGCAGGTGGAGCGCGGGGAAGCCTGGACTCCCAGCGACCCGGCGCGCCGGGTGGACTGCCGGCTGCCCCCCGCGGCGTGAGCATGGCTTTCCTAAGGCGCATCCGGACCCGGGCGCCCTTTTTCCCTGGCTGGGTTCTCATTGGATGAGGCCGCTGACGCTCGCTGAATCGTGGGAGGGCGCAGGCGGGCCTCTGCCGCACAGCCTTTCGGGTCTTGTAGTTTCTGGCGGAGACCCAGGCGAGGGCACCGCCTTCCTCCCGCCCCCCGAGCGCGGCCTGGCTGCGGAGCCTAGGGCTGCCGGAGGGGGCGGTGGCAGCAGGGCGTGGCCGGGGCCGAGTGGGAGTTGAACCCCGCGCGGGGGAGGGAGAAATGGGTGTTGTTTGCCTGGGCCTATCGGCCGAGCGGGGCTGCCCGAACCGCCTCTGCCACCGCCTCCTCGGCTGAAAGCCGCTCCCCGCGGGGCAGCTCACACCGGGAGCGCGCGGCTCTGGAGCGGGCGGTGGCGTTGGGAGGCGGGGTCCGCCGTCCTCCGGGTTTGAATGGAGCTGACTTCGGAACGGCCCCTTCGCACTGCTCACTGCTCTCTGCTCACCTAGGGCGCCGGGCCTCGGGTCCGAGCACGAGGCCTGTGTTCCCGCGGAGCAGGGGCTTCCATTTCCGTTCGTTGTCCGTGTGGTCGGCTGCTGGTGCGGAGCTGTGGCCGGCTTGCAGGGCGGCACCGAGTGCGCCTTGGAGCCCGCGCGCCCCGCGCCTCTCGTTCCCGGAGGTCTCACAAGGTTGTCCGCGCCGAGGGAAGCCCGGCCGCAAGTGGGTCAGCCCTGGGGTGGCTCTAGCCTAAGCTTGCAGGCAAGTGGAATTCACGTCTAGCTGTGCAGAGCACTCTGTCAAATGCTCCTGAGCCGGCCCCCAGATTCCCCAACGACGTGAAGTCAGGATACCAAGACTGATGAAGTGTACCGAGGCTGGAAGTGAATCCCTGACTCGAACCTTGGGACGGGACGCCAGTACACACTAGGCTTTGGGTATTTTGGTGCTTGAGGGCTGACATGTTGCAAGGATGACTGAGGAGGAAGTCTTTGGTGCTATACTTGACTAGTGTTTTCCTTGTTCAAGGATTTGGGCTGATGACAAAGCGTTGCAGTAAGACAAAACCCAAATTTTTAAAAAAATTACCATGTTGTCTATGCCATCGAGTGAGTTGAAGGCGCTACAGTAAATTCTTCCACACATCTCAATTCACTAGATCTTAGAAAGCTCAGAAGTGTTTCTTACATTTACAGTTAGACTGTCTCTCCTCAAACATCACTCCCACCCAATTAGCCGTAGTGAATGAAGACCAGGTATGAACTGGAGTGTTCCTTGTGGTTTTCTTTAGAAAACCTGCCTCGGAGAAGTAATGTCAGAGTATGGATTTACAAAATATCCTAAATCACTCTGTTGATAAGTGGATATACTGGTATCCACGAACAGTGACAGCCCTAACTTTTTGCTGCGGACCAAGATCTTCAAGTTCTTAGCTGTTGTGGACTGAATGTTTGTATCCCCCATAGTAAAATTCAGATACTGGGACTCTGTCCCTCAGTGTGATGGTATTCAGAGACAACGTCTTCGGCACATTATAGTCGTGGGTGTAGCACTCATGAGTAAAATTTGGTGATCTTAGAACATCTAACCTTTGCTCTGGGGTACCCCATGTGAAACACAACCACCACCTGGTGATCTGCAACCCACAAGACCCTCACCAGAACCTGACTGCCCATACCTTGATATCCAGCTTGTTCTAAAACAGTGGAAAGTAAACTGCTGTTCACAGCCATGGGTCGTGTTATAGCAGCCCTCGCTGATTAAAGCACTGGCTGAGTCTGGAGGCATTTAGCCTGGTGACAAATGAACTGCTTCTTGGGGGTCTCCATCATACTGTTACCCGTGTAACAAAGGGGCTTCGTTATGTAAGACATTTCTAAAAGCGCAGCCACTCTTACTACTAAATTGAGCTATGTACTATCATCCTATGGTTTACTTAATATTTCTTTAAATCATTTTTGTTTGTCTTTACAACAATTAATTTAAGAAGTTTATATTAGCTGAGTATGGTGGCTTAGTCCTTTAATCCCAGCACTTGGGAGGCAAAGGCAGATGAATCTTTGTGAGTTTAAGGATAGCCTGGTCTATATAATAAGTTCCAGGTCAGCGGGGACAATATACCAGGACCGTATCCTTAAACATTGATGGAAACCAGCTCTGCTATAGAAATAATACCTGGCAAAGACTCTCCTTTGACCAAACTTGAACCATTCTCTAAATTTCTAACTTAGGCTTGACCTTGGACTCTAGGTTAAATATAGTAGCTTTGCTTGCTTAGTCCAGTTTGAGGAAAAACCTGATAGGTCAGCTTAGTGACAGTCTCCCACCCTTGGTATCTGACCAAATTCTCTATGGCCTGTTTTCTATATCACCCTTCCATGGTAATCTTGTCAAATAGGGTTGACAGTGTTCCCTTCCACCCTGGAGCGTTCCTGTCAGACCCTATAGTCTTCCTTCTCTACGCATCTCTACCTGCCCTTGTTCTAGTCACAGTTGAGCTTGATCTCTTCACAGCTTTGGACCTTCCAGGAGTCTCTATAATGCAGAGGTTGCCACAGTATAAGTGTCTCCATACCTATCTCAACACCACCCCCTTGAATAAAACCTTTATTATCTTTAAGTAAAAAGCTGTTTACATTTGAACAAATGCCATGAGTAATTTCCTTTTTAACAGTATAAATTCAGCAGGCCTTTAAATCCCAGCACTCCAGAGACAGAGGCAGGCAGATTTCTGTGAGTTTGAGGCCAGCCTGGTCTACAGAGTAAGTTCCGGGACAGCTAGAGTTACAACACAGAAACCCTGTCTCTGTCTCAGAAAAAAAAAAAAAAAAAGTATAAGTTCAACAAAATCCTCAACCCCAGGCCCCTGAAAGGATACTTTTTTTCTCTCATAAAACAGTTAGTCTAAAAGTTTTCTTTCTACATTCATATTGCCCATAGAATAGTAGCTTTCAGATATTTTACTATGACTCACAGGAATATTTTATATTATTACCCAGTATGCACACACACAAACACAACAGAAATAACCTTTGTATTCTATATGTGTACCACTGACTTCAGCTAAACCCTGTCCAGAGGTTCCAGCCATTCCTTGGGCTCTCTGCTACACAGTATCCTGAAGCTTCAGGTAAAGAGCTCCAGAGGGTGGCAAACAGTTTCAAGGACAAGTAGGGGACTTGAACACTAGGTAATTGTCTAGCATAACGTCATTGAAAGTCTCATCAAAGTGTATCAGTCCAGAGAACAACAAATTATGTTTGCTGAAACAGTCTGAAGATTTAAAGTCTTCCGATGTATGGGTCCTTCCCATCCTGCCTTTGAACAATTCTAGCAGTAGCCCATGAGTCTGAAAAACAATAATTAATACTGCCCTATTGGCTTCTCACGCCACCAATCCTTACATTTTGGAGAAATATTCAGTTTTTTTAATCTTTAAATTGTATCTATATTTATATTTACATTTATATTTATTTGGGGCCGGGTATTTGTGTGGTCACAGGACAACTTTTGGGAGATGGCTCACTTTTTACCTTGTGGGCTCTGACAGTTGATCTCAGATCGTCACACTTAGAGTAAAGCATCTTACAGGATGAGCCATCTCGCCGGCTCAGGAAGATAATATTTTAAATTATACTGCAGAATAAGCCTAGGATATAAAATCTTGTATACTGCTGCACATACTTACATCAACATCACTGTAAAGTTTTTCACAGTTTCAGATATAAAATCTCTGCTGGTCAGCACTTTCTAGGACCTGGCATGCCACCATGGGACAACTCATTCAGCCAAACGCCTTTTTAATTTTTGTAAACAAAGTTTCAAATATCCTATGCTAGACTTAAACTTACTATGGTAGCTGAGATGACCTTGAATTAATAATCCTCCTACCTTCACTTCCAAGTGCTAGGATTATAGGCATGTGCCACCTGTGGATAGCGATTAGCTAAACCACCTCCATGTTGCTTTTAGAAGACATTTTAGCAATGACCTTGCAGTTCTTAGGAACTTGTCTGTGCAGGTTAAGTTACTGAGTTACAAGGACATGCGATGTTTTTCTATAAAGAAGACTCCTTACCTTCAGGCTATTGTGTTTGTGTCAGAATAAGTGTTTGTTTGGTTACCCTGGTCCTTCACTCACATGTCTTAATTGTATACACCCAAAGATTTTCTACCTACCATAAGGAAATATACTGGGGGATTGATCGTTAAAGGGGCTGGAAAAATAACGTTTTCAGTGTGGCTTTGAGCCCTCTCAACTTTCAGACTTCTTGTGTTTTCTTTAATTTTCACTCTCCATTTCGGTGGGGGGCGGGGGACGGGGGACGGGCGCGCAACTCATTTGTATGCTACCAGCTGGCTCCAGCAGCCACCATACCTGATTTATGTGGTGCTGGCGATCAAACCAAGGCCTCCACTCCTGGGGGTCAAAGGCTAGGACTTTGAATCTTCACAAAGCTGAGGATGCTCAGATGATGGGATTGAAGCGTCTCTAGAGGTTGCTTGATTTAATAGTTTAGTAGAAGGAGCTTATCCCCAGAAGAATGAAAGAAAGGTTCCTTTTGTGAGGAATAACCACTGAACTGCTTTACTTTCTCTCATGGAAATAGATAGCAAAAAGGCATAGAGAAGACACAAGCCTAAGACAGTTCACACTTACTATCCACTTGTCCCCAAAGCACTTTCAGTGAGAGTAGCTGAACAAGAATCAAACACCAGCTCAAAGCCTGTGTTTACAACAAATGGCCTTGTTGGTACATGAAAGACTGTGCCTGGTACCATAGTAAAGGCCTGGAAAGTGTTCAAAACTATATTTAAAAATCTTGAATATAGAATATTTGCAAGAAAATAGGTAAAAATTGACTGTGAATGTGTGGGCCTTTTAAAAGTTATAAATGATGTTTATAAGTGTCATCATCAAATGTAAGTGACCAAGTACAAGTGAGAAATACAGATAAACACCAGGGAAGCCTGTGTATGAGCAGCTAGAGTTGATAATTTGGCTCTTCTTAAATACTCAGTTTCTTCGTGGCACACTAATGGACAACTTCAAAACACTTAATTCATGATTTTTAGGAAGAGGCAAGAGGTTCACTGATGAGTTTCAGGACAGACAGGTCTACACAGTAAATTCTAGACTATATGGCAGTACTTTATCTCAAAAAGTCTTTAAAAAAAAAAAAAAGAAAACAAAAAAACACTACATTTCAAGTTTTTTTTTTAACATGTCAAGTTTCTGATGTCCAGTTTTATTTTTTGTTAATTCAAATTAGGGTGGAAAGAGCAATTCTTGGCAATTACTGGGGCATGGTGTAAGATAATACGTTGTTGGTATTTTATATCAATTTATGCAAAGGGCTATAATACAGCCAGCAAACAAAAAATGTTTAGCCATTATAAAAGTTGAAATATAAACAAAATCATAAGATTATAAAGTTGGTGACAAAACATACATCATAGTACACTTCATAGTGCACATGGGAATGTCAGTTTGAGTTTAGGGCTGATCTGCAACACAGAGACCTTGACTCAAAAACAACAATAAATCTGTTTGAAATGGTAACTTCCCCAATTGCTTATGCTTGGTCTGGTATTTTTATACTGGTAATGGGATCTTTTATTGGATTTTTTTCTAGAAGAATACATCACTAAAAGCAAACTCTTCGGGTTTACTTTCAAGTCTGTTACCAATAAAGGTACAGTCTTTGGCAGGTGATAATGAGCTCTCTGAGCCTCCATCCTTCATGTTGTACAGTAAAGACAATAATATTCGCACTGTATAAAGTTATTTTTAAAATTGAGTGAGATTAAAATTTCCTAGAATAGTGTTTGGTAAACTCACCTTGTAAGGCTGGAAGTGTAGCTCAAACCTTAGTGAAAAAAAAACAAGGCCTGGATTCTGTCCTAGCAACCAGCAGTAAAGGAAGAAGGAAGGAAGGAAGGAAGAAGGAAGGAAGGAAGGAAGGAAGGAAGGAATGAAGGAAGAATCTTGCTAGTTATCTGGAGGAGAAAACTGGACCTGCCACTGGACAGAACAAAGCCTGAGACCCACGTGGACGTACCTAGAGATGGACCTGCCCAGAGACAGACCAGTCTGGACACGCCCAGGGAGCAGCAGCTGCAGGCTGGCAGCCAATGGGACGCTGGGCTGGATGGAGAGTATAATAGGCTTCCCCTCCCACAATAAACTGAGTCTGTCTTTTGCCACTCACCTGACTCCCGGAGTCTGTGTCCTGACTCCACGCCAACTCTACCCCCTCGTCTGAAGGGTCCTGTGGATGGGTACAAACAACAGTTATCATTTTATTTTTTATTGTATTTTGTAGTGCTGGAAATCAGACTTGAACTGTACTCATTCAAGGCAAGCACAATACCATAAGAATACCCAGTTTATGGCATTATCAAATATAACTGTGTATCCACTTGTTACTATTATTAAAACAGGTAGTTTTAATAAACCAAATACAGAAATATGTACCACGAAAGCCTCTCTGCTCCACCCAGTTCATCCTCAAACACTGAAGTAACGAGTGTTAACTATTGGTGTATCCTTCGTCACTTTGACCTCCATAAATTATACATGTGTTTGTATTTGAGTATGAGACTTTAATATAAAATTACACACATAAGCTCACACTCAGTCATATATGCACAAACTGGCCTTTTTTATGTTTTAATATACTGTATCTATCTTAACAAAAAATATAAATTGAAATTATCATTTTAATGCAATGTTACTTGATGCTGAAATATATCTTATTCAATACAAATACTTTTATTAATAGGACTATTTGTTCCCAACTGTAAACAGTTCATAATAAACGTAACTTTTTGTATCAGAAGAGATGTTTTTATCCTGATACTTCTGTTTTAGTAGGATGAGTTCAGTAGTGGATTGTTTTCACTAAGACTGGATATTTAGATTTTTAATACTTACAAAAAGATGACTGCATAAAAGGGGTATTTTATTCCACATATTCACCTAGTTTAGTATGACAGGGCTCATGTCTGTAATTTCACTAGCATTGACTATTTCCAGCTTCCTCAGTTATTGGAGCTGTGACAGGTAGAGTGTAATTTGTCTGACTGCTGGAGAAGACCCAGGCATCTTTGCTTTATGGTCATGTGCTTTTCCTAACACAAGTTGCTTGTCCATCCCTTTGTCTATTCTATTTTGTACGGTGTTGCTTTTTTTTTCTCTTACCAGTTTTAGGAGCTGAATATATTTGTGTAGCGTTATACCTTGCATATCATTTGTATTGTGAATGTAGTTCCCCAATGTATTGTCTTTTGCCATATATTCTATATGTTACTATTTGAACAGTATTTGGGGATGGATGATAATACAAATCCAAATGAATATCTTCCATAGCTTACTAAAATATAGGGGCAGTATATTCTCTGTACTCTTTGAATAGACTTGTTCTCTCCATTCCCTAGAACTCCTGGCCCATAATAAGCATTCAGTGTGTATTTAATGAGCCAGTGACATTTCAAGATTTAGTACATGATCAATATCAAAAAATAAAGTAACCACTTGATTGTTTTGTTTTGTTTAGACAGTGTCTGATTATGTAGCCTAAGATGACCTCAAACTGGCCACCCTCCTGCCTCAGCCTTTAGAGTGGTGGGATTGCAGGCATGCACTCTGGGATGGCATAAATTAAAACATTGCGAGGTACACTGTTAGGGAGGGTTGGAAACATGTGTCCCCAAGGGAACAGTGTTAACACCCCAGACGTTATAAGCAGTTATCCACCCTAGCAGCTGCAGGCATTGATTTTTTTTTAAATGATGGTTATGGATTCTCTGAACTATCCCAAGGGCAGCTAGTAATAATAACATTCTGGTTATGTTTCCTTATTTATTTTTATTCATAACATTTTTCTTCTCACAAAGGACCTGTAATATGTCATAAGACGGTAACATAGGGATTGAAATATAAAATCAGATCCAATATAAAAGAAAACATTTGTACACCAATAGTGTCAACATATATTTTATTTGAGCTTTAATTTTTTGACTCCAAGTTTCCTAGCAGCCAGAGCAAATAAAGAAATGTATTTGTATTGCCTCGTTGTTTAAAATGGGAGGGGGAGGATGTGTGCCACTTTTCTCAGAGAAAGCAAAGCTTTTTTTAGCTCTAAAGATCAATGGCTACGGTAGTTCATAACCTACATGTTATGGATGTGGATTTGTCATTTTAGGCACTTAAAATTCTTGGAAGGATTAATTATATTACATTTAAGAATATGCTTTGATGCAACTCACTGACTCCTATGTAGAATTATTTATAAAAGATTTATGTTTGGGATTAGAAAAGTCACAGATTGGGGCTGGAGATACCTCTGTGGTAAAGAGCTCTGGCTGCTCTTGCAGAAGGCTGGGGTTCAATTCCCAGCATCCAATGGTGGCTCACAATCATCTCTAACTCCAGTTTCAGGGGATCCATCACCCTTTCAGGCCTTAGTGGGCACCAGTCACACACATGGAATACAGACATACATGCAGGCAAAATACCCACATACATAAAATAATAATAGTAAATGTAAAATATCAATCAAATATCAAGTAAGAGCAATGTTCTTCTTGTATTCTCATATAGAGATACTTGACAACTGACCAACAATATTTGAAAACTGCAGGAGATTAATCAAAAAGATTTAGTTGTAGCCTGGGAATGATATGGAGACTCTGACTCAACTAACAAGACCATTCCCAGGTAAAGGTGCCTTCTACTAAGACTGATGACCTGGGTTCAACCCCAAGACCCACATGGTGGAAGGAGAGAACTGACTCCTATGAGTTGTCTTCTGAACTCCACATGTGACTGTAGCATGTGTGTACCCCCAACTCCATGCACACAAAATAAATAACATAACAATAAATAAGTAAAAAAAAAAAAAATCAATTTTTAAAGATTTATTTTTAAAAAACTAAACAAACATTTGAAAATGTTTGAACTTGAAGGCTTGAAGGGAAAGTTTGACCTTGATAAATTACGTGCCTATTTGAACCCCATGACTTGTGATTTTCCTGTCCCAAACTGTCTGTAAGGTTTTTTGAACACTTGAAAAGTTCCCCCTAAACCCTTAAGACAGCTCAGTGGATCGAGGTGGAAGTAGATTGTCTAGGAATTTTGACTAACACCCAACATTTTGATCTTTCCATGTGAGTTTCAGGTTTCACTAACAACAAAAACAGTTACCCGACTGACTCCTCAGCCTACCCATGGGAGAGATAGGGCCCCTGGGAACACATATACAATTCATTAAAAGTATTCTCAAAATCAAGTGTAATGCTTACTCGTTTACTTTTATTTTTTCCATTGTTTGAGGGAGTAAATGCAGGGCCTTGTGTTCTAAGCTCACCTTCTACCACTGAGCTATGGCCTTGGGCAGTAGCATTCCTTTTAAACTGTTCTGGGTTGTTTCCTGACTTATCTAGCCAGGACTCTCATGCCTACCCAAATCCTGGCGGGTCTGTGAGGAATCCGATTTGTTAGACCGTCAACTGCAGCTTTCAGGTTTCTTGGTTTCAGCCATTCCAAAGTGAGTGAGGTCAGGTAGGATGCACACAATACATCTGGAAACCACAGGCAAGGGCTCATGTCTCAGCTCCCCCCCCCCCAACAAGTTAGTCCTGAAATTTCCTCATCTGTATGTAAAAATTTCATGGTAATTCCCATAATATGGTAATTCCCATGGTAATTCCATAATATAAAGTTATTACGAAGATTAAATGAACTTCTCTCCATAAGACACTTAATAATTAATTTGAAGTTCTTTCCTTCCGATTCAGTGATTATGTTATCACTTACGATAATTCTTAATTTTTTTTCTTCTAGTTCTAAATATATAGTGAGCAATCAAAGTAGGTCAAGGGCCTTCTCCATGAGCAAATAGTGACTTGGGGGTCACGAGTAGCCTTTTTGGGCTTCAGGGTCTTATATGCATGTAATTTTTAAAAGCGCTTTACTATGACACAGAAAACAATTCAATTAAAAATTAACAAGGGCAGAATGGCTCCTTATCTCCAAAAGAATTGGAAACTTGCAGTTTGAAGATTTCTCCACCTAAACTGAGTGAGGAGTTTGTCCAGCAAAAGGAACAGGCATCCTCGCCAACTCTCGGAGACAGTGTAGGAGAGCAGGGAAGCCTCCAGGCTAGGCTCAGCAGCACAGGCTTTCCCAGTGGCTCCTGCAGGGCAGAGCTTGGGGTAGAGCTGCCTGCACACTTCAGGAGGGGAGGTGCTGAGAACCTTGTTGGTGACAACTGGGTCCGATGGCAGGAGAGAGGCAGGCATCAGCACCTGCACTAGCCCATGGCAAACCAGCAATTCTTTAAAATGATGGTTCCGGGTAGAGCAGTAGAGCCCCGCCAGGGCACTGTCCACTTCCTCTGTCTTTACAGAAACCTTGTTCACCAAAATTGGCAATAGGGACAGGCTAAGAGCCTTTACATACAAGCATACATACACACATACATATGGATGATTGGACCTTTACTGACCTTACCCACCCCTCTCTGATTAGCAAGCTTTACATGGGCTGATTGATGTGTCTAGTAAGCATAGATCTAAGCTATTGGATCTCTTCCCTTCCGCACTGCCCTACGTCCTCCATAAAAACCTGTTCCCCCCACGATAAACTGGATTCGCGCCATGGAAGCATTTCCCAAGAGTCTGTTTCTTGGGCTAGTGACTCTATCTGTCACTCATCTCCTCTGGAACTCTGCATCCATGAAAAACCTATAGCACCTAGCAAGACAGAAGGCATACTGAAAAACGACAGCAAAACAAACAGGCAAGGGAGGAAAAAGGTAAAGGGGTTGAGAGAAGATTTGAAAATAAATGTCAACATCCCAAGATCATCTTAATTGTACTTTTCAGTGAGTTGTGTCCCCAGAGTTGTTCGTCTTTTTGGTGTTCCCCCATCCCCAGCTATAGTAAGCAGTTTGGGGAAATCTGGATGAACAGAGAGGAAGCAACAAGTGCATACACAGTGGCATTATTGGCAAGGCTAGCTGAGGTAGTCTATCCTCCCAAAGCACGTGTCTCAAAGATGCCACAGAGCATTCTTGCTAAGTCTCCAAAATTAGTGGTCATTTCTCGACAGATCATGTGGATGTGAACACCATCACCAAAAGAAAAGAGTAGAAAATTGGGGAAAGAAAGCAAAATGAAGGTTCAACATGATTGGACTGTGAGGCATACAACAGCTCCATCAATGACAAATTTTCATGAGGGCACATGCAAAGCCTTCTACAAACAAATACCAGTGAGATAGATGGCTTTGTTCCTCTGCCAATCAAGCCAAACCTGAGTGTTTTCAAAGGATGTCACCAACTGAAAGAAAAGATAGGCCAAGATAGCACGACGGAAGGGATGACTGGAAGCGTGAAGTCGGCGGGAAGGTACTGTAATTGTCTTCAAACACTTTCAGGCCTATTACAGAGCAATTTTGGGGGTTGTTTTGGGATCTGGCTTTTTGCTGTTGTTTTATAGAGTTTCAGAAGCTAGAACTGAGAATATGTGAATGCCATCGGGAGATGGATTTGGCACTATATAAAAAAGCACTTCTTGGAAGGGAGACTGTTGGTCGAAGGGTAAACACTGTTTCAAATAAAGAGCTTGTGGAGAATTAGAGCCAGGAGAAATGAAACGTGCAGTGCTGGAGAGTGCCCCCTCATGGCGCACTTCCTGCAAGTGTTGGGAAGTAGGTTTTGTATACGAGAGCAGGGGCAGATCTAGATTTAGTGGAGATTTGACTTTTTGAAATTGGGGAGCATGTTTTAAGAACAAAAACCATGAAGTCTGCCCACCAGTGGGTTCTATGGATTCCAGGAGGAGGAAAGACCAGGTGGACAGGCATGGGACAGACCTTGACTGATCCTATCAAAACACAAGCATTCCAGAAGGTTGAGAGTCAAGGCCTTTTTGCTAGCTATTTGCAGGGTTTCCTGAGCCACATAGAGCACACAGCTTCTTCTGAAGTTGAAAGTGTTTGTGCCCAAGATGAAAGTCAATTGTGTGTGTGAGCATGAGATGGTTTTATACATACAAAGCAAAAACAGCCCAGAGACTCCTGTTGGCAAAGCTCACAAAGGCAGAGTAATCTGGAGCAGAGGCATGGCTCCCACTACTGGGCACAAAAGCTGTATGTTCTACCCTAAAGGACTTGAAGTAATGAAAAGTAAATAAGTGGAAGTGGATTCAGCTCTCAAAGAATCCAAGTCATGAATAAAAAATTAGATCGAAGCTTGGAGGATAGTTTTGTTGTTTGTTTTTTTTTCTGGTTCTAGAAATTTAAGCTTCATTAGCATTGTGGTAAATTCACATCAAGGAAGTCAGTTGGCAGCAAATAACTTCAACCTGCATTAATTTCCAAATGAGTTTCTGGTACATGTGAGACAGTGTGAACACAGGGAGAAGAGATGAAGTTAGGCCTACCTAGGCTCCTGTTCTCCCTAGTCTTTGACTAGTTGTGAAGTTGTGTAAATTTGGGCAAACCTCTTATACTCCCTGAATCTTATTTCCTTCAATGGTAAGACTGAGTCTCAGTTCTTTCGATGGTAAGAATGAGCCAGTAATCACATTCTGATATATTTTTCAGGTGGACATCAAATTAACATATGTAAATCACCAGTAAATAAGAGTTGTGTAATTAATTAATTATAGCCAAATTGAGTAAGATCTGAGTAGTCATAGGAAGGTCTTCTTAAAAGGGCTATTTGCAGTTATCATCGGTCATCATAAAGATAACGAATGGCTTTGTTCTCTCTTGCAGGTTAATATGTAAACCAAGAAGTTCATGAAATGCCACCAAGCTTTAGTGCTAAGGAGATCAACTGCATGGCCAGCACCAGCTTTCGAGCAGACTGGGCAGTCACCGCAACCTAGCCTGCTAACACCAGCATCTTGTTCTCTCTTCCCTCTTGCCAAGCTCAGAATTAGAACCAAAGACTGAAATATTTCTGGTAATTTACTTTGCAGGAAGTAGAGGGCAAAGGTCATCTGTGCATGCATGGGTCACACTAATCATGAAATAGTAGGTTAGTGGGAACCCCTGTGCTTCATGCAAGTCTAGGAGAACATTCACCTGAGCACTTTCACTTCTCAGAGAGGTGTCCTCTGTCCAGTAGCAATGGTTTCAACCAGGAGATGTTAGAATTGTAGAATCACAGACACCCCGTGGATGGTAGTAAGATCTGCAGGCCATTCATGCAGAGTGACGTTTAAGCCAGCCAAGTGCCAAATTAAACTACTATGTATAACTTCCTCCCAATGCTGTGCAGTTCTGAATAGCTCTCTTTGGGGTCATTTCCTTTTATACAGAGAGTGGGGGGCACTTGCCCTGTGCTCTAGGAGAAGGCTCACTCTCACCTTCACTGGGTTCTCTTGAGATGGAACAGTTCAAACTTGAGGTGGCCAGTCATACCTGGCAGAAGACCCAGACAGCCTCTTTCTGGTCCCCACAGTTTCTTCTAAACTATGAACAGGAAAGTTGGGGGCAGAGGTTGACTGATACCCCAAAGAGGCTCAATCCAGTCTTTCTAAATCCTCCCTCTCCCTTCCCCCTCCTTCTCTTTATTTCCCTCCCTGCCATCCTCCTTCTCCTCCTGGCTTCTTCTCACTATTACCAGTAAGCTAAGGGGACAGTTCCCTGGGGATGACTCCTTAGGAGCCTTTAAACCCTAAGATCAATCAGCATTGAGGCACACCCCCCCACACCTTTTCTAATATTGCTATTTTCTGGATCTTCTTTGCCTGACCTTGGCTGTGGTCTTGGGAAATCATGGAAGAAGAGAAACCTATTTGGCCTTTATTGCTTTTAAATTAGTCAGAAGAAAAATAAGGAGGAGGAGGAGGAGGAGGAGGAGGAGGAGGAGGAGGAGGAGAGGAAAAAGGTGAAAAGAAAAGAAAAGAAAAGAAAAGAAAACAGAGTCTTCCATGTATCTCAGCACAGTTTACTGGGGATGGGCAGGCATCTGAGAAAACTTCTTTTGCTCAGGACAGTCCTCTGGTATTGACTAGGCATTTATTAGCAACAAGCATTCATTTAGCAAATAGTAGTGTGTGTATATATATATATATATATATATATATATATATATATATTCACTTCATCCCTCAATAACCTAGTAAAGTGGGTATCATAGATGCTCCCATTTTACAGACA
Source organism: Cricetomys ansorgei (assembly GCA_026225945.1). NCBI lineage: Eukaryota > Metazoa > Chordata > Mammalia > Rodentia > Nesomyidae > Cricetomys > Cricetomys ansorgei. The sequence continues at coordinate 1,243,977 of JAMJFZ010000020.1, forward strand.
TAGAATCAGAGTTTAGTGATTTACAAGGTAACCCGGGAAAAAGTGGCCCCTCTAGGACTGGATCTTAGAAGCTACTGTTAGAGATCCATGTTAACCTGAAGCTTTTCTCAGAAACCTGCCAGAAAGGCTGTCTGATTTGGGTGTTCGTCCTCCTCCAGCACTTTCCATCCTAATCACATCACCGTTCCCTACAGAGCTCCTTTGTGTTAGCCGAGCAACAGACTTTAAATCGTGAAAGCTGTATATGGCTTTGGTGAACGAAGTTACTTGTTTAATAGACCAGCCCAATGTACAGACTACAGAGAAGGAGACATCTCACTGGCTCAGAAAGACTCTCCGCAGAATGCTTACTTATAAGAAAAAACAACCAACCAGATGAAATGAGATAACCTGGTTAATCCAACCACAGAGAGACTTACTCTTTTTCTGAAGTGCCTTATCTAAAGGGTAAGATTTTAAAAATTGAACCAATTAAACTTGTTTCCTATTTGCAGCCACAGTTCCTTGCTCAGGATGAAGCAAGCATTCTGTTTACAAAGCACTTGTGCAGAAGTTTACTCCTTGATTTTACAGCACCCCAACGAGGCTGAAAGGCTTGACTGAAATAACACACAAATTAAGTGGCAGCGTTCAGGCAATGGTCTGCCCTGGGGTGACGAGGCAAGCGGGCTAGTTTCAGCGCCTTCCCTGTGCCTTAGTGATAAAAGTAGGTTGGAAGGTGGTATGAGAAAGAACATCAGACGGTAAATTTGGGAATGTCTAGTCACACAGAATTAACAACTTGAAGGGAACAAGGGCTTCACCAGGCACCAGATGTTTATCTAGCAATGTCACAGGGTGGGATTCGTTCAGTCCCTCCAACAGATCCCTGAGAAACACAGTGTAATTCCCATTTTTGGGTGAAGAAAGAGGTGCGAAAGAGTTCAATAATTTATCCAGACTCACCATTTCAGCAATGGGCAGAGCTCAGATTCAAACTGGAGCGTCTGGTTACAGGGCCGTTCTCTCTTGTTTGAAGGTCTCCTGCCCAAGTGTTTGACAGAGAAGACAATAGCATCAGTCCCCCAGGGAAGAGGGAGAGGATACAATACATTTGCTGAGAGATGAATTATTACTACACTACTCTCATGTTAAGAGATTGTTTGGAAGATAACAGGACTAGCTAGGCATTTTGTGTCAGCCGGGGACATCGATGATAAATAGATTGAAGTCATTTTTAAAAGATGTAATATTTATTGCAGTGCTTCTTTATTGTTTCAAGATTCCTTACTGGAAAGGGTCTGCCTCTGTTTTTTTTATCTTCAGGTGGAACTTTAATTAAATATGTTTTCTCTTAAAATTAATTAATAGGGCTAGAAATATATCTCAGTTTATAGAGTGTTTGCCTAGTATGCATGAAGGTCTGGGTTCCTGCATATCCCAGACCTGCATAAAGCCAAGCAGGCATGGTAGTACATGTGAGTGATCCGAGCACTCTGGAAGAAGAGATAGGATGATCAGAAGTTCAGGGTTATCTTTGGCTATATCCTGAGATCAAAACCAGCCTGAGTTACTTGAGACCCTTGCCTCACTGAAAGCTTTTTTTTTTTTTTTTAAATAAATAAATTCTATCAGCGTATATGATCTAAATTCTCTTTGTCAAGATCTGTATCAAGAGATATGGGGCCTCCAAAGACAAATAAAATATTCAAAACTTCTCCAGGGAAAAAGGAGAGACATTAAGACAATACCTCCACTAGAAAAGTTATAGGGCCCAAAAGTTAGAAGGCGTTCAATGCAAGAACTGCATATAACAAATTATGAAATGAATTCCATGGTTGATGACTGCTGGGTGTGCAAGACAAAAGGTGGTGCCCTCAGATGACTGTGAAGGAAAACTCTGTCAGGGAGAAGGAGTTTCGTACGGTTGAGGAACGCTGAAAATGTGGATAGCTGCGGGAGAAGGGAAGACTGTTCCAGACAGAACAGTCTGAGCATGAGTTCAGATGAAAGAAAGTCCTGGGAATGCATATTTGAGAGGAGGGGAGAGTGGACTCCAAGTCTGACTGTACCTTGTATTTATTATTCCAGTGCTGATCCCTCTTGTTTCATCATGGCTGCTATAGAAAAGATTTGATGATGAGGTACCCTGATACTGTAGTTCATCTATCCTTGTGTCCTGCCTGAGTTGCCATTCAATGCGTCTGTCTAGAAATTAGTAACACCTAACCTACCTCATCATCTACAGGGCTCACTGCGCAAAGGTCAAAATAATGGAAGCATCTTCTTGTCACTTGTTTACAATGTCCTTTTCAGATTCCCGAAAGTGCCATGATGGTTAATCTTGACAGTTAACCTGACAGGATTTGAAATCACCCGGGAGACAAGCCTTCTGTATTTGTGTCTGTGGTTCCAGACAGGTTTAACTGATGAGGAATGCGCTACAGGGAACATGGTGGTACCCGCCCACAGGCTGGAGTCCTGGACTGAATGGAAAGGGAAACCGCATAGTACTGTTGTGCCCAATGTTTGAAATTGTCCCTCCTCAAGTACCACCAGGGGACCACCAGTTCTCATGCAAAAGCAAGGAACCTTTATTCTTCAGAGCAAATCAGCACGCTGGAGTCTGGGACCACACAGGATAGCAGACCGCAAGCGAGCTTCCTACATGGGTTTTTAAAGGGAGCAGTGGCTGTCTCTGATTGGTCAGAACCCAGGCACTGGATTGGCTCAATAAATCTTACAGGGCAACAAGGATTTTTGGGAAAGCGAGTACTTGACATTAAACAGAGGCGAGGTTAGTGCCTTTACCACTAGATGCACTGGGCTTTTCAGTACCAACCCCACACCCCTCATTTCCTGACTACAGAAATAATGTGAGCAGCTGCCACAGCTAGACCTACTTTCAGCAAGTTGTCTTCCTTGACATGATGGACTTCACCTCCAACTGAGCCCTAATTAATCCTTCCTTAAGTTGTTTTTGTCAGGTCTTTTGACCTTCAACAAGAAAAGTAACTAATGCAGCTCACTAATGGTCTGCTGTCATTGTCCTAAACCTGCAGTTACCTTGGATTCCCAAAAGAACAGACTCTTACAGGACAGTCTCCGTGGTTGCCAGTATAAAAACAATTATCCGGAATCACAAGGCTGAGCCCTAGAACAGAAGTAATATCTCCTAAGGATCATGATGGCTTCTCAAACAATAAGATTTTCTTAGGACCTTGAAGAGCCAGAGCTGAGACATTGATTGGCGAGATCACAAGTTGACTAAGATGCTTCATTTTTAGTGTCTCTTCCCATTCCTTCCTCTACCTACCCTAGAACTTCTATTGGTACCCTAAAGGCAGACTTGGGGGCCACTTGACCCATCTGTTTGTTCCTATTCTCAATACATGGATTGAATCTCCTTTTCCTGCTTTTCACCATTGTCTCTTTGATCTGGTATGTTGTGATGGGGTGGATGAGCCTGACATGTTGGGGCTGCTAGATACTGGAGTCTTTTCCTAAAATTCTCTTTACAGAAGGGCATTGCATGATAAAAGCCCTCAAGACCCTCACACTTTTTCTTCCCCTCAGCAGATGCATCCTGATATTTCTAATGTATTGAACACCATTAAGGTCAGGTCCTCCCCCTAAGTCATTGCCTAGGTTTCATTCAAAAGTATACTTATTATGGCTGGGCATGGTGGCACATATCTGCAAACGTAACAAGACCTTGTTCCAAAATAATAATTATAATAATAAATGCCTACTGTGGCATGTTATCACTGAACATTCTGCCCTCTAGTAGCTGGTATCCTTAGAAAGGTATGCTAGGGGGTAAGGCACAAAACTAGAATGAGTATATATGAAGCTCCATGGCAATGGTCAGTGTGGTGGTTTGGATGAGCATGGCCCCTATATTTGAATGTTTGGTTTTCAGTTGGTGGACTTTATAGGAAGGATTAGGATGTACGGCCATATTGGAGCAGATGTGTTCTTATTGGAGGAGGTATGTTTCTGAGGACGGACTTAGAGGTTTCAAAAGCCCATGCCAGGCTCAGTCCATCCACCCTACTTGCTGCCTCCGACTCCTTCTTGGAGCTCAGATGTAAGCTCTCAATACTGTTCTTGTGCCATTATGATCACGAACTCACCTTCTGAAACTGTAAGCAAGCCCAAGACAATTAAATGGTTCCTTTTACCAGTTACCTTGGTTATGGTGTCTCCTCACAGCAATGGAACAGTCACTTAGAGAGTATGTAAGAGAATTAGGCTGAAATGTAAGTGAGGTAGTGCCTAATAGAACAGAAGCAGCAGGAGACCAGGAAGACAATGTTCAGATGACAGTTGGTCAAAGACCTGAAGGAGATGAAGAAATCTGTCACTGGGGAAAAGGTGTTCCAGGCATATGGACAAGCCAGCACAAAGGCCCTGAAATGAAGATAAGTCTTGATAGAGGTGGAAGAAGGAAAGAGTCAGTGTGGTTGAATAGGATGGGCAAGTAATAATGAAGTCGGGTGGGTAGAGCAGATTGTGAAAGCCTTGGTGCAGATAGTGGAGCTACTCAGAGAAAGGTGGACAGCCTGGGGAGGATTTGAGTGGAGGAGTGTGATACAATAGGAAATATATTAGTCTTTGTCCACTGTTTCCGTTATAGAACTCTTAAAACCTTTGGCATTTCCTGAGTGACAGGATGGTCTTTTGTTGTTTATAAGGAGTCCCTTTTGATTGGGATTATGCTAATGAGGTGATTTAAGGCCCACTTCAAAATGAGGCCAGTCACCAGAAAGACTTAGTGATTAGAGGATTAAGAAGGTTGGGACTGTCAGCCAACCCTTCCAAAGAAACTGGCAAGGGGGTGGGAGGGGATCCAAGAGATTAAGCTCCAAGAAAACTCTGACACTCAGCAGTGGACGGCTTTCATAGAATGAGTGAAGCTCTAGTGTCTGCACCGTAAAGCAACAAAATAGACAGTTCCGAACGTCAAGATGTGATGACTATTTGGTTGCTCCGTATCTGAAGGTATGGGAGAGTAGCATCTCAGAAAGAACAGGAAGGCTCCAAGCCCCACCCTGAATACCTCACTTTGGATGTCTTCTTCATCCACTCGTAACCCAGGTAGTACAAACGGTGGCCAGAGTACCGTGATGGGTACTATCAGATTGGTTGAGCCAAAGCCAAGACTTATGGCCAACCAGAAACAGCATTGGTAACAACCAACTGCCAGCGGTTAGCATCATACGGAGCAGACTTATGGAACTGAGACCTCAACTTGTGAGATACAAAGCTATTTCAAGGTAAATAATGTTAGAATTGGATTGAATAAATTATATGTATATTATAAGTTAGTCAATGTCCACCAGAGAATTTTTTGGTAAGCTGGAGAAAAACCCCATCTGCCCATAAGTTGAGAAGTATTCTGTGAGGGTATGAAAGAAGAAAGAAAACTCTCCTTTTTTTTTTTTTTTTAATTTTATCACTTTTGAAACAATATTATCAGAATTTTTTAAGTTAACGTTTTTAGGGTAATGTAGAGAACAGGCAGCAGCGCCAGGGAGTTGCATGGAAGCGAACTTTCGGACATGATTTTGGACACACTTTGCATCTTTCCGGGTCACTCCATCCTGCATTCTTTCCAGGCAACCATCACCTTTTTATGTCCAGTTTCTCCCTGACACTCAGTGAAGGTCCTAGCCCTCTGCCCTGCAAGACCCACAACCTTCACTCCAAGATAGGACTCTTTCTTTTTTTCCAAGATTCCCCATTCAAGGTAGGGTTGGATGTTCTCTTAACTTATTGACTTCTTAGTTCCTTTACTCACTTTATTCCGGTTACTGTAAATCCCAAATCCATTTGAGAATAAGACCACCACAATTTGAGCCAAATGTAAACAAACAAGCTTTAATTAAATACTGGCCAGGAAGATGGACTCTGACCAGGATCATTCTGAGGTACTCATGGAGTGAAACTGCCAGCTTCACAGTTCCCACAGAAAGGCCCAGAATCACATAGCACAGGTGCTTAAAAAGGCAGAACCCATAAGGCTATGCACTTCCTACCAGGTCCAATCAGTGGCAAGCATCTACCCTGATGTACTTCCTGTCCGGGTTATCTCCCAACCACACCAGATGTGCATAATCCAAGAGGGTGTGTCCTGGGGCAAGGGAGATTCAAGACTGTCTCACCCAAACAACCCCACCTAACACTCCAGGAAGTCATCTGTTTTTCTTTAAAAGGTACCTTAGGCACAGTAGCTAAAATTTAAAACTTAACTTTTGTTCTTACATGACCCCTGGTGCCATTGCTAGGGCAAGACCTTCTCATCACCTGGGCTTTGATCCACAAAATAAATCATAAAACATCATTCTATTTAAAAACCCCAAACCCCTCTTTTTGTAGTTGTTTTTCCTTATTTATGAGTTCCCCAACTTTCTGGAAAATGCTAGATCATTTATTAGAGTTTGAGAGACAAACAACAGGGCAAGCAAGCTGTAAGTGCCAACAGTTTCCTAGAATAGAGAGATAGAGAAAAGAAAAAGAGAAAGCCCTGCTTTCCAGTTAGAGTCCAAGAAAGCCTATATGTTTATCAATGGAGTCTGGTAATCATCTACATGCAGAAGAGAAGCAGGGCTTCAGAGAAAGAATGTGAAAGCCCAGAGGGTCAGGGAGGCATGCCTAGGCTTTGGAACCAGCATCCAAAAGCAAAAGAGATAGAAATAAAAAAAGAGTGTATATATAATATATATAATATATATATATATATACATATATATATATATATAAAATGAAGATATTATATATGTGTGTATATATATTATATATACACACATATATAATGAGAGAATCCTATTTAGAAAAACAGGCAGGTTTAGTAGTGCAGGCATGGCAAAATCTGTAATCATGCATTGAGGGGCAGTATTTGGGACTTCTACACTATTTCATTAAAGGGATAATTATAATTATTCTTCCCTAAGCATGTTCCTCCCCAACTTGCTTTTTTGGTCATAGTGTTTCATCACAGCAATAGAAACCCTAAGGCAGGAGTGAAGGATTTGCCTTGGCTGGTAATTTAAGAAGGCATATAGGTCATCATGAATGAAAGGGAGCAGTCACAAGACCCTGAGATGGTTGGTCACATTGTTATCTGTTGCAGGAATCACAGAGAGAGAAAGAGAGAGAGAGAGAGAGAGAGAGAGAGAGAGAGAGAGAGAGAGAGAGAGAGAGAGATGCAAGTGTTCACCTGGCTTCCTCCTGGACCCCAGATGGTGGCATGTCACCATGGGTACACAGGATAGACTTCCCTCCTCAGTTAAATCTCTGTGGAAATGCCCTGGAAGACATCAGAACTGTGCTTTCTACGTGATTCTAAATCCAGTGAGGCTGACAGTGAGCAGCAGTTGTCACAGGCATGCAATAGATCCTTTGGCCAATTCTAGCTGACAAATTACTTTTTGTTTCTTTTCAATTGAGTCATTAACGTTCTTTATGTGTTGTAGACATGTCTCTTACCAGATAAGTGATTTATAAGAGTTTCTCTTTTATTTACCATTTGGGTTGCTTTTTTGTTGTTTTGTTAAAGTCCTTTGAAGCACACAAGTAAAGTTTTAGACTCGATGATTTCTATGCTGTCTTCTTGATTCCCTGTTCTTTTCTCATATTTAAGAAACTTGCTAAACCTAAAGTTACGATTACACCTATATTTTCTCGTAAACATCTTACTTTAACTCTCCTATTGTTGCCGTTCGTTAGCTAGAAGTATCTGCTCTGAGCTAATAAATTGCTGAGATTGAGCCCTGACTCCTCACTTACTGACATTTTGATTTAGGCAAATTATAATTACTTTTTCTAAGCCTGTTTCCTCTCTGAAAGGGAAGGAGCTAACGAAGTACCATGTCACAGTAATACCAGTGCTCCACTGAACTAGTATTTGCCAAACTGTTAACACAGCATCTGGCATAGGTGAGAGCTCTGTAAGTGCAAGCTCTTCCAGACCCACCGCAGGAGGCCACCTTACCCCCATGTCAATAGCTATTTTTACTTTCACACCTATGTCATAGAAAGAGTATAATTGACACTTGTTATTTCTTATAAATGATATATAATCACAATTTCATTGTTTGATATATGCCTTCGTATCCAAGATTGTGATAAATATTTTCTAAGATATGGTCTTTGGATATGTTCATACATGAGAACATTATGTACACTGTTGCACTATATCAATAATTTAAATATTAGCCCACAAACTTTTTTTTTTTCAAGAATTTTATATTGTATTTTATAAATGAGAATTTATTGCAGCCATTAATTTGAAAATAATGCAGCCTATTTCTATAAAATAGGTACGGAGAAAACTCACCAGAACTCTTTTCTTTATTTGATTATACAGCCCACGTATTTATGGAATAAGTGACTGAAAATCAGCGTAATACGAAAGGCATGCTAATTCTTCCCGGATTCGGTAGGTTGTTAAACAAAGCTGCTTTGAGAATAAGTGGCTCCACTTTCATCCAGTGAACCTGCAGTATGAACCATCTCTAAGGATGTTTCCAGATCAGTTTGATAAAAATGTCTGGTCTACTTCTGGGTCAGTGGCTCTCAAGCTTTAGTTCCATCAGAATTTGAAAGGATCTGTAAAGTCACAGCTGTTGAGCTCGGCACCCAGGGTTTCTGCTCCAGTAGTCTTGGAGAGTGGCCTGAGAAATTACATTTCTAACAACTCTGCAGGTTGGGAATCCATGCTTTAAGATCCGCTGCTGTGGTGTATGGTATATGGTTAAGCTGAGGATATCTGAGGATATCTAGTTCACAGTTCTAAGTTGGCCAGCATCCAGAGAATTCCACAGATCTGTTAAACACACTTGGAGCTCTTTGGGCAATCTGTGGAACTTCAAAAATCTCACAAATGCTGTAAACCTTGGCTACACCCCAGTTTTCTTGGAAAGCTTACGAGCCCTGCAGACCCAGCTGACCCCTGAGGGTAGCTCTATGGTCACCCGGCTGCCTAACTCATGAGGCAATTGGTCCAGTTGTTGTTTTTGTTTCTGTTTTTGTTTTTATTTCCTTTTGACTTGTTCTTCTCCATAGAGAAGGTTCTCTAGCAGGATTCTAGCTCCCCATTCTAACTCAGGAGTCCTTTGTAATAATGGGCCATATTATTTTCTTGTAAGTGTGCAACCATTTCAGTAATCTTATGGGAATTATCATTTGCTTTCTGTTTCCTCTCATGCTAACATCTTTGCACAGCCAACAAGTATTCCTTCTTTCTACTTCTTCAGTGGATGGTTTGTTTTTCTTGCTAACAAAGGTAGATATTTAATTGGCATGCAATTGGGAGTATTGTTTGGAGTTCAAGGACACCTACCCTAAGCAAAATTAATGGGCAAATTTTTTTTTAAGAGGATGAACAATGGTAGAAAAGCAGTGCTCTGAGGCCATGATTAACCATGATCTCTGCAATATAGAGAGAAGCCAACATACAAAGAGAAGAAGAGCCAAGAAAAGAGATGTGAATGACATTGAATCTGGGTTGAGCCCTTAGCAACTCCCTTTTATTCTGATTATTTGAGCCAATAGATTTCTATTTTTAAGTTAGCTGCTTGGGCTTCTGACATGACTGTATAGTTGCTGACATTAACTTTATTCAAAAATGATTTTTTATTTCAAGATTAAATTATTTCGTATTATACATCCAGACTGTCTTAGTTGGGGTTCTCATTACTGTGATGAAGCACCATGACCAAAAAACAACGTGGGGAGGAAAGGATTTATCTGGCTTACACTTCCTCATCACTTTTCATCATCAAAGGAAGGCAGTACAGGCATTCAAACAGGACAGGAACCTGGAGGCAGGAGCTGAAGCAGAAGCCATGGAGGGGTGCTGCTTACTGACTTGTTTCTCCTGGCTTGCTCAGTCTGCTTTCTTATAGAACCCAGGACCACCAGCCCAGAGGTGGACCCACCCACAGTGGGCTGGGCCTTCTCCCATCAATCACTAAGAAAATGCTCAACAGATTTGTCTGCAGCCAGATCTTATGGAGGCATTTTCTCAGTTGAGGCTCCATTCTCTCAGTGACTCTAACTTGTGTCAAGTTGACATAAAACTAGCCAGCACACAGACTATACTCACACTCCCCAAATGAAATGTTAGCCCCAATATTTTGAGAGTTATATAGTTCCTATACTATTTTGGAAGCTGTTAAAGAAATCTGAAGCAAGTCCTATTGGCAGAGCCAAAGAGTTCCAGCTAGTAGTGAGGCTGAGGCAGGAGGATCACAATTTCAAGGCCTGCCTCAGCCTCACTAGTGAAAGCCTATTTCAAATACAAAGTAAAAAGAAGGCTAGGGATGTAGTCCAAATGTAAAATACTTGCCAAGCATGAACAGGAACCTGAGTCCAATCTTTACCATTGCAAGAATGCATACTGCACATAAATGGGATGTTTCCATTGTGGGTCTCAAATTTCTATACCATGACTTAACAATACATGCAAATGTTGCCAATACATTTACACTTCTCCTAATAGTGTAGTACTCACTATATTCTGAGGAAATTAGACTTGGTTAAGGTACTTGGAATGCCTGCAACAACTGGTTGCTGTCTTAATTTGTTTCTTGTTGATGTGGTAAGAAACCCTGACAAGAACAGCTTAAAGGAGAATGGATTTATTTTATATCACAGTTCAGGGTACAGTCTATCATAGCACGCAGGTCAAGGCAGCAGAAGCCTGAAGCTCTTGGTCCTCTTACCTCCAGCTAAGAACTGAGCAACAAATTGACTCATGTCTGCAGTAGTCAGTCTGCCTCCTCTACACTTACACACTAGACTACACACTGCCTGGGACCACTGAATTCCTCTCTATAAAAATGTAGAAACTTTAGTGACGGTCTCAGGTCAGGGAAAGCCAGGGACTGTCATTTCTGCATGGAATGATTGCTGACACACTGCAGGTATTGCCCCTTGACTTAATTCTTTCCTTTATTAAAAATGTTAATAGGGTCCAAAGATGAGATTCTTTTTCTCTTACAAATACATATTTAAATAAATAATTTAAATAATAGGGAATGATTCATTTTATGATTTCTTGCTTTATAGGGGGCTTATCACAACTGCATTCATCTCCTAAACTTTCTAATATTGATGGCATTTAATTATTTTGAGTGGAGTTACAAAAACTTTAGGAACATGTCACTGTGCTATATTATCCTACTGTAATAACTAAAACCGTGCCATTAACTACTAACTAATTTTGATCTCGTGTACTTATTTTTATCTGGGAACTATTTGAAAGCTTTCATTAATATTTTTATTTATGCTTTCACAGTTGTATATGTACGGATGTGTCACTGATCACATCCGCCTCCGCATCCCTCACAGAGCCTCCTCCCTTCCTTGTGTCCTTCTTCTCTTGTCTTAACAACTCGCTGAGTCCAGTCAGTGTCACCATATGTGCACAGCTGCAAAACCATGCACTGAACAACCTACCAGGGTCTCACCTCGGAAGGAAAGCTGTTCTCCCTTGCCCAGCAGCCCTCAGCTGGCAAGAGCTCCCCATTTAGAGGTGGAGTCTTGTAGAACTTGTGATTACTGTTAATACATAACGTGTCTTGGTGGCTACGGTGCCCTCTTGACGGTATATATCTCTATCTCTATTTTTTTGGGTCACGAAACAGGAATAATTAGTAGGATTGTCAATGAGAAGAGGAAAATGCAATCATTTTAATTGCTAAACTTTCTATTTAATAAATATACTGTGGGTCTAGTACTCTCTTGATAGTTATCAAAAATAACCAACACCTACCCTGAATTTTTCAATTTTCTGGTTTCAGGTTCGTTCACTACTTGCTTAATTCAATTGAATTTACTCAAACCAGTGTACACATTATTTCTTTAAAAACTTAGTGAGTTAAAAGTCAAAGAAAGAAAGCAATCTGCTTACTCATAAGTACAGTTAAACCGTAGAGCCGTAAGAGTGACAGAAGTCTGAGGTGAGTAGCAACCGAGGCAGGAAGCGCTGGGAAGACCAGTTCAGGGCGCTGAGTGCTAGGCTCCACTGCACTTTGGGGAAACCAAACATGAAATGCAATTTAAATATGTTGCACAGTGTATCTAGATGAACAAATGTCCCCATTTTGTATTTTGGGAAGTATAAATCTCACAGATCCCTTTGCTCGTCCAGTAGAGGTAAATAAATAAAAAAAAGTATATTTTTAAAGGGTAAGAAAATGACCTATTTTTGCTCCATTGAACGAAAGCATAAAATGTTACCTCTTGTTTCTGTGATGTCATTTCTGCAGGGAACTGGTCTGTCATCTAGTTTGGTGACTTACTGACTATGTGATCTGATCCAAGCAGAAACTCAGCAAACTGAGGGCCCTGGTCTTCAGAGGTCCTATGTATCCCAGTGTACCTTTGGAAAACTGTGCCTCATCTGAACACTTTAAAGTTAATATCTTAAAAATTTCCGTAAGAAGTTGAAAGAACTAAATAGGATGTAATTCTTTAGCATATGTCAACTGTGGCATTCTGAAACTGAAATGCACCTAAAAGCATACAAGGTAATTTAAAAACCATGTACAGACAGTCCCTGGTACATGATGGCTGAATTGAAATTTTTCCCACTTTACCATGGTGTGAGAGTCGCACACACTAGGAAACTCCGCTTAGCAGTCTGGGTTTGGGTCTTTCTCCGGGGGCAGTCCTCAACAGAGCGGCAGCCTGTGGGCATGACGGGGAACAACTGTACTCCACTGGATTCCTAAGTAGAAAACACATTTTCAAGTTATATGGGTTTATCTGTAGATTCCACGCCACCACCATTTAAAATACAGGATCATTTTCTTTGGTAAGAATTTTTATATGGCTCCTTATTTTCTTTGAATTCTTTATTCTTCTTCCACTATAGAATTGGGAACCCTATAGACACAAGTTATGTGTAAGTCTGCCATTTGTCTTGCCAACCAACAGTTATTAGCCCACACCAATTACTAAAATTGCCCCAGACACTAATGGTATATACTTACATAAATCGCTTAAATTATCATTGGTTATTGTTGCTGTCTCTTCCCGTTTGAACATTTATCTTCCCACTTCTTCCTAGTACTGGGCATTGTGGGCATGGTTGTGAGCAATTGTTTGAGGGAACCAGAAATAAAGAAGTTGAGTTGGGGACAAATGCAGGATGTTTAGTGTTATATATCTCTTAGGTTGACATTTACTTCTCTGTGTAGTTAAGTAACAGCTAGCCACCTTCCTGTAGGAGTGATGCCTGTATCACTCAATGAACTCACCTGGATTCTTGACAAGAAGGTGCAGGGCTACAGGCCGAGGGATGACAGGGATACAGTAGCTGTGCCACAAGCATGGCAGTGATAGAGAAGAAACAAGTTACAGAGAGGGTAGTCTGTGGACAATTGTCAACAACATGTTTGAATGTCATAAACACCAATGCAAGGAGTATAACTGATAATGCAGCATGTGCAGCTGCAAACATGTCAGCAGTTACATTGTTACAGAACACAGGATTACTTTGCCAATCATAATCTGAGCAGCAGTATGAGTAGACTTTAGGTGTAAGTGTTCGTGTGGGTGTATTTATGTGTATGTGTGTGTGTGTGTGTGTGTGTGTGTGTGTGTGCGCATGCTCACCTGTCCGCATCTTCACAACACTGGGATTATAGAAGCTCACACACCGCTCAGCTCTTTACATAGATTCTGAAGGTCAAACTCAGGTTTCCATAACTGCAAGGCCAGCACCTTACCAAGTGTGCTGTCTCTCCAGATCCTGTAGGAAGCTTCCAATCTGTGTAAAGTCAATGTTTTATGCATCCACATTACAAATAAGTTAATAGTTGATCAAGCATCTTAGTGGTCACACTAAATTATATTCCTATTCTTTCTGTAAAAATCATGTATTGAAATGTATGAAAAATCGTGAAGGCATGCAGACAGAAAATGGAGGAGAGCGCAGATAATAAGTGTGTAATTCAAATGCTGTACTCCTAGATTTAGGAATATTTGTATTGTCTTAGAATCATACATTTGTCATGCTTTGCAATTTCCTTTAAATTGTTAATAAATATTTGCACTTTTACCTGAATTTATGACACTTGAACATGCACATATGCACATACAGGTGCATCCACATACACATGTGCACCCATATGCACTCAGACCTGCATGTATGCACACACAGGCATACCCACATACATATGTGCACCCATATGCAGTCAGACCTGCATGTATGCGCACATTAAAACATACAAAAAAGCCAAACAAACAAATCCTCAATGACAAAACACAATGGATAGCTGGGTTAAAGAAAGGGGAGGAACTGAAAGATGTGATGGTAGAGCACTTGCCTGGCATGCGTAAGCTCCCAAGTTTAATATCCAGTACTCCAGTTACTGCAGGACTCCAGTACTCTAGTTACTCCAGCACTACAGTTACTCCAGTATTCCAGTAATCCAGTAATCCAGTACTCCAGGACTCCAGTTACTCCAGGACTCCAGTTACTCTAGCACTCCAGTTACTCCAGCACTCCAGTTACTCCAGCACTCCAGTTACTCCAGGACTCCAGTTACTCCAGGACTCCAGTTACTCCAGGACTCCAGTTACTCTAGCACTACAGTTACTCCAGTACTACAGTACTCCAGCATTACAGAAACAGCTGCGACCAAACCAAATAAAACTCAAAACTAGCAAAACACCAACCAAGCTGAAGACCTGAAAAGCCACTTCACTAAAGAAGACATACAGATGACAAACCTTCTTTGTTGTAATTACTTTCAGAATTTTACAGGTTCTGGAAGATTAAATATTACAATGCAGAAGATGATCATGGAAGAATTCCTGATGTGTCTCATAGGCATACTTTGTCTCTAAAATATATCTTTAGGCTTTAGCTGTAGCATCTGGATATAGGTTAAAATATTCTACCTTCAGTATGCTATTCACTCCTCCCACACACATGTGGAAAACCATAAAACTGGGTTTAGCTTTCAAGAGAAGTTGTGAAACTTCTGCATTAAAATTAAGACACTTTGGTCCTGAGGTCAAAATACTGCATATCATGTAGAGAATATCACTTGCTGGAGACCTTAAGACAACAGCAAGGAGCTCCCCTGACTATGCTGTTACTTCACCTCTCATTTCCCTTTGGAAGCCACTGCCCTCAAATATGAATTTCAGAGCCGTGGACTTGGTTCTGATTTCTTTACACAGCATTTGAGAGGCCGTCACACTGATCTCAGTCATAATGTCTGTAATTCACTGTAATGAATAGAGACAGATTTTTCCTCCTGTGCTTTTATGGCAGAAGCAGCCTGGAGATCAACACTGACAGGAAATTACCATTTACTCACGCAACAGCATCCTATCCTCTCTTAGTACGAGGCCACCAAATACTTCTTACATCGCTAAGGATTGTTTATGCAAGTCATGCTTGGGATTCAACAAATGTATAAATTTTCCAGTCTCCATGTCTTTATACCTCAAGAAATCTCCCATAATTTTTTTCTTTTTTTTTTGTCAGCTGGTCCTGATGAAACAGGTCTGTAAATCTCAATTACTTAGGAGGCTGAGGCAGGAGGATGGCAGGTACTTTAAGGTCAATTCAGGTAATATACTGAGTTGGGGCTATAGTTCAATGCTGGCTTGTCTATCATGAAAACCCGGATTCAATTTCAAGTATGACAAACAAACAAAACCTCTGTGATATTTCTAATAAAAAAATTTAAGGAGCTTAGTTCTTTGTGCACCAAACAGAAACAAAATGTTATGATTGGTTAGCTTATCTGTCAATCACTTTAGGTATAAAAGAGGAAGACAGTTCATTAAATTTAGAAGAAGACCCAACTGAGCCCTCCAAAGAGGTATGTCTACTGTCTGGAGCTGAAATAATTACTTCAAGCCATGGGACTTGGCTGTGATAAGAATCTGTTTTGCCTTGTACCCTGGCACCTAAAACTTGTGGAATTTCCTCAGGAACAGGAGTCTTTTTTTTCTTTTTCCTTCCTTCCTTCCTTCCTTCCTTCCTTCCTTCCTTCCTTCCTTCCTTCCTTCCTTCCTTATTTCCTTCCTTCCTTCCTTCCTTCCTTATTTCCTTCCTTCCTTCCTTATTTCCTTCCTTCCTTCCTTATTTCCTTCCTTCCTTCCTTCCTTTCTTCCTTCCTTCCTTCTTTCTTTCCTTCCTTCCTTCCTTTTTCTCTCTCTCTCTCTCTTTTTTTTAATCACATCTGAGTTTATGTTCATGGGATGGTTTAGGATAGGTCTCTTGGTTGCCCTTGGATGTGGCTAGGCCCTAGAAGCAGCAAGTGCTAGAAGGCTAGAACTTTCAACCCCATCCCTCACCCACTCTGAGAAATGGAGAGATGAAGGCCACTTGAGCTCCATGAAAAACTCTAAACCCTTGAGATCTGGAGTTTCTGGGCAGGTGAATGTATCCACCTCCTATGAGGTTGGTGCACTCTAATTCCCAGGACCGAAGATCCTGCACCCATTACCCTTCCTGGTTTGCCTTATGGACCTTCTCCTCTGGCTGCTCATTGTATAATTTATTATGAACTCATAAATGTAAGTGATGTGTACACAAGTGAAGCATTCTAACAAACTGTTCAACCTGAGGAGGGCACACTTGGAGCCCCAGTTTACACAGTCAGTCAGTTGGAAAGATGGTATGGCTACTGATGCTTGGACTTGAAGTAAACTTGGGCTTGGACTTTTACTCTGAAGGAAAGGAATCCTATGGACTGAGCCCTTATACTTGTGGCATCCAGTGCTAACTGGATAAGGGATATTAGTGTCAGAATTGAATCGTTGGACACCTTTTTACTGCCCTCAGGGGATCAGGGAATTTTCTTATACATTTGATTCCAGAGAGATATATGAGTAATGAAACAGATTTAGAAACATAATTACAGACACCTGAGAAACCAGGGTGGCTGTATGATTAATAATTTAAAATTATGTTGAGTAGGAACCAAAGATTATTTTAAGTAATCCTCTGGCAACACCTTTCTCATAAGGTTCTGGACCTTTCCCTTACCTACTGGTTAATTGAGGCTGTCAGGAAGAGTGGCAAAATGAACAGCAGGTCAAAATCCCTTCTAAATAGAATTCTGAGACTTTCAGTGTCAAGCATTTCTTCATGTAAGAAATGGGTCACACTCAAACAATTGTAAGCAAATGAGAGATGGCAGAGAGCAGCAGCTGACTCCTACTGGGATGGGCTACTTCCTGTACCTTGTCACTTTGCTTATGTTTTGAATATTTAATTTGACTATAACATGGACTTGGGAACTACTGTTGTTAGGAAGCAATGATTGTGTTGACCCTGGCATCCGGCCTTCATTTTGTATCTACCCTTTAGACGTCTTGCTAGTTGCTTTTAGAAATGGCCTGTTTTAAACCTCCCCACCCCTAAGCACCTAAAGGTTTCTAGTCATTCTCTTAAACTTGAAGTCACCTTGTCTTTGAAAAACTTGCCAGTACAGCTTTTGAAGAGTTTAGTAATTATGAACATGTGACAGAACGTCTGTAAGAGGATGGCTGGCGGTGCAGTGGAGACTGAGCAGAGCACAGCACTCCAGCTAGGTGTGCATCTGTCTTCTGCCCTGTCTTCTCAGCCCTCTTTTCTCTTTTTCATTTTGAGAAAGAAGACCATTTGATTGCCTTAGCAATCCTCCTGTCTCTGTTTCCTACATAGCTGGGGTAACAGGATCGCAATATCAGATCTGGCAAAGAAGTTTAAGTAAAGCTGTATATCAAGTTTGTGGGGGACATGTACACAGAATTATTTTCCTTTTTTTGCCATACATATATATGACCCACAAAGCATTGCAGGTCAGCCAGAGGTCTTTGGAATGTATTTTTAAAAATTTGTAGGGGCTGGGGTGGGGAGGCCCATTGGTAGAGTCCATGCTTAGTATTTAGGAGGTTCTTAGGTTGAATCTCCAGTCCTTCTTCCTCAAAGACACCCAAGACAGCACCAAAGCATTATTTCAGATAAATCTCAACCATTTTCCCCAGTTCTACCTGTAGGTCCTATTTCCCCATCCTCCTTTTGACTTCAGAAAGTGTGTGGCTAGTCCCACACTTTCAGATGTTGCTGTCTGGGAATATCAGCATGCTGACAACCTCAGTGTACCACACAGGTGCTTACTTGGGTTGGTTCTGGCAACTCTTCAGAAGGTGATGAATCATTAAAAAAATCTCATGTCTTTTTCATGTCTCACTTCCAATTAACTACCAAACCCTGTCAATTATATCCTGTGAATATATTGACCCTCACCTCTTATCTCTCCCGGTTTAAGAGTATATAATTTCTTGTCTGTTTTACTGTAATTTCTTCCATATTTGGATTTCTCTATTTTAACATTTATTTTCCAATTTTCCATTTTGCTTTTTAAAGTCAACTTTTAAAAAATTAAAAAGTTTTGTGTCGTGCTCAAAACTTATCTACAATTTGGGGATGGAATATGAAATCTTTAGGACCATTTACAAGTTTCTTCAGCATCTGGGATTGACCTCTTTGGTCACTTCCTAAACACTAACGTACATTCAATGGTTGCTGTCTTAGTTAGGGTTTCCATTGCTGTGATAAGCAGCTGTGATAAACACCAGGACCATAAGCAACTTGGGAGGGAAGGGTTTATTTTATCATAGAACTCTCAGGTTCATTGCTGAGGGAAGCAAGGGCAAGAACTTAAGCAGGACAGGAAGTTGGAGGCAGAAACTGAAATAGAGACCATGGAGGAGTGCTGCTTACTGGCTTGCCCCTCATGGCTTGCTCAGTCTGGTTTCTTACACCATCTGGGACCACCTGCCCATGAGTGGTACTACCCACATCGTTTATTAATTACGACAGTACTCCACAGACTTGCGTATTGGCCAACCTTAAGGAGACATTTTTCTTTATTAAGATGTCTTCTAGCTGGGCAGTGGTGGCAAATGCCTTAATGGCCAGTGGGCAAATGTATTTGAATCATCTGGGAGAGTCATGAGTTTTAATCCCAGCACTTCGGAGGCAGAGGCAGAGGCAGTTAGATCTCTGTGAGTTCAAGGCCAGCCTGGTCTACAGAGTGAGTTCCAGGACAGCCAGAGTTACAACAGAGAAACCCTGTCTCAAAATCAAACCAAAACAACGACAGAAAGAGTTCTTCTCATACATGTCTAGGCTTATGTCAAGTTGACAAAAGCAAAGCAACACATCTACATCTGTACATTTTTGATAGTTCTTGCTTTTTTTTTTGTACATATTTCCATCAGCACACTCTTGCATTTTAGTTTGGGTAAATCTGTTTTTCCAGATACAGTTCAAAACTGATACCTCTAAATAGCCTTCTTGAAATGCCTCAGTCATCATCGTGTGTGTGTGTGTGTGTGTGTGTGTCTGTGTCTGTGTATGTGATATAGACAAGGACTTGGTGGACCAGAGGGAAAGGAACACAGGAAGGGATCAGGACAAGATGTACCCTCCTCCCAAGGACATGTCCCCAATTACCCATTTCCTCCAGCAAGACCCAATGTTCTACTTTTTGCCACTCCCCCAACAATACCATTAAATTATTCATTTATCATGGGATCAACCCATTTGTTAAGTCAAGATCCTGAAGAGTCAGTTACTTCCCAAAAGTCATCAGCTGGCTACCCAGCCCTCAGTATGTGAGTCTTGGAGAATTTTATATTCAAATCATAACAGTAACCTGGTTGTGGTGGCACATGCCTTTGATCCTAGCACTCGGAAGGCAGAGGCAGAGGTAGAGGCAGGTGGATCTCTGTGAGTTCAAAGCCAGCCTGGTCTATGGAGTGAGTTCCAGGACAGCCAAAATGACAACAGAGAAACCCTTTTTTGAAAAACAAAAGAAAAAAAAAACCGAACAAAACGAATCATAACAGTAACAAAATACCTGGTAAAATAAAGGGAGGAGAAAGTGTTTTGTTTCTGTACATGATCACCTTTCTCCATTGCTGTGGACATGGATGACGCAGAATATCAGAGCAACAGAGCAAGCTGGGGCACAAACTCACTCACCTAACGGCAGCTAGGCAGCAGAGACTGTGTACACTAACGACCTTTTTCTTTTTCTTGTTTTGTTCCATCTGGGCCCCAGTCTGCTGGAAGGTGTTGTCCACATTTAGGGTGACTCTTTCTCCTTTTGTTAGTCATCACTGGAAATGCTCTAATTACACAATCAGCAGTCCATTTTCCTGATGTCCTAGGAATCTCTCAAAATTGACAATCAAGACTGCCTATCACAAATCTACAATTTGTCAACTTGATGCTCAACTATATCTCCTTGATACTTAACTTCAAAATAAAGACAGACTGAAGGTCATAATTGTACTTGGAATGATATCCCAAATACAGCCGGAAAGTAGGAATTTCTCCCCCAAAGTCCTGTTTCAGTATTGCTGGAATCATTGAACAGAAGTTCAAGTCTAAAGTCTCCTCTGCACTTCAAGGCAAACTCTTAGCTCAAAGTATCTTCTTTTTCCTTTTCCTTTTCCTTTTCCCTTCCCTTCCCTTCTCTTCCTTTCTCTTCCTTTCCCTTTTCTTCTCTATTCTGCTACTAGGGATTGAACCCAAGACCTCATGCATGTTGGCCAAGTGCTCTGTCACTGAACTACATCCTCCCAGTGGTCCCAAGCTTCTTTAACATGAAAGGAACTATGTTCTTCCATGCCACAATGGTTCAGAGTAAACATTCCTATTCCAAAATAGAGGAACAGAAGAAGCAGCAAGGAAAGATGAGAACAAAGCAAGTCTGAAAACCAGCAGGGAAGACATTTAATTCTGTCATTTACACTTTTATTTACTTCAGCCTCTGAAGACTAGCATCTTGATGAGTACAGAAATGAGCTAAAGACATTTTTATTATTATGTATCTGAAACCATGCCTTCCTTAGCCTCAACTTTCCATGGACTTTTCTGCCTAAACTGCAGGTTTTTAAAGTCTTCTTCCTCTGATCTGCTTTTTGCTGGTGATTCTCACTATAAATCTGACTATAAGGAGCCAACAGGGCCTGTACAGCATCCTGAATGGTAGACCCTCTTGAAATTCTCTTTACAATATGAGCTAGTCCATCACTTTTAAAGTCAGACTACCACAAGATTTTAGGACACAAGCAAAACGCACATGCATTCTTTGCCAGAAGGTAGCAAACTTGTCTTCTAGCAAAATCCCTGGTAAAGTCCTCATTTCCAACTGAAACTTCTTGAGTGATCTTTACTGTCCAAATTCCTATCAATGTTCTGGTCTTCTGTGTACTCTCTGAAATGATAACATTCTAGGGCTTCTCTTGTTTGCTTCTCCAAAATTTTCTCAAATTCTTCCCCAAAATCATTTATGAAGGTTTCTGAACCATGTGGTAATGGATAGTCAAAGCAATGTCCCTACTTCCTTGGTACCAATTTTCTGTGTTATCCAGGCTTTTTGTTACAGTGACAAATACTTGACAGAGCAGGTAGAAGCTGGAAAGAGTCATTTTGTCTCACACTTTCAGAGGGGTTAGCCCATTGCCAGTTGGCTTCATTGGTTTTAGGCCTGTGACAAGGCAGAGGTATTGTGGAGGAAGGGTACAGAGCAGGATCTGCTGACCTCATAGCAGCTGGGAAACTAAGAGGAGAGACTGCCAGGCTCCCTTTTCTGCTTTTGTTTCTCACGAATGGTGCCTACCACATTCACAGTTGCTGCTGTCACGCCAGTCCTCTCTTGGAAGTGTGTTTTATGATCCCCTACACATTTCTCAATATAACTAAGTGGACAATCTTGATTAACCATAGTGTTATATTTAGACTTTTTACTTTTATTTTTTAGCCAGGCATGGTGACATCTATTTGTAATGCCAGCTCTCAGGAGACTGAGGCAGGAGGATTGTGAGTTGAAGGCCAGCTTAGGCTACATAGTGAGGCCCTGTCTCAAAAAACCTAAGTAAGTACCTAAACAAAATTAATAGTGATATGATGAAATTAAAGTGTGCCAACCTCATGGTTTCCATTGGTTTTCTTTCATGTTTAGAAAAATAAAGAACTTTTCATTTCCATTTATTTTGTTATCACTCTTTAACATCTTTGCCCTGAGGTTTATGATACTGTAGTCGTAGGCCAGAGTGCTTCTAGACTAAATGGAAAAACTAATGACAGAAAGCAGCATTGTGATCAGTATAGCTATGTTTAGAAGAAAAGGGGAATAGTGTTCATAGTCCTGTTTTTGGGGTGCTAGCAGAAGTTCCTAGATTACATATGGAGGGTCGAGGAGGAAGGTGGAGGCAAGAATTTTGCATAGTTATCAATCTTGTTCAAATCGATCTGGTGGAAGATTATGTCTGTATTGGTCACGTGAGGCTTTGTCTGCTATGTGGAAGTTGTTCCTGCCTAGGAAGAAGTCTGGGCTCTTGTCTTGAGATAGTCTTGCATTATACTTGTTCCTGGAGCCTAAGACACCTGGAGAAGAGAAAGACTCAGGGCAAAGGAAGTAGATGGTAAATGGAAGCAGTATGCAAGGCTCTGCGTCAGCACAGGGGAGCACTGAGAGGAGCACTGGCTTTTGACAAGAGCAGCCTCCAAGTCCGTGTTTCAATTTTAATGTGTATCTGTAATTAGGGCATATCTTCAAATTACGTAGTACATTATGTGTAATATAAGTCCTTTGCAGCACAGAGTCAGATTGATCCCTTCTATCATCAATGATATTTTCAAGTGTCTTATATGCTGTCAAACCTCATTGCATTTTTAATACTATTTTTGTATTAGTCACTTATCTTTTACTGTGATTAAAAAATAAGAGAAAAGGTCCCAGGTGTGATGGTATACACTTGCAATCCCAGCACTCAGGAAACTGAGGAAGAAGGAATCTCCTGAATCTGAGGCCAGCTTGTGCTAGATAGTGTTTAAAAACAAGACATGAGGCTGGAGAGATGGCTCAGTGGTTAAGAGCACTAGCTGCTCTTCCAGAGGGCCCACGTTCAATTCCCAGCATCAACATGTCAGCTCACAAACATATGGAATTCCAATTCTAGGGGACCTAGTGCCCTCTTCTGGCCTCCATGGCACCAGGCATGCGGGTAAAACATCTATATACATAAAATATTTTTTAAAAGACAAAAATATAACCTGCTTGCTTTCGTGTTGTATCCTTTATTTCTTTACGAGATCCATGTTTTCACGGGTCTTATTCCTTCTGCTTTAAGCACATTAAAGAATTTACTAATACATACCTGCTGATAGTATGTGCTCTAAAAACCTATTTGTCTTGGCCTGGTGAGAGGGCTTAGCTGGTAAAAATGATTGCTGCCAAGCCTGACAAGCTGAATTAGGTCCCTAGGACCCACGTGGTGGAAGGAGAGAGCCTACTCCTTCAAGTTATCCTCTGGCTTCCACATTCCATATATAAATAAATGTAATACAAACTTTAAACATTTTTCTGTGGTTTGAGAAATTTAATTTGGCTTCTAACTATCCCCAGTTCTTAGCACAAAGCTCTTAAAACCTTTGGATTTTCTTGAGTGACAATAGTAGCATTTGTTTATCAACAATGAGCTCTTTTGTATGCTAGTGAGGTGAGCTAGGTGGGTTCCTACAGGGTAGAAACTTCCAGCTCCGACTACTAACAGTCAAGAAAGTACCTGAAGACCAGCTGGAGATAATGCTATGCAAAGTTAATCCAGGGGGCTGGGGTGTAGCTCTGTAGAGCTCAGTTGTACTGTACTGTGTATGGGTAAAGCCCTGATTTTGATCCCCAGCACAGAATACACTGGTGATCCATATCTATAATCCCAGTACTTGGAAGTAGAGGCAGGAGGATCAAAGAACAAGGAAAAAAAATCCTTAAGAGCAAGATTTATTGAGCTTCAAGTTGCTAATAGCACTAAAAAGAATGGGAAGCCCCGCCTACAAACCACATCCTCAGCTCTGCACAGTTCCCCATCCTGCCGGCCCCGAGCTGTGTGCTTTGTAAACTGGTACATGCAAGTAAAGTCATTTCCTGAGTTCTCTGAGCCAATCCAGCAAATTAGTGAACCCAGTGACGAAACTCTAGAGCCCAACTTACGACTAGCTGTCTAAGAAACAGGAAATAAGTAACGGATATTTGGTGTCTACAGGGTGGCGGAGTGCAGATCCTGTCCTTAGCCGGTGGTACCTGACATTAAGTAGGTACCAAGTAGATGGTGTCAGAATGGAACTGGATTATGGGACACCCAGTTGGTGTGCGGGAAGAAAGCTGCATCCATCTCGTGTCTGAAGTTGTCCTGAGAGAAAAGGTGTCTTTTGCCGTTATTCTTTTCTTTCTTTGATTTTTAACTAATTTTTTAGTTTGCAATCAAAATGAGTTTTATTACACCATGCTCACACAGTATGGTATCATACTGCATTCATATTCATCCTGCTCACCACCCTTCCCCATCCCCCCTTTCTCCAACAGTCCTCCTTTCTGCTTTCACGTCACATGTGTATGTTTATCTGTTGAAAGTCTGACTCTGAGTGAAAGGGAACATGTGGCATTTTACCTCCCAGTGACCCTCTTTGTGCCTCCCTCTTCCTTCCTGCTCACCCCTCCCCTCACAGTCCCCTTCTACGTCCATGTCAAGTGTATATAATCTGGAGTCCACATGTAGGAGAAAACATGTAGGATTTGTGAGTCTGCCTTCTGTTGCTAAACATAGTGCTCTCCGATTCCATCCACTCTCTTAAGGATTGCGTACTTTCAACGTCCTTTATGGTTAAATAAAATTCCTTTGTTTATATATATATCTCATTTTTCATTTATTTGTCTGCCGATAGGCGTCTAAGCCATTCAGTATCTTGACTGTGTGGACGATGCGGTGATGTCGTTGCTGTTCAAACATCTCTGCCATCTTTACTCTTGGTTGGTTTGTTTGTTTGCTTTTGTTTGTTTGTTTTTGTTTTTGAGACAGGTTTTCTCTGTTGTAACTCTGGCTGTCCTGGAACTCACTCTGTAAACCAAGCTGGCCTCGAACTCACAGAGATCCTCTTCTCTCTGCCTCCCCAGTGCTGAGATTAAAGGAGTGTGCCACCACCATCTGGCTATTTTTAAAAATAACTTATTTAATTTTATTTTATGTGCATTGGTGTAAAGGTGTCAGATACACCTGGGTGCTGGGAATTAAATCCACATCCTCTGGAAGAGAGAACTCCCAACTGCTGAGCCATCTCTCTAGACCTCCCCAGGTATTTTCAGCTGTATGAACATGATACGTCTAGGTATGTCCATTTTTTTCTTTCTTTTTCAAAGAGCGTA
The DNA here is from genome assembly GCA_026225945.1 of Cricetomys ansorgei. Lineage (NCBI taxonomy): Eukaryota > Metazoa > Chordata > Mammalia > Rodentia > Nesomyidae > Cricetomys > Cricetomys ansorgei. The sequence continues at coordinate 1,269,197 of JAMJFZ010000020.1, forward strand.
ACATTTATTTATTTACTCGAGTGTGTGTGCATGTGTGTGCATGCCATGGCAGGTATGTGGAGGTCAGAGAACAGCTTTTGAGAGTCACTTCTCTCCTTTTACCACATTGATCCCAGAGGTTGAACTCAGGCCCTCAGACCTGGCATGAAGTACCATCAGTCACTGAGCTATCCGACTGGCCTACTTCTATTTATTTCTATATTTCTTATTTATTTTTCCTGGTGTTTCTGGAACCCTCAGCTTAAGCTCTTGAAGATTCAGATCAGAATTCTTTACCCCACTGTGATGATGACTCCTGTACTGTCAGGCTGCACCGTGAATGAGGAATATACTTTTAACAGGATTCTTCCCATGTCTCTTTCTGGTGAGAATCACATGGAGGTTCATGAGTAAAACCCTGATATAGAAATATTGGGGTATCTTTGTGGAGTTTTTCTCAGAAAGTGAGTGTTTCAGAAATTAGACATCAACCAAAACTCCCCCAAACCAATGATTTTCATGTTATTGTCTCTAGAATTCAAAGAATGAAATTAATGGACCATCAAGAATAAGTTTTAGGAAAAAGTTTATCATAGCCTCATAGGTAGGAGCTTAAGAGGGAAGAATATAGCCATGGCATTTAAGTTAGTCACGGAGGTCAGCCATGTGTTGGACAAGTCAAGACTCAGAAAGGAGGGCAAACCCAATAGAACCTCGTGGTAGCTGATAGCAACGGCACCAGGGGGTGAAAATTCTGGGAAGGAAAAGTACATTGTCTCATTAAAGGGATAATTATTCCTCCTATCTCCTTAGTGTGACTTAGAGTGAACCTGTCTTCCGGAGGGACTTTCCCTCAGTCAGATGATTGACCAGCACAACTGGATTAACTCTTCTTATGTTTTGAGTAACTTGGCTTGTTAGGTCTCCACTCAGGCAAGAGAAATAACTTTCTCCAATTAACTTCAACAGACTCCTGAGCAGACTCCTGGAATTATCAAGATACTTTGGACAGAAAAATTATGCATCAAAAATGCAAAGCTCATTTAATAATTTAGTAAATATTCATAGGAAAGAAATATTCATAGGAAACAAAAAGGCGTGTCATAGTGTAGAAGCACTGACTTGTACAAGGGTTTCGCTTCTCAAGAGTCCTTTGTCTCTGGCTACCAGTTTTATGCTCTTATGCTTCGTTAATTCTCAAGTTTTCTATGAATTCTTCTTTTGCTGTATATAGTTTTTGAGACAGAATTTTACAACTTAGCTGAAGCTGGCCTTGAACTCACTCTTGTCCTGCCTCGCTGCAAGTCGCAGGTGTTGTAATTACAGGTGTGAGCTCCCACACCTAGCTCAGCTCCTTTTGTGCTCCTGCTAGAGGCAGTATCCACTGGAGGGAGAGCTTGCATTTCCTCTCTTGAGTTTCCTTTTTCCTCAAAAGTAAGCTAATTGGTTGCCTTTAGATATCAGCTTTCTGATGGGGAAAAGAGGCCTTTTTCCAGTACTGGTTGTACATAATGCTAATTTAATACTTTATACAAGTAAGGGTTTATATAGCATGTTACAATTGTTTTTAAACTTGCACTAGTAATAAAGTTTGAGCCTTCATAACTATATTGTGCAATCATGTAATTATTCTTACTGTTATATTAGGTAATATAATTTTAATAAATCAGAGTGTCATTTTTCCCCCTTCTGCTGGAGGTGGAACTCAGGGTTTTATGCAAACTAAACAAATGGTCTCCTACTGGGCCATCCCTATCCATAGGAAAAGCTATGATGTTGAACACTTTCTAGTTTTTATTTGACTATTGCACTAATTTATTTGTGTGTGTGTGTGTGTGCACGCGCGCTTGACAGCATGTGGTCAGAGAAAAACTTGTGGAAGTTGGTTCTCTTCTTCTCCCATATAGGTCTTTGGGATGAAACTCAAGTTGCCAGGCTTGGCGACAAGCGTCTTCACCCACCCAGCCATCTCATGGCTCTTCAGCGCTTAGTTTTTACTTTACGGCTAAGGTCTATGTTCTTTCCACCTTTCTACACTCAAAGAAGAGCCTAATGTAGAATTACAAAATATTTTGGACGGAAAAATAACGCATTGAAAATGCAAAGCTAATTTAATAATTTAGTGAGGATTCATTGGAAAAAAGTGTGTTTTACTTCCGAAGCACTGATTCAGCATTAGTGTTGTATATTTAATATTTAATGCGTTTTTAAAGGAAATCCAGACCTTTGTAAACCATAATTATTTTTAGTTTAGGAATTTTAGGGTGGGAGATGGCTCAGTGGTTAAGAGCACTGGCTGCTCTTCCAGAGGTTCTGAGTTCGATTCTCAGCCCTCATATGGTGGTTTACAGCCATCTGTCATGGGATCTGATATTCTCTTCTGACATGTAGCTGTATATGCAGATAGAATTAAAATTAAAATTAAATTAAATTAAAATTAAAAAAGAATTCTATAGCCAGTGGGCACCAAAGCAAGTGTTCAGACTTACAAATTTTGTTTAATAAAGTAAGCGTGCTCTTTACTTTCATGCAACAAACACATATTTAAAAGAAAACCAGAAAATTATGGTTGAATATTGCTAGATTCATTGTCATAGAAATGAGAACAAAATGTTTAAATAGGCCTAGAGCACAAAGTATAGCAGTAAACCTTAATAGGGAAATGGATTGCGTGAAATGTGAGTACCAAAAGGTTAATAAAATGCATTAAGATTAATCTGAATATTCAAGACAATTATCAAGCTCTAGTTGAAAATTAACAAAGGCTTCAGACCGATAAATCACATAAGCTAAATGCAAGTCACACAAGAGTTTACTGACAAATGTATTGCAGTTAGCAGTCAGAGCACCCTTTCAAGAGCATTCAACGTCTGCAATTTGCCCAAAGTAAGAAACATGCAAACAAAACACAGAAATACAGTATCGACACCGTTGTGATCAAATAAACGTTTTTGGAGAACATTAAAAGCAATAATTATTAATAGCCACAACCAAGTCCGTCTGTTCGTTGTATAACGTTACGGACGGGATCTGTTTTCTAAGGAAATCAACCACTAGAATAAATAAAGCATGCTCATGAACAAGTACTGTCATTCTGTTTATAATACAAAAATTGGAAACAACCTTAATTACCATTGTAGGCAATGTAAATTAAATATTGTTATGCTAATCTACGGGTGATTATTTTTGAGAAACCTCTAACCTAGACAGCTTACACTTCCTGAAAACAAAGATGAAAATGAGGTTAATTAGGTGCTGCAGTGTTTACAAAATTTACTGAAGCTTCATGCTTGCGTGGAAAAGATTATTATGAGGTGATTAATTTGCATGGGCAGTGGCTGGCTTTTGGCACTGATGGCTGATGAGCCTACTGTCCTCACACTGTGACCTCGGTAGAGCTTAAACACTAAGGGCAATGGTAGCCTTCGGTGCTACAATGCTGCCTAGTGTGTGCAAGGTCCTAGTCTGGTCCCCAGCACTGACAAAAAAAATAAAAACGAATTAAAAAAATAAAGATGGAAACCGTGGTTTTGTGGACTAGAGTCTACATTTAATTTATGGATGCTTTGCATATATTTACAAAAGCTATGTGTACTTTAATATGTAGCTGTTAATCTAGCAATCAAATTGTGACTGAGAAGACATTTTGAGTAAGACGGAAAGGTGCTAAATCATGAAGCCAGTGAGAATAGAGAACAATTAGCTGCGTTCCCGGTGGCTTGTGAAGAATTCTGTCAATCTCAGACAGAGGTTGAAAATAACTTGTGTAAAGGTAAATCTTGAAGTGCACCCAAAGGATGCATTTCAGGAGATGGAACATCGTGTAGAGGGTGAAAGCATGCTTAGTCCTCCATTGACCTGGCTTTACGACAGTGACCAGATCTGTAGCTGCAGTCGTGGCTCAGAGAATGGGCACCACTGAAGGGAGCAATTCTGACTCTTTCATCATCGAATAAGCAGTTTTGCAGACCCATGCCCTTGTAGAATTATTATGTGACCAAGATAAAGTGTAAAGATGGCTTTGACACTGTAGTAGTCTGCTTACGTGGACTAGACTTTAAATCAAAATGGTAATTGATCTTTCTTATATAAATGCCACACACATGCCCACAAGATGACCTGTTAGAGACTATCTGACATGTTACTTTATTTAATTAATTGTTTTCTATTTTTTAATTGGAAGTGCCTGATTGACACTTGTGACTTAAAGTTGACATGCAATAGGGAATGTAATTAATTAAGTTTATAAATGGCATTTGAATGCCTGCTAAGGTTATAAATTCAAATTGCTATATTTTATCTTTTATTTGCTCTAGTTTGTAAGTTTTGATTGAAAATGTAATGTGTTTGAGAAAATATAAAATGTTCGACTTACAAATATGTCAGTTAAAAATGGCAGAATTTACATCTATGAAAAATGCCCCCAAGCCTTCCTTTGTGAGCCTACACACCAGTGAACTACTACAAATAAATGCATCATATTTTAACATAGAAAATCATTAAGAGAAATGTAAGAAGCAAACCAGTAATTTGCCAAAAAGAACTTCTACTACAGTGGTATTTCAGTTCTCAGCCTCTCTAAAATAGAAATATATTTAGAGTGATATGAATAAATTGACATTCATAGTTAGTTTCTAATATGTTGCATTTAAAGTTTTAACTTCCTCCCACCCTCCCCTTCCTTCCTTCCTTCTTCCCTGTTGCTTCTCTTTTCACCAAGGCAGTGTGTTTGCATGTTTTACACATCAAGAGAGGAGAGCCATCCATGAGATAGAACCCTCCACTGCTAGTGTGGCTGAGAACCTGAAACCCAGTAGTGCATGGCCCTAGGAGAAAACCAAATATTACTGTATCTACTAAAGGAAAAAGCAATAAAATAGCTTTAAAAAAAGAAAGAAAAGGAAAGGGAAGCCCATGTGTCTAGGTGGTTTTGGGGGCCTATGGTGTGATGTTAGCGAGAACAGGAAATGACAGCTGGTCTCTAGAATCTGTGTTTTTACTTTTTGGTGTGTTGCACACATGATAAGCAAGGCCTCTCCCACAAGCCACATTCTTAGCTCTCTACGGAACGTTTCTTACTTGTCCACCTGAAACAAAATTATCATTGTGACTTACAGCACGTGACAAACACTGACTACCACTAAAAGTTATTTCTTGATTTTAGCATTTACTACACAGCAGGGCCATGGACAAATATTCTCCATCTACAAACTCCATACCTGGCAAACGGAGATGTCAGTTAGCGCCTATCTTTTCTGCTGGGACATTTAAGTGTCTACAGCTAAGGCATAAAGGGCCTATTTCAAACACAGCCCAATAATCTGCAATTTCAAGATTGGAAACTATCTTAATTTCAAGCTTCCAGTACCAGCATGAAGCCATGGGTGGAAAGTCCACAGCTGCTTCATGTGCAAGATGCAAGTGAAACACAGGCACAGCAAATAGTTAACATCCTTGGGGCAGGTGAAACACAGGCACAGCGAAGATGCTGCAATAGTTACATCCTCGGGCCAGGTATGAGCAGTATTAACAACAGAAGGACATCTGTGTCCAGATTTGGATCCATTTCCTAGATAGCTCATAGCACACAGGCAAATATTTCAAAATCTAAAATCATCAAGTACATTTCTAATGCTGATCAATTTGAACAAGGAACACTCGGATGCCAGTACTGACCTCTGTTAAATCTCTCACCGGAGGCACCTAGCACATCACTCCTCAGCTGAGTGACATGGAGTTCTTTGTTCTCTCAACCTTGGCTTTCACAGTGATAGGCAGGGGATTGGGAGGACAGTTCCGTAGCTGTAGCAGGAGTGTCAGGCCAAATCACAGTAAGACATTCAAAATTACTGGAGGTATAGGTGTAGCACCTCAAGTTCAAAGCCAGCTTGGAGCACATAAAACCTGAACAACCTGCTGCTGTCACCAACACCAACACAAAGAGGTCAACACACAAGCCAGAGACAAGAAGCTCAAGCAGAATAAACACATTAACTCATGTATAGTATTAATTTTGCTCATGCATAACCAGAGCAAAATGACTTATAATGACAGAAACAGGCACTCAAAGTCAGGCTACTAATGGTCTGAGAGAAGCCCAGTTATGAAGGGGGACACAACTGGGGGGAGCTTTTGATTTTCAACAGTAAATTAGTAATGTGTGAATTAAAAGTGCAGCTAGCTTTTGTCAAATTTTGTCAAATTGGAGCGCTTTAAGCCAGCTTTAGAAAATAAAGTATTTCTAATCTCTCTATTAAAATATATAATCCTGAATTATGATGCCTAGTCTTTGAGGTTAGGAAAAAACCTTCCCAGTGAATGCTTTTCAACATTTTGCTCTGCAAGGAACATCTTGTCCTCTTAAGAGAAAAATGAGCGTTACCAAAGACCTCACAGAAATGACTAGAGGAGACGACTCTCTCCACATAAATATTCTCCTAGTATTCACAGCAGCAGCTTTGCTGAGCCCCATGCCTGTGTTCTGCCCCCACTCACACTCACCACCAAGACTCCCCGATGAGCTACTGCTCTTCCTTGTCATTGTGCTCATACCCCGTGTCAGAACATGGTGGATTATTCTGGAAACACCATGTAATTACGCCGGCCTCTGTGCTCGAGAGTTACCTCACCTATTTCACCACTCTACTTTCCTAACTGGGGAGAAGAAACCCAAGATATAAGGCATCAGCGGGAAATTGGCACCATGGATATTGGAGAACCAATGACACTATATTAAACTTCAAAATGAAAGAGGGGTCCTGAGGGCAAAATTCACTTGCTTCCACTCTCAAAGGTCAACAGGTAACAGTCTGCAGACTGCAGTGATTTTTCAAGTGGTCCGTAAATACGTCATATGTTTAGGAGTGAATGCTGTAACCTAATCATTTTGCTGGCTATAAATTCCCAGCCGTCAGAGCCCTCTGTGTTCCCGCTCAGCACCTGCTCAGAGAGGAGGCCAAGTAGGTCCGTGGCTAAACTAGACTGTCAAATGCTGATGTTACCTTGTTGTATTTTCTACACTTAACAAGCACCTCAGCACAAATTTTAAAGCATGCAGATGAAAATTACTTGAAGAAAATGTAGTTCTGAGTGCAAAAATATTTGCTTATTTTATTAGGATACCTAGACTTATGAGATCCAGTACTTTTAGCCAGCGTTTTGTTGATAGCAGGATCAAGCGCTGAAGGAAGACTAGGAATGGTACTAAAATTTTAAGCAATCCATTTTGGTGTCAAACGAAATAGTTGAGATTCTCTGGTATCTGCAGTTTGGAAACTTCTAAAATCCATGTCTTTTCTTCATAAAAAGATTTTTCACGAAAATTAAGGAATTTAAAAAAAAATTTTTTTAAAATGGTTTTTAAAAATGAGTGATCTGGCAGGGAACAGGGGATTTTGGAAGGAGGGAGGTGGGTAAAATAAGGGTGTCTGAAAAGCCACAAGGAATCACCGTATTAACTACTTAACTGGAAAAACCCCGATAATGTATGTAATTCCATGTATAAGTATATATATGTTGTTTTAATGAACTCTTCTTATCTGAGCAGACAGTGGTCCCTCAGGGAGCCAAGAATCACCTAACAGAACCTCAATATCAGACACGAGTTGTTGGCCAGGGCTAGCCGAGAGATTCCCAAATCATACAGCCTACTGCTGTTACCCTTAATTGCCTGTCAGAGGTGGAAGGTAAGTAAGTCCCCACTGCTGAAGACACCATGTACTTTAGACACAGGGCCCGGAGAGCCCTAAGCTGGAACTTACCTGAAAGTCCTCTCTGGTACTTTCATGGTACCAGAAGGTGCCATGCACTTCCGAAGGAGAGAGGCAACCATCACTCCTACCCACCGATGCCATCTATGAAGCATACCAACGACCAGCTTGGCACGGTAGCCCTAAGGGTGCAGTAGTGGCAAGCATGCTTTGGCTGTAACTCACAGGACTCTGTTTGGCGTAAGACCCACTGAACAGAAGGGAAAAATGCCTTGTACTGGAAATCCAACTAAATACTCAGAGCTAGTGAAGCCATGGCTACTTGAGGAGAATCTACAACCTCTAATTTACTAAACAAGCACAATCCCAGTCGAAAAACACAACAGTCTAAAAGCATGTGTCCTTCTACCCACGGATAAGTATAGTCTTCACCCCTCACCAACGAAACTTGATAACAACTACAGAAACCCACAACCAATTAAACTGCAAAGTTGTGGAGCCCCGAACATCTACGAAACACTCCTACACTTAAGGCTCAGAAAACACTGAGGAACAGGGAGCAGAAAGACTGGAAATGCCAGAGGGTCAGGGAGTTTGCTGTAACATTTCATTTTCTAATCACATCAGAAGCCACACTTACAAAATCTCACCAACATGACTGCCCAAATGTGAGCTGAACAACGATGACACCATGCCAAAGTGGGCAGGGAAAAAAAAAAAAAAAAAAAAAAACGCATGTGGCCTCAATTCTGCACAAAGAACTGTGGGTAACCGAAGGGAACCGAGAATGGGAGAAATGTTCTTCCCAGGGAAAAGCCCACCAGCTGGTTGTCCAGCGACAAGCAGCCAGCCCTGAAAACATATGTACGTGCATACAAGTAACATATGGACTGAACAGGTTATATCTAAGAATACATATGTATAAACACATACATATATTTGTGCAATGACAACTAGGGAAAACAGTGGCCACAGATTAAAGGAGGGTGGGTAGAAGAGCACGGGAGGATTTGAAGGCAGGAAAATGAAGGGGGAAATGCTGTAATTATAATGGTAATCTCAAAAAAACTCTGAAAATAGAATTAAGAAAAAAATAAAAAATATAAAAATTATTCTAGTATCTAAGTTCTAAGCCATCCAATCTGAGGGACTTTTAAGTGAGCAATATTTAATAATATTAGTGTTTTTAAAAGGTTGGATTATTATTAGTAGAAAAAAAGATTGTTTTTCTTTATTTGAAATCAACAGCTTTGTTTTCTCAAATCAATAAAAACTGATTTTCATTGTATTAAAATGAAAGGTGAGGAATTCATTACTCTGTAGTTTGCCTTTATCAATTCTTAGACTCAAGAAGGTGAGGAACTCTAACCATTAAGCAGTTTTAGTAGATTTAGTTGGTGTAATGATATCTTCTAAAAAAAATGAGTATTTTGCAACACTTAAAATGGTATTATTTTTAAAATATGAAGATTTCTGCCTGCTACAGTTTCGATTATAAGAAATCAGGTTTGTTATGAAAGGCTGAGCATTTACCAACGTTAGGGAGATCCTTGTTAGGTCAAGGTCAACTGACCTAATTACTTAGTTGGAGAGGAGATAGGAGTGAAAGCCATAAGCTCAATATGTGAACAAACTAATCACTCTCAGGAAGAGAAGAGCTTGTTGACAACACTGCCTGCAGGTATATCCTGTGCTTGGCCCCTAAATCTTTCCTATTAGCTACTGGGTAAGGAAAGTTATGGCTTGCTGGATCCTGCCACAGTGCTGGAAACAGCACTCAAGCCTGTTCCCAAATGCACAGAACAGCACACTGTTGTATTTGGTGCTGTGAATCCATATCTACTAAAATCGTTGGCTTCCATCAGGACAAACCCTAGAAAGAACGCAGCCCCATGAATACATGTTTTTTTCCTGTGGGCACAATGCAACAATTTGGTTATGCAGCTTAATGGAGGGATACAAACAGAGCAGGCAGCAACAACAACCAAGACAGGTGGAGCAAAGGAGAGGCTGGAATCCACAGGCAAGCCAGCTGCCTGTTCTTATAAATAAGGAAGAAAAAATTGTACACAAAAACATATCACATGCAATAAGCCATTTAATAATTTTAGGCACATAGTTCAGGGGCACTGATAATATCTACAGACTTGTGGATCCAACACAATTTTCAGAACTTTCTTGTCATTCCAGACTGGAACTCTGCACCCATTAAACAACAAATTCCTGTTTCTCTCTCTCCTCTCGGTCACTATCATCCACCACTCTGCTTACCATCTGTATGAATACCTCATATGAATTGAGCCGGTCATCCGTCCTTTTGTGTCTAGCTTGCTTAACTTAGAATAATGTTTTGAGATTGAACCATATTGTATAGCATTCATAAATAAAGTTTTATTGGGACAAAACTAGGCCTATTTATTTACATGCCACCCAGGGCTGCTTTCTCATTTAAAAGGCAGAGATGTGCAATTGTGATTGAGGGTTCATGGCCAGTGAAGCCTAAGATAGATCTTCTCTGACCCTTTTTTGAAAGTTTAGAACTCTAGTTTAGATTAGTACTTTAAAAGCTCTTTAAATTATTACTTGCCTGCGGCAATTTTGGCTTATTTCACAGCCTGAGAAATAGGATTAATGAACTGTTTATCACACTGTTGTCATTAATAAACAGCCTGAAATACCAGGATTTAAGTTTCCTTTCCTCAGGCCTGGTTACAGTGAAAGAGGGCTCATTTTCACATTTTACTGGTACACATTTTACATAATGAGGATGTGTGAGAGCTGATTAGTGAGTCTTGGTGCAGAAAGTTCCAGAGCATAACAGTTATAGACTGTAAAGCGTCGAATTTCCCCTCGTCTTTGTCCTCTTTATCATGCATTCGTGTGGAAGGGAGCAATACTCATGCAGTATGGAGCCACAGAAGCAGATCTTACATTTTTTTAGTTAAATGGATAAAATGACCACGGTCTACTTGAACTATTGAATGTAGTTCATTAGTTCGTCTGTTGTGTTAAAAATGGATGGGACTCTCTTTATTAGTGTCATTAAATTACATGTTGACAAGTACAAACTCGTCTGAGAACAATTTTCCTCTCTGTTATCAAAGCAACCAGGGAGGAAGTTTATGTTGTAGTTGTAAATGCAGACGCCATGGTAGATAATGCTCTTTCTCATGAGGTCGTGTTTTGATGATTTTTTTTTTTTCCTGCTTAACAAAATGCAGTGCACCTGGGCGTACAGTCCGGATGAGATAACACCTGTGTCATCACGTCTGATGAAATTAGTAGGGCCAAGGGACACTTCGCAACAACAACCAAACAATTGTATAGCGTTGAATTTGTGCTGAGCACTGTTCTGGAATGTTACACACGTCAGCCTGCCTGATCCTTGTGGCAAATATGTGGTCTAGGAAGTATATGATTGCCTCTATCTTACGAAACGAATATTACTATCTTCAGTGCTAGGTTAGGCTAGGAGTGGTAACTAAGCAACTTTGGTCTTCATTCTGTTTTGAAAATCACTTTCTCTGACTAACATTCCTAAGAGTCGGCTTATCCAGGGAGGTCCTATGACAGGAGACACCATAGGCTCTGACTCCTATGTCGTCAGTTCCTCTAGGTTGTCTTCGTCTACCTTACATGACTGACTTCTTCATAGTGGAGATGGGGTGCCTCTCCACTGTAACTTCTAGAATGTACTCCCCCACCTCCTCCCCATCTGCACACACTCTCTAGTGTGGTCACATCAGGCAACCTTCAGTTCTTGAAATGAGTTCTCCCATATCATTTCAAATCCACCTTAAACAAATTACATATCTTAAAAACCCTCGAAAACCTTTCGAGCACACAAATAACGACATTAATAACCATATAGCTACAAAGTTGTGCACCTGTCATCACCATCTAGCTCCAGAACATTCTTTATCAAGGTACCCAATAAGGAAGCTCCACACCCTTCCAAGTTTTCACCCCTTTTCTTTCAGTCCCTGGCAGCCAAATATCCTATTTCCAGCCTCTAGGAATTTAATAGCTCTAGACACTTCACATATATAGTCTGTGAGCCACTCAATGCTGTAAACATCCAAGATACGTTAGAGAGAAGGAAATGTTGAGTCTTGTGGTTTGGGAGGTTTCAGTCTGTAGTTGGTTGGTCTCCTTGCTTTTGAGCCTGTGCTGAGGCAATACTACTCCTGGCAGCAATGTCTGGCACAAGAAGCTGCTCACTTAACTGCAGCCAGAGAGCAATGGGAGAGGAAGAGGAAGAGCCGAGCTCAGCGGGCCTTCAAAGGTTTCTCCACTAACCTAACCATGTCCTCCCTCTGAAGGTTCAGCCACACCTTTTATTTTTGTGTGTAACTTATTAAGAGACTGTCAAATGATTTATACAGTGGCCGCAACATGTCACATCCTTACTGTCATTACATGAAAGTTCCTGATCCAACCTTATCATCTCATGTTTGTAAAATCGCTACCATCCTAGTAGTGGCTGTAAAATGATAACAGTGATTACTCCATCTTTGCTACCCTGAGTTCTTGTACTAGTGAAGCAAAAGGGAGCACTTGGTCCACATGATAGTGTAAGGAATCTGGGGAATCTGGCACGTCTCACTGCATGTGTTAGTGGTGTGACCTCATCAAGCCATCTAACTTCCATGTGGCCAGTTTCCTTATTTGTAGCAGGTTTTAACAGTATCTACACCAGAGTTGTTTGGAAGAGTACATGGGTTGCTATGTGTAGGGAACAGACCTGAGGGCTGTGAAGTGCTTGCCGCACAAACCTGAGGATTTGATTTGAAATCATATAAAAATGCTGGGTGTAGTGATGTACATTTGGAATGAATCTCAGCACTGGAAGGATGGATAGGAGGATCCCCAAGGTCTGATGACCAGCTAGTCTAGCTGAGTTGGTGAGTTACAAAGTCAGTGAGAGATTCTGTTAAAAAAAAGTAAGGTGGAGAGCAATTGAAAAAGACACCTGATATCAATCTCTGGCCTCTATGGGCGCATTCACTCTGTGCCCAGACTCAGGAACACACACACGCGCGCGCGTGTGCACACACACATCCAGGTGGGGGCACACACACAGGTGGGGAGAACATATGCACAGATGGGAAGAGAGAAGTGGGGAGAACGGAAGGAGAGGGAGAATGGAGAGAGAAGAAGGTAGAGGAAGAGAGATGGAAGAGAGAGAAGGAGAGAGAGAAATGGAGAGAGAGGAAGGTAGAAGGAGAGAGATATGGAGAGAGATGGGGAGAGAGAGAGAGAGAGAGAGAGAGAGAGAGAGAGAGAGAGAGACCCAAGAGAGGCACTGTGTTAGCTGTTATTCCTCCTTTTTACCCTTCCCAGGACTTCTGCTCCAGTCTCCACATCTCACCTTAGACTGTTTCCTTCTGGAATGCTCTGTTATCCAAACTCCTGACCTCAACCCAAGGTTGTGCTAGACATCCTCTGTTACTTCCTGAGTTTAGCACTTTGGAGGCACTTAGAAGATTGCTGCCTGGTTTTTGCTGGTCTTCCCTGGTCTAGCATAGTTTAGTGTCCAGCCCTCAAGAAGCTATATTGCTGTTAGTTGAATTAGTAAACGGATGAGTTATAATTAACCAGGGTTAGGGGATATGGTAGGTTTGTTCTTCCATGAGAAATGAATGCACTCAAGGTACAATGGGAGGATGAAGTAGCCATCGAGAGTGGCTGACTGCGTGAACCATTTGCATGGAAAAAGAAAACATTTCTAGTAAAAGGAACATCTGATGTAGACTTTGTACACAAATAAGAAAAGCTCAGGAGATTTAAAAGAAATCTTGATGACTACATACAGTGACTCAGGCTTGGAATCCTACCAAGAGAATCCGAGGTTTGTGGTCGGCCTGGGACACATAGTGAAACTCGGTCTCCAAAACCAAACCAAAGGGCTCTGACATACTAAACATCTAAACCTTGTGAGAATAGGAAACATTCACCCTGTCTCCCCGGTTCCTGTCGTTCCTCCTGCTTTGCGAACACTGTGAGGCAGCATCCCTGTCCATCACACCCTCCTGTCCATCACACCCTCCTGTCCATCACACCCTCCTGTCCATCACACCCTCCTGTCCATCACACACACCCTCCTGTCCAGCACACCCTGATGTCCATCACACCCTCCTGTCCATCCCACCCTCCTACCCATCCCACCTTCCTCTCCATCCCACCATCCTGTCCATCACACCCTCCTGTCCATCCCACCCTCCTGTCCATCCCACCCTCCTGTCCATCCCACCCTCCTGTCCATCACACCCTCCTGTCCATCCCAACCTCCTGTCCATACCACCCTCCTGTCCATCACACTGTCCTGCCCATCACACCGTCCTGCCCATCACACCCTCCTGTCCATCACACTGTCCTGTCCATCACACCCTCCTGTCCATCACACTGTCCTGTCCATCACACCCTCCTGTCCATCACACCTTCCTGTCCATCACACCCTCCTGTCCATCACACCCTCCCTGTCCATCACACTGTCCCTGTCAAGGTGTTGCCTTGTACCTGGCTTGAAACATCAGATCATGTGCTGAAACCTGGAACCCAAGTAAGCCTTTCCTCCTCTAAGTTTCTCTCTGCTCCTTGTCATAGCAATGAAAACCCTAATGCAGTAGTTATCAACCTTTGGGTATGACCCCTTTGATGTTCGAATGATCTCTTCATAGGAGTCATCTAAGACCATCTGCATATCAGATGTTTAAATTACAATTCATAACAGTAGCAAAATTACAGTTCTGAAGTAGCAACAAAAATAATTTTATGGCTGGGATCACCATAACATGAAGAACTGTATTGAAGGTTGAGAACCGCTGATCTTGTGACATATATAAAAGAAGTAAAAAAGAAAAAAAAAGGAGAGGAGGAAAGAGGAGCAAGACATAGATCATTAAAGTTCTTATCTGCTCAAGGCCTTGATTTGGAGTGAGGCAATCTGGGTAAGAGGGCTAGAGAGGAAGACTCCCTTGCCACACATGTCCACAAGGCCAATGTGATCTCTCATGATCAGTTATTCCAGGAACAGCTTGGGACCAAAGTCTGGAACATAAAAAGAAGAATATGTGGTTTTCAATTGAACTATTTGGAAACTTCTCTGGAGGAGGGAATATTTCTTTCTCCAAATTATACACCATGATGAGGGGAGAACTCACTGGCTGCTTTGAGACTTAGCCTGGTCCCCAAAACAGGCACTACTTCCTCTCAAGGAACTAATTTCCTATTAAAGGTCTCACTTTCCAGTGTTGCCACAGTGGAATCCAATTTAAGAATGAAATTGGGGGTGGACAGGTAACCATATTCAAACCACAGCTGCTTCCGAGACTGCAAAACTTGTTACCCAGTGTGAATGAGCTACTTTATTGTCGCACGCCGCCTTCGCCGATTAAGGAGACGGGACAAACAGGAGTCTTCTGACAGCAACTTTATTGAACAGCTCTTTTAGTTCACGGATGAGGAAGGACCCCGAGCCCGAAAATCCCTCGGCTTATATAGAGCTCCGGGGAACATGTGATTCTCTTATTGGCTCATAGATTGTACCTAATTAGCATTCAACTTACGAGTACTTGTGGCGCGATCACGCATGCGCATTGTCATTACATGCTTCCGTAAAGAACCAGGAAGCAGGGAACCGGCGCCATCTTGTAATGGCGATTACGGCTCCCGACATCTCCTCCTTTCTTTATAAATATGCAAAACCAGGATAGGCAACCATGAGATTACCGATCAAGCCCGCTGATCCAACAGCTTTGAGCGATCAAGGAGTTTACATGGAGGGAGACCCTGTGTATCTAAAACCCCGTGCAATGGGAACCTGAGCCCTGGGAGATACACAGGACTGTCTTAGGGAACCTGGTGCAATGGGAACCTGAGCCCTCAGGACATCTCTTAAGACAGTGTCTCAATGTTTTAGCATATTTAACCAAGCTTGAGGGGATGCTCCCTGTTCTACGGCGAGTAAGGCTTGAGTGATCATAATTTTGTCTCTTTGATGTTGTCTTTTAAATTTGCAGAGCAACCAAAGTGTAATCAACACTCCCGTCAGAGTCATACAGCCGAAAAGCCCGACTCCCACCCACTCTTTAAAGTAGGAAAAGGCAGAAGAAAGCCAAGTAGAAAGCCCCTGGGTGAGGGAAAGGTCAAGTCGAGTGGAGTTGATCTGTATAATGGCCATCCGTAATCTTCTCATTGTTGCATCAAATTCAGCAGACCAATTGTACTGTAGCTGTTGAGACAATTCTTTAGACAGGTTAGCCGCTTGAGTAAGATTTTCATATTGAATGGATGTCACACATAACCCAGGCATTTTTACCTCGCAGCCCAGTTGAGCCATCTGCCACAATATATCAAGCTGTTCCTGAACCAAATCTATACGTTGGTTTACAATCATGAGTCCACCTCTAATCTGAGTGTTCACAGAGGCTTGGACATCAATGGCTTGGCTGACCGAGGCTGAGAGATTGTTTAAAGTAGCGGCAGTTTCTACCTGACCAGACAGGGCCAGTGCAGAAGTAGTGAGAGATGCGGCTACTGCCGCAGTTGCAACAATGCTGACTATGGCCGCAGTTATACCAAAATCCCGCTTTTGTCTGAATAAAGTCAATGTGTTGGCTGTTTTCACAGGAATTGGGACAAATCGAGGCATACGAGCCACAGTGGCTGTTTGATGTAAGCTTGCGTTCCAGCATAAGGTATAGGAACAGTTGTTATAATTACAAACAACCCAAATAAATGGTGGCCACACACAAACTGGGGTGGCTCCAATTTCCTTTTTATCACTACTGATCTTTCCTATCGTTTCACCAGATGTTATATTATCTTCCAACTCCGCCTGAACTATACCTCCTCCTAGAATCATTGACATAGGTATTATATCTGAGCAACTTCCTCCTGAGCCACAAAGCAGCCATGCATCGAAAGGATTAATATCATAGCTAAATGGATCCATTTCGGTGAAATTACCATAGCCTTCTAATGGTGAAAATGTAAAAAATTTTCCTTGGAGACTGTGAGCCCTACGACTCTGGCATCCAGTCCATGGGAGGAGAGTTGCTCTATCTGCCATCTTGCCTGTGCAAAAAGGGGCATATTGTGGTTGTGTTTTTCTATTGGAGCGTTCCTCATCACTAACTTTTTGCCTAGGCCACCAGCCGTAAAGGACAGTGGCATTTGATTTAAAATTCTTATTTTTTTTTAACAATTTTTCCCATATGTGCATAGGAGAAATTTCCTAGCTCAATGCACGGTTGATCATTAGTATTATTAGATAAGATTGTAAAGCATAGGCTACCATTCACCCTCCAAGTCTCATTAGTACTTACAGCTGCTAAATTCTGGTCCATGGGCAAAAAGGCATACCCAAGGACTCGTTAGTTGTAAAGAACCGGGGGAATACCTGTGCATCATGCATCACTGGCATGGGTTTTGGGAATGTTGACATTATACCCCAACGAAGTTCTTCAGCTTGTGTCTGTTGGTTCAGGAGTATCCATGTCAGGATCCATAGTTCTGGGTGCCACATCTTCCTTTTCCTGTTTGATGATTCTGGTTAGCCGTGTGGGCACCCAGATTGGAGTGTCTTGATCCTGTGGAAAAACACAAACAGCTCCCCTGGATCTTATTAATATTGGATCCGGGCCTTTCCATTCATTATTAACAACATCTTTCCATTTGACACACTCCTTAGGTGTAAACTGTGAAGCATGTCTGTCTGCAGCAGACCGTCCTTCAAAATCCAAATTTAAAAAGTTTAACGTGAATAAGGTCAGGGAAATAGACTTCTTAGGTCCCATGTTAGGGCCTGAGCCTATTCCCCCTTTTTGTTTTTGTAAATAAACTTTTAATGTTCCATTAGCACGTTCCACTATACCTTGTGCTTGTGGATTATAAGGTAATCCAGTAGTATGATGAACTCTCATTTTGGCACAAAACTGTTGAAAGGTTTTTGAGGTATAAGCAGGGCCATTATCAGTTTTTATTTGTTTTGGTTTCCCCATGCGGCCCAAGCCTCAAGGCAATGAGTAATCACATGATTAACCTTTTCGCCTGAAAGAGGAGTGGCATGTATAATAGCAGAACATGTATCAACAGATACATGAATATATTTTAATTTTCCAAATCCATTATAATGAGTAACATCCATTTGCCAAATATGAAGTGGTTTTAACCCTCTTGGATTAACACCAAAAGAGGGGGCAGATCTAAAATCTGCACAATTAGGACAACCAAGAACAATCTCACGGGCTTGTGCACGTGTCAATTGAAACTTAATTCTTAAGGTTTGATCTGAAACATGATATAATTTATGAAAATCTATAGCCAATTGAACAGTCGACAAAGCTGTAAAAATTTGTTTAGTAGCTTTATCTGCTAAAGCATTGGCCGTAGCCATTGGTCCAGGTAACAAAGTATGTGCTCTTAAATGTTGAATGAAAAAAGGATTAGTTCTACATCTAATAGCAGATTGAATATCATGAAAAACGTCAGCAATAGGACTCTTAGAACTAATAACACCTACTACCTCTAAAATATTAGTAGCTTTAACAACATAATGGGAATCAGATACAATATTTATAGGTTCAGAAAATTTTCTCAATACCATAGCAACTATGGCACATTCCACTATTTGTGGGGAAACAAAATCAAATTGTACTTGATAAGATTTATTATTTACAACATAGCTCCCAATACCTGTACTGGAACCATCAGTATAAATGTCTATGGCATTTAAAAGAGGCTGTGAACTTGTTATTTTTGGAAAAATAACTGCATTTGTACTCGCAAATTGTAATACCGGATGTTTAGGATAATGATTATCAATCTTTCCTGAAAAGGTACATCTTAACACTGTCCACATGTCAATGGTTGCACATAGGGTATTTATTTGATAAGCTGTATATGGGCAAATAATCATCTTTGGTTCACATCCAAAATGTGTTATAGCTTGTTGAATGCCAATAAGTGCCACCTCAGCAACTGAAGTGGGATAATATGTCAACACTTTTCCTGGTGAACTATGTGAATGAATCCATAATAGAGGTCCATTTTGCCATAACACTCCTGTAGGTTGGTGAGGAGATGGGAGTATACATAATATAAATTCTTGAGAAAGGTCAACACGTGTAAGCATTGCCTCTTTTAAACTCTCTTCTACCTTATTTAACGTAGCAGATGCTTCAGGAGTAAGTTTTCTTGGTGAAGTAATAGCCGCATCCCCTTCAAGAATTTTAAATAAAGGTCTTAATTCGGCTGTAGAAAGTTTTAAATATGGTCTAATCCAATTTATATCTCCTAAAAGTTTTTGATAATCATTTAAAGTTTTTAAAGAATCTCTTCTAATAGTCACCTTTTGTGGTTGTACAATAGTTGGCATTATAACAGTTCCCAAAAACCGTCCCACCTCTCCTTCTTGCACCTTTTCTGGGGCAATAATCAACCCCCAAATCTTTAGGGCATCTGTAAGCATCTGAAATGCTTGATGCAATACATCTAAATTACTATGACAAAGCAAAATATCATCCATATAATGACAAATTTTAATTGTTTTAAAACAATCTCTCACGGGCTGTATAGCCTTTGCCACATAAAACTGACACATGGTAGGACTATTAGCCATCCCTTGGGGAAGAACTTTCCATTGATATCTTTTATCAGGCTCTTCATGATTAATACTGGGTAAAGTAAAGGCAAATCTAGGTCTATCTTGTTTTTGTAGAGGAATAGAAAAAAAGCAATCTTTAATATCTACTATTAATATCTCCCAATGTTTTGGCAAAGCAGATAAAAGAGGCAAACCCCTTTGAATTGGCCCCATAATTTGCATTTGGCTATTTATAGCACGCAAATCATGAAGCAACCTCCATTTTCCTGATTTTTTCTTAATAACAAAAATTGGAGTATTCCAAGGGGAATGAGAAATTTCTAAATGTCCTAATTTTTCTTGTTCCTCAACTAACTCTTTAGCAGCTAATAACTTTTCAGAGGTAAGTGGCCATTGGGGAACCCACACCGGGTCCTCTGAACACCAGGGTATAGGAATTGCTTCCTCAATGGCCTCTAGGAAAAACCCAATCCCTTTTTGTCATTTTTTTGTGTTACAACAATAGGACTAGTACGTCCCTGTAATTTTGTGCCTAATCCTTTTCCTGGCACGTATCCCATTTGTTTTATCATATTTTTACTTTGTTGTGAATAATCATTAGTGAGTATAAATTTCATCTGTGTTAAAATGTCTCTTCCCCACAAATTTATGGGTAAAGGAAGGACATAAGGAGTAAATGTACCTTTTCTTCCTTCTAGATCCTCCCAATATAACATTCGTGCACTAACATTAGGTGTATTTTCATAACCCAATCCTTGTAAAGATTGAGATGACTGATTGACCGGCCATTCTGAAGGCCACCAGGTAGATGAAATAATTGAGGTATCTGCACCCATATCTAATAATCCTTTAAACCTTTTTCCTTGTATTTTTATTTCTAAGGTAGGTCTTTTATCCAATTCTAAAGACAAAAAGGTATGTTGTCTTCCGGAATGGCCAAAACCCTGATCTTTTCTTTCTTGATCCCTACTAGGAAAGAGAGCATGTAAACTAGGCAACAGTAGAAGTTGAGCAATCCGATCTCCAGGTGATATCGAACTTATTCCTCTAGGAGAAGAACACAGTATTTGTACTTGTCCCTTATAATCTTGATCTATAACTCCTGGATGAACAACTAACCCCTTCATAGTTGTAGATGACCTACCTAGTACTATTCCTACTGAATTCTCGGGCAATGGGCCATAAAAATCAGAAGGTATAGGCTGACATCCCATAACGGGCGTTAATACTGCTCTGGTGGTGGCACACAGGTCCAGTCCTGCAGATCCACGGGTTGCTCTCCTGACTTCTCCTCGCTCACAAATCTGTGTTGATGGACTTGTTTTGTTTTCGCTATTGCCCCATACATTTGAGGGCCCTGGGGTTGGGGGCCCTTCTGTCCGTTTTTTGACTGATCATTTAGAGGCCTTCCTTGATTATCTTTTACTGATCTACATTCATTTGCCCAATGTTTTCCTTTTTTACATCTTGGACATGTGTCTGGCTGTCTTTTTTGACTTTGTTGATTATTATTTGTCATTCTACACTGTTTCTGCATATGTCCTAATTTTCCACATTTAAAGCATTTTAAATTACTAGCCTTTTGAGCTGACAAAAAAGCAGCAGCTATCCCTGCATTTGTCAAAGGTCCTCCAATCTCCCTACATGCCTTCATCCAAGCATTAAGACCTTTTCCTTTCCATGGTGTAATAGCATTTCTACATTCTTTTGTACATTGTTCAAAAACTAATTGTTCTATCAGTGGCAAAGCCGTTTCAGAATCTCCGAATATTCTTCCTGCAGCTTCCATCATTCTGGCTACAAAATCTGCAAATGGCTCATTTTGGCCCTGAATAACTTTTGTTAGATTGCCTGCTACTTGTCCCTTATTGGGCAAACTCTTCCATGCCTTAACTGCAGCATGATTAATCTGTTCATATACTTGAGGTGGATAAACTGTTTGATTTGCAGCCCATTGACCTTGTCCTGTAAGCATATTAAAATTCCATTGAGGATGCTGATCCGCTGCATTTTTTCTAGCCTGACTCATACAAAGATCCTGGAAAATGGATTTCCAGTCTAAATATTGTCCCATAGTGAGACATGCTTTTGTTGTATTATACCAGTCATCAGGAGTCATTGCTGCGGCGGTAAGTCTTTCAACCAATGCCACAGTAAATGAGGCCGTGACTCCATATGTCTGAACTGCATCTACTAAGGCCTTTAATTGTTTCAAATCCAGCTGAGAATACTGTCTTTGTCCTGCTTCTTCCCATACTGGAAAAGCAGCTCTAATCTTCTTTCTTTCTTTGTCTGAAATAAGAGAGTTTGTTGCCTTCATGTTGTCCTTCCTTTTCTTAATTTTTGGGCGCACCACCATTAGTTCCTCCAAAGGTGGCGCTGTTGGACTACACTTAGGTGCATAAGGAGGATCGGGTCCATATCTTTTCTGTTCATACCTAGCGGCTTCCTCTTCTAACTCTGCTCTTTCTGTTGGGTCTAGTACTTCCTCTTCCTCTTCTTCTGAACTAGATTGATCTTTTTTAGATTCCTCCCCCTCCGAGGACGTCTCCCCAGAGGAGGATGACTCCACCCTAAGGTTTCGAAACTCATCCAATGCGGGGTACAGTCTCTGTCTACTTTCCCGCTTTTCTCCTTCTTTATCTTTTTTCTGTTTTTCTCTGTCCTTTTTATCTTTTTGTTTCTTTTGGGGAGGTTTATTTTTTACATTTTCCCCCTTCTTTTCTGCTTCTGATAGACTGTCCTGATGATCAGCCAATGCTCGCTGTCCCTCCCTCACTTTGTCTTGGCATCTGTCGTCCTCTATGCAAGCTCTAATCATTTTAAAAATTGGCCATGTGCCTGGTCTCAATTTTCCTCCTTCCTTTTCATTTAGCAGGTCTATCCCAAGCTTTTTCCATGAACTCTTAGATAGCGACCCAGTAGTCACAAACCACGGAGCCACTCTATCTACTTCCTTTAAAAAATTACGCAGCACCCTTTCCGGTATCTTAAGCTTCCTCTGTAGGAGCAACGCCTGCATTGCTTCCAGAATCGGCTTCATCTGACCATTTCCCATGCTTCCTTTATCTACAGGAGCGGGACAACACCTACTCAGTTATTTACCTGAGACTCACAGTGATTTAATCTTTGTCACAAAAAGGGTACGTGCATTCCCTTCCAGGCTTGTGGCAATTGATACAGAAACAGCACAACACGATGAGAATAAAACAAAGCAAAACGAAACAAGCGAGCGCAACAAACGGGTCGCTCAGAACAATCATACCTTGCAGAAAAGTGCCTAGGCTCTCACACCGTCAGTTCTGACTCCTCTTCTGATGAGCAATCAGGGGTCCTTCAAGTCGTTCTTCCACCCGAGACATCGGCAAGTTCCCGGGTTTCGGCACCACTTGTCGCACGCCACCTTCGCCGATTAAGGAGACGGGACAAACAGGAGTCTTCTGACAGCAACTTTATTGAACAGCTCTTTTAGTTCACGGATGAGGAAGGACCCCGAGCCCGAAAATCCCTCGGCTTATATAGAGCTCCGGGGAACATGTGATTCTCTTATTGGCTCATAGATTGTACCTAATTAGCATTCAACTTACGAGTACTTGTGGCGCGATCACGCATGCGCATTGTCATTACATGCTTCCGTAAAGAACCAGGAAGCAGGGAACCGGCGCCATCTTGTAATGGCGATTACGGCTCCCGACACTTTATGTCTTCCTAGGAAACAATGGGGGAAATTCTCAGTCACCTTTCACATTCTTTCTTCAGTGACTACAAGGGAAGTTTTCAAGACTATTTATTATGGCTTGTTATCCACCATTACCCTACAGTGGCTCCAAGGCAGGTTGGCTTTTCTCACGTTTTGTTGCAAAGGTAGTCGAACTCTTTCAACCAGGTAAGGAGTAGCCAATGTCACTCATCCAACCTCCCACGCACCACAGTCAACTTCTGTATTGTTCCACCAAAGCGCATCTAAAACTTTCCTTAAGTTTCTCTTGGGCATAGATTGAATAAACAGATAGCGACAAAAATGTCTAAGAATAGCAACCTATAGCTTTCTTTCCCGTTCAAGCGGAAAGACTAGGATACATATAAACATGACTATAATAAATTCCAGCCATGGAATGCTAGTAAAATGTGTCGGTCTAGTGACGTAAAGGATGCTGACTAAAGACACGTCCCTCATTTGATGCAGTGTTTCACGTAGGCTGGGTTGGCTTCAAACTTGCTACATAGCCAAGGTGACCTTGGAGTTATGATCATTCTGCCCAAGACCCTGAGTTTCAGGGTTACCGACGAGTGTGCCCCACCACACAGTTATGCAGTGCTGGGCATGGAACCCACAGCTTCAATCATGCGAGGCTAACTCTGCCAACTGAGTTACAACCACAGCCCAGCTCCATCTCTTCTTTGACCAGAACTTTACTTAGTCTAATATAGTGACTGGGGTAGAACTTAATGGTTACATGAATCTGCTTTTCTGGCCTCAAGAAAAAGACGGCCACTCGACACTGGTCATATTTCACTGTCCTCTTCCTCAGTGATTGAGTGGTGGTTAGAGCTTCGAAAGAGTGGTTATTTTGAGCTCCTCATGCAGATTGCAATGATTCACTTGGGAATTATTTTTAAAAGGCATTGGACAAATCGTAAAACTCCTTTCTTTTCCCTAGGGATCAATGCTTGACACTCTGAGGGAGCAGAGAAGATTGCTTTCTCTTGGAATTATGTAGCATCAAGAGGTGCCACTTCTGAGGGGAGGCAAATGAGCAGAGCTGTGGGCAGAAGCGCAGACCCTGGAGTAGACTCCATGGAGGCAAAAACCGCCTTGATTTACTGCGTTTTGTACACCTCTTTATCTTATTCATTTCAGATCACACATTCCCAGGTGCCTGACATTGAAGGTGTTTTTCTAGGAGTCAATTTATTGTGCCTCCCAGGCACCAATAACTTTCAGTTTGCTTAGAGCGATCCCACAAAAGAGCACAAAATGGGTTTGACATCTAGTAACCTAGACAGGTTAGCCTGATGAGAGTGAAGCGTTCATGTCAAGGTGGAGTCTCTCACAGTGGTGGCTAATGACCGTAAGCGCCAAGTGAATATGGTTGGGGTGACTGTTGCTGTGAGATCAGGCAGAAAAGCATAACTCATCTGCTGTGACTCTGTGCTGAAGAGCCTGCCAATGCACCAAATCCCCAGTAGGCTGCCTGTAAAGAGAGAGCGTGGCTTCCTCCAGCACCAGCCCTCCTGCACAGGGGATTCAGAGCTTGGTAAAACTGAAAATTACAATGGGCTGGTCATTTCATTTCATAGACATTTCATGTGCCCCAGGCTGGCTGCAAATTTACTATGTAACTGACTTTCCTGCCTTTATGCCAAAAGTTCTGGGATTTCAGGCATGCGTACTATGCTGGGAATCGAACCCAGGTTTCTTAAGTTCTGGACAAGTACTCTACCAACTTAGCTATGGCCCCACCTCAGTTTTTTTTTTTATATTTAATTGAGACAGAGACCTTCTATGCAGCCCAGGCTGCTCTCACACTCCTGATTCTCCTGCCTCAGGCTCCCAACAGTGCTGGGATTGCAGGTGTGTACCACTACACTGGGCATGATAGATTTCTTTACAAATGGAGAAATGTACGAATCCCATAAAGTCTGTTTGCTTATGTTAAACAGTCACGTATGATCCTTTGAGCTATATCTCCATCCCATAACCCTTTAATCTTAATGCTTCCTAATTTATTTGTCCACCTGGTATGCACACAACTTACAGACACAGAACCCTGTGTGTAAGCCATTGGGCAAAACACTTTGCAGAGAATATTGATGAATCAGAAAGAGGAATCTGGGCGAGTTTAAGCAAAAGCTAACAGTGACATATGCCCAAGCTGTGTATAAATGGCCATGAGGTAAGTGCTCTAATGCAGCTTCTGGGGTGTCACCAGGAAAGATGATATAGGGTGAGCTGGCAGCATAGTCTGGACCTTAGAGAAAAAGCATCACTTAAGACTGAGAGGTGATTTCATTAAGCATGGGAGAGGGTTCCTGCAGTACATGTGATGGTCAAGCAAGACACCAGCTTGACCACAAAAGGTAAAGTTATAAACTGAAGAGCTAGCTTGTCCTTACAACATGAGAGGTCATGTTTGTTCTGTAACCAATGGGGAGATGTTTGTCTTCTTAAACTGGGGAGCCATGTATTTCAAAAACACTAGACGAGGAGACGCTCTCTGTCTCTGGGATGAACGCATGTAAAAGAGGCCCTGGATGACTCTCTAACCATTGCTTTATCTTCCAGTCCAGTGTTCTTTCTTTTTACCTTGAAAAAAAATCAGAATTGTCCATCACATTCAAGAGTAGCAGTTTATAGTTATCATTCCCATCGTCCATTCCTGAAATAAGTATTTTTATTATTTTAAATTATGGGTGTTTGTGTACGTGTGAGTGGGTATGTGCACGTGAGTGCAGGTGTCCACAGAGGCCAGAAGCACTGAGTCCCTCTGAAGCCCGAGTTATCGGCAGTCACGAGCCACCTGACATGGGAACTGAACTTATGTCCTCTACAAGAGAAGTGTGCGCTCTTAACTGCTGAGCCTTATCTTCAGCCTCCATATTGTTGACTTTTAGTGATTTAACAGGGTTTCCTTTCATTTTTAGTAACCACTTTTGGTTCTTATTCTTAGAATATTAATGATTATTAAAGTTGAGTTCCTTAGTTGTTTTTTTTCTGAGATAGAGTATCTTGTAGCCCAGGCTAGCCTTAAACTGGTCATATATGTGACCATGGCCTTCTCATTCCCCTGCCTCTGGAATGTTGGGAGTATAGACATGCAACACAAGGCCTGGTTTATACTTGTGCAGTGCTGGGAAAAGACCTCAGGTCCTTGAGCATGCAGGTAAACACTGTCAATTTAGACATATTCCCAGCCCCACTCTAGTATTCTTTGATCTTGTAGGCCACCCAAAGTTGCACTGTGAAGTATATATCAAATAATCCTCAAACTTCTGCAGTGACATGAAGTGACTAGATGCTCAGGGCTGGTGATCAAGGATCTCCACGTAGCTCTAAAGGAAAGCGAGTGAAGTGGCCTGGGGACTTTGGATTGGCTGAGACCAGAAGACCGGACTCATCCTGTCTTCACAGAGGAATGTGAGATGTGCACTCACTCACTGTCATCTGGAAAACCATGTGACTGAGTGTTCTTCCTGAGGAGCCAGTTTTTAGGAGTTGATACGTATTAAAACTATAGACCAGCTCAATTAATGCCTTCCCAAGAAACTTTGCACTTGCCCGCCTGTGCTCTTCAGCTAGGAATGGTGCGCATTGCTGAACATTGTACTTCCCGTAATCCCTTCTGGGAAGAAAGGTGAGAGCAGAAAAGAGTAGCACATGGAGAGAGCCATGGGAACCAGATCCTTAGCCAGACACAAAGGCAGCGGGTTTGGCTATTCTCTGACAACTCCTGCCAAGAGCCTCCTGTTCAATTCCTAGCACCCTAGGTGTTGAGTCTCAAAATATTATTTCTGGGAAAGCCTCGTGAGGAGTTGATTATTTCTTCTGGATTATTTTCCGTCGTCATTAGCTCTCTGGCATCCAAACTTTGTTTTCTTTCTAAAGTTTGACCAGGACCCAATAGCCTGTGATGGATCCAATTCTGCTTAACATAGTTAAAGCACATCCAGTTGTCTTTGACTAGGATGCTGAACTCCAGCTGACCACAGAGCTTTTTCCAGAAGGGCCCAGGAGGACCAGAAGGCATAGTTGAGTGGCAATCTTCTCATATACCATCTATATGCTTATCTGTTTTCTTCTCACAAATACAGGAATAAAAGGTGTTCATTTTTCTGAATCTCTTTAGATAGTAAGGAACAACTAGTAAAATTTCTGTAACAGGTGGTGCTTGGCACAAAGGAAAATACTGTAAGTCCACCTATGTAGCAATGGACACCTGGATGCCAGCAGAACCAAGAAAACAGAAAATAATGTCAAGTCCCAGAAGAGCTGGCACTTGAACCCAGGATGCCTGGTGGGCCACAGCAAGAGGAATTGCAGAGTTTCATTCTATGGCCTGCTGATACTCTTTGGTGTCAGTGAGCTGACATTTCCTGACTTGCCTGCTGACCATGATTCCTGGTCATTCAGGCTTTCTGCTTCCTCAGATCAGGGGCGTCTCAGAAGTATATGTGGCCATGACCCAGTCTGAGTGAGCTTTGGCTCCTCTGACAATAGAAAGAGCTTTGGCTCTCTGAAGTTCTAAAAATTCTTAAGAATGAGAATCAGATTGACCAAGCCCATTGTTTTATGCTAAGCATGAACTTACTGCTCAGACCGGCCATGTGGGGGATTGGGGAAGAGCACATTAGCAGAGAGGTGATCTGCGTTCATTCATGCTTTCCTTCCAAAAGGCCTCCCCTTGACCCCCTCTCTCTGGATAGGTAGTAACATGTAGTTTAGACTGGCCTTGAACTCAGGACCCTCATCTTACTTCAATGTCTTGAATATTTAGTTTATAAGCATGTACCACCACACCTGGTTTTCTTCTCTTTTATCTAGTAGGGCCATGGGGCCAGTTTTTATTGATGGAATATGAGCACAAATTTGTAACACTTCTAAATCAAGGCAGTTAGCTATAGATCTTCTGATCTCTTTTCCCTTCGTAATATAAGATAGAGGCCAGACACAGTCGTGGAGGCACAAGATCAAAAGAGCCCAAGGCCCTGTGGAGGACAGTGGCCAATGTACCTAGATCTCTACAGTAGATGGTTGCAGCTGAGGCTGACTTCTGCTGTTGATCCACAGAGGCTGAGGTTCATTTGGTATGGCACCTACTGTCATTTGGACATCAGTGCTTACTGGGTTCGTGCATTAGTTTTGAAGGTCTACCTTACAGAGTGCCAGGACCTGGGTGGCTTAAAACAAGAGTAAGGTTCTTGAGGCTAGACCACACAAATCAAAGTGTAAACATGGAAGGAGAAAGACCCCTCCCCCGAGTTTCTAGCTGACAGTGGCTGGTTACGTTTAGTACTTCTTGACTCCAGGCTGAGGCCCTCCTATATTGTTGCCACTGGGTTTTCTTTATTGTATTTCCTCTCTGAGTCTGTGTTTGAATCTCTCCCTATCCTATGAAGACGCCAGCCACTGTATATATAGGGCCACCTGATCCAGTAGGGCCTCATTTTACTTCCGAACCCTTGATGCCCAAGGTCCCAGTTCCAGGATCCAGGTGGATATGAATTGTGGGAGTGCCATTGATTCAGTTCCTCATAGCAGGCTAAGCCGTCAAGCAAAAGCACCAGAATCTTGGGAGATTTGAGTTAGAATTAGCAGTTATTTATGAGTCCATCCTTCTCTTACACAGTCATTGGTATCATTTTATTGTAGTTACGTTATCAGAGACTCTGGGAGCATCTAGACAATGAGAACAAAGAGTCGAGAACATCGCTGGGTGTGGTGGTGCACGCTTTTAACCTCAGCATTTCAGAGGCAGAAGGGTCTCTCTGAGTTTGAGGCCAGCCTGGTCTGCATAGCCAGTCCCAGGCCAGCCTGGGCTACGTGATAAGTAAGACCTTGTCTTAAAACAGCAACAACAAGAAGAATTAGGAACATTAATACTGCAGAAAGATGACAAAACGTGGCTCTTCAGAGCGTCCCTTTAGACAATGCAGGCAAATTGAGCATCAAAGAAAAACAATCCATTTTAAAGAGGCAGTCCTCTGTTCTTTGGGTTTCATGTGTTTTTGTTTGTTTGTTTGTTTGTTGTTTTGTTTTGAGACAGGGTTTCTTCTCTGTTGTAACTCTGGCTGTCCTGGAACTCCCTTTGTAAACCAGGCTGGCCTTAAACTCATAGAAATCTGCCTGCCTCTGCCTCCCAATTGCTGGGATTAAAGGCCTGCACCACCACTGCCTGACCTAGGGTGTGGTGAGCCCTTCAGACTCTGGGCCTAGACCCTGCTGTGAGCCTCTGGCTATCCGGAGATCTTCTGAGCTAAACTGAGTCATGAATAATTAATGACTGCCTGAGAGCGGCTTGTTTACAGGGAAGCCAAAGCCCCCTGAAGGGATACTTCTTCTCTGGCTAAACTTTTAACTTCACCTGGAGAGCTATTGTCCTAAGCATCTAACTCCACTGGAGAGAGGCTGTCTCCCCTAGGTAAACATCCCGCCTCAGCAGGGAAGTTGTCCTGCTCTGATACCTATCTCATTCAGGATGTTTTACCTATGCACTGTCTCACCTTGTAATTAACACCTTGGTTCTAACCCCTGTAGCTGCATGTAGCCCCCTGATGAATGGGGTATAAGATTGGAGGGAAAAATAAAATTTCAGCTCCATTCCATCTGAGCACATGATACTGTGTGTGTTTGGTCTATTTCTTTCCCCTCGCGTCTCTTCCCCCTCTCCTCTTTAGACCCTTCAGTCCCACTCTCCATCCAGGTACTGTCCGACTTGCCAGACCGGCCCTGGCACTAGGGGCAGATTTTTCTTTTCTTTTTTCTTTCTTTCTTTTTTTTTTTTTTTTTTTTTTTTTTGTGTGTGTGGGTTCCATGTTTTAGGTGGAGACTGATTTTATCAGATGTGATCTCCCTGCGCTGTACTGAACTTCCAACTCAGCATGAGAGTCACATGTGCATGCTTGAAGGCAGAATGCAGATGCAAAGAGTAGAGGTCTAACTCCGGCCTCCAAGGGAAGCAGCACCCAGACCTTCAGAGGGGTTTGCCAAGTGTACCCGAGTAGGCAGGGCAGGCCTTCAGAGGGGTTTGCCAAGTGTACCCGAGTAGGCAGGGCAGGCCTTCTGAGGAGTTTGCCAAGTGAACTTGAGTAGGCAGGGCAGACCTTCAGAGGGGTTTGCTAAGCGTACCTGAGTAGGCAGGGCAGGCTCATCTCCAAGGGCGGTTTTTACATCGAATGTGTAGAAGAAGGGGAAGTGGTGATAGTGTTGAGAGAGAATACAAACATTCTAGCGAGAGGAGACAGCACAAGACCATGAGGTAGGAAATGCCTTGTCCTTACCAATACCTGCCAGGTAAACAATTATCTACTTCATTGTTAGCAACCTGAGGATCACAGCAATCAAATTGTGAGGGTACTGTGTGCAGTACTTGCAGTGCAGTTACCTTGCAGCCTTCTGCTGTGCAAGGAAGGCCAGTGCTAAGCAGTGCCCAGCCTCTGTGAAGCCATCTTCCTTTTATTTCCTAGCATGTCACCATTCTGACATTTAATAAATATCAGCTACTCAATTCATACCTCTTCCAACTCTTCAGGGCCTAAGCTGCCGATGATCGCTACATGAGGTTTGCTCTCCAAGCAGCCTATGTGAACATGAGCCACAGTGGAACAAAAAGCAGATCATTCCTGGCTTCACAACTAGAAAGGGACCCAAATTACAGCAGCCTCTCCCCATCCAGTCTGCTCCCTTCCCCCACCCTCTCTCAGCTCACCTTACCTCGTGCCGGACTCTGATACTCTCTTCTTTCAGGTAGTGATGCTTTCTAGTCCTTTCTTAAGCTACCCTCTATTTTATTTCAACATTTTAATTTTTCATTATTGTAATAAGAAATATCACACACACACAAGGCAGGAAGTTTACTATTTAAATCATTTTAGGTATTTAATTAAGTGCCATCTGTTGAGCTGTCCTAGAGCTAAGAGTGGGTCGAAGCCTGCCTTGAACCCTGGAATTCTCACCCTGAGAGCCACAGGAGTTCCGTTCTCCTCGCTTTCTTAGCCCTGGCGAAGCCGAGCTAAATATTAAATACTGTCTCCTTCCTTCATTGGCAAAGGAATATGGCTTGGTTGGTGTTCATGCGAATGCTGTAGCTGGAGGCCTAGGGCTGAGCCCATTTTCTGATACCGTGTCTTCCACTCTTCTCTGTGAGACCACATCTTATGTAGGAGATGCCCTTGCAGGACCTTGACACTTAGACAAAGAGCTCCACATGTAAATAGGGCTACTCCAGTATCCCTATCTTAACCAATGGCCACATCCCTGGGTACCAAAGACCCTCCCCTGCCTTTATCTTATAAATGTAACCACCCTTGCTTCAATAAACTGAGATGTTCCACTTACAACACTCTCCCAAGAATCCTGTCCGTTCTCATCGGCTCATAGGTCTCCCATCTAAGACTTAAGGGTCTGGCGTAGACTCACGCTCCCACTGAAGTTGCCCTGGGTAATGATTTACAGTAGCCATTGATTACATTGACAGTCCTCTGCAGTCACCACCGTTTATCTGTTTCCAGCATATCGGCACCATCCCAAACAGAAAGTTTCCAGAAATGGAATAATAACTATCCTTACTTCCCTTTCCCCACTGTACCTGGAAACCTCTATTTACTTTCTCTCTTTATGAATTTGTCTATGCTAGGTACCTAGTGGAAATGGGATTAGGTTTATTTCATTTATATAATATACAATTCTCTCACACTGTGTTGTGCATCAGGATTCTCTGCTTTTGGTGGCTGAATAATATTCTCTTATACTGTTACACCACATGTTTGGCATAGAAAGGCGTCGTGATTATCAATCTACATTTTTTTGTTTTTTTTGAAATGGCAGAATGTTAGCTTTAACTAAGGAACAATGGGCACATCTTTGAAACTGAAGGGTCTTAAATTGTTGTTGACTTCAGGCAAACATGGAGCTTCCTGGACCAAATGCTGCTGAGATACCAAATGCTGCCCTGTTCCACTCCTGGTACTTGTCTAACTTTCCCTCTGATTCCCTTGATACCCTGTAGTGGGACTGTAGCAGGACGTTTTGAAGTCTGTCCTGTGCAGCCTTCCTTATGCTTGGATGTCGCTTTGACTTTTGGGAACAGTGTAGGCATAAAAGAGGCGGTGGCAGTTGGAATTGACAGTTAGTAGCAAGGGACAGTGGATGGGAAGTCAGCCACCAGGATGAGACAAGGGACGGTTTCTGGGAAGGCTCAGACAGAGGACAGTTGCTTGGAAGAAAGGCAGCCACCAGACTGAGACAAGAAGACTGCTAATGGGATAAAAGATTTTAGAAGTTAGTCCAGTTCTCCAGGTTTAGACAGATAAAGACAGCCAGGAGGGGCTGTAAAGATTTCTTCCTTTCTCTCTTTTTCTTCCTAACCTTTTAAAGCCAGGGGGTTTAAAAAGCTCCAAGTTAAGAATCTGTGCCAGTAGCAGTTGGGACAAGAAAACTAGCTTTCAGTTACAAGCAGTTACAAGCAGGGCAAGAGAACCAGGAGGCAGAGTTCAGTTAAGAGTGCAAAAGTAACAGTTACAATTGGCTCCAAACAAATAAGGCCTCAGAGCTCAGATACAGCATCAGAAACCAGAGACAATCCTCCTCTCCCCTCCAATCTCCTCTTTGTCTCTGGGTCTGGGTCTCAGCTTTTCTTTTCTCTGGACTGATGCTGTTCTCCTGAAATTTCTTTGCTTTAGTAAAGGTAAAGATGCATGATGGTGCTTCCTGGAACAATCTGTGTGCTGTGAGATATGACTGGAGAAGGACCCTGCTGGGGCAGCTGAGTGTCTTTGTTTTAGCACTGTGGACAGAGCCTCCTCCCTGCTCTCCACACAGGAGAGGCTGCGAGGTGAAGGAGGTACTTGCTCTGTGCAGATGGAACCATGGCCATGGACTGGCTTTGGGGTCCTTTTGCATTGTGGGAACAATCTGTGATAGTTCTCCTCTTTGAAGCCAGTATCACTATTTCACACCATAGTTAGATTCTTTGAACACTGGTCTAGCAGAAGCAGAAGAGAAAAGGCAGGAAGCAGATAGATAGCTGGGTGGACTGCAGTTGTACGAACTGCTCATCTCCTCTGAGAGTCACGGAATCGCTGAGTCATGGATACATCATGAAAAGAAATCCCTTTCAAAACCACAAACCTTGTCAATTTTGACGAGTTTGGAGGTTCAGAGTCCCTCAGGACCGCTCTGACTCGTCAGTATCCCTTTTCAAATGAATCATGTGCACTACATAGGTGACACCTATGTACAGTTAATGATCTTTCCCTCATGACTAACGATGATCAGAGACCGCCATAGCAACCAACCCAGCTCTGAAAAGTTCCCAGTGTAGAAGAGACGTGGGTTTGAGGGAGCTTTTTCCATTGAGCAGTGTGTCAATGCTGCGTGTGAATGGATAAGTAGAAAAAAAGACGTCACCTGAGAACGGTAACGTCAGGTCTAGCACCCTCAGGACAATGACACAGCAGAGCCTTCCTTACTCCCGCCTAAGTTGCTTTCAATTCTAAATCCTCAGTGAAAACTAGAAAAGTACAGTAGACACAACATCTCTGCTCAATTTCTGACTGTTTGGTCTCATGTGCTTTCTGAAGCATTGACAGAGAACACTCCTGACTCGCTTTTACTTTTTATCTTATTGTTTCTTTGTTTTTGTTTATTTTTCTGTCTTTGTTTTTGGAGACAAGTCTCATATGCCTTGCGCTGGTCTTGAACTCACTGAGTGTATGTGGAACTCATGATCCTCCTGCCTCCGTCTCCCCAGTGTGGTGTTACAAGTGTGTCCCACCATACCTTATTCCATTTCACCTTCATTTCTTCAGTTTTTTAGTGCATGCATGTGTTTGCCTCTCGCATGAATTATCATGTGCCACGATGAAAGTAATTTGCAGGGGTCATTTTTCTCCGTTAGCCATTTGAGTTCTAGGGATTGCACCCAGACTGTCAGGCTTAGAGATGAGCACCTACAGTCACTGAGCTCTATTGATGACTCTATCTTACTTTTAAAAATGCTGTTTATTTTCAAAACATTTACAAACCCCAGAATTACAAAAATAGCCCATCCTATGCACCTTTTGTTATGAGGTAAACCCAGCAGAGACCACCGCATGGTTACTTTTGAAACTGAAAAGAAATTCTTCACTGCTGGCCAGTGGCTGTATGGGGAACTTGCCCAAATCATACAGTGTCAAACTTCAGCTCTTTCTTTGTCTTTTATGCACAAGAAACATATCCTGGTCGGTACACTTCAGTTAGCAAGAAGCAGAATTACAGAGGTCAAAAAAGCAAGGTTAGTACATTTAGGGACTTTTTACCAGTGGGCTTCTTGGGAACTGTGGAGTAGGTCTTTGTTGCAGTTTTAACAGGTGTT
Source organism: Cricetomys ansorgei (assembly GCA_026225945.1). NCBI lineage: Eukaryota > Metazoa > Chordata > Mammalia > Rodentia > Nesomyidae > Cricetomys > Cricetomys ansorgei. Next base: position 1,303,567 of record JAMJFZ010000020.1, read on the forward strand.
GGAATCTGCCTGCAGGATTTTAAAGTCAGAATCGTGTTTCTAACGTGGCACGGTTGTGCTGTTACATTTTCACTTGCTTGTCCTAATCATAGTACATCCAGGACTAAGAGATTAACATCGATACAGTTCTCTTAAGGAATCTATATATCTATTGGGATTTTTCTTCTTATGGAGTCCTGTCCCTATTCCAGTGTCCAAGACCGCACTGTCTTTTATGCTCATGTCTCCTGCCCTGTTTGCAGTCTTTCTTTGTCCCTCTTTCCCTACAAAGGTTTGACAGGCATGTTTCAGGATTAAGACATAGTGTCTTGTTATGGGAACCTTCTCAGTGATATGTAAGGTGGTGTTGGCCTGGATTCTTTACTAGAAAGTTACTCAGTGTCTTTCCCCCACCTCTATGACTAATATATCTCTTGAAGGGGACTACGGTGGCTATTCTTGGTTGTTAATTTGACTACTTCTGAAATGAACTAAAACCTAAGTGATTTAGTAGATTTGTGAGGGATTTTTCTTAATTAAATCATCTGAAGTGGGAAGATCCACATTTAATACAGATCTTTTGAAAGGGGAAGATCTACTTTTAATCTGGGCTACATCTTCTGGTGGCAGCCTTTATAAAGTACATGGGAGAAGGAAGATTTTGCTCCTTGCCTGATTGCCCTTGTTCTTGCTGGCAAGTCCGTTCCTTCTCTGGCATTAGAGCCTACTTCTTTGGGATTCTGGTATATACTGAAGACTAGCTGAGAAATTCAGCCTCATGGACTGAACTACAGGATTCTTGGACTTTCTGTTGGTAGAGAGCCCCTGTTGGACTAGTTGGACCATAGCCTTTAAGCTACTCTAATAAATCCCATATATACACATATATATGAATATGTATTCATTTTATCAGTTCTGTTCCTCGAGAGAACCCTGATTAATACAGATACATTATGGGAAAATTCCATTTATCTTCAAAGTTAACTGATGTACATTGTAATATCTTGTCCGTCATAATTATCATGTCATTAAATTGGATGCCACTGTAAAGTAGCACTCCGATTGTTTCAAGCTATTTTAGGAACTGGGGATGAAACTCAAATACTGTAAGGTGGCCCTGGCTCTTATCTCAGAGGAAATTATATGACTTTTAGGAGTTTGGCCAGATGTAAGAGATGCTGGTAGAAAAATGCATACCTTCTGCCTTCAGTCTCTGGAGATTTCTCCAGTTCCCTTTCTTCATTTCTTGTGACTAGAGATGTAAGAAGGCAAGGAAGCTTTTGCACTTTTGAACAGCCGGCCATGTGATGAGGGCTGAAAGCAAGTTGCTCGTGGAATCCTCACAATAGCCTGGCAGGACCTATAGGTATGTGTTAGTAATTAATGGTAGTTTATGTGGGTAATAGATCAACGAAGCCTGGAAGAAGCCATAGAGAAAATGTAAAGTCCTAGCATGATCTAGAGCTGGTGTTTCTTGACTTTGGAGGTTCTACATGCCAAGCACTGTGAGCAGAACCTCCCTTGGGGAGCAGCCTCAGTAAGTGGATGCGGAGAATGAATGGGTGAACACCTCCTCATCACTCTCTCATTCTGAACTCTTATCCTTCTTTCCCCAGACCTTCTTTGCTCTCCTCCCAGAGGGACAGAAACTATTAAATCACAAACTGTGACAGCTTTAAGGACTCTTAGAAGGACTCTGTCCCAAATCTCTTATGAGGCTGAACCTGGAGTATGTAGTTAGGGACAAAGCTGCTGTTGGGCCCCTGGCTTCGAATTGAGCACTCTCTTCCTCATATCATTAAGAACCCAGCTCTGTCCTGATACAGTCCATCTTCTCTGCACATGGAAGAAGGCATGCTGGCAGCCAAAGGCTTTCCAAAGCATTAACACCAATGGCATTACTCATGGATGGAGCACCTGGGTCCTGGGCATCAGAGCTTTGTTGTCGGTAACATGCATGACAGCGGTGCACAGTTAGTAATAATTAAGTCACTTTCAAATAGGAAGCTGAGGTGAGAAAGGCCAGGTTACTTGTTTAAGGTCATAGGATGGGTGCTGGAACCACCCAGCATGATTAAAGCCACACTGAGCATCCGAGGGGCTGTTTCCTGGAAGAGGCTGATTCAAGCCACAAAGACCGTCTGAGGGGGTGGAAGAGGCTGTGTTGGCTTCCACTCCCTTCACAGGAAGAGCTTGTTCGTGGTTGGGGAGAGGAAGCACTGCTTTAGAGCCCCAGTAAATTCATCTTTAGTTTGCACATCTTTAGTTTGCTGCTGCTTAGGCTAAGGCACCAGCTTCAGGAGGAGTAAGCTTCAGAACACTGCAACCTGCCAGAGCACCACAGAGGCCCTTGTGGTGCTCACTCCTGGGCTAGAGATGAAAACATCTGTCTTTCTGTGCTCCTGTGAGGAGTCCGAGCTTTCAGAGATAGTTTTCTCTTCTGCCCAATGGGATAACAGCCGTGCCTGTCTCACTGGGCCCTGTGAAAGTTAAGCAAGGTGATCTATGTGGATCCAGCAATGCAGAGTTCAGGTGTGATACAGTGGATATTTGTCTCCCTAGCGCTGTGACAGCCTAAACTGGCATTCTACAAGGCTGAACCTGTAGTGCAGACTTACATAGCAGTCTCTGAAAAAAAAAAAAAAAGAAGCCCACCCTTGATAGGAGAAAGGAGAGAAAATCAGATTCACCACCAGTCCCCAGCCCGGCAACCCCCAGCATGGACCCACATTTAGAAAGCATCCCTTGCCTGCATCTTCAAAGCCAGAGCAGTTGATGCGGAGAGCTGTGGAGCCAGGCCTAGGATTCTGTCTGGCGCTGAGGACACCAGAAGCAAAGACTCTGACTTCTCAGGGAGGAAAGTCCTTCCTGGGTAGAGTTGGATGACAGACCTAAGGGAAACGAGACAGAGGTTGGTATGCCCATCGGTGTCAAAGACGCTTGAGTCCAGGGTTATGTGAACAGGCTTAAAGGCTCCCCACTGATCATGGTGCCAGACTCTGCTGACTATTTTTGAAGCCCCCTGACAATTGCCCAGACAGGATTGACACTTGATAGTATATAATCTGCCTAATAAAATTGATTGAAATTGTGACATTTTCAAAGTTATTTCTAGTACCTCAAATTAAGCTTTAAAAGGAGACTTCCCTTTGATGAAGCTAAATCACAATAATTGGTTTTAAACTGAATGGAAACACACTGATTATCAATTAAGCCAATGGATTGATTAAAAAAAAATGTAGGGTCTGCTTATTCGTTTCTAAGCTTTGCCTTTCTCCCCGATACTCCACACTTACTTCCGTCAACCTAGTGATTAGGAAAAACAAAGTTCTGGTAAATGATGAAAACCTTATACAAACAAGCACTGTGGAGCGAAGTCCGCGTTGTGCCAAGTATGGAGGCTCTGTTCATTCCAGTGTGCTTGTCAGCACACAGTGCAGCAATTTTCATTATGAGCCGTTACGAGCAATAAATACAGGGCCGGGTTTAAGGGGAAGCATCGCTTATTTTCTCTTCCCAGGGACCCCATTTGGCTGCATCTTCCGTCCGTGACTCCCACATTCTGTTGCTGCAGTGAAAGCCAGAGACCTACGGAGTAATTAGTTTGGGTTTTGTCTACACAGCACCCATATAAGCAATTGGAAAGTGAAAAATTCAGCCAAATCATTGGGCTTTGTGTGTGGCGGTTCCCGCATGACTTTAAATAGCCAGTTAGCGCTGTTCTGTTCAGTGAAAAGAAAAAAAGGCATTTTCACTAATTGGTTCTTTCATCAGCATGTGGACCACATTGTCAATAATTGGCCTAGAGGGGTGAGCGTGTTAGAGTGTTGTATCTCTGTGGTGTGAGGAAGAGAAGAGAAAGAGAGGAACAAGGAGAGGGGCTGGATCTGCAGGTGACTGGAGGCAGGGCTGTGTGAAGGTGAGCACGAAGGGACACAGGTGACACGGTGACTTAAGATCCATCACATGTCAACAGAACTGCCCTTGCGTTCATGTGAGCTCGTATTTTACAAACAGCGTGAGTTCTTCGACCTCGGTGGGCATCGCGGCACCCACTGAGGCTGGGTAAGACGCCATTGCCCAGGTCCACCCAGAGTTTCTCATTCTGCAACGGTGACTGGACTCAATGGTTATGTTTCTACAGATTCCTAGGTCTTTCTGGTGAACCTGCTCTCAGGGCTGTGCTTTGAGAACCAGTGGCCCAGAGAAATTAAAGAAAAAGAATCGAAGAACAGAGGTTAACATCAAAGTCACTTGTATCCTGAGTAGGGCATAGAGCTGAGGTCAAAACTCATCTCTCTGATCTACAGCCCACTGTTTCTACCCCAGAAGGAAACACCAGTTAAAAGGGACTTCAGTGCACAGACACTGACAGTTCACACAGATCTACTCTGGGAATCTGAGAGTCCTTTTGTTTTTCCCTCTCTGTTTTTTCCCACCAAAACATGAAGCATTCTTATTTCACAGGAATCCATCCTTATTCTGTTATTTTTGAATGCTATTTCGGTATGTAAACAGATGTGTTTTTTTCTAGAACAGTTGTCCCTTGCTGTCCATGGGGAAACTGGTTCCAGGCCCCTGTGGATATCTAAACTGCAGATGCTCAGGCTTGTACATAAAATACAATTACATTGGCAAATGACTGCTACACAATTTCTTGACTATAACTCTCAATAAAATATAAAAACTATGGAGACAGCCATGTTGCTTTGTTTGAGGAACAACGGCAAGAAAGAAATCTGTAAGTTTCAGTACAGAGATCAATTCTTTCTTTGTAATATTTTTACATGCAGTAGATTTATCTGTGGACACGGAAACCTGGAATATTGGAGGTCAGCCGTATTTCATGAGTGGTTCTGAGAACATACTCAGTGTGCCCACTCTGTCATGATGTGCAGAAACAGAGGAATAGGAGAAAAAGTAATCTAAGTCTTTGTTGTTAAGTGTCTAAAGCCAACTTTAAGATGTAAAATAATAATGTAAAAACTGGCTTGAAGACTGGGTGATAGCTCAGTCAGTAAACGGCTTGCCTTCCAAGCGGGAGAACCTGAGTCTGGTCCCCGGAGGTTATGAATAAGAAGCAGAGCATGGTGGTGCACACTTGTAACCCAGTGCTACGGAAGTGGAGGCAGACAGGTCGCTGGGGCTCACCTACCTTAGCCTACTCGGTGAGCTCCAGGCCCATGAAAGATCATGTCTTGAAAGACAAGGTAAATGAGGGAGATGAAAGACAACAAGGAAAGACTTCCATGGGCATGTGCACTCATGCCTGCACACACACGCACAGACACGTGTGCAGGCACACACATATGTGCACATACACATGCATACACACACACACACACACACACACACTTAAGCAGCTACGTGACAAGTGCTTATCTTTTGCCCCTTACATGAAGACATGAAAACATTTAGTTTGTCGGATGTCAGAGTGAGCAAGAGAGAGGAGCGATGGACTGAACACGCTCTGGGGAAGGATCTGGATTTGGAAAGGGCCACCTGAACTGAATGGAGTCGATACACAGGGACTATTCATTCACTATTCCTACAGACTCTGAGGAGCCATCACCAGGAAGTCAAAGGGAGGGTCTCAGTGGCTCAGACCATATGTCCAAAGTGACAGGTATGATCAGCCTCCCTCAATGATCTTCCTGATGGTTAGCAAAAGCTCCCATTGTCCTCCTGTCTGGAGTGGGGCCATTTGACCTCCCATCTGACTTAGTTCACTTGGCCATTCTGAAACCACGCTTAGGCCCAGGGCACTTAAAAATACGGCATAGGGTATGTTTTGGGGTACTCAAGGTGTGGAAGCCGCAGGGCTGGAAACTTCTTTGCCTCTTGCTACCTGAAGCTGTTCAGAGAAAGAGAGAGCTGCGATTAAATGTGCTGGCTCCTGTTCTCCTTGGCAGAACTCTAAGCAGGGTAACCGCTCCTACCAACTTACCCCTCTCAGGTGGGGGAGTGATTGGTGGCTTCAGGAACTATAAATGCACCACTGGCTTTATCTTCTCTTACAGCATTTCCCACTGGCTACTGCCAATCTTGGATTTCCCACAAAAAACTTCAAACCTAGCTCCCCTGCCCTGTTCTCTCTAAATGTACCACTGCACAGCAGCTCCCATCAGAACTCCCTAAGCCCTTGAGGGAACTGTGCAAGCCCTCTGATGTCTATGGAATGGGGTTACCTGGAGCTGCTCCCTCCTCTGTCTCCACACAGTACTGGAGGCTTGGTTAGTCGTCTACGTCACAAGTTACGTGGTAACCAGCTTTTTGTGTGTGTCCACATGTGTGCGTGGAGGGATGGCATGTATCCTCACGTGCGTGGGACTCAAAGGCTGACGTCAATGTCTTCCTCAACCACTCTCCACCTTATTTTTTGAGACATGGTCTTTTGCTGAACTTGGAGCATGTCAATTCAGCAAGACTGGCCAGCCAGTGAGCTCTAGCAGTGGAATACTGCTGGGCTCCGGATCTGAACTCAGGTCCGTGTGTATGTACATTATTGACTGAGTCTTTTTCCCAGCTGGGGAACTGGGTGTGTTTTTTAATATAATTGCTTTCCTCTTTAGACTCTGATGTTTTTGAGAAGAGGACATGTCCTATTCATCTTTTATATGCAGAGCACAGAATAGTAGTCAGGACACATAAATTTAGCACATTCTTGTTGGCTAGAAAAGCAAAACAAAACCAAGCTCCCAAACCACCAAAGCAGAAATTAGTAAAAACAAACATATTTTAGTCATGTGTAGTATTTCTCATGATGCTTTTTATTTGCATTTCCCTAAAAACTAGTGGTGTTTGCTTGTGTATATTTTTTCAAAATGTCTGTTTATTCTTTTAAAAACTAACCTGTCATTCTTCCTATTCCCGCATCAGGTGACTCACAACCACCTGCAACTCCATTTCTAAGGGAGGTCCCATACCCCATTGCCTCCGTGGACACCTGCATATATCGGTGCACATACAGACAAGGAGGGGCATGTACACACACGCAAATATAAGAAACACAAAATCTTAAAATTTAAAATTTGTATCATTTTTCTATTAGTTCAGAGGCTTCTAAATCTTGAACTTTCAGCCAGCCAGCTTCCGATGACACATTCTCAACCGTTAATTTCACATCATACCTTTATTATTTTCTTTCTTCTAATTACTTTGGGCTTAATTTGTTTCCTATTCATCCTTTTCCCCAGTTTCCTGGGGTAAGAGCTTAAGTGGTTAACTTCAGACCCTTCTCCTCTAGGACTCATGAGTATGTGGATCCGTAGATGGCCTGCAGCGTCGCTTCAGCAGCACCCACAAGTGATAATTATGCTCTGATTATCATCCATCTTTCAGAAACATCCTCTACTGCCCATTTTTTTCTTCCTGAAAGGATATTACTATGTAGTCCCGGGTGGGGCGGAAACTCACTATGTGGACAAGGCTGGGTTTGAACTCACAGAGATCGTCCTGCCTCTACCTCTTGAATGCTTGGGTTCAAAGTGTGCACCACCATGTGTGGCATCTATCGTTTATTTTAACTCCTTTGACTCACGGGTTGTTTCAAAGTGAGTTAATTTCCCAACCACTGGGGGTTGTTAATGTTGTGCTTTGCTGCTGATTTCTAATTTAATTACTTTTAATTCCATTGGAGAACTGCAGTTTAATTTAATTGGAAAATATGTAAACTTTCACTGCTTTCAACTCTGCCTCTGTTCTGTCGTGGTGAACATTTCCTAGGCACATGAGAAGGAGAGATGCAGAATGTCAGTCAGATCTCTCTCTTTTTCCTGTTTATTCTATCAGTTACTAGGAACGGTGTGTTAAAGTCATCTGTGGGTGTGGATTTGTGTTCCACTGTCATTTTTCACATATTTACACATATATGTATATATTATATGCATAAATGTACATGTATTGTGTGTGCACCTTCTTATGAATGCTGGAATATGTGTACATGAGCGTATACACACATTTTCCTGTTAGTGGTGAGGCCAGGGGAAAGCCTCAGGTGCTGTGCACCTTTGTTTTGAGACAGGGATTCTCACTGGCCTGACGCTCATCACACATATACTTCAGACATTTACACATCATACACAGACAGATACACACATGCCATCCACACACACACATCACATCACACACACACATACCAGGCTGGGTTGGCTAGTCAGAGGGCCCTAGAGAGTCACTTGTCTCTGCCTGTTCAAGATTGCAAGCACACGCCAACATGCCTGAATTTTCTTCCTTTCCTTTCCTTCTTCTTTCTTCCTCTCTTCCTCCCTCTCTCCCTCCCTCCCTTTCTCTCATTCTTCCCCTTCCTTCCTTCCTTCTCCTTCCTTCCTTCCTTCCTTCCTTTTTTTCTTTCTTTCTTTCTTTCTTTCTTTCTTTCTTTCTTTCTTTCTTTCTTTCTCTCTTTCTTTCTTTCTTTCTCTCTTTCCTTCTTTCTTTCTCTTTTCCTATAACATGGGTTCTGGCAATTGAACTCAGGTCCTTGTGCTTGCAAGGGAGATAGCTCAGTCAGGAAAGTGCCTGCTTGTATCATTATGCAGACTTCTTCTTTTACTGGTGCATCTCCATGATGTTATGTGCACATATCATATACACACACACCATCCACTCACACACCATTCACACACACAAAACACACCACACATATAAACATCAAACACAACCGCCACACACGTATACAACACACACACTTCATACACACACAGAGACACATTATACACACACACCATGCACACACACATACATCCACAACATACACACATCATATATAAATATATACATAAAACACACACACACACAAATGAAATACACACACCAGGGATATAATGACCTATAGCAAGAAAGACAAGGGGACATTTTTATAGGTACAAACCCTGTCAGACCTCGGAAGAGGGAACCACCTATCCTGGCAAGCATCATCATGGACAGTGGAACCCCAGTCATCTGGTATCAGAGGTTTTATTGACACAGAACCTGCTCCGGTGTTTTATTGATAGCATATGCAGATCATGAGAGATCAAACATCTTTACACAAGGCTAACACCTGCAGACAATACAAATTGTCAAGGCTTAGTCAGCCCTTCCGACAATGCACAAAGCAATTACCCCAAACATAACTGGAAATAAACCTCTGCGGCAAACTTCAGCAGTACAAACAACTCAGTGCTCAACATCTGGGATTCACTCACAATTCTTCGGGCTTTCTCAGGGGCTTGGGCCCGGCCCCACCCTGGCAGCAGACACAGGCTGCCTTCTAGGCCCCAGCCAGCTCCATTTTATAGCAGCTGCTTGTTTCTGGTGGCTATCATATGGGACAGGCATCTCCAAAACTGCCTTCTCCTGGGATCTCTTTAGGAATTCCAGCCCTGCCGCACAGTGGTGGGTCTCACGGCTCTCCATGACTCCTTCATGTCTCTAAAAGCAACACCACATAGAAGACTCTTAAATGATCAAGCTTTGGTGCCAGAGCAAGGTACATTCTTGTATATGAACACATGGAGGTGCGGTTTTAATACCTTATTAAACAAGCATTGTTTTTGAACCCTATCTTTCATAAACCTTGTTTTCAGGACAGGAGTTTTCATACAAAAATCCACCCTAGACCAAAATGCCTCGGAGACCTGTTGTCTCCTTGGTTGGTCAATACTATGTGGTTACCTTTACTTAAGATGGTGGTAAGGTCACATGACATCTGCCCTCTCCAACCCTAGCAAAGATGGCTGCCAGACACATGGCTGCCTCCTTCCCCATGGGGTACAGATGCTAAGATGGCAGCAAGCCATATGTTACTTATATGCCAAAATAGCATCAAGCCACCTGGTTCCTTTAAGTTTACTATGATTGGTTTGTAATGATCAACTCCATGTTAAGAGCTTTACGTTAACTTTCTTTTCACAGGTTTTACAGATTTTTGACCATACTTAATAAACATAAATCTTGAGGTACAGAAAATTTACATAAACCAGCTTTTCTCCCTGTCACGCTGTTAAATGGCTTCCCTGACGCTGAAAACGGAGACATGCCTGGGTCTGAAAAAGGGAGAGTGCTAACCCAGTTCTGGAGCTTAAGGCTCAGGGAACGTTGTGGAAGAGAAGATGGTACGAATGCAAGAATTGAGACTAGGACATCTGCTGTGAGTTAGTATCTTCTACACATATGGCAAGGTTCTGTACCCACGAAATCTCAGCAGTGGGCTGGCTAAACAAGACCTGTATGTGACAGCATCAGCTGCCATGCACATGTGGATGGGGGAAATCTCACAAGGCCTTACCCTTGTGAAGAATTACAGGCAACCAATAGCTGCTAAGAGAGGGTGAATCAATCACCAGGGAAGAGCACCCAGATAGGTTATCCAACCCCAAGTGGTCAGCCCTAAACACGTAAACACGTGAGCAACACTAAATGGACTCAGAAAACTGTGTTTTTAAATACATATGTGTACATATATGTAACAGTAATAATTAAAGAAAAAGGAGTCGTGGATTTAAGGAGTGGGAGGACAGGAGGAGTTGGTGGGTTAAAAAGAAGTAAAGAAGTACTTGTCCTAATTTGTTTTGTTGTTGTGATAAAGAATCTCAGAATGAAATGGAGCACGTGGAGTTAGCAGGAGTTTCAAGAGCACCTGAAATAGACAATGCTCAGATGTTTTGACCTGTGAGTTGGAAGTGAAGTAATTCTGTACAATACTAATTTTCAATTTTTCAAGTGAGAAAAATCAACAAAACTCTAAAGCAATAGCAATGTTGTAATTCTGCATCTGGAGATCATAGTAGATTGGTGTATGGGATAAAATAATACAATTATAATATAATATATAATGATATAACAGCATTCAAATGGTGCAGACTTTTCCTGTATAATTGTTTTTGAAAATTCCATTCATGACTACTGTACTGGTTAACTTTTGTCAACTTTATCCCTGCTGGAGTCACTTGGAAAGAGGGAGCTTCAACTGAGAAAATGCCTCCATAAGACTAGCCTGCAGATAACACTATGGGTCATTTTCTTAATTAATGATTGATATGGGAGGGCCTAGCCCATTGTGGGCAGTGCCCTCCCTGGGCAGGTATACAACCCCTGGGTTGTATAAAGAAGCAGTTTGAGCATATGATCTCTGTTTCAGTTCCTGCCTTGAGCTCGTTCCTATCCTGGCTTTTCTCAGTGACAGAGTGTGATATGAGAGTGTAAGCCAAATAAACCCTTTCCTCCCAAAGTTGCTTTTTGACCATGTACTTGTTAATTGTAGTAGATGATTTCTGGAGTGATTAAAGAATTGAAACCTCAAGTAGCCTTTAGTTCTCATGACTTAGAAGTCATCTCTTCTCTTTAAAGCTTACATAATTGTAATTGTTGGGCTGGAGTGATGGTTCAGTGGCTAAAAGCATCTGCTGCTTTTCCTGAAGGTCTGGGTTCAAATTCCACCACCCACATGGTGGCTAATAACTATCTGTAACTCCGGTTCCAGGAGATCTTATGCCATCTTCTGGCCTCTGCAGACCCTAGGCACTCACATGTGCACACACATACATGCAGGAAAACACATACATAAAATAAAAATAAAATAAACTTTAAAACATTTAAATAATAATCAGAAGGCTCATTCTGTAGGATATCAAGAAGTATGTTTCTTCTATTGCTTATGAGGGTTCATAGAGGGGCATAAGAGCATATTAGACCAGTCTGGGCATAAGGGGCCACCAGGATGCTTTACAATTGATTTAAGCAACGCTAGCATACAGCATAGTCTGAGCAGAGCTTGACTGTTTCATGGAGAAACCAATTCTCTAGGCTAGCTTTGTCAACTGACATTCTTAGGCTCATCTCTCATTTACAAAAATAAAGTGAAATAGTGTCAAATGAAAGACATTGCTGCGATTACTGCCAAGATAAAGAGCTGTCTTAGAGGCAGAGGAGCAACTTTTAAGTGAGGTGTATGTATTTTAGTGAACATTCAAAGGAGCTCTCGAGCCTCGCCCTCACATCTCTTGGTAGGGGGGACATTAAACAGGTGAATTTGAACTCATAATCCTTCCAACAGCAGAGTATGTTTCAGATCTTTCTTCCTCAATTAAATGATTGTTATAGAAAGAAATAAAATGCTGAGGACTGCAGTAGCATTGTGGTTTAGCTTCTTGTGTCTTCATATGAGATGTTGATTCAAAACCAGCAACCCAGAGCATAGTACCGACATGGCCGGCTCAGACTATGGCAGAGGCAGTGTGCCTGAGGGTTGCCATTGGCAAGTGCTTCTCTTTCACGTCAGCAGTGTCCTGAGGGCAGCAGAGGAGAGGTGGACTCTTGTGAGATGTGGCTATGGGTACCACTCCTGACACACCAATCTGTTGCTTCTCCCTAGAAGCTCCTCCCGTGGGCTTACAGGCTACCTGTGTGTCCCATAGTCGATCTCTTTGTTTAAACAGAAAGGAAAAGATGTTCTGGTCTACAGCTGAGAGCTGGGGGCATTACGCTTTTATTCTTTCAGGTGTCAGCTGGATCGAATCTGTCGTTTATTACCACTCTGACAAACATCACTGGAAACCACATGAGCCAGCTTGTCAAGGCAACGAGCTTAACATACATCTTAGTCACCAGGCTTACTGAATGGACCATGTTTATTTTGGAGCAAAGTGCATTAATTTTAATAATATTTTTGCACTGGTCTGAAATAGACCGTTGGGTCGAAGTTCAGAGAGCTAAGGGCTAAGAGGGAAATAGCAATCACTATAGCATGAATTGGGTGGAGACCTGGGAGGTACAACTCCCAGGGAGTTATACAGAGCTCCCTGGGAGCTCTGTAACTCTGGAGGGGTCTGTTTATATGAGAAGACAACTTTAAAACTCCCAAACACATTCTCTGGATCTCTAAATTCTCTGCCTATGTCTGTACATCTCTTACCATAAGATATGTTGTTTAAAATGGTGTTATTTATATTGTTTGTTACAAACACTTTTCCATGGCACTCCTCATGGTAGAATTACACCCCAACGGGTAGATATTACCTTGCTAGATGGAAGACAGCAAATCCCAAATGTGCAGGCTCCGACGGCTCACACATCAAAACTGCCTAGGCTTCTAACTTTGGATGAATTTGGAAAATAAATTAAATATAAGAAATAAAATTTACTTTTGTATAGCCCGAGCTGGATACAAATTTCCATTCTTTCTGCGTCAGCTGCTGGGTTCCCAGGTAAGGACCACCATGACTCAATAAAGTTCCAGTTTGTAAAGTTTATTAAGGTTAGATATAAATACTGATACTGAAAACTTAAAGAGGGTTAAAGAGATAGCCTACCCATCAAGAATGTTTGCTGCTCTTGCAGAGGACTGCAAGTTGATTTCTAGAACCGATATCAGGAAGCTTACACCCACCTGTATGTAACTCTAGCTCCAGAGAATCGGATTCCCTTGTTTGACACTGGCATGCACTCATGTGAACAAGCATATAAGAACACACAGATATAAACACATACACGTAAATAAAAGATCTTTAAAAAAAACCCAAACAATCCAAATAGAGGGTTGACTGGAAGGACTGGTGGGTAAAAACACTTGCTATTAAGTGTTATGAGTTTGATCCCCAGGATCGACTTGGTGGAAGGAGAAAACTGATTCCCACAAGTTCTCTGACTTCCGCATGCACTCATAAGAAATAAATAAGGTGGTGGAAAAATCATAGCATACCAACAGTCCAGTTTGGAATTTATAATTATTAGTGAATTTGAACATTTCTTATCTATTTGTTAATTAACTGAACTTTCTGCTTGACGAATTGTGATCTTTTACATCTATTCATGAGGGTCTTAATTGTTGCTTTATCTTCGATGAGCAGATTTCATGGGAATGAATTTTGGCTTTGGATGAAGTTGAAGAGTGCTGAGGAAACTCTGGGTCCCAGAAGCTCTGTCAGCAGTCAGTAATATGTACAAATGCAGGCCGGCAGCTGAGGCCAAAGAAATGAGATATGAGGAGCAAAAGCTGGCTTATTGGTATTCTTGTGGCCTTCTGAAAATGTTGAACTAGTTCATAGATTTGGGTACATCATCCTGAAGTGTTGATATTTTATAGGTTGAAGGTATATGGAAATTGAAAGACATCTTTCAGTGAATTTTCTTTAAGTGGTAGATAACACAGTCACAAGTTCTTAAACTTCGTGTACCTTGGCAACACGCTCATGCGCTTTAGTGTTTAGTGCCCAGTGTGGCACTGTTCTAGGAGGCTAGCTGACAGAGGTAAGGTTGTAGGTTTAGATTTTAGTTTAGGTTATAGTTCCTTTGATTTTGGGCCCGGCTGCTGGTCTCCTGAGCCACTATGAAACAAACAGTTAACTCATACTCCTACTGGACAGTCAGGAGGTGTCCTGACTGTGTTTCTTGTGTGATGATGGATTGTGCTCTCTCAAATTGTGAACCAGAATAAACTTGTCCTCCCTTCAGCTACTTCTTCAGGTCTTTTATTATAGCAAGAAGAAAAAGAACCAATTCCGAGCTTCATTAGAAGTGGCGCCTGCTTTTCTAACATTTAAATCAGTACTTAGTGACTTGCTCTGGCCAATGGACCATTACCAACCATGATGCAAGTCAAGGGTTGTAAAGCTCTTACTCAGTGAGCTCTGCTTTCTGGAAGCAGTTGGAACACAAAGCCACCATATGAAGGACAACCGAGATGACCCAATTAATAGTCAGCCACAGCCTGCTAAATACTGAGCGTGTGAATGCAGACTTCCCATATCAACCAGCTGCCAGCCAGCTGTCTAGCTGACTACAAACTACTACCTGAGCTCAGGCGATGTCAGATGATGGGTACCTCATCTGGGCTTGTCTGGGATTTTCAGAGGTTCAGCATTGAAGCTCTCCATTTTAGGCCAGGAAACGTAGCAGTCCTGAAAATCTGAGCTGGCTGTAACTCAGTACCCAGATAACCCACAGAATAATCGAATGGTAGCTGTTTTAGACAGTTTTGGAACATTTTGTTATGCAGCAAGAACTTAATTTCATAAAATGATGTTCAGTTGACTTCTCTGCCATCCAAATATGTCAAGGCTATAAATGCAGAATAGTTAGCAGGGTAGATTCAGATCATCCTTCAAAGATCATTTACAGTGTGAAATACCTCTGTGTTTGATCATTTATATTATTAAAAGTAAAATAAAGTTTAAACACTTTCTTAACATTAGCAGATCCTAATGGTTCCTTGAGAATTATAGAATTTTCTCTCTTTCTTTCCCTCTCTCTGTACACACACACACACACACACACACACACACACACACAACTAAATAATAAAACACCAGCCTCCATGTAGGTATTGAGAACTGAACCAAGGTCCTGTATAAGAGAAGCAAGTGGTCTTAATTACTGATCCATCTCTCCATGCTCCCAAAGCTTCTTTTTCTCTTTTTCTTCTTTAATCTACACCACTGCTAGAAGACAGAGAGAGAGAGAGAGAAAGAAAGAAATAGGGACTTGAAAATGTTAAACCCAGCATGGTACCACACAACTGACCGTGATTCACCATGGACAGATGTTGCACCTCACTCCTGTGTAAGTCTGCATCCTGATCTATATTACTAATGTGACACAGTGAGGCTGGTTGAATGTCCACTCTGTGTCAGGCAGAGCCATGAGTGGTGAGTCAGGTAGAGTCCAGCTCTCTAGTAACTTCAAATAAAATAAAATTTTATAATGGCAATATGACCAGAGTCTTTCTGGAATAAAGGCTCCAATACCACTGGGTATGGGAGAGAGATGTCACCGGTGGATCGAAATCAGGATGGCTCCTGAAAGGCTTCGATCCTGGGTCCAGTTTGTATTTTTATTTTATATTTTAAAACCACAAGGTGGGACCGGCAAGCAAGATTTTTACAGAAGCCGACACAGCAGTCAACAGGTTGTTAAAAGCAAGGATTGTTGTTTCAGCTATTTTCTTTTTAGGTCATTTTTGTGTTAGGGAACAACAGTCATGTTTGGCAAATAGTCAGTACAAGGAATACTTAAGTAAATCAATAAGTCAGTATCTGACAATTGGCCTTTTTTTTTATCCTTAATTTACTTTTATATCACTGCTGTGGGGATAACTAGCCTCTTTCTGATTGGGTTTGAGGTCTACTCCAATTCATGCCTTGTCAAGAGCCCATGGCTGGGGAGCCATATATCCTAGCAGTGAACCTACTGCTTCTCGAAAAATTAGCGTGTTGTCAAAATGCCTCCGAAATATGTATGTCTATACCTACGGACTAGTTCTGCCCTCAGCCTTGGAGCAAATGTAGTTGATCCAGAGACTTATGATTGGTCAAGATGCTGAGGAGAAGTGACTATTGAGTGTCCCTAAGCAGGCCATGTATGTCACTGCCTCCAAGGTCCAGGGAACATTGTGGAAAAAAATGGTGGCAAGAAAGGGCCGGATGATAAGGAAGAGGGCTGTGAAAAGTCTTCTGGGCACAACACTCATGAGCTCACCTCAGCCACGGCTGCCCACATACGATAGGGCCTGTTAACATTTCATTTGGGGTAGAGAGAGTCATTGTCTTCAGTGATGTAGCTACTTGTGAGATGCGTGGGCACTTGTAGATGGAGCTCCACCATGTCCAGGTGGGCAGCCTAGTTAAACTCAGTGGGTCACAAAATAAAAGCAAAAGCAACGGACATGAAGGTGAAAGGCAGAACTGATGTGGGAGGGAAATAGGAGTGGGTGGAGGTGTTATATATGTATATACTATTAGAACATATTGCATACATAATGAAACTGTCAAACAATAAAGTAAAACAAAGTTACAATTTTGGGATGGTTATTCTTGGTGTCAACTTGACTACAATAGAATTAACTGAAGCCCAAGAGGCTGGGTACACCTGTGTGGGATTTTTATTAATTAAAGCATATCATTTGAAGTAGAAAGAGCCACCTTGAATCCTGACCTTTCAAGGTGGGAAGATCCACCTTTAATTTGGACCACACCTCCTGCTGATGGTCTATATAAAGAACAATGAAGAAGGGAGCTCTCTGCTTCCCCTCACTCTGGCTGCTAGCAAGTCCATTCCTTCTCTGACATTTAGAGTCTACCTCTTTAGGATTCATGCATATACTGAAGACCAGCTGAGACCTTAGCCTCGTGGACTGAGCAACTGCTAGATTCTTATGTTGGTAGACAGCCATTGGTTGGACTAGCAGGATCACAGACTGTAGGCCACTCTTAATAAAGCCAGTGTGTATGTTTACATATTAATTTTGTCGGTTCTGTTCCTTTAGAGAACTCTGACAACACAATTTTTTCTTCTTTGGGAAATATATTTACTATTGTACGGCACATCAAATGGGAGGGTACATAAGAGAAAGTGTATTATTGAACTACATGGAGGTTTTCAAAGTTTTCTATCTAAATAGATTTTCAAGCCAAATTATTTGAAAAATAAATTAGTCAACACTGTACATGCTAGCAGGAAACAGAAGAAGATCTTTGTCTCGGTTAGGGTTTCTATCGCTGTGATAAAACACCATGACCAAAAACAACTTGGGAAAGAAAGGGTTTATTTCAGTTTTCAGCTTACAAGTTGCAAATGTCCATCATCCAGAGAAGTCAGGGCAGGAACCTACAGCTAGGCAATAACAAATCCTTTCTACTTCTTGGGTAATCACACCACTCACACTGTGGCATAAAGCAACTTTGTTATCCTCATTTTACACATGAGGAACAGAAGATCGGAGAGGCTCTAAACGTCCACACCTGCTCAGTGCCTCTACTTGCTCTTTTATCCCCTTTCCTACTGAGTCATGGGCATCTATAAGTTTCTGAGTGGGAGAGGCATCTGAGCTGCAATTTAAGACCCGAGTATAGTCCCCACACTGGATGTCTTACATTTACCTGCAACTTGAGGCCCATTGGGATCTGATGCCCTCTTCTGCCTTCTGCGGGAACACACACACACACACACACACACACACACACACACACACACAATTAAAAAGAAAGTCTGTCTGTCTGTGGCTCTCTCTCTCTCAAAAACTAATCAGTACACTCATCCCAAGTGATCCACTTCCTCTCCTGTGTCCTGTGTCTGGGCCCATTCCCAGTTGGGAACCAAGTGTTCAAACACGTGAGCCTATGAGGGACATCTCATATTCAAACCACAACAGTCCTATATTCTTGTTCCTTGTTTGTGCATCTTCTCAAATCCTAGCTGACTTTTGGATTCAACCTTGTATGTTTACAACACGTTTATTCATAGTCCTCACTGTCTTATGAGCTTAGTGTGCCCATACTTGTGAGCAGGAGCACCATTTACAAGGACTTTGAAGCATTGATATTTATGTTTATGGTGACCCCTGAAGTTGTGCAGACCGCAGCCTGGACAGTCATATGTGGTTACTCCATTGATTCTAAAAGCATTACGAAAAGGGGAAAAATAAAATGAAGGACTAGATCCCTGAGGCATTTCACAACAGGGGTATAGCAGAGCTTTCCCAAGGTGCTTGGCTATGAATTTTGAATTCTCAGCCTGTCTGAATTGTTTTTCAAGCACAGCAATTTTTCATCACTGTCTCTTAGCACTGGACACTGGCAGACTGTGTAGTCTTGGGGAGATTTCATCTCATGGCTGTGACTGAAGTTGTTGTCTAGCAGACCCTCTGTAGTTCTGACCTAAGACACATAATCTCATCCTATGAGGACTGACGGGAGCAGGAAGGAAGCAGTCTCTCTGATTCTCTGAAAGTCAATTTAACTTATTTACTTGTTCCCTTAATTATTTCATCTCAGCTGAGTACTTTCATTGCCATGTCTCTGTAGTCTCCGTGCAAACTCTTTATGAGTCGAGAGGTCTCAGCTGTCCTCCTCCAGCTTCTAGTTGCAGCTGAAAGTGAGAGGAAGTGAGGTCTGGGCAGAGACAGCAGACATGTAGGGGTTACTCAATGAGAAGCGTTCTTCCAAATACTGGCTGCTTTCCCTGAGGACCTGGGTTCAATACCCAGCACCCATATGGCGCAGTAGCTCACAGCATTCTGTAACTCCAGCTCTAAGAGATCTGATATCCTCTTCTGGCCTCTGCAGCAACCAAGCACTCGAATACATGTTTGAATTTGTATTCCTATTCCTTTTCACAAATACATTATTACTATTATTTCACAAAAACATCATTATTTGTAGAGTGTCTTCAAGCCCGACACTGGCAAATCTGCCACTTGTTGATGGTGCTTGGGAAATTAATGCAGGACCGAGTACAACTCTTCATAAAAGTGATCAGGGATGGCATTTTCCTTTTTCTGAGAAGCATAAACCTTTCTAGAAACATAAGTCTTTCTTTTTAGTTTTATTGAAACCCAGATAAAGTCTAAGAATTCCAAGAGGGAGCCTCTTGGTCCCATGGTTGAAAAAAAAAAGAAGAATGCGATTCATTTGTATGTGCATTCTGTAGAGACTGGGCTTCCCTGTTGTAACTGACTGTCCTGGAACTCACTCTGTAGATCAGGCTGGACTTGAACTCACAGAGACCCTTCTTCCTCTGCCTCCAGAGTGCTGGGATTAAAGGCATGCACCACCACTGCCCAGCCGTATGTACATTCTTAACCTTTTATGTCATTAACCAACAGGAAGTCAGAATGATAGGAACATACTTTGCCAAGGAGAAGCATACAGGCTTCAGGCATTTTCATTTAGTCTTGACTCTAGATCTTTCTGTGTCTGGCTACATTTTTCAGTGAACTAGTTCCTAATGGTGACAGTCAAGGGTTTTTTTTTTCCCCCCCTTTCATTGCTATTAGTGACCTACCAAAAAAGGGCATGATTTAACTTGCCAGCTAAATGCCTAGCTGGAGTTGTGTAGGACAGACTGACAATGCGTGCTACAAGCTGGCATTCCTGTGAACTTTAACATTCCAGTGATCTATGTCTGCTCAGCATGAAACCAAACTATTACCAGAGAGAAGAATTTATCTTCTCTCTTCAAAATAGCATAGTCTTAAAGGCATTATCTCACCCAATTTGCTAATGATAAGAGCTCATAACAGTAAGATCTTGCAAATGGATGACAGAATGAAGGAGTCTAATGTATTTTGCCAAAGGGAAATTTACCATCTGCCTGTCTTCATGAATCACATATGCTGAGAATAATATTTTAGGAGATACTGACAACAAGATGCAGTAATTTGTAAATGGAAATTACTGATGCTGCCCTTTTTAAAGCAATCTGTGGAATAAATCAACACAGCAATCCATAGGATCACAAGTGGAAGACTTGAAATAGGAGAATAATAAACTATATTACAGATTCCCTGTAAGTGTAACCAAGATACAAAATCTTTACAATGTAATTATTTGGATTCAAACATCACTGTTCTCTTTTATAAATTTTCAATGTGCTGCTGGGACTCACACAAAATATAAGATTAAGCCAATGAAAATAGAGTCTTCTCTATAAGTACTGTCAGGCATGCAATTAGCAAGCACAGCACTGTGACACCACCCTAATTCTTGGAAGATATTTCTCTTAGCATAGATCAAAGGATCCCATCAGTGGGAGACTTCATCAGTGTGTCCTGAGATAAAGAACTCTTAGAAACAGCAAAACATAATTTGAAATTGTAGAAACTCAGTCATAAATTTGTGACTAATGTATGACTTTATAATGCTCTTGCTTTATTACATGTATATCATAAATTTAGATAGAAAATTACTCACTGTTAATCAAAACAAGGAACTGTTTCAACTGTTTGTTGGTGAAAGAGTGTTAAAGGAAATGAAGGTAAGCTGGGCAGTGGTGGCACACACCTTTAATACCAGAGCTTGGGAGACAGAAGCAGGCGGATTTCTGTGAGTTTGAGACAGACAGAGTTTTGTGAGTTTCCAGGACAGCCAGAGCTACAATCCTGCCTTGGAAAAAAAAAAGAAAGAAAGAAAATGAAGGTTATTTAAAGAGCGATATCTTCTGTATTGTGAATTAGATGATCTCAGCTTGCTTGCCTAAGAAAGTCTTTATTTTAGTCAGCTTTCCTTTACTGTATCAAATACCAGAGACAGGCAACTTATAAAGAGAAAAAGTATTTAATTATTTATTTGTATTTATTGTGGTGCTGGGACTTGAACCCAGGGCCTTGCACATACTAAACAAGCATTCTGTCACTATGCCACATCCCTAATTGTAGGAATCATTTCTCTCCTAGCATTTGAGTTTCAGGGATGGAACCCAGGTTGCTGGCTGGGAGCAAGTGCCTTTTACCCTCTGAGCCACATTGCTGGCCTGAGTTGTTCCAATTTAAACTAGAAAAATATGTTAATTATTTTAGGACCAAATTCATATTTGAATCCATGTAATAATAAACTGTATCTTATGATCACATAAATGTATCGATACTATATGATACATTACTTAGAATATAGTAGAAATATGAAGTAATATTTTGATGAAATCATAATACAAGTTGGAGGAAAATTAAGTCAATCTTTTAGTGCATTTATGATTGTGATGGTAAAGTCTGTATGCCTACCTCTATAGCAACATAGGATCTTGTACTTAACATGCCTAAAAGGCATCATAAGAGCTGGATATAGTGGTACACACCTTTAATCCCAGGATTTGAGAGGCAGGGGCAGGTAGATCTCTGTAAGTTCAAGGCCAGTCAGATCTAATTATGAGTTCTAGATCAGCCCATATGAGACCCTAGTTTGTTAGGTTTTTTTGTTGGTTGGTTTTTGTACCATAATTAAATTTAAAGGCAAGCAACTAATTTAATGGGGGGAATATAAAATAAACATCAGGTTGAACAACAAATGAAACAGTACAGTGTAGGCAATGAGTAATAAAAATAGAGAACTCTTTAATGTCAATAGTAGTTCACCAATGTAAATTAGTTCATTCCCAAGTCATTGTTTTTATCCTACTACATTGGCAACTGCTTTGCTTTCTTTTTGTTATTATTTTCTGAGTCAAGGTCTCATCATATAGCCCGAGGTAGTCTTGAACTCCTGATCTTCCAATCTCAGCATTCCAAATGCTGGGGTTATAGACATGTGCCACCATACCTGGCTTCAAGCTTTGTTTATTTTTAATGAATGGTACCTAATATTGATGAGTATGGATGGAAAGGTTATGTCTTCAGTAGTAATATGTTATCTGGTGAAAGGATCTCAGGAAAACAGCTTGACAATATATGATAAATATGTATTATACCGAAGGATTTGATCAGAAACTTCTATTTCTCATAACCCAGATGGAAAACTGAACACACACACACACACACACACACACACACACACACACACAGTGGATAATGGTATTCTTTGCATTTCTTGTTTCTCCTTCTTGAACAGTGGCAGGATCAGCGAGGGTATGCTATGGTTTTCATGTGGTTTGGCTGTCTAGTTGTGTCCTTCAAAGGTCCATTGTAATCGAGGTCTTGATTCCCACAGTGGTACAACTGGGAGGTATTGGAGCCATTGTGAAGTGGAACCTTGGTAGAAGGTTCTTAGATTGTTGGAGATGTACTTCACAAGAGATTATGGGATGCAGCCACTCTCTTTCTTGTAAGGTCTCCTACATGCATGAGCCTCTGCCATGTTGTAATCACCCAGGAGGAACTTTGTCTAGAAGAGGTAATGAAGGTGTCGGTCATGCTCTTGAACTTCTAATGTCACTTGCTAAATATAGCACACTCTTCTATCTCTGATCTTTGTGCCACTACATATTTCAGGTATATACGCTATAAACCGAGGAGTTCATCCTTAGAGTTATGGATTTTCCTAATTTTTGTTTTAAAAATATTGAGAGGAAAAAGAAAATGTACATACACATTTCATATACTATATATAATACGTGTGTACATACCAACATATGTTCTATTTGTGGTTCTCTTCTAAGTTTTGTTTCAGTTTGGGGTCTTCCTCTAGCATATATCTGTATCTACATCTATATCCATATCCATATCCATATCTATATACATAGTCTGTGTGTGTGGAGAGAAAGAGAGAGAGAGAATGAGACTGGGAAACAAACTTAGAGTCTAGAGCATGCTTGGAAAGCATTCTATCATTGAGCTATGTGACAAGCCAGTTCCTGTAGCTTTGCTTTGCATTTCCTCCTTTCTCCCCACGCTCCCTTTCTCCTTCCCTTCCTTCCTTTTCCGTGTTTGCTTGAGGATAATCTTATTAGAGCTTAAAATCAAACTCCAGGACAGGCAAGCTATAAATCTTGGCAGCTACCCAGGAGAGGACAATGGAGGAGGAGAAAAGAGGTCATGGCATTTAAATTAAGCCAGTATGGAGGTCAGCCACGTGGGCAGGAAGGGGAGCTTTAGAGAAAATGTGAAGCTCAAAACCTTTGGGAAATCTTACTTGGGACATAATAAAAGACAAGGAAAAGTTACCTTCTTCAGAAAACTGAGCAAACGTTCTGCTACTATTTCCTATGGGGAAAATCAATTATCAGTCATCAATCAGCCTTAGATTTTTTTTTTAAATAAGGAGATGTCTTTCACCACTATAGTTTCACTTGATCAGAATTCTCAGTTGAGCTCAGCATTTTGAGCATGAGATGCCATCCTCAACTGCCATCACTTTTGTTGAGAAGCAGACATCAACAGCATCGTCTGTGTAACCACTTTTCCTTGTTGTTTCAAGATCGTCCCCACTTTCAGGAGCTTGACTGCAACACACTTGTGTTTAGATTTCTGTGATTCTTTTTCCCTTTCTTTCTTTCTATGTGATTCTTTGAGCTTCTGGTCTCTGTAGGTTAAAGATAAGAGCAAATTGAGGAATTCTTTGTGATTACATCTTCAAGAATCTTTCAGACCCTTCTCTCCCTTGTCTTCCTTGGACTCCTGAGATACGCAGTTTGGGCTGCTTGCTGTGTGTCTGTAGAGCTCTGCACTCCCGAGTTTTGCTGCTTCCTTAGGTGGGATGACTTCTGTGGGTGAATCTCTGCATTCTTTTGCTTTCTCAAGTTTGCTGACAAACTTACCTAGTGAATTCTTTATTTCCCTTAATTGTATTTTTCAGATCTTGAATTTCTTTGGGTTCCTCAAATAGTTTGGATGTTAAGTGTGAACATTTCAGATAATATATCCCAGCTATGTTGTGTTTCGTTTGTCTTGGAGGGTCTGTGGTTATTTTTAGCAAATCGCAGAGAGTGTTCCTTTTATATTGCCTCTCTTTATATAACTTAGTGTTTTAGTTTTTGCCTGGCTTTCTAGAAGATATGATAGTGTCACATGACTTAGTAGTTAGCCATTGTTTTAGTAGAATTATGTCCTAATTCCTCAAGCCCAACTCTTCTTTGCTGTTCATAGGCCTTGAGTGGACAGATGGCATGTGTTTTAGCTCCCCAGCTAGCTTTCAATTTGTATCTGTCAGCTGTTCTCAAGATTCTTCAAGTATGGCTAGTATCCCAAAGGCTCTATAATAATAGTTCATTCTTTCATAACACATTTTAGTGTTAGTGCTTAATATTTCTTATTAGGAGTCTATACTTCCATTGAGTTTTCACATACCCTTGGATCCTTAGAAGGCAACCTTTAGAAGCACGGTACTTAGGTTGGGATCATGCTGGAGTAAGCTGTGTTATTGATCCTACACAATTCATATCTTCATAAGAAAATGCTCATGTAAACAGAGGCAAAGATGAGGATGCCATGAGAAGATGGATTAGCAGGAGATTGGAGTTGAACATATATGTTCAAACCAAGGGCCTTCGGGGTTAGTGTCCTGGTGTGGTTTCTGTTGCTATTAATGAAACAGTGTTCAAAACAACTTGGGGAAGAGAGGGTTTATTTGGCTTACAGATCACAGTCCATCATCTAGTGAAACCAAGGCAGGAACTTAAAGCAGGAACCTGGAGGCAGGAACTGAAGCAGAGACCATGGAAGAATGCTGCTTACTGGCCATAGTTTTCTCAGGCTGCTTTTGTATACAACCCAGGACAGAGGTAGTACCACCCACAGTGGGCTGGCTCTCCAGTATCAATCATCAATCAAGAAAATGCCCAGCAGATATGCCCACAGGATCATCTGATGAAGACATTTCCCTTACTGATTCTCTCCTCCCAGCTGATTCTAACTTGGGTCAGGTTGATAAAATCTAGCCAGCATAGTTACCCAAAGGTGTAAAAAGAGGCAAAGAAAAAAATCCCCTACTAGCCAAGTGACCCGCTTAAAGGGCTGTGTTGTGGCGTCTTAGGAAGCCGACACCTGGACCTTGACCAACCTAGTTTCCTCTTCTAACCTCAGTTGTTTTTCATGAAGAAAACAGGAATGGGAACCAACTTCCTCCTAGATTTGCAGCGTTATAGAAGGAAACCAACAGAAGCAATGCATGTCTTTACTACTTTCCTGAAACTGAATGTCCAGTGATTACTGGCTTTCAAAAACTAACATGAAGGTCAGAGTATATATCTGAGCACAAGCCCATGGCACATGGCCACCCAAAGCTGCCAAAACAGTATTGGTAATTATGATTGAGCAGAACCCCATGGCTGTGTGAATCAGACTGTCATCCAGCTACTGGCTGCCTTTCATTCTCTGCCCAGCATGCACAGCTCAAATCAGGGTAGGCGAAGAAGGCAACTCAGACTTTGTAAATGGCAAGAAAGGGAAAGCCTTTTGTTGCCAGCATTTTTTTCTTGCCCGATCTCCCCAATCACACAAAATCTGGCACCAGCCGATGGAGGACTCTTGGAAGGCTGCTGTGTCCTGGAAGCCACACCGATTCCCACCGACAAGTCAGATTAGACCATTGACACCAAGCTGGTGGCACCAAATCACAGCTGGGACCAGAGCAGTGTTGACTCACGCACTGGGGCCTTTCAACTCTAGCTTGCTACGTGGGTCAGCTTGCCCAGTTATTTTCTTTGAAATAATGGGACTTAATTTTATGCAATTGGAACTTTTAGACTTTTCTTGTCGTTAAATGTTTGGCAAAAATCCACCAGTTCATTAAAAAGCTAGGATAAGTATTTGTAAGGCATTAATCGTGTTATCAAATAAGTGTTTAGAAAGGAATCTGTGTGAGTTCACAGATGCCTTTTTACTTAGAAACAGAAAAAGGTATAGGGGTGTAAAACCCTGCATGGATGCAGTTCTTCCCCCAGATATCAACAGATACACATCTTGCCCTGAAATTCAGAAAACTGACATTGGACTTCTTCCTCCAAAGAAAACGAAATGCAGGAAATTCTCCATTAGTTCAGCGACTTCTGCAGTGGCTCCTTCCACCTCTTTTCATGGTGTGCTCTCTGAGGTACTGGAGAGAGTTCCTCCCACAATCTTTCTGGGTGCTTCCGCACAACATAGGTCTGAGCTTAGAGGAAAAGGTCTGACGTGGAACTTCATTCTTAAGGAGCAAATTAGCCAGATTATATGTTGCTAAAATAAAACAAATTAAGAGTGACTTGGATTTTCACTCACGTGGCAGAGTTAGAGGAGGAATAAATACGTGACCAGGGCCTCCAATTTCAAGAGACAGACACTATAAACAATTAAATAGAGATGGTCTAATCATCAAGGAGGCCTCAGTTCCTCCCTCTGAACACTTCCAGATATGTTCTCTTTTCCCAGGCTCCTGGAGACTAACGACACTTTGCACAAATTTAGAAATTCTAATCTTAGCTATATGATTGGCATTTGAATCCCAAAGACTTGGAATTTTATTCTCACGTGGTTGACAAATGGAAAGGATCAGTAGGCTAAATTGCTGAGAGCCCCAATACCCTGGCAACGTGATTGAAGTCTGTTGACAAGATTCCAGACTCCCTGGCTGGGAATTTTGGCTTACCAGCCCTTTCTCCCCTTTGCTGTAATGGCGACAAAAATCTTTCATTATGTCTGCATGGCCTAATATACCTTAGCTGGCTGGTGTTAGCTGAGAAGAAGAAGCAGCCATTTTTTACTCAAAAGTAATTGTCATTGTAAAATATCTTGCAGGCTTCTAAGTCCTGGCATGTGTAAAGCTACCTATTCATATTGATAGTAGATATTATTCAGCTAACAGTAACATTCAGCCAATTATGGGTTATTGAGTCAAATGTTGTTTCATAGCAAACAAGATAACCTCAAAGTTTGTAAGTCCGCAGGAGGAAGGACACCGGGCTCCTCACCCCCTGGGCGTGACTACATCTACATATGAAACCAGTTCCTCTGAAGGCCTGAGCAACATCTATATACCAAAAAACTGTATTTGACTTTTTAAACCTCTGCCCAGAGCAATTCTCTCTCTTTCTGACGTAGGCTCCTTCCCCTGGTAATGTATATTGTAAGTCTCTCCCTCCTTCTTTTCTTGGTGTGGTTTTTCCACTGACAAGGTGCATTGTCAGTCTCTCTCTTGCCCCTCTCTTTTCTTAAAATGTATACTGTTAATTCTCCCATTAAAAACGCTCCTGCGTTTTACTTCTAAAGCGTGTTCCACGTGTCATTTTAAAGCGCGATCCTGCGTGTCATTTCCTCGGGTTCCATAAAAGAACGAACTACTCTGTTCTTGTCATTTCCTCATTTTTCCTGAGCTCTTACTCCCTCCTGCGTAGTTTCCGTGAACCCATTTGTGGATCCTCTCCACACTAAATCACTAGCAACTGAAAACACCCGTGTGTAAATGTGGGCCTGCAATCCCACTGATCCCGCTCCTGACAGATGGCTGTACGGAGCGTTGCACTGCTGCACTGACGGAGAAGGTGGTGGGCACACTGCAGTTCACAGTAGCACTGGGGACTTGGCCCTTCCTGCAGGGAAGTGCAGGCTCTGCCTCTAGGTGATAATCTCTCTGGATACTCCCCAACTATTTCCCCCTTCTTTCTTTCCCTTTTTTCAAAAACAATATTGAAGCCTGAGGCAGGATAGAAGGACAGGGGAAATTATGGGGGCGTAGGAAGAGAAAGGGGCCTCTCAGGCTGGAGTCTGAGGGGAATCTCTGCTCAGGCGAGAAGCAAAGAACCCAGCACATTAACAGCACTTGCTTTGAAGGTTGCAGACAGAAAAATCATATTCCCTAAGTTAAAATATCGATGAGCCAGATCAAGGCCTGAGTGTCTGTGGCCTCATTCTGCTCTAAGACATTTACAGAGAATCTCCAACAAAACTATTAACTTTGAGAAGTCAGCCCACCATCCTGCATGATGTAGACTTTGACCTTCTGAATCCTGCCAGGAGCAATTAGGACCCACCCAGGGATTTTATCTGGGCTCCTTAGCAGTCCCTTGGGGAGAACAGCTTCCACCCCTCAGTCCTACATGTGAATGTAGGAGAGGCCCAAAGTGTGGTCCAGGTGTCCTTTCTCTTAACTCTATATTAAAATACTATATTGACCCTCAACTCTGCTACGAACTGTCTAGTCCTGAAATTCTTTTTCTGCTTCAAAGCCTCAAATCTCAGTTTAGCATGACTCCAGGTCCCCAAAAGATTAGGGGAATTCCCAAGGCTGCTGAGGGTGACAGTGTGGAGCTGTGCCTCCTCTCCTGTCCCCCACACGGCTAATAGGACCAAATTTTAAATTCTAACCATGGAGGAGTCTAATCTCAGTTAAAGTACCCAGTGAACTTTATTTTGTTTTAGAAATATTTTTTATTTCTACCTAAATAAATAAATCTAGCTAATACTCTATGTGTTTTCAATCTTGGGTCACCTGTCCCTGGTGGCTTCAAGATTCTCTACACACATGATGAAGGTCTGCAAAGAAACATTCTGTTTATATCTGCACATGAAACTATGCAAGTCAACCTCTCTCCTTTCCTCCCTGAAGTCCTTCTGACACTTGAGAGGGACTGAAGAACTTCAGAGTTCCCATCTTCCTTCAACACTGAACTTTTGGAATGCATGGTGGCTCTGCAAATGTAAAAGGGAGCAAGTGTCCTTTAGTGTCATCTTGTTAAAAAAGTCTCAGAACTCTTCTGGGAGAGGCCATGCTTTGAGCTTCTTGAATGCCCGGGTTAATAATAGAGCCCGGCATCTACTGTTTAAGTACTCCTACTAAGGATATGTTTTGTTTCAGGATTAAAAATTCCATCTGATCTTTTAGTTAGCTCCCTATCCTCTGGAGATAGTCTCCACTCAAAAGCGTTTGACTTACTAAAGCTCTGTAGCATTTTCTTGCTGACAGCTAAAATTAGGACTGTCTCTGGGCCACTAGGGGAAGTGGGCAGGAAGTGGGGAGATGAAATTTCAGAGGCCCTCTGGGAACTTGTTCATATGTGTTGTAATCTATCAGGTTACTTTCTTATTCTTTTTAAGAACTGGAATCAGAATTTGAAATATTTTAATTTGTTCTTTTGAACCTCACAAGTTTCATTTGTCTTTTATTGTTGTTTGTGGGAATTTTAATTTCAGAATTTTATTTGGAGCATTATGGCAAACAATCCTGAAACTTGAGTTTAGTGCCTTGCCCATAATTATTAAAAAAATATATATATATTTGTTGGCTTTATTTATGGATTTTTCTTTTCTGATGCACCCTGCCAAGAACATTCTACTGTAAGGAATGGCTTTTGGTATGCTTTTTATGTTAAAGAGTTTTGCTAGAGCAAGAACTGCTTCTGTCCTCCTATTTACACACTAATATCATGCAAGGTTTTTTTTATTTGTTTGTTTTTAGAGACAGGGTTTCTCTGTTGTAACTCTGGCTGTCCTGGAACTCACTCTGTAGACCAGCCTGGTCTTGAATCACAGAGATCCACCTGCCTCTGCCTCCCAAGTGCTGGGTTTAAAGGCATGCACCACCACCACCCAGCTTAACAAAAAGATTTTTAAGGTACATTCCAGTTTTGTTTGCTAATGTTTTAATTTGTTTATTTGTGCATGTGTGTTTGGGGGAATCCATGCATGTATGTACACATATATATATTTGAGTGTGCTTGCCTGTGCAGGCACAGGTGGAGGCCAGAGGCTGACATCAGTAAGTCTTCCTCTATTGTTTTCCATATGTCTTATTTATTTTTGAGGCAGAGTCTCTCACTGAGACTGTCACTTTCAAGCCCCTGGGACCCACCTACCTTGGCTCCTACTGCTGGTGTCATAGCTAGACACTGCCATGTCTGGCTGCTTTCATGGGTGCTGAAGATCTGAATGCAAGGCCCTGTGCTTGAGCAGCAAGCACCTTACCTACTGAGACACCCTCCCAGCCCCCCTGCTGTCTGTTTTAATGACAGAAAAACACAGAGTGAGGCATCTTATCTAGAGTATCGGAACCACTGAAGTTACAAAGTACAGGAACTGGAGGACAGATGTGTCTAGGGGACTCTGTACTCTAAAATAAATTCAGAATAATCAGGTTTACAGGCTGCCAATGTTGGATGGTAAAACTCCAAATGGATGTAGCATTTTAAATTCTTCCCCCAACATCCAGGTCTAGAATTTCTCTTATGTAGTGGCACTTGTATTTTGGGGCAGCATGTTCCTCACAGTGATAAAATCTTAAGCACTTGTCTTAGTTAGGGTTTCTATTGCTGAAATGAAACACTGTGACCAAAAGCAAACCACATTGCAGTCCATCAGTGAAGGAAGTCAGAACAGGAACGCAAGCAGGGCAGGAACCTGTTGGCAGGAGCTGAGCAGAGGTCATGGAAGGGTACTACTTTCTGGCTTGCTCACTATGACTTGCTCAGTCTGCTTTTTTATAGAACCCAGCACTATATTCCCAGAGGTAGTACCACCTACCATGGACCGGGACCTCTTCCATCAATCATTAATCAAGAAAATTCCCCACAGGCCTGCCTACAGTAGGATCTTATGGAGGCGTTTTCTAGCATGTGTCAAATTGACATAAAACTAGCCAGCACAGTGCTGTAATCTCTCGTGTTTAGAAACCTAAGCCATTTTGCTACCCCATATCTGGAGCTGAAAGAGGGGGTCCATGAAAGAGGTGATTCTCCTGGATTTATTACTATCATCATCATCATGTGATAATCTATAATATTTAGCATTTTAAAGTGTGCAGTTCATTGCTATTAACTATATTCATATTTCCGCAAATATCACCAACATTTATCTCCCAAACTGAAAAACTTGGTCCATATTAAATGTGATGGCTATTCTTGGGTAACTTGACTACATCCAGAAAGAACTGCAGTCCAGAAATGGAGGAATGTGTCTTTCATTTCTTTGATTCAGATTTTGAGGCAGGAAGATATGCCATTCATCTAGACCATACTTCCTGCTGGAAGTCTCTATAAGGACGTAGAAGAAGGAAGCTTTGCTCTTTGCCTGCTTGCCCTTGCGAGCACATTCATTCTTTCACTGGCATTAGAGGCTACTTCCTCAGGATTCCGTATTATACTGAAAACCAGCTGAGACATCCAGCCTTTTGGACTGAACAACTACTGGATCCTTAGACTTTCTGTTCACAGCTAGCCATTGTTGCATTAGCCAGACTGCAGCCTGTAAGTCGTTCTAATAAATCACCTTTGTGTGTGTGTGTGTGTACATACATATATATAGAAAGAGAGAGAAAGAGAGAGAGAAATTCATTCTGTAAATTCTGTTACTCTCAAGAACCCTAACAAATACATTAAATCCTTGCTCTTCCCAGTCACAAACAACTGGAAACTGCAGAGGGAACCAGCTTTTTCTGCAGATGGGTTCGCAGGACTCCACTCAGGAGGGGAATACAGACAAAAAGGAAAAGTATGGCAAATGATCAAGATAGTTCGTTCTTTATGGCAAATGAACACGGTAGTTCATTCTTTTATGGGAGACAGACATGGTACCCTTACGTGCTTTAATAAATGACACACACAACTGCGCTTTAGAAATAAAAACACAGAAGCTCTTTTAATAAGAAAATTTAACAGTGTACATATCAAGAGGAGAAAGGGGTAGGAGAGGACACTGCTAGAATGGAGCCGTGCTGAGAGAGAGAGAGATTGTTGGTGCTTGCTGAGGACTTTAAGGGCCAGTCATCTCAGCAGGGGCCTTTCTGGAGACGGTTACAAAGAGCATTTGAAAGGAACGTCTGAGCCACCAATGGCTTGAGGCTCTTGCTGACTGAATTCAGCTCTTCTGGTGCGGATTCATTTTTTGATGTGGTAATTTTTAAAAACTGTCTCTTCCTGGAGCATTAACACCTGTCCAGGGGCAGTTTGCTAGGGCTTAGGAAAAAAAGGGTCTGCAAGGTTTCCCTGTGAAGCCGCTGCATTCCTTTCCCAGCCACCCAGGCCATGAAGATCAGTTTTTAGAATCTGGCTTTCTCTCGAAAAAGCAACTGATCTGGAGGGCACTGGACTTGGATTTTCGCGTGGGTATCCTGTGGGTAGAGATGAATAGCTGCTGCCCCCTCTGCAAACTTACATTTTCCACAGACGATGACATGCTGCATGCCAAAGTTTAAGAGCATTCTGGTTTTTAGCCAGTTGGTGAGGTGAAAAGTACTAGAGAGAAGACAGTGTTGTGATATATGAAGTACAGGACACTGAGCAGGTGATTTTGTCTCCAGGATTATTGGAATCTATCTGAAGGACTATTCAGAAGACTGAATAGTATATTAGTATAAGTACTGAATGGTATAAAATACACATATATATTTAGCATTCAATGAACTAAAGATGCTGATGAAGCACTATTAGAATTTGGATATGAAGTGTCCCTCCGAAAGGCTCATATGTTGAAGGACTGGTTGCTGTTATAATAGTCTTGGAAGCCATTGGGTTCTATCAACCCCAGAGCTTTGTTCAGTCACACCAAGGGAAAGGTATTTCTTACTGGCCAAAAGAATAGAATCTGTCTCTGGCCTGGGTGGAAAAATGATATTCTGATCTACTCCAAACATTAATAACATTACATACTATGGTCTCTCCCTTGAAAGTTAACACATTTAGGGCCTGTCAATTACCTGTCCAGGAGTCCATCTCCCAAGGAACACTGGTTCCCATAAAGACATGCTAAGGAGAGAGGAGGCCTAATTACTAACCCTTAGTTAGATAAAATACTCATCCTACCCAGAAACCCCTCCTCCAGTGCAGTCAATTATGGATTCACTACCATAAACCCCTGCTAATCCTGCCTACTTCCAGAATTACTAAAAAACCTGTGACTTTTCTATCTCTTCTTCCAAAGCCTGAGTATGATCTTCCTGACATACTGAAGTTACTGTTTCTTTCTCTGAAGCTACCACCCCCTTCTGCCACATGGCTGGTTATAAACAGCATGGCTTTCTCTCTTCCAGCTCCTCTTAGTCTCCCTTTTTCCTATCTGTCAAGAGATGAGCTGCTTTGCTGAATTACAGTCATCCTAGCTCACAATAGATCCGGAATCAATGGAGCCACTGGCCACGGACTGACATATCTGAATACTGAGCCAGCGTTGCTCAAGTTGTTGGTCACACTAACAAAACATCTGACTAATACAGGCACCCATGATGCACTAGGTCCTGTATTAGGCACTAGGAGAGAAGAGTAAACAGAAGAACCTTTGTTTTATCTTTATAAAATTTGTGTTCTGGGTAGAGTAGGGACAAGAAAAAGCATAACTAAAATAGCAAATTATGTAGAGGAATAGCTCTGTGTGAAAACTAAGGTCTACATTCCAGGGACTACATTCAGAGGCCTGTGTGGTCTGGATGGAATGTAAACACACATTTAAACCAGTATTCAGAGCTAATGGTGGTTCATTCCTTTAAGCCCTAGAAAAAACAAACAGTGGAAGCAGACACAGGAAGCAGAGCTCAGGAGGTAGTTGGAGCCGTCAGTAAGAGAGGTCAGTTGAGATGCAGGCTGAAGTGTGAGTTGGGGAGCATTTACAGAATAAGTTACAGAGTTAGAACAGAGGAGGAGTTACAGAAGCTGAGGCTGGAGTTACAGAGTCAGTTACAGAAGCAGGATGGAGCATGAGAGCTCAGCAGAGAGATACCGAGATACAGCAGAGCTCAGCAGAAAACACCCAGAACAGAGAGTGAATTGAACCAGAAGAGTCAGAGTTCAGAAGGAACTAGTCAGAGTGACTCGGCAGTAGGTCTTGGAAGGCTGAGGCTGAAGATTTCTAGGTCCGGGCTAACAGTTTAAATGTTCTAGATTGTATGAAGGCTGAAACCTTCCAGTTCAAGGATTAAGAATAGATTGTATAGCTGGGCAGTGGTGGTGCATGACTTTAATCCCAGTGCCTAAGAGGCAGAGGCAGGTGGGTCTCTGTGAGTTCCAGGACAGCCAGAGTAACAATGGAGAAACTCTGTCTTAAAGAAAAAACAAAACAAAACAAAGGGAAAAGAAAAGAAAAGAAAAGAAAGGAAAGGAAAAGAAAAGAAAAGAAAAGAAAAGAAAAGAAAAGAAGAAGGAAAAGAAGGAGGAGAAGAAGAAGGAGAAGAAGAAAAAGAAATATAGATTGTAAAGAGGCCAAAACATTCTAAGGGCTCCAGAGCTCCAGGCTTGAACCAGTGATTTAATTAGACAAAAGAATAAACTGTCCTCTGCCCTGAACCAGTGACTACATCTGGGGAACCAACATATACATCGACATCTACATCTTCTGTAACTACAAAATTATATTACATGAGTTAAAAAGGCAGGGCATAAAATTGTTAATTATGTATAATTATACTATATGAGAACCATATCTGCTTTCATAAAGGAAGTAAAAAATCTTAATAACTATGTGGTTTAAAGGTTTATGTCTTCCTGTACTTCAAAATTTCATTGATTTATTTAAGAATTTAAAAATAAGTTTGGTATTTTGAAAAGTTCAAGGAAACACTGTTTATTCAATTGTTGGGTGATCACTGAAAGACAACATTAATAAGCCCTGTTTGGTCATCTGTTGCCCCAAATTCAGAGGTAGAAATTTTGCTTGTGGGCTCACATTTGTGAATGTATTTCATTTAATCCTTAGAACAATGCACATTTGATGCCAAACTTGAGCTTCAGGAAGCTCTTGTCTTCCACAGATGGGACTCAGGGTGTTGTGTCAGCACCCACAGTTCTGTATCCAGGAGTGACGCGCAAATCTGAGCTCCACATAACTAAAGAGCTGCAACATTGGGCTCAATCCTGAACAGGGAAAAATAAGATAAAAAGATCTAAGCAGAAATGGCGATTCTGTCTATGGTCCAAGCACGTAGGAACCTGAGGCCAGAGGGTCACCTGAGTCCAGGATCCAGAGAGCAGCCTAGCCAACACAGCTGCACACAAAACGTGGCCACGAACGCAGAGCATCTGGGATGGCAGAAACGCAGAGGATATCAGCGCATAGTAGTGGCAAGGAATTTATTTTGTGACATTTCACCAAACTGTCTACTTACAGTTTGTATTTTTCTTTACATGTCACTGGCATTTATTAAATAACTAGTAGTGTAAGAAATTAAAACAAAACAAAACACCACGGACATGGCCACACGTACCTCTAACCCCAACACTCAGAGGCTAAGGCCTCACAACCATCTGTAACTCAGCTCCGGGGGATCTGACGCTCTCTTCTGGCCTCCATGGACAACTGCACTCTCAAGTACACACACACACACACACACACAACCACATACGTACACAAAATTAAAATTAAAAATAAACCCTTAAAAATTCCTGCCAGAGATCCACACCGCGCTCACACTTTCATTCCCGTTCCTGCTCCCTCGCTCTTTCCCTCATTCCGTGCCCTTTGCTTTTCTTTTCACATTCACAATGCTTCTCTGTTTGCTGCTTGGGCCCTGGTTAAATTCTGTGTTCTCGGGGAGATGTCAAAGTAGCAAGTGCTTCTCCACCACAGGACCCAAGGATTCGGAGGTCCCTAAGCCCTCAGCTGTGGCCTGGAAGATCCGTTTTCATAATGACCCTACCCTTTGCCCCTTCTTGTTGCCAGCCCAGTGTAGGGGAATTTTCCAAAAGCTTCATGATATGTGAGCCCTGCTGTCCACCGCTAATGGATGGGTGCTTGTGTGTTTTGTGTTTTAACCCTCTTTTCTGTTTCCATTTCTAACTCTAATATGCTGTAGTGAATCAGTAATGAATATAATATATTGTATTGTATATTGTATAATATACTATAATATAATGTATGTGCTAAAGTCACATATATAAATATATAAGATATATATTTAAATAATTTTTAAGACCATAAAGCTTAAGAATTTGATATGGCCAGCTTACCAGTTCAGACGGTGCTGGATCGGGGGTAGACTGAAAAACCAGAATGTGCACACATTGTATCTTGAGTTCACAGGGGCTGAACTGGTCTTATCATTTATTTTCAATTTCTTATGCCCTTCCCCACCAGAGGCATGCATGCAGTTTCCAAGGCAACAATCACTACGGGCGAACCAGGGTTGATGATCATGAGGTAGAAGGCATAGGTGCAGTCACATGGTTACAATCAATCAAGGTAAATCAAAATATATACAAAACATTATTGTTCTGTAGTTGACCACAAAGCCGTCATCCTGCTTTGTGAGATTAAGAAGGAAGGTCTCTTTAAGTAATCTTTGACTTCCCTGAAATAAGCTGCCTCTGGGCTTGTCTTTTTTACAACTTAGCCTTGCTCACCAGCTGTCCCAAATGAGATTTAGCCGAAGGCACACAGCAGAATTTGAGCTCAAGGTCAGGGGGTTCTCCACAAGAATTTTATTTTTTAACATGTCAGCATGCGGGCTTGGGCTCTCTGAACTTCCTGTGTAGTCAAGGCTAATCTTGAACTTCCTATCTTCCCTCTGCCTCCAAAATGCTGGGATTATAGGCATAGACTCCATATCTGGTTTATGTAGTGCTAGGTAAGCATTCTACCAACTGAGCTATACCCAGGCCCATTTTATCTCTTTTAATTAAGTATCCTGATAGCTTTTTTAAATCATTAGATGCTTTCTTTAATTTTTAAAATCCATTTGCTGTATGCCTCAGTCCTAAACTATCAGCACCATGCAAATAGACACTGTGCCAATCTTCTTAACTATATTTTGTCTATGTATTCTATACTATATTTTCAGATTTCAAGTAGGCCTAGCATATAACAATGCTTTGTCAGATATTGCATTAAAAGAATTTCCACACATGGCGGTGAATGCCTTTAATCCCAGGACTCAGGGTAGGTGGAGGAGAGGAGCAGGCAGATCTCTGTGAGTTCAAGACCAGCCTGGTCTACATAGTGAGTTCCAGAACAGCCACAGTTACAGAGTGAGACCCTATCTCAGAAAAACAAATAAACAAACAAACAAAACCCAAAAGAACCTCAAAAATAGAATAAATGTGTACCACTGGGCAGGAAAGGAATAAAAATATAAAATATTGCACAAAGGGACTGTGACAGGGTTGAAAAATGTTGAGTAGTGTGTGTGCCCAGAAATAACAGCTGACATACGGCCCTGGGGAGCGTCCAATGAGGTCAGGAGTCTCATTCTCCCATGTCCGTCCATTGTGTCAGAATTTTTGAAAAGTAATAGAGCATTAAAAACATGTCAACTCCTTTAGAAGCAATAATTACACTTCTAGTGATATTTTTAAAAGAAATAACAAAATGTATTATTTATATTAGTAAAAAATCTAAATGGTCAAAGATTCTCACATGGTTGGATCCATATATAATAAAATGTTTTTCAGCCATTGAAAAGCATTTGCAAATCATGCTTAGCAGCATGGAGAAAAGCTGGTATTTATAATTCAAATGAGAAAGCATGATTAAAATGTACAAACACTGATTGAAACCGTAAAAAAAAAATACTGAAAAATACTGGCACGAAATACTTCAAAATCATAGTAATGGTCTTTGGTGGGTGGTAAAATCAGGGCTGGGTTTTCCTCTCTTTACTTTTCATGCTTCTTGCCATAATCCTCCACTAACAGAATAATACAGAATGCATTTTAAAGCATAGTGTAGTCACTTAGATGTAACAAATAAAATGTTTAAAATTATGTCTCAGCTGCTAAGCCATCTCAGGGAAAAATTAGAGAGAGAAAGTGGCTTACAGATCAGAACTGAAACATCATAAGCCAATCTGAGTTTGACTTCCACATCAAGTATGGAATTTCCTAGTAAGTGCCTCAAATCCAAATTTTCAGTGTGCTTGACTGTAGGGCGAGATATGGTGCTTACCTCAGAGGTAGTGACCAAGACATCTTTCATTAAGCCTGACAATAAATATTAACTCTAACAATTATTATCACATCTAACTACATTTACATTAGAAATCTTTTAGAAAAGACATCTAATACATCCTGGTCTCCAGCTTGATCATTTAGTACATACACTAACAGGATCCCAGAAATCTGTCTCATGGATCTAGAATCTCCTTATGCTTTGCAAAAATATGCCCAGGGAGATAAAAGGAATGCTCATAACCCAAACCTATGTGAAAACTGAGAGAGGGAAACCCTTGTAAATCAGTACTAGTGAGATGCCCCTAACTTTTAAACTTCAAAGCTTAACATGGCTATAAAAGCCAGGGTGGTAACAGGAAGTCTGATGGTCGGGGGCTCGGGCTGTTAGCCAAGAGAGCAGTGCTCTCCTGCCACAGTATGTGGGACACCTCCCCTTTTGCATTCTATGTGTTGCTGCAGTATTCCTCTCCATTTCCTCCATCCTTTTTGGGGGAGGCGATGGGGGGAAGGAAAGGATTTATTTCAACTTATGGTTTCACATCACAGTCCATCATTGAGGCAAGTCAGGGCAGGATCTCCAGCAGGGCATGAACCTGGAGTCAGGAACTGAAGCCGAAGCCCTGGATGACTGCTGCCTACAGGCTTATTTCTTACAGCTTGCTCAGCCTGTTTTCCTACAGGGCACAGGGACACACAGCCCAGCTCACTGCAGGCAGTGCCACACCAATCCTCAGTCAAGAAAATCTGTGGCAGCATCTTCTCAATTGAGGTTCCCTCTTCCCAGATGACTCCAGCCTGAGTCAAGTTGACACAAAACTACAGCACACATGGACTAATGTAAAGAGATAGGAGCCAGTAATGTGGATGCTGGCGTTGACACCTCTCTCTCCCGATCTGACACTTCTCCATCCTTCTTTGACATTTATCTTTCTCACACTGACACCTCTTTATCCAACTGTGATACCTCTCTCCCTATTTTGATACTTCTCATTCCCCTTTGACACCTATCTCCCATTGACACTTCTCTATCCCTCTGTGACACTTCTATACTCCCCATTGACACCTCTCTCCCCACTTTGATACTTCTCATTCCCCTATGACACCTCTCTATGCCACATTGACACCTCTCTCTCCCTCTGTGACACCTCTCTATTCCCCATTGGCACGTCTCTCCCCACTTTGATAGCTCTCATTCTCCTTTGACACCTCTCTATCCCACATGGACACCTCTCTATCCCCCATTGACACCTCTCTATCCCACATGGACACCTCTCTATCCCTCTGTGACACCTCTCTATCCCCCATTGACACCTCTCTATCCCTCTGTGATACCTCTCTATCCCCCATTGACACCTCTCTACCCCTTTGACACTTCTCTATCCCACATTGACACTTCTCTATCCCTTTGTGACACTTCTATATTCCCCATTGACATCTCTCTCCCCACTTTGATACCTCTCATTCCCTTTTGACACCTCTCTACCTCTCTTTGACACCTCTCTCCCCCTTTGACACCTCTCTCTCCCCCTTTGATACCTCTCTACCTCTTTGACACCTTTCTTTCCCATTTTGACACCATCTCTTTCCTTTGACACCACTCTTGATTCTTTGATGGCTCTCTCTTCTGACTTTGACACCTGTCTCCTGTTTTGACACTCTCTCTCCCCCTTTGACATCTCCCTCCTACTTAGATAACCCTCTCTCCTACTCTACATCTTTCCCCCACGTTGAGGCTTCTCTCTCCTTCTTGGACACCTCTCTTACAAGTCTTCGACGCCATTCTATCCCATGTTGACACCCCTCCGTCCCTTTGACACTTCTCTTGACTCCTTGACAGCCTCTCTCCTGACTCTCTGACACCCCTCGCTCCAGCCCAGATGCCTCTCTCACACACTGATACCATGCTTTCCTGCTTTGATGCTTCTCTTTCTCCCAGTTCTTTTACACCTTTCTCTCCTGAGTCTTTGACAACTGTTTCTCTAGCTTTGACACCTCTCTACCCTACTGTGATGCGTCTCTTTCTTTCTTTGACGCCTCTCTCCTGGGTCTTTAACAGCGCTCTCTCCAGCTTTGACTCAATTATGACTCTTTGGTGTGGAGGCTTTTACATTTTTTTTTATTTGAAGTTTGGGTAATATATAAATATTATATATTTATAATAAGGATATTATATATAATAATAAGGATAGATGAAGCCTTGAGTGAGTGAAGTCCTGAGTCAATGTATATTTTGATGTGGGTATGGCTATGTTGAGGCTCCAAGGCCTCAGACTCGTGGGAAAACAATCTGAAAACTTAGCCCTAAATTACTGGCCTATAGCAAGTACTCCTAACCCATTCCCTCACAGCGCTGTGAGTTACTAACATTCATCCTTCTTCATGATGTCATCACTCGTTATATCCTACATGTGTCTGCTCCCAAACCAGCGTGAGTCTACACAGTGACTATGACGGGACTTTTGAGAAGCGATTAGGCTGAGATGGTGCCTCCCATGAGCATAGGATTAAAGGTTTGGGGAAAAGCCACACAGCATTCGGCTAACAAGCCATTCTTGAGCCATCAAGGATGACATTTCCTCTCTCCAGAGACTCATAATACCAAAACTGCAACTTGGAAGCAGAGACAGTGAGCTACAGCCGGCACCCTCTTGG
Organism: Cricetomys ansorgei; assembly: GCA_026225945.1. Classification (NCBI taxonomy): domain Eukaryota; kingdom Metazoa; phylum Chordata; class Mammalia; order Rodentia; family Nesomyidae; genus Cricetomys; species Cricetomys ansorgei. The sequence continues at coordinate 1,344,154 of JAMJFZ010000020.1, forward strand.
AACCCCCATTATCCAGAACTGTGGGAATATAAATCCCTGCTCTTTATAATTACCCAGACACTGGCATTTTATTATCTGGAATGCTTGGATGAACACAACACCTGATATTTAGTATTTGGATTCATAATGGAAAACCACAGAGTCCAGTAAGCCCATTTTGTGTAGCTCTAGCATCTGTCTGCATGCCTGATATGGTGACTCCTCAGAGTCCTTTATTGAATTGACTTAAGTATTTGAAAGAGCAGACTCTTTTCCATCTTTATTTCTGGTGGCCATAAAAAGTCTGTATTAAATTTTTCAAAAGATTTATTGAAGAAAGGGTGAGAAATAACTTTAAGAGCAGCGAATTGCTTATAATAGAGTACAAAACTGTGGTCTTTTATGCAATTTGTAAATATCTTTGACACTAAAACCAAATGGAAAAAGGAACTGTAGAAGGTTTTTCTAAGCACTTTCTATTCTAAGGATTTATAATCCTCACAGGCCAAGATATGTTCTAAGAGCCAGGCTTTGCAGTCAAGCTGATGCCAATGGGACTGCAGCTGACTACTACCTAACAAGTGTGTGACTTACAGACACACTTTGATACACTTTGGTCCCACCCCTCTCTTTTTCCCTTTCTTCTTTTATTTTTCATAAGGGACCTAGGACCTCACATCAACTAAGCTAGCTTCTACCACTGAAGTGTTTCCCAGCTCCTATACTGAATTTCTCCGTTGCACAGTGTCTTCGTTACTTTTCTATGTCTGTGATAAGACACAAGGACCAAGGCAACTCATTGAAGAAAGAGTTTATTCAGGAATCACAGCTTCAGAAGGGTTTGGTTTGTGAGCATCATGGTAGGAAGCCTGGCACTTGCAGACAGGCAGGGCATTAGAGCAATAGCTGAAGTATACACCTTGATCCACTAGCACAAGGCAGATAGAGAGAGAGCACTAACTGGGAATGGCATGGGCTTTTGAAACCTAAAATCCCACTCCCAGTGACACACCTCCTTCAATGAGACCACAGCTCCCGATCCTTCCCGAACAGTTCCATCAACTCAGGACCAAATATTTAAACATATACACCTAGAGGGGCCATTCTCATTCAAACCACCATACTCAGTTATCTCAGTTGTTCATTGCAGTTGATAATCAACACCTACCTAGTTCCTAGAAATGTTGGAGCAATTAAAGAAACAACATATGTCAAAAAATCTCAGAAAACAACCCGGGTTCAGTAGGTACTCAATTGTTGGTAGCTGTTACAATTTTTTAAATTAGTAAAACAGGTTTAGGAAAAGGAAATCTATTTATTTTTCTGTACACCAAGGTTGGGGGCTGGGACTATTCTGTTTTAGACCTGCGGAGCAGTGGTTTTCAGCCTTCCTAATGTGCGACCCTTTAATACAGTTCCTCATGCTGTGGTGACCCAATCATTATTTTTGTTATATTACTTCATAACTGTAATTTTGCTGTGAATCTATGTAATGCATGAATCATAATGTAAATCAAAATGTAAATCTCTGCTATGCAGATGGTCTTAGGCAACCCTTGTGAAAGAGTCTTTTGACCCCCAAAGAGGCCATAATTCACAGGTTGAGAAACGCTGCTGTGGAGAATGATCAATTACTTTGGGTTTCTCTTTTCCAGTCACCGTGTCCAAGACAATTCCGTTTTATATGTCCCCTCCCCCCACTGTGTTTCAAACAGATTTCATGGAGATTAAATATCTAAAATACAACAAAGTCAATTTAAAGTTAAAGGTAGAATAAGAGTTAACACAAAGTTGGATTAGCTACAAATAATATATCCCTTAAAACAATAAATATATTAAGGTTTAAGATGAAATTCTAAGAGCCACCGTGATGGCTCTACAGGTAAAAGGTAAGCTAAGCCTGCTGCTAAGCCTGATGACCTGAGCTGATCCCCAGGACCCACATGGTGGAAGGAGAGAATTGACTCCTGAAAGTTGCCCTCTGCCCTCCAGACGTGTTCTATGGCATGTGTGCTAAACACTAAAGCAAAGGAAGCTATGCTGGAATGGTGATTCTTTTCTATTTCTCTTTCTTGTATAATTTTCCTCAAAATTATTTAAATGGTACATTAACCTTTAAAATCCCTATGTTTATTTTCAACATCAAATATTATATGTTAAAAAAAAAAAGTCATGCATGGTGGAGCGCATCTTTAATCCCAACATTTATGAAGCAGAGGCAGGTGAATCTTTGTGAGATTGAAGCCAACCTGTTTTCTATATGTGAAGTTCCAGGAAACCAGACTACATAGTAAGACCATGTCTCAAAATAATTAATGATGATGATAATAATAATGATGATGATGATGATGATGATGATAATCTATGCCTGCAGAGGAGTTCTGATCTCTCTTTTGGTTCACAAATCTGTGTGGTTAAAATTAGTCATCAACTTGACTGGATCTGAAATCAACTAAGAAACAAACTATTGGCCGTATCTGTAATGAATTTTCCTGAGCAGGTTGAAGTGGAGAGGCACACCCAAATAAGGGTAGCACCTTCTGCTGGCAGCCAGATAAAAGGTGATCTGGCCCAAGGGCAAAAGCTTTGCTTTGTGCCTGCTTACTTTCTCTTGTCTTCCTTGTCATGAAGGCAAGTTCAAGTACTTTGTTTGAGTCATTCTGAGAGTTCATCTACTCTGCTGCTGCCATTAGCATTCTTCTTACATATCAGAACTCAGCCTCTTCAACTTTCCAAGGTGGACTGAAGATTCTATAGGATTCTCCAGACCTTCAGCCCAGATTGGGGGGTATTCAGCATCATGGACTGAACAGTTACTGGTTTCTCAGCCTTTGCTGGACTCCCTATGCCATATCATGAAAGCTGATTTACTATATTATATATATGTATTTTATATATGTATAATATATATATTATATGTAATATAATACATATGAATATATATACATATGTATTATATATACATATGTAATATATATATGTTATATATATATATGTGTGTGTGTGTGTATATATATATATATATATATATATATATATATATATATATATATGCATTCTACTGGTACAACTCCTCTAGAGAACCCCAACTAATACAGAAATTATATATAAACATTGTGAGAAAATGAACACATTCATGAATGAGAATGTTGGATTTTAGTATTAATAAGATATTGTGGCCCTACTGGGTACCAGCCCAAACTTTCAGCTAAGTTGTTTTTCTACCTTGACTTTATGAGGCAATTAGGCTTTCCATTTTACAGATATGGCCTTATCTAAACAGTGAGTATCCCAGAGTTTTGAGTAGTTAAATTCAAATCTATGCCTATCTCTGAGGCTTCAACTGTCACTAGCACATCAGTGGCAGTTATGTTAGGAGAGAACACATGTATCTGTCCAAAGGTCAAAACAGCTCTGAAGAGGCCTTTGCAAGCCCAGCGTCTTGGGATCATTTCCCTACGGAGAGATTTGGTAAGCCATGTGTGTAATTAGGTTGTTTGCACACTGTGCCAGATTACCAGCAAAAATGTCTTCCCCTGGATATGCAGAGCCATAGGAATCATTCAGAAGGTTCCAGAATCTGACTCAAGTTTGAAAAAAAAAACCAAGAAAACCAGGTATCAGATAAACTAATGGATGCCGTGATTCAAGAGTAAACACAGCATAACTAAAAGCCTAAGAGAAGACATGGGATCTTTAGAATTACAGCTCCAGCCGAGGGAAGAATTAAGATGTTAAAGCTACAATGCTCATTTATCCTTACCTGAACTGTGGGAAATGGTGCCTAGAAGTATTAGCACTTCCGTCATGGGTGATTTAGACTCAAAAAGTCCAATGCAGGAAAAAGTTAAAATGGGATACCTATAGACATCCTTCTACTATTTCACCAATGAAGTAGAAAATTGTTCTGATTTATGATAAGATAGAAGCAATTGGACTTTAGCGGTAAAACACCAGGTTTAACCATGTATGGTTCCCTGGATATCTTGTGGATTTGTAGATTAAACTCTCCCCCACTGTGTGTGTGTGTGTGTGTGTGTGTGTGTGTGTGTGTGTGTGCGCGCGCGCGCGCGCGCGCAAGTGCGCGCGCGCACGCTCTCTCCCTCTTTCTCTGTCTCTGTGCCTCTGTCTCTCTGTCTGTCTCTCTCTCTCCCCTTCTCTCTGTGGTGTGTGCATGCACATGAGGCCAGAGAGAGATGTTTGGTGTTGTTCTACAGTCCAGAGAACCATCTATAGTAGCTGTGCTCGGGATGACTGAATTCAATAAGTATATAGTGGGCAAGAATGAAAGAATAAATATTGAGCAGCAAAGTGGGGCTGACAAACATCCAGCAGAGATCAGCTGGTGGGGGGACAACCCTGAGCAGTCAGCCAGAGTTCCCCCATGAGAGTACAAGTGGAACAGTTCCCCATCCCTCAGGCAAGCCCTCCAAGTAAGAGAACAAAGAGCAGCAGACAGATAACATTATCTAATTGGGTGCATACACCATCTAGCTTTGTGAAAGTTGAGACAGCTGGTTACAGAGTCCCCAGGGGAGCTTTCTCTCCATGGAAGAGCTTCCCATGACTGAGCTTCCACCTTCCCATTTTCGCCATACCTGGCTTTTGAAGTGGGTACTGAGCATATGAACTCAGGTTCTCATGCTTCACAGAAAGTATTCTTACCCAAAGAGCCAGCTTCCTACCCCTAACACCTTTTATGACCAAACATGCACATAACTTTCGACCTGCCTTGGTATTACCCATCTCTCCTGATTACTCTTCCACCTGCCTCATCCTTTAGATCTCAGGAAGAATAAAGTACATACACTAGACCTTTTACATGTCTGAGGGCTTGGGGAAGGCAAGGCTTAACACACAGAATCCAATGCAGCTGCCTCCCAGTTTTTGCAATTAAAGACATGGCAGACCACAGACATGCATGCTCATTTAAGTGCCGCCTGCAGCTGCCTATGTGCTCGCTGCAGAGTTGAGTATTGTGACCCAGACTCTGCTCCACGAAGCTCAAAACCCCTGACTGAAAAAGTTGGCCAACCCTTGTGATAAGACAGAAATTGTTATTGTTGTTAAAAGAGAAAACAAAAGTGTGTGCTGGGTGGTGTCACCCGTCGCTTGTAGATGCTCCTCAGTCATGTGAGTTTTCGGAAACCTCTTAAGGATATGGATAGAATGTCGTCTCAGCAGCACGGCACTCTGCGTGGATTGTCTTTTCTCTGTATCTGTAGCTAGCTGCATGGGAACCATGTCTGTCTCTTAGATGAGTCTCAGAGCTTCATAATGAAAAAGGCTGGGTGTTTTCTCAAACCCACTTGGTCCAGGGGCTACAGTGGCTTTATAACACAGTGAAGAAACATGCTCATCTGTGTAGTTTGCAAAGTATTTCATAATTACTTAACTAGATTCTAGTTTTTGCTCAAATATCAAGCTATGCTACTCTGAACATTACAGAGCAACCTGTTCCACTCTAACCCTTTTTTCTCATTTAAAAAATCTATTTTAATATAGAAATCTATATTTTATATTCAAAGTGTATTTCAGGTGTAGTTATAGGATATGTCTGGATAATGAGATAGTTACTATAGTGGTATTAACACCCCTGTCATCTCACAGAGCTGACCCATTTTTATGTGTATGAAAAGGACAGCTAAGGTCTACATTACTTAGCAGCCACGATTTTATTGTCTTGTTCTGTGTATTTGAATTTATTATTTAGAGTCCACATCTAAATGAGATGATGCAGTTTCTATTTCATGCAGGTTTGTTATATGTGACAAGTAGCAGGATTCCTTTCTAAAGACTGAGCGACATTCTAGTGTGTGTGTGAATACATCATACCTTCTCTCTCAATCATGCACTGTCTTAGTCAGGGTTTCTAGTGCTTTGCCAAGACATCATGACCACAGCAACTCTTACAAAGGAAAGCATTTAATTGGGACTGGCTCACAGGTTCAGAGGTTTAGTCCATTATCATCATGGTGGGAAGCATGGAGGCACACAGACAGACATGGTGCTGAAGGAAATTCTACATCTGAGTCAGCAGGCAGCAGGAAGATAGAGTGACACTGGGCCTGGCTTGAAATTCTGAAACCTCAAAGCCCATGCCTAGTGACACACTTCCTCCAACAAGGCCACAGCTATTTCAACAAGGACACACCTTCAATAATGCCACTCCCTATGAGTCTGTGGGGACCATTTTCATTCAAACCACCAAGTGTGCTGATGGACAATTGGGCTATTTCCACATTGTGGCTATGGTGAACAGTGCTGTAGTGAACATAAGAACGAGGAAATCTTTAAGAGGGGGTGAGTTCTTCTTTGATTATACCCAGGGAGAGCAATTGCTGGGTCATGTGATAGTTTACATTTTAATTATCTGAGGAGTTTCCGTACTGTTTTCCATAGAGGGTACACACATCCGGCTCTACTCTTTAGTCAGCATTTGTTCTTCCTTTTGTCTCAGGAGGCTCTGATTTACAGTCCCCTAATGACTAGTAAACTAATGATGTTGAATGCCCTTTCAGATTCAGAAAACAATGTTCAGTCAGCGTTTTCATGTTTTCTTTGGAGGAAGTGTCTAAGTGGATACTTTGTCACTTTAAAATACATATTTAATATAACATTTTATTAATTCTTTGAGAATGTCATACAATGTATTCTGAACATATTCTCCTCCACTCCTCCTAACTCCTCCCAGTCCACCTCCAACCTCTCTAACCCATGGAGTTCAATTTGTGCTGCCAATATACTTGGGGTGGAAGGAGCATGGTCTACCTTCCTGGTGCCATAATCGTAAAGAAAACAGCTTTATCCATTTTTATTGGGTTGGTTTTCTACTATTGAGTAGTATGAATTCTTAATCAACTTTGGATATTAATGTCTTAGCAGATGTATTATTTACAAACCTTCTCCCAGTCGTAGCTTGCTTACTTTGTTTTCTTGATAGTTTCTCTGTTAGGTCCACGTTTTGAGTTTGATGCCCACTTTTTTCTCTAATTATTCTGGCTTTTGTATCCTGAGCTTCTGGCATGGTATTCAAATATCTATAGCTCAAGCCAGTGCTCAGGACTTCTCTTCTGTTCTCTTCTAGAATCTTTATGGCTCAGGACTTAGGGTTAGGGTAACTCACTGTCAGCTGATTTTTGTATATGTTCCCTTCTTTAGTATTTTTATAGCATATGTGACCCCTAACTATAGAGAATATTTACTACTCTGTAGCCTTTCTCTGAATTTTACAGGGACTGTGTTCTACTCTGTTCTCAAGGTCAAGACCATGGCCTGGGGACAAACAGGGAGAATTATTCTCATCCTCATTAGATGGATGTAAAAAATATCAAGGTAGAAGTTTAAGTTAAATTGCATATATCCATAAACCACGACTATATCAAATGATAAAAATTGAGGACCATAGGAGATAAGAAATATGAAAGCGGAAGCCAAGTGTGGAGGTGTATTCCTGTAATCCCAGAAATTAGGAGGCTAAAGTGAAAGAATCATGAGTTCAAGGCTAGTCTAGAGCACACAGAAAGTCAGGCTAGTCTGAGTTACAGGGCAGGATCCTATTAAAAAGTAAACAACAACAAACAAAAACCAGTATGTAAATACGCTTGCTTGCCAAGACTGATGACCTGAATTCAATCCCCATGACTCACAGGGCAGAAGGAGAGAATGGACCTCTGCAAGTTATCCCTGACTGCCACATGTTACACACGACACATGGCCATCACATGAAGTAAGTAAGTGTAAAATGGTTTTAAATAGAAAAGAAAACACAAAAGAAGGGAGGATAAAATAAATAAATTAACGTTTTTGAGGACTGAATGTGACAAGAGGGGTTACAGGCAAGTTGCAGCTCACTCTACAGTGAGAGTAGGTATCAGCATCCTTGAATCTCTGGTATGACAGGTCTCAGACCCTGGTGAGCGTAGGAACTTCAATATTGAAAAAGGAAACATGCTTCTAGTTAAGTGAAATACTGGTTGCTGATGCACCCCATCTTCAGAGTTACTGAAGTGGAGAAAGCAAGCTAGAGTTGATGTGAGATGTAAGAAAGTGAACACACTTCATCCCACCAGGAGCAGCCAGCTCCTCATTTGCCTCCTGGCGTTTATAGTTCATCAGGAGCTTGTCATCCTTGTCATAGTTGATACTTTTCAGGAAGTAAGTGGGGGCTTACATCACCAAGGAATTCTCAATGTTACAGAGCTAATGTTGGCTTTAGACAACATGGTCAACATGTCTGCAAGATGAGAGCCCTCTATGAGATCTCACTTTGACAGTCTAACTTAACATCAGTATTAGAAAAATTACATAAAAGTATTTAGTACACAACAACATAGCAAAAAATGTCATAGCAAAAATTGATATTGTTCCTTTATGTCACATGATATTTAATAATAGTTAAAATCCTTGATTTTTAAATAAATTCACTTACCTAAAAACCATATAGCAACCTCATATCTCCTGAATTTTTACTCTCTATTATTAATGTATTATGCATGAATTCAAAAGATAAAACTCCTGAAGACCAAAAGGGAGAAGAGATGGCCTAGCAGAAGGCCTTGGGGGAAAAAGTAATCAATATCATACAACTTGTATCTTAGTAAAAAGGGGGAAATATGTAAAGGAACACTTTTCCAAGAAGGTTTTTGTGCTGTGGAGCCTTCCTTATGGTTGCATGCTGCTTGGACTTCTGGGAACAGCTTGGGGGAGGTATTTAAAAGAGAGAGTGTCCGTTGGAAAGGACAGTTGGGGTAGTGACAGAAGAGTGAGTACTAGGTTGTGGTTGATGTCGAGGAAGAGTGAGCACCAGAGTTGATTGGGTGGTGACAGGAAATGTGAGCTCCAGAACTGATGACTAGGAAAGCAAGCAGAAATAAGGCTCAGAAAAGTAGAACTAACTGAGGTTTTAAAAAGTTACATTAGGGTCTTTCTTAGTAACAGCTAGCCAAACCGACGTCGTAGGTGGAGTTCCCTTAGGAGTTCCCTTAGAAGTCCAGTTATGAGTGAAAAAGTAACAGTTACAAAATGCTTCAAAGCTTAGATACAGTGTTGAGAAATACCTTTAAGAAAAAAGTAACACTTTTTACCTTTTAGCCCTCAAACAAAGAAAGCGTGAGAGCCCAGAACCAAGTGTTATGTAACCATAAGGAAGGCTGCCCAGCACAAAAAAGCTACTTGACAAAGCGCTTCTTTACAATCAGAGGCATGCTGAGACCAAACCTTAATCATCCTCAAAATCAACAAGTACTCTTAACCCTGAGCCATAACTCCACCCTGCTTCATTCTTTTCTGTGGCCAAATATTCTACTCTGCTGGATATATATTTTATTTATCCATTCATTAACTAATGGCAACATGATGCTTTTATGAACCTTGTAGAATGTCATGGAGTCCATATTCTCAGTGCATTCAGATCATGCATAGGGGTAAAATTGCTGGGGTACATGGTATCCCAGTGTTTACCTCCTAGAGAAACTGCTGGACTGTTTTTCACAGGTAATGCAAAATCCTGTGTTCTCAATAGCAATGTACCAAGACTCCGATGTTCCTCCATCCTCACCAGCATTTGTTATTGTCAATATTAGGCATCCCAGGTAGTACAGGGTCGCCTCATTGTGTTTTCTTTTTCTTAAAGAATGGTATATATGTGTGCAAACTCTGAAATGTATCCCTATGGTAGTTTGAATGAAAATGACCCCTATATAGGTCATGTATTTGAACACTTGGTGACTAGTTGGTGAAACTAAATAAAATAAAAGCTGTAGCCTTGTTGGAGAAGGTTTGTCACTGTGGGCAGGCTTGAGGTTTCAAAAGACTCATATGATTCCCAGTGTGTCCTCTCTCTCTCTCTCTCTCTCTCTCTCTCTCTCTCTCTCTCTCTCTTTCCTACTTGAAGTGAGCTCTCAACTGTTTCTGCTGCAATATCCTTGTTCTGCCATCATGGACTCTCACCCTCTGAAACTGTAAGTCTAATTAAATTGTGTGTGTGTGTGTGTGTGTGTGTGTGTGTGTGTGTGTGTGTGTGTGTGTTTTCTTGGTGGTGGGGTTTTGTCGCAGTAATGAAAAAGTAACTAAAACATCCCCATCCCTGTGATCTCTGAAAAATCTGCTAAGTTGTCATTGCTACCCTATGTGATAGATCCAGTTTTATTCAATCCCTGGGGTTCTATCTGAAGATTGCACTGTGGAGTCGGTGGAAGGAAAATCATCCTCTCCAAGAGCCCAAAGGCAAAAGTAAATCATCCTTTTCAGAGTTCAGTGCATTATTACCAGGTCATTCGGTCAGTCGGATAAAAAATTGGAGAAATAAGAGACTCCGAAGTGACTCTCTGAATTGTGCACACCATTAGAATATCTGAATCTAAGGCGCAGCTCGGATCCACAATATGTCTTTTGATGATTTGCTCCATTCACTTTTAAAGCCGAGAAGGTGACAATAAAAAGACTCTGTGTCATGTAAAATGACATGTTTTATTTTTTATATTTGTTCCCTCAAGAAGTAGCAGTGCAAAAAAAATAGCACCTCTGAAAGCCAGGGCCTGCATCATTCATGAGCTCTGAGCAGCTCTGGCAGGGAAGCGGATATTTCAGTTCTCAAAACTCAAGACACAATTTACCTTTTATCAGAGCCTTGTTATAAATCCCGTTTGTACATGTGTATATGGAGCTGTTTTATATTAGATACCTCGGCCATAAGAAATGGTTACGTGCTGCTGTTTGTCAATAAGAACAAGACCATGGTTTGTAAAAGGTGGTTTCTTTTGATAAGAGAAGTGACAGAAGCTTAAGGATGACAAAGGACCACCCTGCCCCAACTAGCCCTAAACTCCTAGCATTCAAATATTTGTTGCATTAGCTAGCTATATGACATCCACCTTCAGGGAGGAACAGAGACAAAAGGAGACCTTGTAAGTTCATTTTAACCTTTATTCTCTCCGGAAGATAGCATTAAATGTTTTTATTTAGTCCAAATCAATTTGTTGTCATGTTTATAGTTTCACTTAATTTTTAGAGCTAATGGTTAACACAAAAGGTTCTGGGTAAGATCAGGCGGCTTGAGTAGAATTCATGGGGTGGATGGTGCCTTGCTACTTGATCGATCTTGTGAGCAAAATTAATATAAACATGTTGTGGGCTGGGCCAGGAGGTGAGCATCCAAGGGGGCTGAGAGGCCAAAGCAAGTATTCCGCCCCCCAGCACCTGGCACTAGCTCTCAGTGTGGTCAGCAGCTGGCCTCATTTTCACAAAGGAGTGCGTGTTCTCAGGCCTTCCAGAATGCTCCCATCAGATAAAGCCACTCTTTGTATTGAACAAGTAACACCAAACAAACAGACTTCAGAATCTTATCTAAACCAAGATGAAAACAGGGTCACTTGCAAACTACAAATACCAAATGTCCTCTCTCAGATAACAGGAGTGAGGCTGCTTATTCTTGGCCACAGCTGTGTCTTGTGCCAGCAACTTTACCCTGGATGTATAGGCACACAAATTGGTCAAATTAAAGATTCACTGATAATAAGTTAGAGAGATTTACTTTAAGGCAATTCTTTGGTATACATATAATTTTATTATCTATTAAAGGCAAAAGAAAACTTACATAGTAATGAGATAGATGTGTTTGCCTAATACAATACATCCCAAAGGTACACTAATGTGACATGTGCTGAGAAATGGTGTGGAAGATCTTAATATTTTGTTTTCTGTGATTAAATCCTGATGTCTCTATAGTGCAGGAACCTTGATGTATATAGTGAGAACACCACAATTAGTGATGTTCAGTAGCCTGGAATCTGATTCGACGTGTTTCAGGAAGGATTGTGGGTGTTGTTTGGCATGACAACAGTGCATACACAGTGCAAAGCGTGTGTTGTGTGTTCAGAACCACGGCTGCAGGGAAATCATGCAGTACATACAACACAGTGAGCACTTCTGGAAACAAGTAGAGTTTATCACACTGGACTTTGACTTAGTTTTTGGACATTGCACATTCAGAAATATGTTCCTGTTGCTAAATTTTTTTTGCAATCCCCACACTCAGTTATGTGACTTCATATGAGTCCTGGCCCATAGTTTAATAAGCTTTGATTTGGGGCTCGAGAATTGGCTTGGTGGTTAAGGCAGCTTGCTGCTCTGATAGAGGACCAGAATGTGGTTCTTAGAACCCATATCAGGTGGTTCAAAATGCCCCTAACTCTAGCTCCAGGGAATCCCAAACACTCTTGTGGTCTCCACAGGCAACCACACACACAAGGAAGGCACATAAACATAAATAAAAATTGTACTTTACAAAAGAAAAATTTTAAGATATCTGGTCATGGAATTTACCCCCACTTCTCAACAGCATCCAGTCCAGACAAAAACCCTGATTCCTGGGGCTGACACCTGACAAATCCTATAAAAGTTCTAACACTCTAGTGCAAGGTGTCCCACACTTTCCCAGATGTACATTCTACTCTAGCAAGGAGTGGTAAACCCAGATGTCCAACTGCAGCTTTACTGGGGTCGGCTGAGACTGGAGCACGGGGATCCTGGGATGGCGATTCTCCATATTTGAATGGTTCAGGCACGTTTGGCAGTACTGGGCGTTTGGCAGATGAAGGGAAGGTGGTGACTGGAATGCAAGCTGTAACCCACCCAGTGCTTGGGGACAGCTAAGATTTGCAGCGTGGAGAAACATAGCTGCACAAGATGCAACCTTCTTCCTCATTTCCTAAGGATAGAGAAGCAAGCCTCGAGGGCTCTGATAACCTGTCTCTAAAGGGGCTATGTTCTGTCTGAAACTGAAGAAGCAGCAGTCTGATACCCTGGGTGTTTAAAGTCGTATCTTGATGTTTGGGTTTTTTGTTTGTTTTGTTTTGTTCTTACCATTTGAACGTTATCTCTTCTCTTCTGCAGGTATTTTTCTAACTGGTGCAGATACAGGGGAATGTCAGATTCATGAGCACCTTTCTTGAGTCATAGGATTTATACTATAATTGGCCATGAAAAATAATAAAAATATTTCAGTCTGAAAAAAATGTTAGAAGGCAGTAAATATTGTGTAGGCTGTCAAGTGAGGCGATGCTAATGTCTTAGAACATTTTCCATACTGGATGATATTAGTGACGATCTACAGGGAAGAAGGTAGATTTAAGCAGAAATGTGAATATGGAGAAAAAGGCCATCACACATAGATCAGAGAGAGAGCATTCTAGTCCAGTGACCCTTAGCTGAACCACCCTTGAGCTAAGCAATCCCAGTCTGCAGCATGTCATCACCTTCAGAATCATGGGCCTCAATTTTACTGTGTCCCCGCTTCCAATTCCTGAGCACGCAGTAGAACTGCAGCAAGAATTTCACTCCTCGTCCTCAGGGCCATGTTCAAGTTCTCAAGTACAAGGGCTTGGGCAGCTTCTCATGCTCTACGCCACCAGCTGCCATATCTCTGGAGAGTCTTCCTTAATGTTGATGGCTAGAAAGAATAGCTTTTTTTTTTTCTGAGAACAAATGTTAGCATGGTATGATGTCTGTGTCTATATCTGGAGCGTTTAGCAGTCTGTATACATCCTGACAAGTGTGTTCTGGCATCTCCAACTTGGGTGAGAAATGCAAAGGTTGGGAATCAGAAGCAGTCACAATATAGAATTATTTAGCATCATTACTTTAATGTGGGCACTAGATCAATGACTTAAAAAGTAACAGAATGTCAATAATCATAACTACTAACATTTAACATTATTAAGACCTTACCATTCTCCTTGGTGTATTTTTAAGTATCATTGAATTCTCCTTACCATCTTGGGAGGTAGGTAATGTTCTCATCTTTATAAATGAGGAGAGAGAGAAAGAGAGAGAGGGAGAGAGAGACAGAGAGAGATAGAGAGAGAGTTAGACAAAGAGAGACATACATAGAGAGAGACAGATATAATCTGCCCCAATCATCCTGCTGGCAGGTGGTGAGGGCAATATTCACCCGGGGCTTTCTCGTCCAACTCTGCACAGAGAGCCATTAATCTGAAGCATAGTGTCTCTTAGAATACAGTGGAACTTTCCATGAACGTTCTGTGTTGCCAGTCTTGAGCCTGGGCTCACAGCTGGCCCCATTTCTGAAGAATCTAGGGTTCCTGTTAACCACGGGGAGTACAGCAGCTGAGGGTTCTTGAGGAGACTTTTGGGGAGGAGATGCAAGGAAGATGCTTACTCACTCCAGATAGCGAACCAATGACAGACCCAATGCAATGAGTCCAACGTGGTGGACCCATGAACTTGTGTGGTTGAGCGGTTACTTACAGGAGCACGGGTGACTTTAAGGCGCTGTGTTCCGTGGGTCACCACTAGAGAAAGCTGCAGCCTTGCTGCTCCGCATGACTTGTGGGAAAGGTCAGGAGCCTCCTTCAGACGGCCCTGCCTCCTGTCTCCTCCCTAGCAAATGCTGAAGCTTTGATAACCTTGGGGAACAGCACTGTTTTTACCAGTTTTAGGCTCTCCGGACTTGAGAGGTTTGCTTACTTCCTGGTGGGTCTCCCACATCTGCCTCCTCCTTCAGGGAGGGAGAGTTTCAGTTTGAAAGAAACCACTCACACAGCAGTGCTGCCCCAACTCAAGTCTCTGCCGGCACATCTGTAAAAGTGGGAAAAAAATGAGCGCTCGGATTATACCTCGGTGAAGTTGTACCGTCAATCCCTGAGCGCGTGGCCGGTGCATAAGAAACCACTGAAAATATTTTAAAGTGATGTCATAACCCAAAAGAGAAAATTGAGAGGTTTGCCAACTCCATTTCATATTTTCCTGAAATACTCAAGACTAGAAAAAGACTAATGAGGTAATTTGGGTGGTGTCTAAAATTAGCCACTAGTTTCTGTCTAGATTTAGATGTATTCTGTTTAAAATATAAATGCAATATGACTTTTGGAGAGAGGCTATGCGCTTCATATCCGTCAGCACCTCAGCCTCTCCTCTGTCTCCCTGTCCTGTTCTGCTCTCTTACTGGGGCTGACCCCTCCCCATCTGTCTTTCCACAGTAGCTCCCTAAAGATCATCCATGTTGTGCATTAATCTTCCTGCCACCATTTTGGTTGGTTGGAATCTTTTACTTCAGCGTTGTTTATAGCTCTGAAGATGTAGTTTACAAAAGACAGTTGAAGTAGCTGTAGGGTTTCCATGTGTTGTATGTCCAACAAGGAGGCATTATCATCCTCATTGTGTGGCTTCTGTCTTTTGGTCCAGAGTGGCTGCCCTAACACCATCATCCAGTGAGCGAGGAGAAGGACCCAGATGAGAGGAATTATATCTAGACTTTAAGAAGTAACTAGAGGACATATTCCATCAGTCACTCATATCCAACTGGTCCCATGGCCACAGTTATTTGCAAAGAAGCATGGGAAATGCAGGCTTTGGTTGGGTGACTAGCCGGTACTGAGCGGAGAACTCATATCAGGGGATGTGCCAACTTCAGGTAGAAGGTATAAAAGCTGCCCACCTTTATCAAGCTGGTAGATGAACGGCAGAAGAGTGGAACAAACAGCTATCCTTCATTCCTGCTAGACACTTATGACTTTAGAATGGACATATGCATACTTAACCTACGACCTGGTGGCACTGTAAGATTTGTAGCACAGGGACTATATAAAAAGGCATTGTTTTGTAAACTTATTGAACTACTCCACACAGTACCAGTCTCCAGAGCTCAATCAATATCACCAAGGAAGGAGTGTCTGGCCTTCGGTTCATCCCTTCTTATCAACATATTTTTAAGAGGGGGCGAGCCACTCATCAGCTTTGGCTCTCAGTAGTGAGCAGGTCCTGTTCAGCCATGTTGACATCTGTATGTGTTTGTTTGCTTAGTTGTTCTATGTGTCTCTCTCAGGGGAAGGAGCAGGAAGCCAAGCAATTCTGGCCTAAGATTCATCATCCAGTGCAATTCTTTCTAAAACTCCCCATTGAGGGTGATAGGGTACTTGTTAGATATTAACTTTAAAATGACATAGTATCTTAACTATTTCTTGTGAACTACTACTTTGTCTAAGTGTGTAGTTTTCTAGCTCTCTTGTGGTCTTGTCTGTAGACATATAGACCCTGAACAGAGATGTTCTTAGGAAATATGCATTCACAACATGAGCACCTGTTGTGGGACACTATTCCAGGGAGATGTGAACAAACGTTTAGTCACTCCAGATAGGAAACTGTTACCAGAACAAAGTGAGCACACTACCAAAGTTTAGCATGGTGAATCAACGCCAATTACTGGGGATATACTAAGAATAGGTAGGCGGTTACTTACAGAAGTTGTTTATCAACTCAAGAAAGCTGTCTGGAGAAGAGAGCAAGATTGGCCTGGCATTGGCTTTTGAAACTCGTGTGTTGACTCATAAAAGCTGGAACCACAATAGCCCTTACTGCTCATATGATCTTGGGGAGAAAGAAGCTTCGTGAATCTGGACAGTTTCAGGGACATCCTGAAAACTATGTGTTGCTTACTCCTGAATCTTAAGAAACATCTCTTTAAGGAACTTCCCTTCAGAACACAGTGTTTCATCTTAGACGAAAGCTACACAACAGACCTCTGAGATGGCGACTATAGCCCTGTAGGAAGACAAAGACAAAATGTTTCAGAAATATTCAATTTTTGAAAGGAACATTACTTTATCAGAAAACCAACCCATTAGCTATAGTCAGATAAATAGCTTTGGATGAAGATTCTTAAACTTGGCTGAATATTAGATTCTCTGAAGAGCTTTAAAATAAATGTCCTGCTTTCACAATGACACAGTAATAGACAGAACTATGGCCCCCAAAGATAGCCATGTTCTAATCCCATAAGTATGCTCCCTTGGGGTCTGCGTTGGCTACTTTTCTTTTTTGCTATGACTAAATACCCAACAAACAACTTAAGGGAGGAAGATTTTAGTCCTGACTTGCAATTAAAGAAGATACAGACTCCATGATGGCAGGGAAGGCACTGAGGCAAGGGCATGAGGTGACTTGTCTTTGCCTCCTTCTTCAGACAAAAAAGAGAGCAAATAGCATATGGAACCAGGCTACCAAACCTCCCTTGTTCCCAGTGAGGCCTCTTCTCCCAGTGAGATTCCATAGCCTTCCAAAGCAGTGCCACCAGCTAAGGACTGAGTGTTCAAATATATAATCCTGTGAGGGACATTTTGCATTCAAACCACAGAGTTTTGCAGATTAAGGATTTTTATATGGGAAGATTATCTTGGATTATCTTTAGGGATCCCAGGTAATTAAAAAGATCCTAACCAGACTAAGATGGGAGAGTAGACAAATATGTGAAAACAGAAGCAGAGGTCCACTGATGTGGAATCAAGAAGCAAGGAAGGTGAGCAGCTCTAGAAGCTAGAAAATCAAAGAAACCAATTTCCCTGTAGAATCTCAGGAGGGATCCACTCGTGACTACTGGTTGTTTTAAAATCAGTCTTACTGTGAATATTTAACAATCACGTGAGAGTACTGATTACAAATTGATAATGAAACAGTTATTGTAGTAAAAAAAAGTGTGTATCTATATGTGTGTATCCATATGTGTATCTATATGTGTATCTATATGTGTGTATCTATATGTGTGTATCTATATGTGTATCTATATGTGTGTATCTATGTGTATCTATATGTGTATCTATATGTGTGTATCTATGTGTGTGTATCTATATGTGTGTATCTATATGTGTGTATCTATATGTGTATCTATATGTGTATCTATATGTGTGTATCTATATGTGTGTATCTATATGTGTGTATCTATATGTGTATCTATATGTGTGTATCTATATGTCACATGCAACCTATTTATGTAAATCGTCTTATTTTTACTTCTGACCTTCAGAATTATGAGAATAAATAAGCCACTAAGTGTGTAATTTATGACAGCAGCAGGGGGAAACTAAAACTTTTAGTTCACAAATTAGAAGTGTAACAAGCCACTCAACAGAGTAAGACAGAGAAAACAGAGAAAAGTCTTACCTTCTCCAGTCTATCTTCCCCCAAACTCTATCTGCAAGAAGAGTCCAGGCTAACAGTCTTGACTTTATCTTCTCACTGCTTTCTCATGCACAGTTAGATACACTCAAACACACAAAGGCGGGCAGAGAGTTTATAGAGTGTTTATTCTTGTCGTTATAAAATAGACTAATGGCTACATATGTCCTTTCTTATGTACCAGTGTCACATTTACTCCTTCAGATAGCTGCTGAAAACCGTAGAAGTAGCAAGGGTTTTGTTCATCTGGTATTTTCACAGCTCTCTTACTATCAGTGTAGCTCCAGTTGTTTGGGGTTTTTTATTACTGTGAACAATGTTGACAACACAAAGAGTCTGAAGTGGACAACTGGAGTATTTTATTTATTTATTTATTTATTTAGCATGTGCTTGTCCGTGTGCAGGCACATACATGTTCCAGAACCACCGCACCCATGTGGAGGTCAGAGGACCACCCACAGGATTAGGGTCTCATCTGCTTCCACGTGGGTCCTGGGAATCTAACTCAGGTCATCAGGCTTGGTGGCAAGTGCTTTTACTCTCTGAACCATCTCTCTGGCCACACTAGAATTTTATTTCCATAGAATTATTTTTTTTTAAAGCATGACTATTGGATGCAGAAATCATGAGCTTTTGAGTGGATGTTGTATTTCTTTTCTAAAAAGGCAGTGTAATGTAGTGTAGAGTGCAGTGGCTGAACATGCTCAGTGTCCAGCCATCTGTAGCTGCTTTACTTTTTCAGATCTTGGCTCAGTCTGGTGGATGTAAAATGTTGTTTCTGTATTTGCTGAAGCACCCCTGGCTGCTAAAGCAAGACAACCACCCTTTTCTGCATCAGTAGCTATTTGGAATTCCCCTTATATCAAATGTCACTCATTTTCCATTTTTATGTCCTTTTTCTTGTGATGTTAAAACATCAATAGCACTCATTTATTTCCCTCTCTGGGAAGCTGATTTAGTGACTCTGGCTCAGGGCCTCTAGAGTTAACATTCAAGCTCCCACCATGATTTTCATGCCTCCTTCCCCCTGGTCAAGTGTGGCGAAGACAGTCTGGTATTAGCTACTGTGACAGTAAATCTTCAATGCCAGCTTTCCTGAGTTTAGAATCACCGTAGAAATGTATTTCTGAGTGTGTCTATGAAAGTGTCTCCATCAAGGTTTACCTGAAAAAGAAAGACCCACCTTGAATTTGGGTGGCACCAGACCATGGGTGGATAAAACAATGAGATAAAGCAATATTCATCTCTGCGTGCTCCCTGGAGTGCAGTGTAGCCAGCTGCATCAAGCTCTTGCTGTCATTTGTTCCCTGACAAGATGAGTGGTACCTTCAAACTGTGAGCCAAGAGAAAGCCTTCTTGAGTGGCTTCTTCTTGGGTATTCAGTCATGGGGACAGGGAATATAACTGATGTCGTTACATACATAATATTCCAAATAACTTGCCTAAAGACTCTTAACCTCACTCCCTGGGAGTGTTCTATAGTTACTGGGAAGTCTCTAGACTTCTCACTGAGCAGTTTACGTATGACTGTAGTTATACGTTGCTGCTGAATGGCTCACCAAGGAGACAAGGAGACATTTTCACTCGTGGAAGGCCTGCCAGACCTCAGCAGAGGGAACCTGGCCAACACCATCCGGGACAATGGAACCCCGAGCATCTGAGCTCAGGTGCTTTTATTGATTCAGAACTCCTCAGGTGGTCTACTGCACATGCAGATCATTAGCAATCAACATCCCCCACATAAATCCAACACCTGCAAACAATACAAAAGGCCAAAACCTAGGGAGACCTTCACCCAACAGTGCATAAAACAAATTTTATACGTAACTAAAAAACTTCTACAACATATGACCTCATATATTTCTGTGACTATATCTGTGAATGTGTCTACACAGGTGAAAAAGACCTGTAGGTGCCTATCTTTAGCAAGGGTAGTGGTGGTAGGGTCTTAGAATAAGAACAAACAAAACAAAGGGATCTTCTAGACATTTAAAGACAGCCCCCAAATAATTTCAGCTACTGCTATTATTAGGATGACCAGCTATATTGAACTGCCTAGAACAGCCCCAGTTTTAGCAGGAAAAAATCTCAACCCTGGGAAAACTCTTTGGTCTAGGCAAAGTGGGAAAGATTATCACACTCCAGCCATTCCTGTATGGCCTATATATAATAAATAATAATAATAATAATAATAATAATAGTAATAATAATAATATTTTTGAAGAGCATCCTTTCCGTCTTCCTTTTGGATTTTAATGGAAATGTCTGTGGTGTTTCATCATATTTCGTGTTGCCTCTTGGTTAAAGACACATGTCATTTATCCAAAGTAAGGAATTATCCATTTAAAGAGATTTTTTTAATTAAGCAGAATTGAATGCTACATTTTAAACTATTCTTTAAAGTGACTGGAATAGATGTGTAACATATTTTTAACACAACTTGATTATGTCCAATTAGGTTAAAGTTCCTTAGTAAGTAGTACACAGAGTAATTTCTCCATAACATGTAATAATTTTAAATGAGTAGCAGTGTGCAAAGCCAACAGAAAGTTTGTTTTCCTGCTCTTTTCCTCTTCATTTAAGCTTAAATAATAACTCAAAATCATGTTTTTTAATATCATGCTTATTCAATTGTTTTGAGTTCCTGTCACAAATATTTTTCCCCTGTAGGTTATAATATATCAAATCTGATTAATGCAGAAAACTCTGACAGATATTTTAGTTAGTTGATTTGTACTTCTAAATGTTTGGAATTTCTACAGTTGGTTGACAGCCAGGCTAAGGCAATAAAATATTGAGAAGTAAAAAATGCAAGCTTGTTCTTTGTTAGCATATGTTTTTTTGTATCAGAACCATAAACTCACACATTTGCAAATTTCATTCATGAGATGCTTTATTGAAGGGGCAACTTTTAATGTGGATTTCCTCAAGTTAAAAAGAAAAAAAAACCTAGTTTTCTAGAGATGTGTACTCAATGTTACTAACAGTTTTCTTAGCATTATGGAAAAATGACAACACTCCCTCCAGCCTCAGCCCAAAGGTACCATCCTCTGGAGAGCTTCCTCAACATTTGGAATCAAATTGAGTGCCCCTCCTTGGTGTTTCTTAAAATGCCCAGTCCCTTCATTGCCCTGTGTGGTGTAGTGCAAGGTCTTTTCTCTCCTATGGACTCTGAGTTCCACAAGTAAAGCAGCTGAGTCTGCACACCCAGCATTGTACATCTACAGTGATAGATGGCATGGGGCCTGGGGAATGGACACATAGAAGGTACCCTGTAAACCAGTGGTCCAGCATTTAACAGTTCAGAATGTGGGTTCCTATTTTCTAAATCTCTCTTTAACAAACATGGTTTATAAATATGTAAAATATTTTTTGTACAAAGAGAAATACACAAAAGATGAGTCAGACTAACAAAATCAAAGAGAGATTTTTTTTCTTTCTAAAAGCAAATATTGCACTTTGCAAGCTGAAGATCTAGTTTTCCTTACTAAATAACCCTTTTTCCAGTTGTGTAAAAATAATAGAACCTAGAGGAAAGTGAACTCAAAGGAAACATTCTAAAATGTGTGCCATGCTCCCCCCAGCCTTAGCCCTGAGGCACCCCCTTTCAGGAGAACTCCCTTGACACTTGAAAGGGATCAAATGTCCTACATCTGTGTTTTTAGAAACTTCTTGAAAAAAAGAAGAAAAAATCACGTATAGAATGCTTCGGCCTCTACATACTGAACCTTTCTAGCCCTCCACTGCAGTGGGACTGCACTTCCTAGACCCCTCCTGCTTTGGGGCATGTTTCATGGGAATTAGGAGGTAACTTGACATCCAGTCCAGAGTATTGCAGGTCTCAGTCCCTCTAGGGCTCCTTCCCTTTACCTGGGTGGGCACACTATTCCAGAAAGTGGCTGTCCTGTTGTCTGAGTCTCAGTGTGGACTGGAAGACGATCCCTTGCCCACTAGGATGGATTTGGTCCAGTGAGCAGTTGTCATTTGTAAGGTGAGTCCCTGGGACTGGGGCTTACTTGCCACTGAAGTGGAATTTAGTTTATCCTGCCTTGTCCTCTGCAGGATGCAATACTAAGTGGGAGATCTAAATAGGCATTTCTGCCATGGTTCCCATTAGACTGCCACTCAGAGCTATCTTACATAACAGGCAGGGCTATAGTTCTCTGCTGTTACATTTGGGGCCCTTTGAACATTGTAAGTTTTAGGGTAATAACCCTAAAAGATGGGATGGGACCAATCATACTACTATAGGGTTCTTGGTTTTAAAGCCCTAAATGCCAGTAGCTGGAGCAATCCTTATCACTCTGTAAAGTACCAGCAGTAAAAACAGGAGTTATAAATGCCACTTTTGATGTGCGTTTTAGTGCCTTCCACCATCCGTGGTTGTTGGAGGAAACAACCGGGGCCATTAATACAGGAGCTGCTTGCAATACGCCAGCCTGCCTGATGAATTTGCATTTGTTGGTAGGTCTCAGACATCTGTGAAGATAGCAGCTCATGTCTTTGACTCAGCATCAGCAGAAGGGTGTTGGCCCTGTCACTCTGTGAATTATGCTAAAAGATGAGCTTTTGAGGGCTTGTACAAATCCAGCCCTCATTTCTCAACCGCTGTATCTATTAAAGGCCACGTGTGAGAGTTCTCACCCAAAGTGCAGCTGATGCTTCCAGCTCAACGGGATTAACTTCTTTACTCCATTAAGTTCTTGGCTGGGGTCAGATGAAGCAAAGTGCCTTTCTGGTGGCTCAAGGGTCTTAAGAAGAAGTGAGTACTGCTTCTTACCTTGTGGACTGCTATTGGCATTCGTACCCATGGCTTGGACCAGGTGTCTTGAGCTTCCTGGACTCTGTAGCTTGGTAAATTCTCGGCAATACCTTTGATCCGAGGGAGTGGCTCACAGTTTTTCTGGCTTGGGCACCTCTGAGAAGTACTTCCATAGCATGAATGTTTAGAAGCATGACATTTATGTTTCAGCTAAAACTTATGGCTCTGCCTAATTTAGAAACACTCATTCATAAGCTCTCCTCTCAAGTTCTGACAGTTCCGGCACTGGGCCAGTAAATGCTAGAGGCTGAAGTTTGAAGCAGAAATTATTTTGAGGAATGGCTTTGGAATTAGCGTCTTGGTTTGGGTTCTAAGGCAATAGTCCTCGTACGTAGGCCATGAGGTGTATTGAGTATGTGTGCCATGTTTTCATGATTAGTATTTATAGAGATGCTAAGAGATTGTCTAAGAAAAATAGCAATGATTAGAATGGCTTGCTGTGCCTTCCTACTAATACCTTATGGCTTTATTAAAGTGACTGATTCCCCACTCCCCAAACAAATATCTCTTAAAGACATTTTCAATTTCTTCTAAATTTGGTTCACCTGGAAGTTCTTATTCAAACATACCCAAGAAGAGAATTCATTTCTTCCATATGCATGCGTCAAATAAGAATATATAACCTGGTCTTATCAAATTTCTGGGACACTGACATCTAACACTAAAACATAAATTGGCTGGCTGGGGATAAACTCAGTGGTAGAGCATTTTTAAGCATGTACAGAGTCTGGACTAAATTTTTGTAGCAATGAAGCTCCTCCTCCCCCATTTTTTTTCTCACTTTTAACCTCAAGATCCACAACTAGATAATGAGGCATCTTCTTCCCCCATTTATTGAATACTATCTGTCAGGTACTTTCTATATTATTATCATATTTAAGACTTTCAAGCAGACCTCTGAGCTCCTTATTTTATCCTCATTTTTCTGATAAGAAAAAAAAAAGGTGGCCTCAGGATATTCAGGAAAGCCCAGACCTACTTGGCTGATACACAGCAGAGCCCAGTGGACTTCTGCTAGGAATGTCAGCACTGGGTAGGAGCACTATAAGGACATGGGTTCAGATATTCTGAAAAGTGGGTCTGAGTACTTGTTTTAGGAGAGAAGGGAGGAATTTTAAGAAGGTGGTGGAACAAGAAAAGTTGAGAACAGTTCAAAGTATGTCTGTATACATCAGGGAGCACAAACTAGTTTGGAACTGCCTATGCTGGTTAGTTTTTTTTTTGTTCACTTGATACAAGCTATAGACATCTGGGAAGAGGGAACCTCAATTGAGAAAATGCTTCAACCAGATTGGTCTGTAGACATGTCTGTGGGGCATTTTCGTGATTAATGTTTGATGTGGGAGACAGACAGACAGACAGACAGACAGACACACACACACACACACACACACATACACTGTAGCTAGTGCCACCTCTGGGCAGATTGTCCTGAATGGTGAATAAGCCATGGGAAGCAAGCCAGGAAGCAGCATTCCTCCACGGCCTCTGCTTCAGTTCCTGCCTTGGCTTCCTGTGATAATGGACTATATAATTGTAAGGCAAATAAACTCTTCTTTCCTCCCCAAGTTGGCCGTGGTGTTTATCACAGCAATGGAAACACTTGGACACTGCCTTTGCAGAAGCACAGAGCCAGCCTCCTAATGGGGGATATGGGGAGAACGGTACAGTTCTACGTCAGAATCTTACATTGCTCAAGGGTTAAGATATAAGGTTATACGTTGCTCAATAGTCTCTTTCCTCTAAAAAGGGAGGGAAATATAGTACCTACTTCCCAATGTTGGCCTGAATATTAATATACTACCTCATCTAACAGCACAGGTCAGCTCAGCTGCTGTTAGAGTTTAGTATCTACAAGTACTAACATGAAAAGCTGTCCCTGGCATCTTTTAGATCATGTGACTAGAAGTGGCTATCGGAAGTAGCCTGAACAAATCAACAAGTGAAATTATACCCCCAAATATGAATTTGTGCATCAGAAATACCCAGAAGCATTGCATCCTCCTGTCAACCGCAGTAGTCTCTGTGGATGCCAGATCATTATTTCCTTATAAATGTGATACTTCCAATTTAAAAAATTGTTCTCAAGGCTGGAGAGATGGCTCAGCAGCTAAACGTATTTGCAGTTCTCCCAGAGCTCCATTCTCAGCACACATACCAGGTGGCTCACATCTGCCTGTAACTCCAACCCCAGGGGATCCAATGACCTCTTCTGCTTCTTGGATACCTTCACTCATACCCGAGTGTGCGCACACACACACACACACACACACACACGGGGGTGGGGGAAGAAAAAGGGAAAATGAAAAGCTTTCTTCTAACCACTAAGTCAGAAATAAATACTCACAAGGGGAAAATTCCCCAGGACTCTGGTTTCCTCTGCGTCCTGAATTCTAAAGCAAGTTAGCAAGAGGAGCATGACAGCACATCAGCTTGGTTGTCTAGTCTTGAGCAAGACGTTTAGTGTAGGTGTGTGGCCTAGAGGATTATGCAAGGAAGTATATGAAAGCATAGATACCCTTCGAAGGTGATACCGTCACTAATGTCTCCTCTACAGGCTTTGGAAGGAGTATTTCATTCGAGAGTCAGAATCGTGACAGCCAGAGCTTTGTGAATAATAATAATGCAAACGACAGCACAGTACTAACATCAGTGGCTTATTCTCTCTGCAACCTCCAGGCTGGACTAAACCTCACCATCCTCCTGCCTTAGCCTCCAAAATGCTAGGATTACTAACACCTGGTTAGCTTGTGTTCATTTAACCAAACCGTATGCCCAAGGATGTCCAGGTTCCCTCAACCATCTTCTAAAAGAGCAGCATCATTGCCAGTGACTGAAATGGTGTTGAGACATTTAGTGGCAGCACTGCAGAGCCTGTGTGAGAGAGTAACCCAGGATCCCCACCCCCTTCATGCTTAGAACACCCATTGCATCTTTTGTACAGTGTATAGCATTAAGCATACTGTTCACCATTAGCACCCAAACCAGACCTATTCCAGAATTAGTATTAATAATTAGTAGTACTATCTCAGACAAAGATGGACAGAAAACGTCTCTCATATACTTTCTCAGTGGGAGCTTTCCTCAAGTCTCTGCTGATGCCTCCAAGGCACCTCAAGTCAGAATAAACCTTGTTTTATAATGAAACATAAATACCACAATAGTCAATTGAAGGTACACAGAAAGGCAAATGTTAGAATGCTTGGAGATTTTTAATTAAAATGATTGAAGTCTTTTATTTTCCAAACCTTAAATCAGAAACTTTATGGATGCAAGGAATAATGCAATTTTAATTCAAAATTCAACCACCATGTCAATAAATTCATTTCAAACATGTTAGACTAAAAGCTGACTGCCCTCTGGTGGGCTGTTTCTAAAA
This sequence comes from Cricetomys ansorgei, assembly GCA_026225945.1. Taxonomy (NCBI): domain Eukaryota; kingdom Metazoa; phylum Chordata; class Mammalia; order Rodentia; family Nesomyidae; genus Cricetomys; species Cricetomys ansorgei. The sequence goes on from JAMJFZ010000020.1 coordinate 1,370,304, forward strand.
TATTTGGTGTCTCTTTAACATAAGTGCTTAAAATACTGCACGGTGGCGTGAAATTATGTTACAATGCAATTCGTGAGACTAAAATTATCTGGGGACCTCACAATGTCAAGTACTTTTATTGTATAGCTTGAGTTTAACCGATTTAAAATTTTTTAACTAAATTTTCCATTTGTGAGTAAATTTATTTGATTTTCAAATCTCAAAACATTTTCCTGGAGGCTCGTTTTCATTTCTGAAATGTTGACATTCTGGTAATTTTCCACTCCTCAAAACAATGGGGGAAAGTTATGTGCTTGTCACAGTTATCTTCTATTCCTGACACTATTTTCATTTAATTTTATTGTCTGAAAAAGAAATAGCAATAGCGTAATCCTATTCCTAATAAAATATGTGTTGATTCAAGAAAAAACAAAAGCCTAAAACATCACATCAAAGCACAGGGGCCAAGGCAGATATAATACAGGGAAGACGTGGAGGGTGTTGACACAGGCTCTGGCCATCCTGAGATCCGGCAGTGTCTACCCCTCTGTTTGCAGTTCTCTGGAATATTGGGGTGGCCTGAAATCTCCGAAGGCCACTGAATTCATCAGTTTTCGTCTGTTTCAAGGGAACTTTGCATGTTAACAGCCTCACCGGCAGTGCCGTTTCCACGTCAGACCATGAGCTTTAGCTTTATGACTGGGGTCATAAATTACTTCCTCAGCACCTGTGCCCCATCCTATGTGAACAAATCTTGTGAATAATAGTTGAGATCACATTTTTGTAGGACCTTCAAATGGATGAAGATGGGAGATACAGAAAAACATTTAAAGGTGTCTTACTTAAAAAACTCTTATTATCTCTGTGAGAAGAATGAAAACGAACCTGAGCAATTTATATGGTGAGTTTCCTGGATGCCAGCAACAACTTCTAGATCCTCTTCCACTGTCTCTTGCCTTTCTTCTTGATGATTCTCTTAGAAAGGGCTAAATTTTTGTCTCTTGAAACCTTTAACATTTGAAATGGAAATTTACAGGAAAAGTCTCCTTTTGAGACAATGGAATTAAAGCTAGCAATCAAATCACAAAATCGGCTGAGTTGTGTGGCTGTAAATATCCCAGCTTTAGATAAATGAACACTGATGGGATGTCTAAACTGTGCAGGTCTCCAAATGTAATCTTTCAGAAAACAACTGAAACACCCAACAGCAGCTGAAGAGTGCCTCTCCAAAATAGGGAAACCCTACCTGGAAGCCTGTCAGAGCAAGGTAACTTAAAACAGCAACTATGCTTTTAAAATTAATTAACATATTCAACGACTTTAAAATGTAAAGATGTCACTTCTATGAGACTAATTTTCTTTCCCAACCCAAAACAAGGTTAATGGAAAACTGAAGTGGTGTCCATCATAGAATTACTGCTTTAAAATCCTCCCCCCAATATATATATTTACCCCAATTTTCTGTTTTATGAAGGCTTTCTGGAACCTAGTGGAAAAGCGATGAAACCCAAACCAGGGCAAAGACACCCAAGTCAGCTGTCATGGTGATTTTGAATTCTGGTCTTTTCCTCCTTGGAGGTCAAGGGACGGCGACTTTCTCTGTGTTCAGTGGAGATTTAGTTAGTCTTTCATTAAAAAAAGAATTAAAGTGTAGATCCTCTGTATTTAACATCACTGTTCACGCCATGTCTCCTGGCCGTTCCAAAATATGTGAATGGAAACAGACGCGTGTATAGATGAGTACAGGCGAGGGGAAACATGCAACAAGCCTTCTTACCCAGCGCTTCAGGTAGGTAGAGACTACGAGATGAGATGAACATGTTTGTGTGTGTGCCTACTTAAATACAAGCCATCCTACCATTAGCTACGTGTTTGCGGTCGTGTGTACTCTCCGTGTCCGGCAGATCAATACTCTTACAGTTTTAGGGGGGATTTTTGTGTTAACCGCAGCGCTGCGGCTTCGGTGGCAGGCAGGGCTCGGGCAGGCTCCCACGCTGCGCGTTGCCTTTTCCATCAACAGAGGGCGCTCTGCGGTTTGCCAAGGAATTCGGCTGCTTTCGTCCGGGTCTGGGCTGCCAGCGAAGCATCCCCACAAGCAAGCCGGGTTTGCAGTTTTCTCCAACACCAGGGAGAAGCTCTTCCAACTGGCCAGTGTATAATTTATTGGAAATGCTACTGATCATTGAAACAACATACGCGAATTTAAGGGAACCCCGTGATTTACAAAAGTAGGATGCCCGTGACATTTAAGGCCTCCACTAACCCAACCGGTTAGTATTGGAAATGATCACATGCATAGAATTGAGATGCAGGCTCAAATGCCTTCACCTTGGGAAGCGCGGAGACAGCTTTATTTACGTGACCTGCCCCAGCCCCGAGCGCGGGAGTGTCTTTAGTGTGCCTGGCTGTGATCTACTTTAATATATTATAACCGTTTTATATCTGATCCTAGACCAGTGAAATAGTTCCTCCTGAGGTAATATCCCTGGATCCTAATTGACACATTAGGAGGGCTCTAGGAGCTTTTTCTCTGCTGCGGGTTAGAGAGAAGACTCCAGATGTCGGTGTTATTAATTTCTCACCAGTCAAAAGCACTAAATTTCAACTGAAAACTTGAGAGAAAGAAAAAAGATGTATTCCAAGAAAATTAGATTTTCTCGGAGTATTTGTCCAAGATCTACATTTATGGATTGTAATTTATTAGATGTTTCAACACAGCGAAGTAATCATATTCAGCAAACTCGAACACTGTCTCCTGGGCAGCAAAGTTTTACAAATGTCTTAAAGCCATTGTATAGCCAGAGCAGCAACCCCAACAGAAGCCAGAATCAACATATTCGGCAGAAGTGTGCGCATCATAGTAGCCCATTATTCTACAAGAGAGTGTTCCATCTCACCGAAGTGATACCACCAGGAACAGAACGAACTGGAATGTGGAAGTCAGACATCCTGACGGCAGCTGCTCAGAGCTGGAAAATAAGAGCATTATAACATACAGATGGATTCCTCATCTGAGAATGCCCCGTGGCCACCAAAGGGAAGAAATGCCGGTTTTCTCGTGTTGAATGCATGTTTGTGTAATATCGAGGATGATGAAACAAATATTTAGCAGCTAGGACGGTACATTCCAGCGAACTCATGCTTTTATCACCGACTGGAAGATAAGAGCCATTCTCTTTCTTTTGCAAATATGTTTGCCAGCAGCTGTTTCAACATTTATAAAGACCATTCCCACTGATTGCCAAATAACCATAAATTTATTTACGCATATTTTTGAGTTGGAGGCATAAAAATAATTACATGTCTGATTAAATTCACTTATGCCTTCATGCCTTACTAAATCTATAATAGATATGAATTGTTGAATGCGCCACATCTAAGTGCATAAATAATGCCACACACAAGTAGAATCCAGCTTTGCTGCCACAGAATGCGATGACACTCATTTGCAAAAATGTAGTTGGGCTGTATTATGAATACCATTCATTTTAGAAATTGGTGTGGGTTCTGTGACATAGGACATTAGCTAGAAAGCTGAAATGCTCTTGGTTATCATTAGTTAGATTTCTTAAGATATATTAAATTCTTTTATAAATTATTTTAATAAGCATGCCATGAGATAAGGATGGTTAACTGAAAACTGCATGCTTTTAAATGTGCAGCTATGGAAGATCATACGTTTACTTCCAAGATGAATTCTTTCACATGTGTGTTGCTCCCATGTTCACGCCCACCTACTTCCCCATCATCCTGTCCACCTCCACCCACCACCTCTGCCACTTCAAACCAAGGTAATTTAGATGATTATAGTATTTGGAGAAGGCTTTAAGGGACATTCAAAGTTAAGACTCATGATGCTTAGGAACACTGACTTGATTCCCCTCTTCAGTCCCTGTAATAGACATGAAATTCTACTTTCTTTGATTGAAACTAAGCTTATAATAACTTCAATCACATAATATTTAACCATATTTGTTATACCACAACACTTGGTAACACTTCATTTTGAGTGTTCCAGGGTTATTAATTCATTTGGTATTCATTGTAATAACATAGATCATAATGAACTCATTTGGTATTCATGTGGATGTCATAAGTACTTCCATAGGAATTCTATTGCATTTCAGTATTAATTAAACACACTCCCTAATTTTCTTAGGAAAACAGGGATAATCTGTATTTCCTAAGTCTGTGTCTTTCAATGTCATATACACAAGGGTGATTATTAAGTCATACATATGATTATTTGTGTACGTCTTTATGAACGCATTTTATATGCAGAATGGATAACAAACTAAGATAGATGTCTAGGGTTATGTGTGTGCGTGTGTGCGCGCACGTGTGTGTGTGTGTGTGTGTGTGTGTGTGTCACTAAATAGCCTCAGTGTAAGCATTTCATGTATAGCCAGAAGTGATATCTATACCACATTTCTCATGTAAAGAAGGAAGCAGCCCCACTTAAACACAGATAAATAACCAGAGGGAATCTGGCAGGACTGTGTGTTCTTCTCCTGAAGCCTGATGCTTACGCCCCAGGATGCCACTGTGTAAGCTGCTTACGTGATACCATTTACTAGGTCAGCCAAAATGCTAGCCCCCATTTTGCACCCTTAGATGGCTACCTGAAGTAGCTTCCCAAGTAAGAATACAAAGGTGTTTTAAAGAGAGATCTAGAATTTCTGAATCTTCAATCATGTCAAAGATTCTGAAATTACAACAGGGGCTTTTGATGTGTTCGTAAAAGTAGCCAACTCCATTTTCTGCTTGTAGATATTAGGTTTCTCAGCCCTGTCTTACCCATCCCTTATGTTAAAGAAAAATACTGATTCTAGACTCTGGTCCAAGAGCCTTCCAGAGTTGCAGCTTTAAGCATGGGGGAGAAAGGGGAAGGTGGAGTAACAGGGATGGTAAGGGGGTGAGGAGATGGGGGGATTCTGTGTTAATGCAAGGCTTTTGTTTCCGTGTATCTTGTTTGATTTGATGGGGAAGGGCCTCATGACTGACTTTGGAAACTGAAATCAGGCAACAGCATTGGAAGCCAACCCCCGTGGAAAGCCTTTTCCTCTGATTCTGCAATTTTAAGGGGGAGTATGGCATTACTTAACTCTTTAAGCATCTAAATGTGTCATAAAATAGGAATCTTTAAATAGAACTCACACCTCAGCATCATTTGCTCACTATTTCTCATTTATGATATGAATGGAAAATCACTGGTTTCAAAGCTCCATCTCTGCCAGAGAAACTGTCACAGCCTATGCTGGACTCCCAGCAATTCTAACTGGTAATCTAAAAATGATGCCTTTAAAATGTTTTAAATCAACCTTGGCATTGTAAGACCCCCCAAACAGAATGCGGAACAGAGGAGTATACAGCTGATGAAGATGTTTATTTTTCTAGAACAAGCAGAGATCATGCTGTAATTTTCTCCCACACCCCAGGCAGTGAGAAAAAAAAAATTCAGTTCACAATTCTAAATGTCGGGGAGCAGACAGATACGGGTTTTTCTCTTATGGTTTGTAACTCCTGTTACCTTTAATAGAACCATACATCAAGGCGGATGGAGGCAGGGCAGATTTCTGGTTTGTGGCTTGAAGAATTGCAGACTATTCTGAATCTCCTTGACACCTAGATACAGTGGAGAAGGTTAAAATGTTGCTTCCTGTGAATTCTAGGCTTTTGCTGATTTCAACATTCAAGGCAGACCTCTCATAACGCAAAACGTGCTTCGAAGGTAGGCAACACATTCGTTTGTGTTTGCCCTGGCTCAGAGTATAGTATCTTTGTGCTGAAAGATGGCTAGAATGCCCGTGACGGTTACCTCGATGCTGCCTGTTAAACAGCGGCAGATTCTGTTTTGCCACCAGCAGCAAACAATTTAATTAGAAACACAAAATAACTGCCTGCTCTGTTTCCCCCTGCAAGTGGCGGCTCCGGATCCCTGTCTAGGAATAAGAAACTACCGCTATAAAAATATCTTTCTGTGAGCTGTCTCAAAGGAAACTTCTCGACCCCACGTGTTTCATCGAGCTTTCTCTGCAACAATTTAGTCTTTCTTTCTAAAAAGACCTTTAGGTATGCACGGCCGTTTGTAAATTATATGGTACCGGCAATATCGTGAAATATCATGACTGCGGTTTATGGGCAGATGAAGGGGAATGAGTTGTAACAAGAATAAATTACACAAGATACACTGCAGGAAGAAACACTGGAGCCAGGAAAATTATTAAACTTTAGAGTGGCCTTAGTGAGGACACTAAACGAAGTGACCTTTGGGATGGGTGGCCGCAGTAAATGGGATTCTCGGGGAACTATCTGCAATTACCTGACGAAGACATTAGGGGCCCCAGCACCACAAGCCAAGATTAGAGACAAGCCGTACAGGTGAGTGCATCAGCAAATTCCGGGGCTTCACCAACAAATAAATGGTCCCTCAGGAACCATGCTGAGCATGTGACATGGATGCGTTGAAATTAATATAATTTGTGATTTGGGATGACACATTTCAACTCTAATTTTGCCTTCTTCCGAACGCAGCTGCCTTAATGAGTAAAAGCCTCCAGCGTCTCTGTAATGGATGCAAAGCTACAGTGAGCAATAAGAACGAGGAAGACTGTCTCATGCTACAGCTTTCTCCCTCTGCCGAACTTGAGCTGGGAAACGGCGGTAATTTCTCACTGTCCTGTAGCAACCAACTGAGCAGCTATGTTTTTTTGACCGAGGTAGAACTGACATGCAGAAATATACTCAAACCTTCCATGTACAACTCCATGTGCTAGCTATGCATATATCCCTGTGACAAGAACACAAATCAATTTTCATTCACCTCGAAAGTTCTCACCTGCCACGTCCACCCATCCCCCCCTCCCGCCCCATAGCTAATCATGATAACTTCTGTCACCATAGACTAGCTTTGACTGTTCCATGTACACGTATATACACATGCCGGAGTATGTGTCGGTGTTCCTGGACTGCATGTACGCACACACACACACACACACACACACACGCACACACACACACATGCCGGAGTATGTGCTATTGTGTCGGTGTTTTCAAACTCATCATTTGTTGGTGTTTCCACCATGCTGGGGATGCGTAGAGGTGGAAAAATGGGTTTATCTGCATTCTAAATATCGACCCCAAAGTGTCCAGTCGTCTGACTTCTTCCATGATATTTTAATTCTGTAGTGTTCTGCGTGCTTGGAGTTCTGGCTCTGTGATTGCTCAGCTGGACAGTAAGCTCAGCCTCAGCACAACTACTCAAGGAAGGCAGATAACCTGCTCAAAATTGCCACACCCCCCCAGTTTTTAGTGAGAAAATGAAATCAATTACTACATATAGCAGGGAAGCCTCACAACCATTAGACTCTCAGAGTCTGACTCAATCCATTAGACTCACAGAAGGGAAGGCGAGAACTGACTTCTTCAAGTTCTTTGACCTTCATACACCTACATAAACACACATCACAATAAATAAGTAAAGAAATAAATGTAATTTAAACACAGCCATTTCATGTATTTGTCATTAGGGTTACCTAAGAAAATCCTCTTGTGGTGCTCAGTACAGGTTTTGTTGCCTAAATAGAGTAAATGCAGCTTGAGCCAGTAATGGTGGCACATGCCCGCAACCCTGGCAGATGGGAGGCAGAGGCAAGAGGATCACCAGAAATCTGAAGCCACATAGTGAGTTCCAGGCCAGCCAGGGCTGCATAGCAAGACCCGATCTCATCAGACAGACAAACTACAACAAAGAGAGCAGGTTGAAGCATCCCGTCTTTGAAGAATGAAACACCACTGTGGGCAGGGCACGGTGCACACATGCTTGTAGTCTCAGCGTTTGCAAGGTGCAGATAGGAAGATCAGGAGTTCCAGGCCAGTCCGAGCGATACGAGATCCTGCTGATAAATAAGAACAAGCAAAAAGAATACAGCGGGGAGTGGGAGAGAGGGTTCTGTAGTTATGAGTCCTTGCTGCCCTTGCAGAGAAGCCAAGTTCAGTTCCCAGCACCCACTCTGTGCGGTTACCAACTTGGATGAAAGGGTTTATTTCAGCCCTCAGTTGATAGCCCATCATGGAAGGAAGTCAAAGCAAGAACTCGAAAAAGATAACCTGGATACAAGAACAGAAGAGAGTCCGTGGGATTATGCTGTTTGCTAGCTTTCTCTACACAGTTCTCTTAGTCTGCTTTGTTACACAACCCCGGATGTGTCACCTAGGGTGACACACATAAATATAAATGAAAATAAAATAAATCTCTTTAAAAAACCAAACCACAAAAATGATAACACAGGAAAACATTATTATTAAAGCATATTTGTGTGAGTTTTACAATTACCATGCATATTAGTTTATTTAGAAGCAATTGTCAATAGGAGCAGAAAGATTTTCGAGCTAGACAAGATCTTCTACAGTTTGAAACTGAAAAATCCTTCAAGTTTTACATGCTCAGGCCCCTAGATGGCAGTGTTTTGAAGACTGTGCAGCCTTTAGGAGGGAGGCCTGGCTGGTGGAGTTAGGTCATTAGGGCCAGGTCTCTAAGAGTTACCCCCAGCCCAGTGTCTACCCGGCACCCTCTGCTTCCTGCCCTGAGAGGAGTCAGCAGCAGCTGCTTCACGCCTCTACTACAATGGGTGGAGCCTCATCCCTTGTCATGCCTTCCCCACGATGGTGCACTGACCTCTCTGAAACTGTGAGCCAAAATAAACCCTTGCTCCCTCAAGTTGCCTCTGTCATGGCAGTGAAAAAAATGACTCATGCAAAAATTTGCAAATTATTCAGTTTATCTTTGGGCTTGCTTTGTTTTGTTGTTTTTGTTTTCCATGAACCTAAAGCAAGTCATGTAAGTTGCTTAAGATCAGTGAAAAGCATGGTAGTAGTATGCCTATAACTCCAGCATTTAGGAAAAGAATACAAGAGGATTAAGAGTTTGCCATCAGCCTGGGTTAGATGACACTGTCTCAAAAAGTCAAATAAGTAAACAAACAGGAAATAGTGAAGAAACCAAGATTTCTGTTTCAGAGTACCAGACAATTGATTCTTTGTGTGTTTCCCAAACCTGTGGAAGCAGCTTCTCAGAATGTTGACGGAAATTACTAGAAATTCAGTTTCCAGGTGATAATCAAGACTTACTAAGCCAGAACCTCTAGAGATAGATGGGTTTGGCATCAGTGGTGTATCTTCCAGTGTATGTAAGCAAGTTACCTGCTCACATTGGAGCTGCTAATAGTGTGGTCCAGGGACCAGGGTGTCCACTTCACCTGGAAGCTCATAGTAATGCAGAACCACAGGTCTCAGGTGTGCAGTTAAATTCCATCCTGAATGACAAGTGTGAAGTTAAAACCAGGAAGCACTGTCATAGGGAGACATGGGTAGGAGTTCTGGAGACAAAACACTATGCCACTTCCTTCCACTGAAGGTGACAACAGATGAAGTCCTGAGTGGATGCATATTATTGACATGAGCACAGCCATGTCAAAGGCCCCAGTGCCTCAGACTGATGGAAATGTCAAAGCCTTCCTCTGGTTCAAGTATGAATGTTGGAAAGAATTGACTTTTACCTAAAACCAGTGTATGCATAAACTGTCCACAATAACTTCCTGCTTCCAAAAGCCCGCAACCTCAAGCTGCAGACCTCCTAGCAAGATTAAAATCTGCCTCCTTGCTCAGCAGTAAATGATAAACACTGCCTATGCGTCTCCATCAGAACTGCCCACTGATCCCAGCTATTCTGTCTGTCTGCCCTGTTTTCATTCTCTTGTTGCCCCAGCCATGAAGGTCACAGGTCCATAGGTCTGCCCTATGGAGCTATGAGAATGTATAACAATTGTAACAGTAACCAGTGAGTGAGCCCATGTGCCTGCACTAAGCAGGCTGTGTAGAGCCATGTACCCATGACAGAGGGTCATTTCCAACCCCTTATTATAAAAGGAATTAGCCAGTGGAAGGTCTTGGCAGCCTGGACCGTGTTCTTTGGTACTGTGATACAGTGAGACTGCACCCTCCCCATTGTCTCTGGACTGAGTCTCATGCTGGTTATCTCAACCCAGGTTTTCTCATCTGCTCTGAAGCCAATTTTAATTTACAGGAACCATAGAAATTCCCAGGGCATCCAGGGATCTTGAGCGCTAACCTTGCTAAATTTTGAATGGAGAGATACTTACAGCTGCAGATTAGCTAAGGGCTCCTCCACCACTGAAGTACGAGAACAAACTATTCTCTTCCATCCCAATCTTTTCACATACTAATACTTTTTGGAAAATACAATGAAATGAATTTGTAGTACAATTAATTTTAAAAGTCAAATAACACTGGTCATCTTTAAAAAAAAAAAAAAGGTGGGTATAAAATTATATTGACAAATTGCTGCAAAATTTTCAAAGTATTTCATCTCAGTTTCTATACTTACATTGTCAAGGTCCAGCCATAAACAAGTACAGACTGATGGTGATCTCAGAAATATACTCTGAATAGCAAAAAAGGAGGCAGTCTCTTAAGGTTGCAGCATACTGTGACCCCTTTTAAGCTACCATGAAAATTGGTCAACACATTCGATGACTCAGCACGTCTATCCATGGGAGGCTCTGACATTTTCTGCAGAGTCTATCCTGGGAAGCTTGGTAACGTTTCATTTCTTGATGTGTTCATTTACCTAGCTAGTGTTAAATCTCTGAGATCTAACATGGGGTCCTGTTTTTAGGAGCTCATATGGTTCATCTGTGGCTTCCATATGCTCTCCTATTTGAACACCTCCATCCTTCCTTGAGACTCTTTTGGTGTTTGTCGATCCCATGCACTGCAACCCCAGGACCAACCTGAAGGTGACAAACTTTCTCATGAACTTCTCTCTATAGTTCATTAGGGCCCAGGAGCTTTTATGCTACTTTTCTTCCAAGCTGAGATAAACTGTTGTCTTGATCTGACTACACAGGATGGCTGCACACCTAAAATTTTGTATCTATGTCTCATCTAGATTCAATATATGTCTCATATAGCTAATGGCCAATTACTTTCTGTCTATCTGGGGAAAAAGCTAGTTAAGACAGAGGTAGGGAAGGCTTGTCTTCAATACTTCTACCCTCCTGGTGCTGTGTCTTCACCCCCAAATCAATGACCTCTGTGCAAATATATTTTCTTCATCTCTTTGGTAAAATCACCTCTCAAGCTGGCATCAAAGGCCACTGACTATTCACAAATGTCTTTGAATTTTGTTTCTTCACAGCTCCATGATGTCTCCCACATGGTAAGAAGAACTCGGGATTTACGAAATGAACCTTAAAGGAATTTATAATTTGACACAAAGACACTTTTACTTCAGAAAAAGCTAACAGAAATGGAAGCCATCCCTGAACTGCCATTGATGACTGGCTCCAGCTCTGTGCTCTCCTGCTGTTTAATTTGATGCTTGTATATCTGCTTTATCTCTTTGCTTCTGGCCTCATGTCCTTCCTCTCTGCTGTCTGTATACATGTTTGACATTGGGTTCTAATCCAAGAGCCACAGCAGGCACACATTCAAGGCAGTCTGCAGCAGAAGTCAAAGAGGCAAAAAGAGAAAAGCTTTAAAAACATGTTTGTGTGTGTCTGTGGGCATGGATGCCGTGTGTGTGTGAGGTCAGAAGAGAGCATCAGACTCCCTGGAGCTGGAGTTACAGGCAGATGTAGGTAGCTTGATATGGTTCTGGGAACCAAACTTGGTCTTCTGGGAGAGCAGTAAGCTCTCTTAACCCTGAGTCATGCCTCCAGCCCCCAAAGCAGACAGAGGCACATTATGCCAGTACAGCCAGTAAGGAGGTCAAAGGCACAGGGATGTATAGACTGTAGTGACTACTGTCCAAAGACCCAACAGCAGCTCTTGCTAGAAGTCACTTGCTTGAGTAAGTGTACTCTTCAAGGTACAGTTCCACTGTGCACAAATGAGAATTATTACAGCGCCCACACAGACCCACAGGAGGATTAAATGAGGTAATCCTTAGCATGGTGCTTAGTCCCGGCCACCTCTCCCCGCTAGAGATCATCACAGTTACTACATGTCTTCACACAAGCAAGCTCTCCAAACACAGTGCTCTGCCATCCGGAAGACACCCTCTCCCTCAAGATTTCCAAGAACTCGTTTTCAGCATTACAATCTCGCATATTTATATTACTATGAGAAAATGTACCTGACTTAATTTTCACATCTAGAAAAAGCAAAACGTTTCATCTCTGCTAGTGTGTCGGTGAAGAGGCAACAGTCAGAAATCAAAGCTGACTGCGACTTTCTTAAGCGGGGAGATTATGGTACTGGAAGGGCGCCTCTGAGTGGCTCCTCCCTCCTGAATCAGAAGACCAAGGTTAAGACACTGCCTCAGACTTTGCAGGAAACTTCCAGGGCCTGTCCAGGGTGCTCCGATTCTGAGAATGGCTTCACTCTGAACAATGGGGCCAAAAGGAAGCCTGCCTCAGAAACCCTGTGTGCTAAAAGGGAGGTGGGAGTCAACATTTCCGAGCCTCAGATCAGGCTCTTGGGTCCCAGGTTTGGATGGGACCAGAAGTGTGCATTTATGACAAGTTTCCAGAAGCCAAGCTACTGAGGCCTCACTGGGACCAAACTTCAGGAGCCAAGGTTCTAGAATACTGTTCCCTACTAAGAGGCCAAGCCATGGGCAAAAGTCTCAAAATACAGGCTTTTCCTGCTGAACTGCTTGGAAGAAGAAAAGAGCAGGACGGAGGAGGAAGAGGGGGAGGAAGAGGAAGAGGTCCTTTTCTTCGCGGATCGCCACCATTTCCTGGTGACCTTTGTCCATAGTAATTTGGTTTTTGAGGCACTAGGAACGGAAGCCAGGGTCTTGTGCATGCTGTGCCAGTGCTGTACCGCTGAGCTCCAATCCGGGCTTCTGCTTCCGGGATCTGGCAGTTTAAGCGACATTATCAACAAGAGCTGTGGTCCTTCTTCCTTTGTGGCACTTCAGCTTTGCCAAGGCACGTTGGGTTCTGGCAGGCTTTGCATTACTGTACATGAGCAAGCATATGTGCTTGTGCATGTGTCTGTGTGTTTAGTTTTGCTTTTATCTATATTGCGAGTCTCATTTCACTTTCTTTGTTTCTAATATTCACGTTATTCTCACCGTCTAACCTAACAGTTCCAACAAAGGTTGCGTCCCTTTTCCTGTACGCAGATCAAAAATACGCATTCTAGCATTGACTGCGATGGCATTCTTCATCAGAAGCTTACACAGTGATTTAGATATCCAAACTTATCACTGGCATTCACATTAAACAATAGAAACTGATTTATTAATTTCCTTATGATAGTTGATCTTGATTGCCAGCATGATTGGATTTGGAATCAACTTCGACCCACTAGGTGAGTCTGTAAGGATGTTTCCTGGAGGAATTAACTGAGGAAGGAGGACTCCAACCTCCAGAATGGGCAATACCTTTCTTGTGGTAGCCTAGATAGAAACGGATCGTAAGGGGAAGTGGGGCTGCTTTTACCCGCCTGCCTGCATTCCTTGTTCATGGATGCATCTACTCTATTGCTGCCTCAGACTCTTCAGTCTTTTAACAGGCTTAAGACCAGCAGCTCTCCAGGAATCCTCCAGGCTTTCAGTGCTCCATTAGAACCACTGTGATACCCAACCTTGTGAACTGAGCAGCTACTGGGTTCTCAGCTTCTCCACTGTTCAGACAGTCATTGTTAGATATTCAGACTGTTGTATAAACCAACCTGACAATACTCTCTGTAATATATACCTGTTGTGTGTACATCTGCCCCTCTGGAGAACCCGGATTCGAATATTTGTTAAAGATTTTGTTACTAGGTTGGCTTTAATCAGGATATTTAAATAGAAAACATGTTGAAACTTTGTTGGCTTAAAAATTTTTAAGGTAACTTGATGCTTGATTTTAGTGTAAACTTTACAGTTTAGTCATATTTGATTCTAACACTGTCTCAGTTGGATCTTTAATAGTGTCCAGTTCTCTGCTGGAATTTTTAAAATGATTAAACATAGTTTTAAACGTATTCCTTAAATATAAATATATGGGCAAATCCAAGAATCCTAGTGAAGTTCTAGCCTTTACTTCATTTTTCTTTTTCAATTCAGAAAATGAAACGATGCTTGCATTTTATTTACTACAGTTGACTGTTCTCTTTACAGTTGTAAAAAAGTGAACAAACGGTGTCTTGTCTTATCCACCAAAGAAAACCCACGGGCATGAGTGTGTGTGTGTGTGTTTATGAAGTGCATCTATGTCGTGTACTTAGCCATGTTGGCAGAGTTGACCATATAATGAAGGATTGGGATCATCTGTGCCCTGCTTCAGAAAAGTAAGCATTAAGTTAGCACTTTAGGATAGGCATAGGTTTCTTCTTTCAAAAAGCAGAAAAGGAAATAAACACTCAACTGTAGAGAGAAATTATACAGAGGATAATGTGGTAAACCAGTTAAAGAAAACCAAAGTATTTTCTTTCTTATAAATTGAACTTTCTCCAAAATTCCAAAGCCTTTGGGTTTTATATGTTTATTATATTTTGAATAAATACGCATAGGGTTGTTGGGCAACAGATTTCTCCAATATTAACATTACATCCTGGAAGAAAACTCAATGAGAAATCAGTAAATTGCAAGAGAAAGCTCCTTAACACAGGAAGTAAACAACTAGAAAGTCCCTAAAACTTACAGCTGCACAAGGCTCCTCCTTCCCCAACGTTCTATACGCAGTGAGGGCTGCTGAGGAGAAGAGACTCGCCATTGTCCAGCTGTCTTCAAGTTTCTCAGAGAGTTCCAGGGTTGCTGCTGCTTTGTCTGGTTCTGTTCCCGTGAGTGACCCCTCCCCATCTCCTGTGAGTGATCCCTCACCCACACTCCTGTGAATAACCCCTCACCCACACTTCTGTGAGTGACCCCTCACCCATCTCCTGTGAGTAACCCCTCACTACACTCCTGTGAGTGACCCCTCCCCATCTCCTGTGAATAACGCCTCCCATCTCCTGTGAGTAACCCCTCACCCACACTCCTGTGAGTAACCCCTCACCCACACTTCTGTGAGTGACCCCTCCCCATCTCCTGTGAGTAACCCCTCACTACACTCCTGTGAGTGACCCCTCCCCATCTCCTGTGAATAACGCCTCCCCATCTCCTGTGAGTAACCCCTCACCCACACTCCTGTGAGTAACCCCTCACCCACACTTCTGTGAGTGACCCCTCCCCATCTCCTGTGAGTAACCCCTCACTACACTCCTGTGAGTAACCCATCACCCACACTCCTGTGAGTAACCCCTCACACTCCTGTGAGTGACCCCTGGTCCACACTCCTGTGAGTAAAGGCAGTAAATTCATTGGCTCACCACACTGGGCTTTGATGGCATGCTAAGTTGGTTTGTCACCATTTTCTTACCTGAGGTGAATAGGCATATATTCACGTCTCCTCAAGATTAGAGTCATACAATGGGATGAAAAAACCTAAAGTCTCCTTTAAATGGGGAGAAGATGGAAGAAACATAAGTAAAGACAACTCAAGTTGGAGAGGATTTGACAGGAAAAAGCAAGGAGGGGGCAGAAAACTTTTAAGTTGTCTTTCCTCTTTTTTTGTTTTCCTGCCTCATGTATAAATCCTTTGCGTATAAAATTTGGAAATTCTTTTTTGATGAGTAGTGAATTTTTATCCATAATCTCAGCAATCCAGTTTAACTAGGTTTTATCTGAGAATATTTTTATTTTGTTTCTTGAAACTTTTGGAATGGCTACCTTGGAAAAAGTTAAAAGCTTTCCAGTACTATATATTATCCAGGAATATCTTTAACCTTTCACTTTGGCGAAGATCACTTTGATGAGATACTCTGTGCTGAGAATGTGAAGGTTGGACACACTGATGGTAGCAGTGGGTGTTGGCATAACTCTGTGGACAGTGATCTGTGGTAGCTGTTAAGACTAACAAGGCACATAACCTTTGACCTAGCAAGTCTTCCTCTAAAATTTAAGCTAAATATTCGATTTCTTTTTGTGTAAAAATGTATATTTGATTTATAATAGCATTTGTTTATCAATACATGACTAACTTTTGTTTTGCTCATATAATAGAATACTATGCAGAAATTAAACTCAGTGTACATTGGCATGGACTAATCCTAAAGAGACATTAAGACTTTAAGGATAGATCACATCTGTATTAGCTTCATATATAATACCTCTAAAACACTATAGAAAGAGCTGATACAGTATGAATGAATGGGGAGCCAAAAGGGAGGGAAATTGTCAACATATTCCTTTTGGAGCCTTTTGAATTTTATACTCTTAGGATCTATTTACTATTCAAAATAAATTAAAAATTAAAGCCCATAGGAATCTCATGTGAGAAATAAATCTGAAATGGTTAGTTAGTTGTGCTAAATGATTTTATCAACCCGAGAATCAAAAGTCTAAATTAGATAGATGATAGATAGATGATAGATAGATAGATAGATACATGATAGATAGATAGATGATAGATAGATAGATAGATGATAGATAGATAGATAGATAGATAGATAGATAGATAGATAGATAGAACAACAACAACAAAAGAACTTTAGCTAGGCATGCTGGCACATGACTTTAATCCCCAAGAATGGGGAAGCAGAGGCAGGTGAATCTCTATGAGTTTGAGGTCAACCTGGTCTACATAGAGAGTTCTAGGCTAGCCAGGGATAGGAAGTGAAACTGTCTCCAAAAACAAAAAACAACAAACAAACCACAGCAACAAAAAAGAACAATTTATCACAGGTTGAGTGTACTTTATCTAAAATGCTTAGGGCTAGAAGTGGTGTGGATTTCAGATCTTGAGATATTTGCTTTTACAGCATGAGTTGTCCTGGGGATGGGCCCAAGTCAAAACACAAAGGTCACTCCTGTTTCATATATGCCTTCTCCATGAAGCCTAAAGGTAATTTTGTAACATATTGTCTGCTGAGCCTGAATTGTGACTTCTGCCCCTCCTATGATCCAAGAGTGGAAATCTCTGCTTACAACACCATGTTGACACTCAAAACTTTTTGAAATTTTGAGCATTTCTAGTTTGTACTTTTTAGAATAAACATGCTCAGTCAGAATAAAGAAAAACTCTTATCATCCCGAGCCATACAAACTCAAGGTCAGAACACCACTGCTTTTTACGCAGATTTTTTTTTTCAAGTTGTAACAACTAAAAAGTAGACTTTGTTTTTTCCTTTTTTTCCCACTTTTTGTAAGTGTTGAAAGTGTCTCTGTGAAGTTAGATAAAGAAAGCCTTGTAGTCATCATTAAATGTCTTCACGATAAGATTTATTGCCATAATTGTGACAGAGCAAATGATTTTTTTTTTCCTGGCAGCAAAAATAGTTTTAAAAAGAAACTAGGTATTTTTTTTTCTTTTCCCAGCAAAGTGTAGATACCCCCAAAATTACATGGTGTCACAGAGCACGCCATAGTTAGAAAAAAAATGATGCCCTGCCTTTTCAGTCTTATTAAGAAAATTACACACTTAACTCTTTATGCCTTTGAAGGATGCCTCTGTCTGATGAACTTTGTTATTAGAACAGCATTCAGCTGGGAACTGTGTATTCAAACCAACTCATTTCAGAGTTAGCAAAGCAAGCTCTAAAATAAAGCAGAAATGTCATAGCAATAGATACACACTGCAACAGTGGCTGAGCACTCCAAGACTTTAAAGATTTTTTTTTTTAGGTTTCTTTTTTTTTTTTTTGTTTCATGGATATAAGTATTTTGCCTGTTTGTATGTATGTATACCAATGCATGCCTGGTCCTTCAGCGGTCAGAAAGGGATATCAGATCCCCTGGAACTCAAGTTCTGAAAAGGTATGAGGCACCATGTAGGTGCTGGGAATTGAACCTAGGTCCTCTGCAAGAACAGCAAATGCAATGGCTGAGCCATGTCTCCAGCTCCACATTCCAGCACTTTGAATGGAGCTCATGGCAGAGAGAAAAGAGATGGCTGACGACTGGGTTGTGCACGTATGACCAGCGGAGACCACGTCATTTTCCGCACCGCCATCTGTACGCCCACGAGGTCCCTGCTATCCGTGTCACGTGCTTTCCTTCTCCTTTTTCCATTCTTACCTGGTTTTCCTATTCACTGCTTGCATCGCTAATTTCTGATCTCATTAGTAGGTGCTGGGGGATAAAAAAATAAATGATGTGTGGTTTCTGTCCTCCAAGAATTTGGTTTGTGGGAGGAGGATTGGAGGGTGGTGAGCACAGAAACAGATCAAAGCCATGAAACATACTAAGTGAGATAAAAGAAAAACAAATCCCTTGCAGTTTGTACGGAAGCCATGTGATTCAGCCTGGAGTATGGGTGGTTTGGGTGTCTCGGGGAGATGGACTGTGGAGAATCAAGACAAATTCGCAAGGAAGAAGTGTAGCTCAGTGAGTGTTCTCCTGCTGTGCAAAAGGTTCACTCTTCAGTAGAAGGAAAGAAGAAAGGCCACTGAAGGAAGTGAGCAGGGAAAGGAAGGAGGAGGGCTAACCTCTCTCTCTCTCTCTTTCTCTCTCTCTCCTCCAAATCTCTCTCTCAATCTCTCTCTCAGGCTCTCTCTCTCAATCTCTCTCTCAAGCTCTCCCAATTTCTCTCTCAATCTCTCTCTCAGTCTCTCTCTATCTCTCTCAGTCTCTCTCTCTCTCACTTTCTTTCTCTCTCTCTCATGTATATGTGTTCAATGGAACTTGGACAATATCAGCAGAATTCCAGGTGGAGAACACCATGCTAAACTGGTGTGGAGATGAGGAATACCCAGGCGATGGATGGGATGGAGGTCAGTCAGCCTCATCATGCTGCCACCGAACCATACAACGAAAGGCGGGAGAGAGAGGGAAGGTGAATCAGACTGAGAAGCAGAGTGCACTGGAGATTTTCAGCAACTCAAATGTGTGAGTCAGGGTGGACTGTGAGGAGTTCACAGCAGGGTAAACTGCGCAGTGTCAGGTGTTAGCCACAGGATGCTTGTCAGAGTAGATAGCCAGCATAAGGGATTGAGACTGTGGTAGTAGTCAGGTTGGTTTCTCAGAACGTTGCTCGTGCAGAACTGAAGCCAACCGACTGGCCGCATCTGACAAGAGCAACTCATGGGAACGTCACTAGCCTTTGGGAAGATGGTGTTTTAAGTGTAACGGTGATGCCTCAGAAAATGCTTCTCTTCTCTTTGGAAATACTCCCCAAATTTGTACTTTTTTTCAAAACCATTAACTGTACGAAAGTAAAACAACCATGAGACAACCATTGCAGGCTATTAGGTGCCAAAATTCCGGGGCCAGTGGAGGAAGAAGGGTGC
Source organism: Cricetomys ansorgei (assembly GCA_026225945.1). Classification (NCBI taxonomy): domain Eukaryota; kingdom Metazoa; phylum Chordata; class Mammalia; order Rodentia; family Nesomyidae; genus Cricetomys; species Cricetomys ansorgei. The sequence continues at coordinate 1,389,567 of JAMJFZ010000020.1, forward strand.
TTCCAGCTTGAGGCCAGAGGTCTCACCCCATGGTCACCTGCCTGCCTTGCTTCTGTGCCTATGTGTGGGGAGGCAGAACATCACAGGGAGGGGGTATATGAGCAATGTAGGCAGGAGGCAGAAGTGCAGAGCGTGATCAGGAGCAGGGATGCCCTTCCAAATCACACCTCCAACCAGGCTCCACAGTCCATAGTGACATCAAGTAGCTGATCCAACAATGGCTTAAGTCAATCACCTTTCAGCGATTGGACAGCCAGCTGAGGACCAAGCCTTCAGCATATGGTCCTTTTAGGGGGCAGTGCATATCCACACAAGACAGGATAACATGTCTTCAAGTAATTTAGTAACAAATATTTTTCTTTCAACGTACAGCATTTGCATTGCTGTAACCCCATGTCCACCTTCACTTTCTAGAACTTCCATCAGCTTCCCCAACTAAAGTTGTAGGCATCAAGAATAACTGTCCAGTGAACTCTGCCACCCTGGTAGCCACCATTCAGCTTCGGTCTCTATGAGTTTGACTATCCTAAGTCTCTTCTGTCAGGAGGAATTCTTAAAATTAGTTTTGATGCAAATTTGCTAAACTGCCTTCATTTTGTGCTCTCCTGAGATCTCCACACATGTTTGTGGCTAGATTTGGTTGAGGAGATACAACCTATGGGCTCAATTGGTTTTTGTTCTTAAAGTTTGGGTCACAGAAAAGAAGTGGGTAAACTTCAGACTTAGCTGCTTAGTCTAACTCATTTTCGGCCCTGACTTGATTTGTCTGTTTGATCCTTTGATGTCAAAAGTCTTCCTTGCTGGTTGCAGGAACCTCTAGCTTCCATGTTTGATGTCTAGTGTCCCCTTCTCCAGAAAGCATAAAGTGGCCACGATTGTAAATACATGGGTAATTACCATACTCCCAGGAAGTGAAGGGCCCGTGACAATTAGTAGTACACACAGAAACAATTTCACAGCTATTTCTTTTACAGTACAAATGGAATGGTTTCATGTGGTAAGTAGGAATCTTTACTGCCTCCAGCTAAGCAACATTGCTACAGTTATGTTACATCCTGTTCCTGAACAAAAAATGCTAAGAAAATGGAGGTTTTAATCTGTTGATTGTATGTGCTTTCAATCTTTCTGGTTATTGTTTTATGCGAGAGTTACTTACCTGCTTGTGTTGTTAATTCAGTTCAGTTAAGCAGAAAGGAATTCTTTAGCATAGCTGTTGCCATTACTCTAATTAGTGTTTAGCCTCTGCATCATCAGGGGAAAAAGTCTTTTGATGTCCTTCTCGTGGTTGAAAAATAATGCATGTAAATTATTTTAAGTACAGATATTTGAGAAGTAGAAGAATTTTTAAATTATTCATAAAACATTACCACCAAGGGATATGAATGCTACTTTGTGGCATTTTCTTATAAGTATATATTAAATATGCATATAGTATCCTTCCCTTTGTAATAAAATGTATCATTTTCCCAAGATACCCATTGTTTTTAAAAGTAAAAATTTAGCTACAATAATGTTTCATAATATGGTTTGTACTCAACTATTTTCCCGTTTCTCCTATTTTAGGGGACTACTGACAGGGAGAAGCAGTTTGCCCTGATGGTTCAGAAGCCTATATTTCTTTAAATTTTTACTCAGTATTAATTTCTACATCAAAAATTTTAATATGGACATGGCGGTCCTTGCCTGTAATACTAGCACTTGGGAGGCTGAGGCAGGAAGACCTGGAGTCAGCGCTAGCCTCAGCTACATAGAGTTGAAGGCTAGCCTTAACTCTATGGGACCTTGTCTCAAATAAACAAAACACTAAAACAAAAACAAATAGGCACTCTGTTTGTAATTAATTTAGGATTATAGATTCAAGTTGTTCTATGTGTCCATTTATTTATATTCATTTATTTATATGTATTTTTTTTATGTGTTTGGATGTTTTGCTTACTTGTATGTCTGTACACTACATGCGTGCCTGGTGCCCTTGGGGGCAGAGTAGTAGAGAGCATCAGATCCCCTGGAACTGGTGTGACAGACAGTTGTGAGCCACCATGTGGGTACTAGGAACCAAACCCGGGTTCTCTAGACAAGTGAGCAAGAAAACTCTTAATAGCTGATCCATCTCTCCAGCCCCTTTTGGAATCTCTTGAAATCTCTTGAATCTACTCTCTAGCAATACTTGTAAGAGCTATGATTCTCTAAGTTTTACATTGGTTAACATGTCTTGGTAATTTGTTGCATGTCGTGTTAGATTACAGTGTTGTTTTTCTTTTTCTTTTTCTTTTTCTTTTTCTTTTTCTTTTTCTTTTTCTTTTTCTTCTTCTTCTTCTTCTTCTTCTTCTTCTTCTTCTTCTTCTTCTTCTTCTTCTTCTTCTTCTTCTCTTCTCTTCTCTTCTCTTCTCTTCTCTTCTCTTCTCTTCTCTTTCCTTTTCTTTCTTTTCTCTCGGCTGTAGGCTTCAACCTTAAGGCAGAAGGAGCCACTCAAGAAGAACACACAGGGATCATCATTTAAGCCTTTGCCTGAGCGATCGTCTTGCTATTGTCACTCACCATCTGAACTTATTTATTTGTTCATTTACTTATTTATGTCTATGTGTGTAGTTTCTGCATGTATTTGCATGTGCGTATGTGGTGTGGGTGTGGGTGTGGTGTGTACGGTGTGTATGTGATGTGGGATATGTAGTATGTATATGTGCATGTTTCTGTGGTATGTGGGATGTATGTGTGTGTATGTGGTGTGTGTGTGTGATGATGTGATGTGTAGTATGTGTCTGTGTGAGTGTTAGTGTTCATGTGGTATGCGTGATATGTGTATGTATATGTTTGTATGTGTTGTATGTAGGATGTATGTGTGTGTATGTGGTGTGTGTGTGATGATGTGATGTGTAGTATGAACGTATGTATGTTTGTGTGTGTGGTATGTGTGATGTATGTGTGTGCATGTGATGTGTGTGTTCATGTGGTATGTAATATGTATATGTATGTGTGTTTATGTGGTATGTGGTGTGTGTGTGTGGTATATAAGTGAGCAAGTTGGCTTGTACATGCGCACAGAGGTCCTGCTCCATCACTGTCTGCTTTATTCCTCTGAAAAAAGGGTATCTTAGTGGACCTGGAGCCCGCTGTTCTTTGGCTAGGCTGCCTGGCAATGACAGGGTTACAGGATTATGGATCCAAACTCACACTTACACAACAAACATTCCCAGGTAAGCCACCCATCAGCTGTCCACTGAGATGTCACAGAGAATTGTCTATCCTTTGGCTTTTAAATGCCTTGAATTTACACAGCAATCACATTCTTGTTTGTCTTTCAGTGAATATTGAAGAGAAATCAGAGTGTCCTGATTGTCTCCCTTCTTGCATAGTCATTACACAATTTCTCCCTTCTTCCTGAATTTAGGTTTTAAAATTCAGTTTATTCAGAAGTACATTGTATTTTGCTAATAATTTTGCCTGGATCCTGACCAGTCATGTTGAGTTATAATGTTGTGGGGAGGTTTTCTTCTTCTGTTATATCACTGCCTGCTGTTTGACTCATTGCTCTGGTCTCTGAATTTGGAAATTATGATTTTGGTCTGATCTCATAGTCTATCATGTTTTTCTCTTCTCTTACCTCTTTCCATTTTAGCAGCCTCAGATGGTCTCCCTAGTACACCCTTCAGGTACAGATAGGAAGTTTTGTTATTATTCCCCAATTAACTATTTTATTTGAACATTAGGTTTATCATCATTTTCAGTCTATAATAGTTACCTACATTTGTGTGTGTGTGTGTGTGTGTGTGTGTGTGTGTGTGTGTTTACTTTTATTGAACATTTGCATTCTAAACTCTTTGCACATTTTTCTGGGGGCATTCAGGCTTCCATGATGCAAGTCAGGAGAGAGCTTCTTCTTGTGTGATGCCAATATACTTGAGCGTTTAATTTTTGGTTTGGGTTATGGTTTTCTCTGTCTTTGAAGTCTGCATATTTTATTTGTAACAATTACACTTTTTTTTCCTTTTATCCTTTAACTCCAGAGTCCTCCCCCAAATTCTATATTTAGAGTTGAACCATGTTATGAAAGGTGCCTTGATGAAAAGATCAGGCTAAGAGCTCTGGACATGTGTCAGTGTTTTTCATAGACTGTATTAAATAACAAGAAACCAAAAACAAATGAAAATTAAAAACAATGTTTCCCCTCCCCTCTCTCTCTTTCCCTCTCCTCCTTCTATACCCCTTCTCCTTCTCTTTCCCTCCCCTCCCCTCTCCCTCTCTCTCTTTTTAAAAACATGTCTTCTGTGCTGTGTGAGTAGACAGATTTTAGTATTTCAGTTGGTTTATGAAATGCAGCATCTACCCCTTGCTTTCTAGGGGGGAGAAACTCCAATGACTTGGAGCTGAGGATGTGCATAGTACCTAGCTCACACCAGATAGTTTGCAAATTATGTCGTTTATATCCAACATCAAAGCAAATTTATATTCTTTCCTTGCACACTTTTCATACTTTAGCATATTTATATCTCTATATTTATGTCAAGTTGGTTTTTCCTCTGTTCGCCTTTTGTTATACTCTGCCTGTGTACAGAGGCTTGCCTGAGAGGCAGAGAACTACTCACGAGCAGAATGAAACTTCAGAGAAAACAAGCCAGGCCTGGGCACGTAGCTTCATGCTAGAGTACTTTTTCAACACACATGAGGCCTTGGGCACGAGCATCTTCGCTATTGGAAATGTTACCTCTACTTTAATACACAGTTGAGGACTGAAGCCTCAAGCTTGTTTCTAGACTCTGGGTAGAAAAAATAACTTTAGTAAGAAAATCTTGAAGGCAGGTGTTCAGTAGTACTCCACAGTAGCCATGACACCAACTCCATAAAAGCTTTCAAAATGTGCTGCTTTGAGCGATGCTGTTTTCTAGCATGTGCCAAAACAAATCAAATCAAAACAAAGCCACAACAATAATGTAAACTCATTGCTTAAGGATATTCCAAAAAAATGGATGGCTGGATTATTAAACACCAATGTTAAACCTTGGGAAACATTGTATTAAACAGGTCATGTCAATATTCCAAGGCTTCAGACTCATGGGGATGACAAAGTCGTCTTCTGGATCAGGTATAGATGTTATGGATGATAAACTTTTAGCGAAAACCAGTGTATGCAGAAAGTATCTACCACAGCCTCCTCCTCCCTGGTGTTTACAGCATGAGGCTTTCCCCTATAGAGACCTCTCACCCAGGTTAACAAAACTAGCCTCTTTATTCAGCCATGTATAATGAGCCAACCTCCTCCATTTATATGTATTTTAAAAAATAAATAAGTAAAAGAGTTTCTGGGCTGTTGTTGGTTCTTGGAGAGGCTGATGAAAGCTGCAGTTCCCACATCCACAGTCACTGAGTCTCAAGGGTGTATTTCAACCTCAGGAGGCTCACTTTTATTATGTAATAAGACAATGCATACTATCAATGAACCATAAGCACAAAAGGGAAAAAATATCTTCTCACCTTGGCAGGGCTCAAAAAGTCAATGCAGCTACAGACATCAGCTTTTATTATTTTGCCAAGAAATTATCATCTCTGAGAAGGGTCCAAAGAATGGAATTTTAACAAGTAAGAAGGACAAGATACAATAAGAACTTAGCAAGAAACTTGGAGAACATAGAGAACATATGGGCTTTAATATTGCAAATCTAAGTTTCTAAAAGGAATTCTTCCTTAGTGGGTGTGTCAGAGTAGATGAAAGTAATTTTTAAAAATAGTTTAACATTTTAATTTTATTTACATGTATGGGTGTTTTGCCTGCATGTATGTCTGACATCCATGGAGACCAGAAGAGTACATCAGATTCCCCCTGCGACTGGAGTTCAGAAAGCTGTAAGCTTCCATGTGTGTGCTGGAAATCTGTTGAGAAGCAGCCAGTATTCTTAACAGCTGAGCAATCAGTCTAGCCCAAATGAAAGTGATTTTAACAAGGCAGAATCTCTCAAAATATGAGAACAGGAAGAGCTTTAACAAATGGCAGCCTCCAAGCATCCAGCTCCCATTCCTGATACTACCTGAACATCACTTGCAGACAGATCATACCCTTCCCATTATTTCTCTAGGCTGCAAGCAGATAAAAATCTGATCATCTGTATGGTGGATGAGTACTTTGTAATTCAGCACCATTAATGTTACAGTCACAAACAATGAAGTGCTAGCAGTCATGCAGATTTGACTGAGTGATGTCAGATCAGAAGGGTCATTTCCTTCCACTTGGGGCTGCTTAATTGCAACAAGTGTCAAGGGAATTTAAAGGATCATGTGCTGGCAAAATCAGTTAAGTGGGTGATTCTTTTCTTGATGCCTCTGGTCTTAAGAGAATAGATAATATTGAATGTGTATAGATTTTGGTGAAAAATTAGGGCACAGGCTGGAGAAACGCATTCTGGCAAGACTGTAGTGACATTTAAGAGCTGAGATTTTAAAACAATGTAGACTTCAGTTCTTGAGAAGGCTCATGTCAGAAAGCCATGCTCATATTCATAGAATGATTAAGTCTTGGCTGCCTGGAGAGACAAGGGATTGGCACTGAGTTCTGGGAGGGATGTTTGTAACTATAGATAAAGGGATGAAATTCACGTAAGGGGTGAGAACAAAGGCTTGCATCCCAGAGCACCCAACTCTGCCCAAATGCAATTGTAGGGACATAACCTATTCTCAGAGCTTTCTTTATATACAGGTCTTACACTATGGGTTCTGTAATACAGCTTCATTAAATGTTAGTAATGTCTACAAAATAGCTAAAAATAGAAAGTCCAAATAAATACCCACTAACTGTGGATCATGCTGTCAGGTTCATATCCTGTGTCTCCCAATCATCCATTAGATATTTGACATTGGACAAGCTACTTAGTCTTTCTAAATGTCATTGTTTACAGCAGTAAGAAGGGGACCTGAGCTAACTCAAAGATAGCTACCAGGACAATTCCCGTTATGTAGTGGCCACTCAACAAAGGACAACTGTTATCTTGGGAGGTGACACAATAACCTTTGAAAATGCAATGCTTGCTTCAGGGATGCTTCACACACGTGAACTAAGTAAGACCAAGTTGATGAAGGGCTTGATTATGTGATTTCCACATTTCCCCTTGCTTTCTTTGCTTTCATTTTCTGTCCTGTCACTGTGGCAATCATCCTCAAAACATCCTAGTGTGGAATGATCCTACTAGGAGAGGGACAGGTGTAGAGTGAGAATGAGGTGGGCGCTCTGCGAAGATGAACACAGAAGACAAATGAACCCCTGAATCACTGTAGAGTGCTTAGTGGGAGGATCAGATAAATGGGCATTGAAATCCATTTTCTTGTTAAGTGAAATCTCTACAACCTTGATTTTCTTGGCTATAATTGGCATGGTCCATCAAGGGGTGGTGCTAATCCTCTGGGCACCTGTTCACATGAGGCCACGTGCACCTATAGCTAACCCTCTGAGTATACAGGCATGTACACACAGGCATGTGAAGTTCCCTTCTGATGTGAGTCCCCATACATTTGCAATAAGTTCTGCCTTTGATTCTGCATGACATTGCTGGCAGTAGGACACAGTTGTTAGATAAGTGTTTGAGGCACAAGCAGCAGCTCCTGTATTCCAACATTGATTTGCTGGTGTTCTGCCATCTTCTATAAAGTAAAGATTTTGTTCCATGGCATTTCTGATAGGGAAATCTTCGAAGAAGGAGTTGGTTAAAAATGAGCATTTTAGTCAAAGACACTTGCTATTCCTCTGTCACTGCCCAAGATAAGAAGATGCAGAATCAATTTAGTGGCTTCAATTGTAGCTGACTTTGGAAGGAATAATATACTCAGGTCTCTCTGGATGCATATTGCATAGGAAGCTGGCACTAGGGCTGCGATTTTGTAGATTGCAACCTGATCAGACTTCTAAACACAGACTGCTACCTTCAAACAGGGAGAGCCAAGGCCCTGCCTCTTGGAGACCTTTAAGGGCTCCCCAGTGCACTTCTGTAGTGTAGGTGGGAAGTTTCCTTTCCTTGATTTTCTTGTCACTCTTGATGCCTGAAACAGGTATAAAAAGGGCCCAGTTAAGAGGCAAGCAAGTCTGGCTGCTGCCTTCACTGTGAAGGGGGATTCCAAAGTAAAAGGGCAGCCTCTCGTCCCCAGGGTCACTAGCAGCTGGAAGCCTGCCTCTCAGAAGTCGGGTTGGTAGAGAGGGATTCCAGTCCCCACGTGAAGTGCCTGAGAGGACAGTACACACAAGCGACTCCCCTCCACAGAGTCCCTGAGTGAGGCGACTGAAGGGAAAAGCACGCAAAAGCATCACCCTCTACAGTTTTGTGCAGCGTGTCTGATGATCCTAGCTGTAGGACTCAGGAAAAGCACCAAATGTGTTCGGTTAGCATCAACATTAAATTGAAAAAGTTGGCGTTTCTAATTCATTTACAAATTTGTTTACATCTGGTATGGGCCAGCCACTATTTTAAGGGATCCAGCGATTATAAACAAACAAAGAAAACAAAACAGCTGGGTGTGGTGGCATAGCCCTGTGGACTTGAAGCAGAACTGCAAGTTCAAGGCCTGAGCTGTAGACTGAGTTCAAGACTAGCAGGGGAAGCTTAGTGAGACGAGTTTCTGAAGTAAAAACTCAGGGGTGGGAGTATACCTCAGTTGATGGATGCTCACTCAGCATGTGTGCAGCCCTGGATCTAATCCCCAATACCACCCAAATCACAAATTCTACAGAAATATAATAGACGATGATACATTAATCATACTCATCATGTAAGATCCCACTCTTGGTTGGTACTGGCAAGTAGAAGAATGTTATGACAAGGTAAATGTAAAGTGTAGGAATTTGATGTTGTCTGGAAGGCAATAGAAGGTTATTCAAGGAAACAGACCCTAGCCGAAATCTAAAGTGTATGCGGCAGTTACTTAGGTAAACAGGAAGAGAGGGAGAGACGTGTAGGCAGAGGGAGACACACTATGAGACACTCAGTGAATTGAACCCTGTACATACTATGTGCCTTGTGTGTGTTGTGTTTATACACACATATACATACATTACATGTAATAGCAGGAAAGTCGATCTGATATCTGAGATGGTGCTAAGTGACTGGTGGGTGGACTGTGTATGCAAGGCAGATACACAGGACACTGAGAGTCGTCACCTTCTAAGTATGTTGAAGTAGAATGGAGTTCAATTTAAAATGTATACATTCTTTATTTCTGGAATCTTTCATGTAATACTTTTAGATTGCAATTGACTGCATGTACCTGAAAGCATGCAAAGAAAGCCTCAGCTAAGGGAACTACTGTATGTGCACATACTTTGAGAGAGGAAGGGTCATCACACAAAGAGCTAAAGGGGATCAAGAGCAGAATGAGCAGCATGGGGAATGTGGCTGGCAGAGCAGGTCTGGATCCTCCCAGCCTAAGAGGCCATTTTGATTATATTGTTTGCCCTAAGATTAACAAGAAGACTTGAAATAATAAGATGCTTTCACACTCACATGCCACGCAGTACAATTTCCAGGAAGCAAGGCTAGATCCTGGGTGTCCCGTCCAGGCGCTCAGCTGTGGTACTGTGTACTCATACACATTTGTCTTCCTCACATTGTGTTGCTGCTAAAGCTAACGCTCGTTTCCTAGGAGTGTGTGTGTGTGTGTGTGTGTGTGTGTGTGTAACAAAAAATTCCAAAGCAAGGAGATCATTGAGATCCCACAATTAGTTGTCTTATTTCTTTGGTATGATGAGGAGCTCAGGCAAACATCAGATCTAGAAAAAAATTCAAATTTCAAATACCTTACACTAGGCAGCACCCTATTGATTTTCCTTTCTTTTAAAAATTAAACAAGTCATACTCATTGTACAAAATACAGAAAATCTGTACAATCAACCAAAAACTTTTTAATTCTGCTAACGGCTGTTTTTTTCTCTTCCTGAGAAGTTTAAAAATTTAACACACCTGTGTTAGTGAGTGATTGACATGTTCATTTTTCACAGGGAACCTACTTCCCATTTACGATGGAAACTGACCTGGAGCCGGAAACTGCAGCTTACAATAGGGGATCAGTGTTTCTCTACAAAGCCCCAGCTCACAGCAGTCTTGGCTTCCAGCTTTCGATGATGTCATTTCCTTTCACGTGGTCAGTGATTTTAAGTGGCGATGAGGACAAATTAAAAGTGTGTGTACCTCACAAGGAAAGGTGAGTCCATGTTCTTGGCCCTGTTGAAAATCACAAAGAACTCTCCAGACAGAAAATGTACCTCTGGAAGTTTAAAACAGCATAAATATGTTTTCTCACCGTCTAGGAGGCCACAGGTACCAGATCCAGGCTTCTGCAGGCTTCATTCCTTCTGAGGAGACAGGAGAGAATCTGCCTCACCCTTTTTTCTTGTTTCTGGTGGCTCACTAGCAAACATTGTTTATAGTGGCCCTCTCCAATCTCTCCATTGTCACATGATATTCTCTCCGTGTGAGTCTTCTGTGTCTCTGTACTAAAATTACTCTCCTCGGAGCTGGAAAGATGTGTCAGCCATTAAGTGCACTGACTGTCCTTTCAAAGGACCCAGGTTCAATTCCCAGCACCCACATGACAGTTCTGTCACAACTGTCTGCTGTTGTGAAGCCTTGTACCAGGGCTTCCAACGCCTTCGCCAGAAACACATGCAGGCAAAACACCATTGTACATAAAATTAAATTAAATTAAATATTAAAATAATCTCCCTCCCCTTTCTTTGATCAAGACACCAGTGTACTATTGTCATTTCACTGTGAAGACACTATTTGTAAATACAGATACACACACACACACACACACACACCATACCACACACACACATACACACACATATAAACACACACAAACACACATACACACACACAAACACAAACATACACACACATACCATACCACACACACACAAACACACACACACACACACACACACACACACATTAATTAAATATGATACATTCTGTGTTACACATTATATATATGCAGGAGGGTTATCCCCATAATACTGATGCATTTTGTGGCGCATAGCCTCATTCAGCAACACAGCCTCACAGAAATCTCCTTTCCCTTCAAAGGACTCATTCTCCAACTTGGCTAATTTCAAAATAGTTGTAAAGGCTTGAGAACTTAAACAGTGATTTTTAAATTCAAATTCAGTTTTATGTGTGTGTGTGATATTTATGTGTGCATGTTTGTGTGAGTGTAGACCACATGTGGGATATCTTAAGACACCCTTTAGTGTTGGTTCTCAACAGTCATTGGGCTATCTGGACCAATAAGAGTGCTAGGACTACACATGGGGTCATAATGCCCAGCTTTACACAGTTCTGGGGATCTGATCTCAGGTCCTCATGCCGACATGGCAAGCATGTTTTACCTTCTGTGACGTCTCTCCAGCCTCTACAGATTAAATTTATCAATAAAGAGCTCTTCCCCACTCATTGTAACAAACACAGAAGTAGAGGAGCTGGCATACCTCTGTCCCATGACTTGCAGAAAAATAACATGGTCTCCTCATTCTACTGTCACAAAGGGAGTATTGGATGAACCTGCGTGGAAAAGTAGTGGAGATCACTGGCGTAGCTTTAGAAAAAAAATGTCTCTGTTGTCTGGTAGTGGTTGGTTCAGGCAGAGACTTACAATCATCTTGGGGCCCTTTCTGTTTTCCCTCCTTATAAACGGTGACATGTCAAAGGGAACCAGTGCAATAAAATTCTTTAAACAGAGACTCTGTGGGTTCCTTTTCTTCCCCGACAGGGAACAGGAAAATGGCATCCTGTTGCCAGCAGCTGAGGTTTCATGGTTGTCTCTTCCCCGTAAACCATTAATCGTTTTTTGTTAGCTCACATAATTTATAGTATCCGTTTTGAATGTATAATGTAATAGTGTATACTGGATGGTAGTTAGTCTTCCTTCAAGTAGGTTATGGAAAATGAAATAAATACCTAGATTAAATTACCATGTGTGAGAGAGAAAAATGAAACGATTTGCTGACTTGCAAAAATATGTAATAGACGTTGTAGAGATAATCTGAATTTCAAAACATCACTCATTCTTGTACTCATCGCTGATGATCTCATTGTAAAAAGCAATTCACAAGAAAATTTTTGCAGCAGTTTTGAACAAAATAATTATTTCCAAGTAAAAAAAGACCTGATGAATAATCTATATAAATAGAGGTAAAATTCATTTGAGAACTTACAATGTAACGTTTAAAAGTGACCAATTTATTTAAGTGTCTCTAATTTTGTAAATGAAGGGCTCATAAAACCCTTAAAATATATTATCAGCAAGGACTAATTGTCTTTTGCTCTATCCATCATACTTGGTGCTATGTTTTATTTTAAGAAAAAATTACTAGAGATTTATTTCTAAAAACCAATTTGCAGGCATCTTTAGAGATGAGTTTGCCTGTAGCTGTTAAAAAAAAAAATACAGTTCATATTTGTTTCCTGCTAAGCGCCTGTACTAAAATGACTGTATTTTTTCCACACCACCATCTGTTCCTTGTTGGTATGGATTATAAATCAATCACATTATTCTTGCTATTATTATTATCATATTTTTCATGGGTCCAAACCCCTTATTATTAAGCTTTTATCTTCCTGAGAAACTATCAAACTTCATCTGTGGGACTGAATCCAAGACCCTGTGGGAATCCCAAATAGAATTTTAATTTTCTCTAGGCCCTGGGCACCATTTGTTGTTTATGCCTCTGAAATGGTATCCTTTTCGTTATGATAGCAGGATTATGTTCGTTGGGGTGTGGCCTGCTGCAGTATGTGCTCACGTGTGTCCTTCTGCAACGCAAGGGCCACAGGATTGAAGGTGGGATGCAGAAAGCGCGGCGTGCTGAGATTAGAGTCTGAGACTAATGAGACACTTCAGACATGAGCGCCCTGTGTGTCAGCATCTAGAGGCACCCGGCTTGTGAATGTGCAAAAACGATCTGTTCCGTAAAATTTCTTTCTTTTGGAAACATTTACCTACGTAGGATTACTTAAAATACATAATTTTCCGTTGTTTCAGTATTTCTGTTTAACTGTGGTGCTCTCATGAAGAACAGTATGTCTGGATTATTGATTTGACATGACTTGTTAAAAGCTGCCTATCACTAATTATTTGGAAGTTCAAGACTTTCCTGTTCTAAAGTACTCTGAATGGTAGCAGCAGCACCAAAATAATTAAGATCTGTTAAGATGAGCTTTAGGAAAATATTAAATGTTGATTCTATCTAACTTTTTAATCTCCTTCGTAAGTAGCAGGTTGATTTACAAAGCCTTAGTAATTTGCTGGTGTTTCTCCATGCTTACAAAACTCACTCTCTCTCTCTCTCTAAATTTAGAAATCCTTTGCTAATGTGATTAAAATGTTTCTTAATCCTCACTACTACCAATCTTATTCAGGTTGTGCACAGAATGAAGGGACTTACGCACTCCGACCAGAGCAATGTTGCGAAGCCTTGATAAGCTTCGTAATGCTAATGCTGTTTGGATAGAGAAAACCACAAGTCAGGCAAATAGCAGCCTCCACTCTCCTGTACAGGTGTGTAATAAGTGCATGTAATTAAACCAAAGATACATAATGGTTTGTTGTTGGATACGCATTCACAGCAGCTGACTACGCTCTTAATGTGTGCTTCATGAGTTAGGTAATTTTCTTCTGTCTCCACTTCTTGAACAGAATATTCCTCGTGGACTCATATACGAAATGATGCTGCGCCTTTTACACAGCAGATTCCCACCGCTGCGGGTAATTTAGCGTCTTTGCCATCTCAGCATTACCTACAGATGATTAAAAAGAGCATGTAAATTCACAAACAAGTCATTTTATTTTTCGACTTAAATAATTTAGAAATGCCCCCCAAAAGGAAAGTTATGAAAATGTAAGCCTTTTGCTATGGTTCTCATCCCAGTGAAATATATCAACCTTGCATTTAATCACTGTTATGCATAAAATATGGCTTATGGCTCTGCTCTATATATCAAATAAACTTCTTTGTATATCATGGATCTGAGTCTTTTCAGTGCTGTAAAGCGAATGTGAAAAGCTAAAGCTGCTCTGCCAAACTCTGGTCATTTCAAGTTTTCTGTTTCCATTGGGACTTTTTTTTTAATAATTCAAAACATACATGTTGCCTTTTAAGAATGACGAATCTGCATGAATAGTATATGGATTTCTTTATTTTAATCTCCTTATTTCTTTTCTTTCCAGTGTGACTCTAAATTACTGTGTAACTGTAGGACATGTTTTCATGTGTATGCAGTGGGGATGGCCCGTCTCAGGAATGGTTAGAAGAATCTGTCTACTGAGGTTCATAACATGGAGGAAAATAGATAATGTAAATTTGTTTTGTATTTTTAGAAAGGGTGATATCTTATACATGTATTGAACGATAGTACATGGGGAAAATGCTCATGATAACACCCAGGGCCAATAGCATTTTTCCATAAATTACTGCACCGGAGCCATTAATCACTGCATTGGGGTGCTGTTTAATTCAGCTGCTTCTTATTTACACATCATTTTGAAGAATGTCACAGGAAAAGAAATGAAAAGTTTGACTTTCTGTGTTGGCTACACCTCAGGCACGAACTAAATAATCAACTTCATTTACATGGGTAACTTTCAAACCTTACTTGCTGCTGATTTCGACAAAGATTTTGTTTTAATTGTCTCTTCCATGAACTTAAAAGAACAGAAGTCAATCCCCAGTGGCCTCATAGTGATGCTGACATATTTTGTTTTAGTTGCTCATGATATAAATGAGTTACTTCCCCTTCAATTTCCCATTTTTATGACCTTGAGTCGGCATGACTGTAACTGGGTATGTTAGAGGGGGCAGGATGTCCTTGTTTAGTGCATTTTGTTAATAACGTGTGTGGGATGTGTCCTTTAAAAAGAAAAGTCATCAAATTGAGCTCATGTTCCTCCTCTAAGCCATGAGAACTCACCTTTGTCCCTAACTACTCCTCCTTAGTTCTTTCTAACACCAGATGTGCAAACTCATCACTTGCTTCCCTCTTCTCTCAGAGACCATCCACCTGCAGGAACCTTCACCCATTCTCTCCCTGCACCCACCCCCATTCTCTCCCTGCACCCACCCCATTCTCTCCCTGCACCCACCCCCATTCTCTCCCTGCACCCACCCCCATTCTCTGTCTGCACCCACCCCTATTCTCTGCCTGCACCCACCCCTATTCTCTCCCTGTACTCACCCCATTCTCTCCCTGCACCCACCCCCATTCTCTCCTTGCACCCACCCCCATTCTCTCCCTGCACCCACCCCTATTCTCTCCCTGTACCCACCCCATTCTCTGCCTGTACCCACCCCCATTCTCTGTCTGCACCCACCCCCATTCTCTACCCACCCCCCTGTACCCACCCCATTCTCTGTCTGCACACACCCCCATTCTCTCTGACTGCATCCTCTGCCACTGTCTTCTCCCTAAAGGACATCTCCCAACAAACATGCTCTCTGTCTCTTTCCAGTTAGAAAAAATGCACCCAGATTCAGATGATGCCTTCTCTTCTTCTGTTCCTCCGGCGTTTTCCATACACAGACATCCTCAGCCTCCCTCAAATTGAACTTTTCTTGCTTAAGTTCCTGTCTCTAACTCCCAGAGGTCACTTTCAGTCCTTGTGACATCTTGTAAGCAGTGGCCAAAAGATTTTCTTTCTCTGTGCCCATAGTCCCATAGTTAGCAGTCTTTCTTCTGCATCCCTGATGGCTTCGGATGGTTTTCTTTTGTTGTTTGTTTTAGACAGGGTCTCACCATGTAAATCAGGCTATCCTAGAACTTGCTATGTAGACCAGGTGGCTTTGAACTCACACAAATCTGCTTTCTCTGCCTCCCATGTGGTAGGATTAAGGCAGGTGCCACCACAATGAATTGATGGTTTTCTTTTCAGAGCAAGGAGCTCATCCTGGTCTCTCTATCCTTCATTCTGATCCTCTATCCTCTCAGACCTGCTTCATGCAACTTGGCCCAGAAGAGAGCATCTCTCCTTTCCCAAATGGGCATTCAGGCCCGTGGCATCAAAGTTCTCTCTTGGTCCATTTTTCTTGGTGCCTCAGATCTCACAGCACCTCAAACACATGATGGCAAAACACACCTCATAACTTTCTCCCTGCTCCCACTATTCTCCAAATCACCATCATCTTTGCAAGGGGCATTCAGTAATCAAGACTTCTTTTATGGCAGACACTCAAGGACCAACCCCCAAAACTTCACCTTATTTTCTGTATTCATTCAACACATTGGAGTTCTACTGACCATTCATGTGGATAATCTCTTTCCATCACAGCAGCCAGATTTTTAATGCAAATATCCCACACTTTTCACCTGCACTAGCAGAATGACAATTGTTTTCCCGCAGCTACTCTACCTGATTGTAATCCATTAGTTCTTGGTGTCATTGTTTATTTTAAAACAGAGTTTCACCATGTAGCTCAGATTATCCTTGAACTTGGTGTCCCTTGGCCTCAACCTTCCCAGTGCAGAATCTAGCAGGCATTTGATTTTGATTGCAAAATGTTCTTGCTTCAAACTCTTAATGACTGTCTCTTGTTCTTAGGAGTAAAATCCCTAACATATTCTGTAAGGTTCTCTTTGGTTTGGGCTTTGCCCATTAAGTATTGGACTGATTACCCTGTATAATTACTTTGCTGGAATTTGGAACATGGTAATAGCTTAACAAACTTTTGCTGAAATGATGAATGAAGAGGAGAAGAGTAAAGAAATAAGAGAATGGATGCAGAGCTGGGGAGATGGATCAGTTAGCAAAGTGCTTGCCTTGTAATCACAGAGATTGCAGTTCAATTCTTAAAACCAAAGTAAGAAAGAAAGAGAGAAAGAGAGGAACGAAGGAAGGAAGGAAGGAAGGAAGGAAGGAAGGGAAGGAAAACAAGAAAGAAGAAAGGAAAGGAGAAAGAGGAGGAGGAGGGAGGGAGGATGAGAGAGAGAAAAGAGAGAGAGGGAAGAAGCTGAGCATGGTGAGAAGCCCAGTAAAGGGAAGCTGAGAGAGGTGATCCTTGGGAACCACTGGCTGGCCATCTCCAGACCAGGGAGAGCTCCTGTCTCAAACAAACAAGCAAACAAAAGCAACACAACAAATGTACCTGAAATAACACCTGAGATTGTCCTCCAGGCTTTATATGCGCTCGTACACACACATACACACACACACACATACTCACTCATCACACACATCACACACATACACACACACACACACACACACACATCACTCATTCACACATTCACACTCAAAAACAGATGCATAAAATGAAACAAACAATGAATGAAGAAAGAACTTTTCTTTTTTTAAAGTTCACTTTGAAAAGAGTGTTTGAGTGTTAAGAAATTTGTAATTTTCTTTCCTATTTTCACAGTCCCAAACCTTATGCCAAACTTTTTCCTTGTTTTGAAACAGGATCTCCTTACCCAAGGTTGGCTTCAAGTTCTACATTCTGAGTTTGAATGGAAATATTTTAGAAAATGTGTCTCCCTTGTCAACATTTTCTTCAGTGGTATAGCCACTGGCATGGCGCCATGCTCCTGTAAATAAGCCCTCTCCCACACTCCTGTGAGCAACCCTAATAAAACTCATTGGATCACAATAAATGAACAAAGAAAAGAAAAATAGACAAAGGACATACAAATAGAAAGGAGATTAATTGGGAAGAGGGAAGGGATTGATAGATGGGAGGGGACGAGAGAGGTGACCAAGGGTGAATGTGCTCAAAACATAATATGAACATATGTAAAACATTCTAATCAAATCCACTAGTGTAAATAGTTAAAATGACAGTACAAACATTTGGAAAGAGCAAGGAAATGATTTTAGGATGTTCAATGCTCTATACTATGATCACACATGTATTAAAACATGCGACACTGCTCCTGCTTCCCCATACGTATTTTAGATTTTTATGTGTATTACATGTGCCATTGATGAGAGTTAAATGTGGCCACAATTGTTAATGACTAAGAAACCTGGACTCAGAGAGCAAGAGCCAGAATACCATGAAGGGTTAAAAAGTCTCAGTGAGTCTCTGGGAGCGCTCACCTTGAACCCTTCCAGACACCTAATTTTCTTATTTCTGTAATTTTTTGGGAAACTGATGTCCCTATTCTCCTACATGAAGGGGGTGGGGAGGAGAGCCTGTGACGTGACGGAGTTCTCCATGTCCTGCTCTCGTGCACATTAAGTGAATTTCAAATAGTTTGCCCTGTTCTCTAAAGACTACTTAACTAAATTTAATCAAGAATCTTATATGTTCAAAGCTATTAAGAGTAGGTCAATGAGGAATTATTATGATTATTTATTTATTTATTTATTTTGCTAAAAAGAAACACCGTAGTTGCCAGTACTGGCTGCTGCCCTTTAGCAGAATGAGTCTCTGTCTCCATTTTGAATTCAGTTTTGAATGACTGTGATTTACATTAACCATTTTGGAAGAGAGCTGTCTTCCAGTTCTCTTTGTGTGTGTCTGTGTATGTCTGTGTGTGTGTGTGTGTGTGTGTGTGTGTGTGTGTGTGTGTGTGTGTGTCTCTGTGTGTGTGTATCTGTGTGTGTCTATGTCTCTGTGTGTGTATGTCTCTTTCTGAGTATGTATGTCTCTGTGTGTGTATATATCTATGTGTGTGTGTGTGTGTGTATGTATCTGTGTGTGTGTCTTTCTGTGTGTGTATATGTCTCTCTCTGTGTGTATATGTCTCTCTGTGTCTGTGTGTCTGTATGTGACTGTGTATGTGTCTGTGTATGTGACTGTGTATGTGTCTGTGTGTCTATATGTACCTCTGTGTGTGTGTGTGTGTGTGTGTGTCTGTGCATGTGTCTGTGTGTGTGTGTGTGTGTGTATCTGTGTGTGTCTCTTTCTGTGTGTGTATATGTCTCTCTCTGTGTGCATATGTCTCTCTGTGTCTGTGTGTCTGTATGTGTCTGTGTATGTGTCTGTGTATGTGTATGTGTCTGTGTATGTGACTGTGTATGTGTCTGTCTATATGTACCTGTGTGTGTGTGTGTCTGTGTGTGTCTGTGTATGTGTCTGTGTGTCTGTCTGTGTGTGTCTGTGTATGTGTCTGTGTGTGTGTGTGTGACTGTGTATATGTCTGTGTGTCTGTGTGTGACTGTGTATATGTCTGTGTGTCTGTCTGTGTGTGCAGGTTCATGAGTGTGACAGCCAGAGGACAACTTTGAGTGTCATTTCTCAGGTGACGTCCACCTTATTTGGAGACATTACCCAGGCCTGAGATTATAAGTGTGCACAACCAGGTCTGACTTTGTTGTTTGTCTGTTTTCACATGGTTTCGGAGTTTGAATTCAAATCTTCACATTTGCAAGGCAAGTAGTTTACTAGCCATGAGTCTTCCCAATGCCGCTCTTCTATTTCTTTAACTATCCTGACATCATTAATTATTGTCTTCCAAATTAGTTATTTTTATTTCTTTAAATAGATACATGCCATGAATATGTAATATTATCTCTTTATTTCTGTACACTCCATATATTTTTCATATCAGCCAATTATTCTCAACATTTTAGTAAATGTTTAGGAAAGCTCAAGTATGTACAGGTTTGTGCTCAGAATAAAGACAATAGTATGCACTCTTCTGAACAGCAGCTTCCAGGTCAAACTCCCTTTAAGTAGGAACTGCCATCATGTGAGAGCAGTTATGAGGGCCTCACTGTGTATACCTTCCCACCAGAGAGGAAAAATGAGCCGTGAAGTGCTTTTGATGAAGTCTTGCTGGACATTCCCAGTCCTGTGTTCTTTTTTAAAAGTGGTTCAAAGTCATAGTCTTTTCTGACTTCCAAATTTTCTTAGAATATTATATTAGTGGTGGAGAGGTTTTCAGTGATGGAAACTTCCAGACCCCAGACTATGATTTAACAAAATGAGCATCATGCATGTCCCATAGAGTTGTGTGACTTCTCCCAGGGGATGCAAACAAATGTCTGTTCACCCAGATAGGGCACTGAAGACAGACTAAAGAAACAATTCTGTCCACCGCTATCTTATTGAAGCAGTGAATTTATTGAGGTTACTTACAGAAGTGTGGGTGAGAGATCACTTCCAGGAGAGTGGGTGACCTATATCTAACTGCTGACCAAAACTGTCACCCCAGCATGGGTGACAACTCAAAAGCCTTATCCCAGGATTCCTGTGCCCCAAGACCACCTGCAGGCATCTGGGCCCTGGCCATCTTCTAACAATTATATGCTTCTTTTGCAACCTTGGGGAGGGGCCTGTGAGTCTAGTAATTTTCTGGAGTTTTCTGCACCTCCTAGACTTCATTTATTTCCTAAGTTTGCTATGTTTACTTCCTGAGTCTTAAGAGCTTAGAAGAAATAATGACACAATATATTTCTGGTTCCTGAGAAGTAAGGTAGGAAGATCCCTGAACAGATGAAAACTGAAGTCCAAACGGGTGAAGTGATTTCCCCCATGTCACATAAACATGAATTATTAGGATCAGTAATAAAGTTCTTACTAATTTATTGTGTTGTATTGCACTGTATTTTATTTTATTTTATTTTATTTTATTTTATTTTATTTTATTTTATTTTATTTTATTTTATTTTTTTATTTTATTTTATTTTATTTATGCGTGTGGTCTTTTGACTGTATGTATATCTGAGCACTCTAGTCATATCTGGTGCCCTCTTAGACTAGAAGAGGGCACCAGATCCTCTGAAACTGGAGTGAGGGATGATTGTTATGAAGGTGCTAAGAATCAATACCAGGTCCTCTGAAAGAGCAGCCAGTGCTCCAGTCATTCCTCCAGCCACCTTACTAATTTTTGAATGAATATCTCTTCCACATCATTACAGAAATATAGAGACTGTGCCATGTCTGAGGTCTGCGTACTCCAGAACTAAACAGCAGCTTTCAACTCTGACTGCCCCTAGCCGTGCCTGCCGCACAGCACATCACTGCTGCGACCTGCAGAAAAGTATGTCTGTGTCATGGCCACAGCCATATCTTGAAAATTGATACTCAGGTTGTTTTTGTGAGTTTCATTTGGTGGAGATTTTTATGGAGTAATGTTGGAGTTTATTAAGAAACAGTTCCGAAAGTTTCAAGTGTCGAATGAGACATGGAGAGGGTTAAGAGGAGAATAAATAGTATTACACTCCTTAGAATGGGAAGGTAGGCCTCTCAAGAGAGAAAGTTGCCTGTTTTGTGATTTTTAAAGGAAAGCACCAGAGATATAGTTTTGGGCAGCAGAGAGGCTAAAGGAAAACATTGAAAAATAGTAATACAATGAGGAAAGACCTAGCCAGACTCAAAGTTTCTAGTAGACACCAGCGGAGCTTCAGCGCCGGCACAGCAGGTCAGGGTGCTGTACCCCCACCCCCCAGCAGACAAGGCATCTCTCTTGAATTCCTTATAGCACATCAATCTCAACTTTGGGTGGGGGTGAGATGGGGTGTAAAACTTTCAAACTTTTTCAAAATATAAATTCAGTCTCTCAGAAAAAACAAAGTGTAGTCACACACACACACACACACACACACACACACACACACACACACACACACACACACACACGCCAAAATGACATATATAATATGTTTAAATGAAACCCACTACTTCCTATGCTAATAAATATGTTAATAAAAGTAATAACTACAGTCTCTCTTCTTCTTTGTTCTAATTTAAAAACCATCCTCTCATACACTCCCAAGTGCATATAAACCATACATACACACACACACACACATGGGTGTACATGCACTATCAGTACAGATGTCTATGTGTATGACCCACATGCGTTTTGGGGTATATATGCACGCGTGTGTGTACAACATTTCTTTATTATAAGGGATTAAAAAATATGACCACAAAATAAGAATAGTAAGAAATTGCTGAAGAGATGACTCAGCAGTTAAAAGCTCTTGCTGCATTCACAGGGCAGCTCACACGCATCCGTAACTCCAGTTTCAGGGATCTGACGGCCTCTTCTGGCCTCTGAGCGCACCAAGTATGCACACAGTACGCACAGTGCACTTAGATAATGCGGCAAAACACTCATAGAAATAAAATTCAAAAATCTTTAAAAAAAAGAATAATAAAAAGGAAAGCTTGATAATATAAAGCTTAAAAACTAACTTCAATTGGAAGATATTATTAAAAAATTCCCTAAATTAATAATTAGGGAACCAATAATTCCCTAAATTAGGTCAAACCAAAGAGACGGGCGGGGAGGAAAATTTCACAGAAGCTAGAGGAATCCAAGAATCTAATATTCAGTATGTCTTAGTTCACAAAAATAGAGAGAAAACAGAAAAATAGAAATTGCCAAAGAAATACTAAAAGAAAACCTCTTTGAACTGACAAAAAGATCACGCAAGTTCACAGCATTCTGGGAATACCTCAGCTAAAAGAGGATTTGTGTGAATTTCATAATATTAAGAATAAGAAAAAAAGATCTTTTAAAGTTTCACAAGAGGAAACACATAATACCTAGGCACAACAGTAGCCAACTTCTTAAGGCTAACAGAATCCTCGATAGCTAAGACATACCTCCAACTCGTACATCGGAGTAAAAGAATTTCTAACTGCATTCTGTAGTCCACTGCGCTGTTGAGCGTGAGAGGCATGTGACGGAAGAGTGGAGCAAGCACCCTCTGTGGAATGTGTGGAATATGTGGAGCACGCACTCCCAACACCAGGCATAATGGGGCATGCCCGTAATCCTAGTACTTGTCAGATGGAGGCAGGAAGATCAGGATTCTTCTTGGCTATCAAGTTCATGGCCAGCTTGGGCTGCATAGACTGTGTCTCAAAAAACACAACATCCAATCAGGAGTGAAAATAAAGTCTCCATGATCATAGAAGAAATTGGAGCTTCTCTGTCTCAATACATCTCAGTCCTTCTTTCTAAGAAGTGATGGAAGTTTTTGGCTTGGGCAAAATAAATAACATACAGAAGGCTAGGACAGGAATCATTGGAAAGGATAAAGGAGTTTCTCTGAATGGTCACTGTCATAGCTGAGGACAGAGAGCCTCCTAGTGCAGAGCTTCCTCCTGCTGGTCTTGAGAGAGTCAAGCGCCTTGTTAAGGACAGACTACTGTCTAGGAACAGCAAGTGTCTCTTAGGAGCCCAGAATTACCACCAACAGCTCCCAGTTGGAAGGGAGGGGGACTGTGGGCCTAAACCTGCACATCTTAGAGGAGGAGCTGAAGCCCCTGATGGGATTGCAGCCCCAGAGGACACTTGGTTTTAGACTAATACTCTCCTAAGCAAAAACATACAGCCAGTGCTTATAGTGGCTGAGGTGGTGATTTGATAAGCAGATAGAAAAGGGCACGTAGCGATTCTCCTGTGTCACCTGGAAATATCCCATCTGTCATCGAGACACAGTTTAAATGTCCATCTTCTTCATGTGTATTCTGACATTCCAGTCCAAAATTCACCTCTTTATATTTTTGCAGGATTTTTTATATTTCCTGCTTTTGTCATAGCTCTTAGTGTGTATGTATTTCTCCTCCTGGATTATAAATTCCTTAAAAGCAGAGACAGCATTGCTCATGAGTTTATGGAGACATTTTAATAAACCACTGAGCCAACAGTTTACTTTTGTCAGCCAGTTATGCTTCCCAGGCTTCTAGGAGTTAAAGCAACAGCATTCAGCTTCACCCTGATTTATCCTGTGCTTGTGAATAGCTAGGACTTAGCACAAGTGAAGATTCTCAGAGCTGAGGGTCCCTGTCACCCAAAAGGGCACTCCCTTTGGAAGGGATGAACAACATACATGCTCATCATACTTGGGATCTACCTTTGCAGGTCATTAGAAACAGACATGTATGCCTTTGGAAATTTGCAGATAAGCCAGGTAGCATCTCTAGTCACCCTGGACACTGTGGTCCTGATGTTGATTCACGCTGCACAGTTGCTGTCCAGAAGAGTCAGTCCTCTTTGTAAAATCCAGGTGTCTTGCACTTGTGAGCACTCAGGTGGGTTTAAATAATAAATACCCAGGAGCTCGGGCTTAGCAAGGAACCTCCTGCAGTAGTAGAGACATTCTAGCCAGATTTGGTTAATTGAAATCCTGCATCGAACTAAGTCGCCAGTTTGATGCGATCTGACAAAAATGATCATCGGATGAAATTGCCTCTCGCTGATCCCCACCTATCTTACATTTCAACTTGCAGCAAGATTGAAGCAAACTGCTCCAATTTGCTGCTCCCGACCTGCTGATAATGGACACTTTGCCGTGCACTCTCCCTTCATTACTGCTCAGGTCAGGGCTGTTAACAGGGACTCTTGCCACTTTTGACAGATAGTCACTACCAAGATGAATGGTGGTAGCCACATGACCACTTAGGACCAGGCCTCCCCTCTTCAGCACCTTCAAAATGCCTCTAAAAAAATAAATAAAGATAAAAGGCCACACTGCTCTGTTTAACTCTTTATTAACTAGCAGAATCGATAGACACCAGGCATCCATGACCCTGTAAGTCCTTCATTGCTCAGCACTGAGACTATTTCAAAGCTGCCGCTTAACAGTACCTTTGAAAGAAACTTTCTAGTGACGCTGCCTGGGCCCACTTCATCCTCATAGGGCTAGAAACTGGGCTGCAAAATGAGGAAAGGGGTTCCGGCCAAATGTTTCAACTGTGCTCTCAACTGTGAAACAGCAGTGATTTGTCAAAGCTTAAGTGGGGCTATTTAAGAATGAAAATTGCTTATTAGGAAAACTAGGCCATGTTCAATACCAGGCAGACGGATGGAAACAGAACTGATTCATTTCTTCATGTGTTTATGATAGCCTTTCCTGAAAATCCGTTTATCACCAGTACTTCCAGATTATTGGAACTATGTTTAGGAGAGGCAAATGCATGCATCCTTCTGTGCTGTTGTCTTGAGTGGACAGCTGCTTTAGAGGACATAAATGTCCTAAATGTCTAAATGCGGGGGAGTTGTAAAAGAAATGGAAGGGCCAGTGAGGTGGCTCAGCGGATAAAGGTGCCTGTCTTCAAGCCTGGCAACCTGAGTGTGATTCCTAGGAGTGATGTGGTAGAAGTAGGAAGCTGACTCGTGCAAGTTGTTCTGTGACTTCTGTACACGCTCACACACATGCACATTAAAAAATGTGCAAACACTTTAGAAGTAAGGATTTACAATTAAGCTAAAAAAATTGAGTCCATGTGCACTATTTTCCTTAAGGCTATCACTTTGCTTTGGATATAAACTAAATACGGTTCATATAATGCTTTAGTTTGTGGCTGACTCTTGATATGCCCATTCATTTTTGCTTTTGACAAACAGTCGAATGGGGCCCACAACTCTTATTAGATTTACATTGAATTGTCTTGTTCACTTTTGCCTCGTGAAATCAGATGAACTATTAAATACTGCAATCTGTTATTTACCATTAAAATTAATTGATTTTTCATGTCACTTTAGAAGGAATGAATTGTCTGCAGAGAGTCTCATAAACAGCACAACATAGTGGGAAAGCTGTTTTGTTCCCCATCATTTCTAGTGAGGTTGAGCAAGGTGATGACTCTGCTGGTTTTTCTCTCTACAGAAGGCTCAAAAATATAATTATTCCAACACTGTTATTTTTATTGCTTACAATCCAACTTACTAATGACTGCAATCAATAATTGGACTCAATGGATAAAAGTCATACTTGTGAAAAAAGCTCCAAAGACGTGGAGGATGCCTAACATTGTCCTGGGAGAGGTTCATCTGCCATATAAGGACTTTCCCAGGCACAGTGTGGTCCTGCCATCAGGATAATATAATTTGAATGGACTTGTCATGAAGAAGAAATAAAGTACAACCAGATAGAAATAGTTACAACTGAAATGTATGGACACTGTTTTATTATGTTTCCTGAAAAAAAAAATGATCTTACTTTCCATTTTGCTTCAGACATTACAGGGCTAGATGATACTGATATGTGCCAGACACTGCACAAATATTTCCAACAAGCATAATTTTCATCGAATCTGCAAAATGCTACCGTCATCTTACAGGTGGGGAAACAGAGGCAGAAAAAGACTGTGTAGATAGTCCGAGTTCATATAGGTAATCACAAAGCTGTTAGGCTGTGAACCAACGTCTTCTGCCCATGTCAAGCTCCTGGCAGTATACTCTGTAGTTGTAAGTTGCTGTGGTAGCTCAGGATGGAATCACAGAGGCATTTTCATAGGTGGAAACTCTGCCAGACCTCAGCAGAGGGAACCACTGTCATGGCCCACACCATACTCAACAGTGGAATCCTGAGCATCTGAGCTCAGCTTTTTTATTCGTTCAGAACTCCTCGGGTAAGGCCATAAACAATCAAACATCCCCCACAGAAATCCAACACCTACAGACAATACAAAATGCCAAGGTCTATGCATCCCTTTTTCCAACAGTGCACAAAAACAATTATTTTAAACATAACTAAAGAGTAAACTTCCACAACAACACTCCACTGTCTTTGTGATCACCCTGAAGAGTTACTGTGTCACTCAACGTGAACCGTATATGGACTTAATCAATTGTTCACACTTTTATCATCTTAATGTTTATTGAAAAATGGTTAGGTGTCTTTCTCAGTCACTGTTCCCCACGTTTTTGAGGCAGAGTCTCTGACTAAACCTGGAACTCACTGATTCAGCTAGACAACAAGCTCTGGGGATCTGCCAGTCTCTGTCCCAAACAGCCCTGGGTTACAGAAATGTGCTGTAGCATCTGGCTTTTTACATGGATGCTGAGAATCTGAACCAAGGTCCTCCTGCTTTCAAGACAAGCTCTTTACTGGCAGAGCCATCTCTTGAGACTCTCTCCTCCTTACTTTTTGAGACAGGTATGAAGAAGCGATCCACCTGTGGCAGCAGCTCCCCATTGTGCTCCTGGGCTATCACCTGATCACCTGCCCTGTTAAGTTCGGACTTCTAAAGCAGCCCCAGAATCGAATAAGCCAATTTCTCAAAATCATCCTCAACACATATCTGCTCCTGGTCCTGATTCTCTGCTTGAACTCTGAGTGATACAGTTATCAATGCCTGCTGAATACTACCACACAAAATTCACATATCTGCTCCTAGTCCTGATTCTCTGCTTCAACTCTGGGGGTGTAGTCATCAATATCTGCTGATGCTGCCCGGTTCACAGGTTCACAATTCACACGCTCCCAGGTTCTATTTGTGGGTAGGCAATGCCAACAGTTTTTTGCCTCTTCTCCATTCTTCTTATCCTGCCACCAAAACTGTATCAATGCTCCCAAGACTCTAATCTCAATATTTTACACTTAATTTTTTTGAGGGCTACTATATGCACTTTGTTAGACATGAGAATAGAAAGATGAATAAAATACAATGTTTTCCAGGACCTGACTTCTTACACCTTAGTACAAAGTTCTCCATTGCATGGGAGATGTGGAAAACTGCTCAACCCAGCAAAGGTCTCACCTCTCTTAATATGTCTGATGGAGCTCACATCTGCAAGTGCTAGCACTTGAGTCTGGATGTTCTCTTCCTGGCCTCCAACAGGGAGGGTAAAGACTTATGCTTACATCTTCTGTCTTGTGTACTAGCTAGTATTTTGCTGTGGGGAATATAATCTGGTTAAACTAAAGAGAATGAGTAAGCTAGGATAGTTGATCAATGGGAGTATATGTACTTAGCATGCACGAGGTTCTGGGTTCAGTCTCCAGCGCCAAAATCAAAACAAAGAAAAAGAATTCAGTGTAAAATCACAAGAGCCACAGACATAGACTCTTGGCTGAGACTACAGAATCACGCCAGCCAACTGGCCCATCATGGAAGCCACCAGCTTTGCCACAGTCAGAAGGGTTTGGATTCCATTGTATTTAACTGGGGGTTTCCCCTCTGTAACCAGGAAGCTGTTGCCTGCTGTCACACCACATCTGCCTCTCAGTTCCATAAAGTTAGTCCCTGATCACAGAGAAACTGCTGTGAGAAACCTCATTACGCCGATGACACTTGTCAACAGAAAGCTGTGAATTAAGGGGAAAATGTCTTCTACTTGGCTCTGCTATCCAAGTCTGTGGTCAGTGTGTTGAGTTGGCACCCAGGACTCCATCTACAAGGAATTCTGGGAAACAAGGCATTTGGCTTCTCAGCTGCTTGCAGTAGAGATTGATCAGCAGAAGTCAGTTGGGGTGGCTGACTTAGAGCTCACACGTCCCACACAGCTGCTGGTGCTTAGCCTGGAGAGCACTGGTAACTTGTAGCAAGGAGACAAGGACAGCTTGTTAATGACGAGCCCTGGAGTGCTAGCATTTCATGATCATGAACGCAGTCAGAAGTTTCTGTGAGAGGTTCAAGCAATCATGAGTCAAAACTATTCTTTAAAATCTACATCTGGAGCCAGGGGTAAAATCTACATCAGTGGGGTAAAACCCTTGTTACACAATCCTGGCAACCTGAGTCTGAATCCTGGAACTCACGTAAAGGTGGAAGGAGAGCTGACGCCAAGAGGTTGTCCTCTGACTGCCACGTGCACCACGCATATGTGCACGTGTACACACCATCTCTCAAATACACACACCGCCACTCTAACACACACACTGCCTCTCTAACACACACACCGCCACTCTAACACACACACGGTCTCTCTAACACACATACTGTCTCTCTAACACACATACTGTCTCTCTAACACACACACACCATCTCTCTCCCCCTGGAAGCCCCCCACACACACACATTAAAAACAACAACAGCATATTTTTTAAATTACACCTGGTTGCTGGAGATGACTAAGTGGGTAAGAGCACTTAACTGTGAAAGCAAACAGAACTGAGTTCAAATCCCCATCATTTTTGTAGAAGGTAGCATGCAATCTCAGAGTTGGGGTGAAGACAGACAGGTTGTGTGAGCTTGCTGGCCAGTCAGCCAAGCTGAAAGGGCAAGCAAGCTTCCTGTTTAGTGAAAGACTATCTCAAAAAATAAGCTGGGTAGTGACAGAGGAAAATGCTCGATACTCCTCTGGCCTCTGCATGTGTTCATGGGTGCTACATCTGCCCATGTCTGCATAACCACTCACACATTCAGTTTGCATACTGAACACAAAACAATACTGTTTAATTCCATCTGGCTAGGTGCTGTGATTTGTGCTACACAGACGAAGGAAATCACAAGTTTAGGGCTAGTCTTGGCTATATGGTGAGATCTTCTTTCAAAAAAAATTACAAAATTTCATCAACATATGTACAGTTTTCTCTAAAAGTTTCTTTTATTTACATGTCATTCACATTTGATATAATAAATACAGAGGTGGTGAGAGGGTGTTTAGTGTGGGTTTTATTCAAGTTATCATGGAACTTTATGTGAGGGACATGAACATCGGGGCATCTTGGTGGAGTGCCCTAAACCATTCCCCAATACTGAGGAGGAACTGTGGATAGTGGATGCATGGATGGAGGAAACATAATCATAACTAATTCATTTATTCTGACAATTGAAATTGATACAACTTCGCATTAGTTCTTCCAGCTAATTGTGAAAAGTAAGTGTTAGGTAATCCAGCACAGAGCCTTTGAGTGGAGGGCACTCGATAACTACTTACTGGTGGATGGGTGGAGGAATGCCCACTTTCAGAGACCAGAGTCTCTTCTCATGTCTCCAGTCAGCCTCCACACCCAGCATTATTAATTATTAATTCCCCAGGACACAAGCCATTGGACCTGAAGGTAGGATCAGAACCCACTTTTCATGTCATAGATAAACATAAAAACACTGCTTCTTTGTATATTTTATATGCATGGGATTATTTCTTATTGAGCACATCCTGCTGCAATTAGAGTTCATTGAAAACAAATAAATCTCATAGAAAAGTGGTTGAGGGTGTAGCTTCATCAAAAGAGTTTCTACCTAACATGCCCTGGGTTCTGTCCCCAGCACTGCATCCCTGTACATGGTGACATATGTCTGTAAACCCAGAATGAGGGAGATGAAGGCAGGAAGATCAGAAGTTCTAGTCCATCCTTGGCTAATAGTGAATTTGAGGCTAGCCTGAGGTACAAGGAATCCTGTCTTAAAAAGAAAACAAAACCTTAAAATTTTTGTATGTAACAGTAGCACATCTGAGCATATAGTACACTTGATTGAAGACTAAAAGCAAAGGAGATGTGCATAGTACCCTGCTCCTCATTGTGCTAACAGTGAAGGGAAAGACAGGTAAAACCTAAGGGTGAGAGGGAGGGACATCATTTGATGTGATTGTGGCAGATATTAAATACAAAACTAAACAACAACAAAAACACCACAAAGCTTTCCAGAAAGAATGGAAGAATGGCCTTTGCAGAGATAAGGTCACAGTTAGCATGCCCTTCTCCCTGTGTCGGCTCACACACATGAGGAAAGCTCGTGCCTTCCAACTGTCAACTCAAGGAAAGAAAAGAATGTAGAGGGACTGGAATCTGACATCTGTGCCAGGGTACTACAAGCAGCAGCTGCGTGGTTCTGCCGGCAGGAGCTGGGCAGCGCTTCACAGGCTGCCTGTCAGGTAGACATGCCACGGAACCCTTCAGTGAGCCAGGGAATGGTCTTGGAAAGCTGGCATCTGTGTTATTCTTCATGTTCTGGATAAACATGTTTTCTAGAAGGCTTCTGACTACTTCCTTAGAAATTTTTATTTAGTAAAATTCAACTTTGAGAGACTACTCTAAATCTGAACTGCTGTAACAATTTCCAAAAGAATTCCTGGTTGAGAAGGTTCCCTTGTAGCTACTCACTACACTTGTTCATAATATCCTATATTGCTCTCTGTCCCAGCACTTCTCAACCTTGGCACTAATTACACCAGGTCATGAGTCCCTGTGGCACTCCTGTGCCTTACCTTACTGACCTGGCTCCTATCCAACAGTTAGTTGCCAGGTATCAATATCCCTCTACCATTTGATAATCTCCAGGGCTGAGAATGCAGCTCAAATCATAGGATATCTACTTAGCATGTCTAAAGTCCAGAATTCCATCCTGAGAACATTGGAGGGGGAGGGGCAATGATGTCTATAACTTGCCAAACATGACTTGGTAACTAAAACTGCACTTTGCTGAGGATTTGGCTCTGTGAGCAAAGTCTTGCTGTGCTAGCATAAGGACCTGAGTTCAGAGCCTCAAATACTTGTGTAAAAACTTTGCATGGTCATGTGTGCCTTTAACGGTGCTAAGGAGGCAGAGATAGGAACTTCCCCAAGGATTTGATGCACAGCCTGTGTAGCTGAAATAGCAAACCCAGGGTCAGTGAGAGAACAGGTCTCAAAAAGTGAGGTGGAAGACACCTGAAATGGCCCAATGGCTCCTGCATGCACACCTGCATACACATGTGCATACACACCTGCATACAATCTGACACATCTGCATACACACCTGCATACACACTTGCATGCACACCTGCATACACACCTGACACATCTGCATCCACATCTGTATACACATCTTACACACATGCATGCACACCTTCGTACATATCTGACACATCTGCATCCACATCTGTAAACTCATCTGACACACGTGCATGCACACCTGAGTATACACTTGCATGTACACCTGCACACACACCTGCATTCACACCTGCATACATACCTGACACATCTGCATCCACATCTGTATATACATCTGACACACCACCTGCATGTACACATACATACACACCTGCATACACGCCTGACACATTTGCATACACACATGCACGCATACCTGCATGCACACCTGCATATACATCTGACACATCTGCATACACACCTGCATAAATACCTGCATGCATATGTGCATACAGACACATATAACACAGACACAATTGTACTTGGTTAATGATCATCAACCTAACTGCTCAAGGTCAAGATTCTGCATTACAACTAATGGCTGCTAGAAATTAAAACAATCAACTCTGTATCTTTTTACAATTTAAGAAAACTATTCTTTCCTTCCTGTTCTATGAGGTCAGACACAATGCGCTTATTCAGATAACCTTGGATGCCCTCCCTCTCCCTCTCTGCATCAGATGACTCTGTAACTCTACAGATCATAAGAGTTGGGTTTACCTTTGAAGATCTTGTTAAGCTTTATTAACCTTCTTCATGTTGACTTAGACCGAGAGCAGCGGGTGGTGTGAGGAGATCTCAAAGGCTTAGTGGGGAGGCCTCTGCAATGATTGCAGAGGCTTAGTCTGATTTTAAGACTGAAGACAGATGATCACAAGGTGCACTTTGATTGCTCTTTTCGTCTCCCGTTCTGTGCTTACAGCTGCAGCAAACGTCCAGTGTCCCCGGTCACTGAGTGGGTAGAGCTATTCCAGTCCGATTTCCTTGCTAACCACAGGGCCGTGGGGAACTCAGCACTGGTGAAGGTTTTGTGGGGGTGTTCTTGGCTGCTCCAGTCAAGCAAAAGCTGCCATCTTCTGCAACAGCACAGCCCAGACTCTCCTTCTTCAGCATTCCTGCCACAAGAAAGTTCCTTCTCAATGAATGTCTGCATCTCCCTCTAAAAACACATGCTTTTTTGTCATCTGAGGAGTGCCACAGTGGTTATTTCTTATATCCCTTCTTTGCTCTCTGTTACCTGAGTCCGTTGGTGTCTCTGAAGCCCTAGAGCAGTGGTTCTCAACCTTCCTCATGCTGCGAGCCTTTAATACAGTTCCTCATACTGTGATGACCCCCCCCAACCATAAGATTATCTTTGTTGCCATTTTACAACTAAAATTTTGCTACTATTATGAATTGTAATATAAATATCTGATATGCAGATGGCCTTAAGAGTCCCCTGTAAAAGGGTCGATTGACCCAAGGGTTGTTTGACTCCTAAAGGGGTGCGACCCCCAGGTTGAGAACTGCTGCTCTAGAGCAACTCAGGGGCACGTAGTTCTGCTAGTCACCAAGTGGAAGCAGGAGTGTTGAGAGATGAGCCCAGAGTGAGCCAGTGGTTCTAATGCATTCTTCATTTATGCTAACCACCCCAGGAGCATTCAGGCTAGACCTGCCTGTTTCCTTCGCAGCACCTAAAGAAGCAACAGGTTCTTCTTGTCGCGTATGTTCCTATCTGGACTGAAGCAGTCCATGGCTTTATTGATCCCTTAGCATAGGCAAACTCTACAGTAAGTCCTTGATGTCTGCATGAATGCCAACATTCTCCATAGCTGGCACATGTCGGGAGCAGCCTGACTGATGATGCTGGGCACAGCTAAATGACAGAGTATCTGCTGACCCATACAATGTGCATCAGAGGGAGCTCCCCAAAGGGAACTGGGTCACAGTGCAAGCCCTCAAGACTAAGTCAGACCTAAGCATCTCTGCTCTCCTCTATCGCCAGCACAGCTACCTGTGACTCCCCTTAGAACCGACTGTGCAAAGGAACACAAGGGGTCAAGTTCTGTGTGAACTCATCTGATTGCCTAAAGTAACCAAGAAGCTAAGCAGGGATCCCTAGGGAATGGAAACTAGAGGTTAAGAAAATTATGCATGCACCTGCCACCTGTTGCATGGTGCATTTAGGGCACCTGTTGAAATGGATTCATAAAGAGGACCATACTAGCATATTGCACATTAATATAATAAGAAGAAAACAGGTTTTAAAATGTCTTTGAAAAGCTAAGGGAAAAACTTTCTTGAGTTTCTTGAGAAAAGTTTTCTGTTCCTACTGGTTCTAGTACATCGGACACAAGTGGCTCTTAGATATTTATACAGCTCACACTAAGAGGCTATAGTGGACACCCCCACTCCTGCTGTGGAGGAAGTATAAGAAGCAGCTAGCTCCAGGGCAAAGCAGAAATAAGCAAGCCAGCCGGCCTGAGTGGGTACAGGCTGGTGGCACTCAGTCTGATGGGAGTTGTGCGATGCTTTATGCACAGGTTTGCGTAAAATTTGGAGGGAAGCACCCTAAGTCGTTTCTGCTAACTCCTCCACAGAGGGCTTGATAGCAGGACTCCAGATCCTGTTGAAGGCTACGGCTTCCTTAGGCTTGGATCAAGTTTCTTTGGTTAACTGGTGCTGAACGCCTGCAGTACATACTCCTTGACACTGGCTGGCTTCTAGGTGTGTTTAGATACTGCACTGAATAGAATAAGCAACATCTGTACTTTCATGGAGCTGACAGGCCAGCAGGGGACTAACAGGACATTCTGAGCTCTTACTGTGGGCTGCATGGGCTCTTAGCCTTTGCACGGCAGTCTACAGTTGGTCTCGTTTCACAGGTGTGGAAACTGAGGCTAAATGAGATGCTTAAGTTGCCTGGGGAGCCTTGGCTCTGGAGGCAGCAGACACATACATTGTCTTCTTCTAGAGAACTGGTCATCAGCAGCAACCGTGACGGTGAGGTCGAGTTCTGTGTGTGCTTGGAGACTCTGGTGCCAATACTATAACATCTAAGTGTGGTGACTGAACACAGCAGGAGAAAACACGCCTTGCCTTCCCTCTGCGCAGCACCTGCGTCCATTGGCCCTTGTTCTGCTGTCTGATATAAGTCTGCCCCTGACACTCCACCAGGGAACTTAATCTGTTCACTCTGTGCCTAGGGAGGGAGTTTTGTTCCCTGTTGGACTCCCTCCTCTGGGGAACCTGTTTATCAGGAAACAAGGCAGACAGAGTTTTACGTGTTGTAGCTGCAGGGAAAGAGTCAAGGAGGGAGCAAGCTTTGTAGGGCTAAAAGGAAGATTGTGCAGCGGTGAGGAGATAGAACAGAATAGCCTGCACTGAGGGCTCCACCCAAACATCACACACACTATCTATCTCATGCCCAATAATAACAATGAAAACAACAGAAATGACCACACACAGCCAGACGTATACATTTGCAGTGAGAACAAAGGCAGCCATAAATATTCCAGGGAGCCAATAAAAGAAGATGAAGAAGAAGAAGAAGGAGGGGAAAAAAACAGAAATGGTTAGCTCTCCAGTGTAATGGGCTCCGTAAAAGCTTTCATTGTTAAGTGAGTCACTTTAGTAAGAGGTACATGAAGAAAGCCGAATGAATGTGAAAAATTGCATGCAATAACCAGAGCCCAAAGATGATTATCAACCTCTGAATCCTGTATTTTGGAGCGAATCAGTGCTGCTATTAGAAGATTGCCATTGTATGTTAAAGAAAAGCTTGTGCAGTACTTTCCTCCCCCTTCTGGGGAAACAGAAAGTCAATATAGGCTTCTCCTCTGCGCTAAGTCCATTTATGTGAACAATTATTGTAAAGATGTAATCCAATCTCACAGTGTTTCCCAAAGTCTAACTCCTGTGAACTTTTCCAGCAGAATTCTGCACATACAACTCGCCCAACCAAAAGCTGAACCGGTTCTAGCAGGAACTGCTTCCCTCCCCATCCGCCCTTCACCCTCCAGCCCATTCTTCAGCCATCTGTCTGTTTTGCCCTTGACTATTGACAAGACAGCGGATGACATTTAAGATAGCTGACCTATCTGAATCTCAATCATTCAAAGACTAGTCAACTAGAATTGTAAAAAACGGAAAACTGGATTAAAAAAAAAAAAAAAATCAGGCTTTTAGTGTGGTTTTCTTGTATTCTGTGGGAAGAAAGCTGCCCTGTGCCTTTCTCGGCAGATGGCGGCAGCAAGGTCTTCTAGAACGTTTTTGTGAGGCTGTGGTAGATTGTTGAGAGGTGACATTGGTGAGCAGATGTTAATGATTTATGTTTCTGAAGTTCTGTTTCATGTAAATGAAATATCCTAGGAAATAGTTGAGTTTTCTCAAGCCCAGGCTGGCCTTGAGGTTTACGTAGCTTGAGGACCTTGAAATCCCGATCTTCTTTCCACCTCCACTTCCCAGTGCTGTGTAAGAACAAAAGTTATGCTTTAATTTATTTTTTTTTAGTTTTTTTAATTTATTTTTATTTCATTTATTTATTTATTCATTTCATTTATTTATTTATTTATTTATTTATTTTGAGAAAGAGTGTCTCTGCTGTAACTCTGGCTGTCCTGGAACTCACTCTATAGACCAGGCTGGCCTCAAACTCACAGAGATCCACCTGCCTCTGCCTCCTGAGTGCTGAGTTTAAAGGTGTGTGCCACCACCACTACGCTATGCTTTAAATTTTAATTATTCTACCTAAGAGATCTATGGAACAAGGATATAACTTCCTGGAGTGCTAGGTGAGGTTGTTCAGGTGAGATAGTCCTGAATCTCCCTTGCCCAAGGACATAACCTCTTAGAATGTTGGGTAGGGAGTGTCTAGATTTCATTTAGTTGACCCTACAGCACCAGATGTGCTCCAAATGCACCAGATGTTCTTGGTCACTTGTAGACCGGAGATAACCCAGAAAGGAAGTACATCAGGATAGATGATTGCCACTGATTGGACCTGGTGGGAAGTACGTAGCCTTATGAGTTCTGCCTTTTTAAGCACCTGTGCCATGTGATTCGAGGCTATTTTGTAGGAATTTCGGAGGTGGCAGGACCACTCTGTGACAACCTCAAAATGGACCTGGTCAGAGTCCATCTTCCTGGTCAGTATTTAATTAATTTAATTAAAGCTTGTTTGCTTCAAATTTGGCTCAGTTGGGGTGGTTTTCTTTGCCATCAGATTTGGGATTTACAGCTGCAGTTCAGGTGTGTCCCTGTGCTGGAGACCAAAACTAGGCTTCCTCCACGATAGGTAAGCTCTTGCTGACTGTGCCCAGACCCAGCCTCATAGTTGCTTCATTCGTACTTTGAAGTTGCCCTGATTTCAAGTCTCTCAGTGCTGGGGAAATATGAAGGCCTCGTCAAAACAAGGCTGAGACCCTGAAATATCCATGTGGAACCATGATGATGAAATGCAATGTGTTTTCAAATCTCTCCTAAACAGCTCAAAAACATTTACTTAGAGTTGGTAGCAGGACACTGAGGGTGGCTCAGTGGGTAAGCTGCTTGTGAGCAAGCCTGATGACCTGCATTTGCTAATACGATGGAGGGAGAGAACCATTGTCTGCAAGTTGTTCTCTTACCTCCATACATGCTTGTATACACACACACACACACACACACACACACACACACGTTGTAGAAATTTATTTTTAGTTATTATAAAATATTGTTTTATGCACTGTGGGTGAGGGGCTGCCTAGGTTCTTGGTGTTTTTAATTGTTTGCAGGTGTTGGATCCATGTGGGGAATGTTTGATTGCTAATGATCTGCATGTGCTATCAGTAGAACACCTGAGGAGTTCTGAAAGAATACGAACACCTGATGCTCGGGTTTCCACTGTCAACTGAGAATGGCGCTGGCCAGGACGGTGGTTCCTTCTGCTGTCTGGCAGAGATTGCACATATGAAAATTCCTCCATCTTCTTTGGGGAGCTGCCACCATAGGCAAACAATCACACACACACACACACACACACACACACACACACACACACACACACACTGTAATTAAAATTTTCTTAATTAAAAAATAAAAACACGTGTAGCTACTTCCTCATCACATATTCCCACGGAAGCTCTCTGGGACTCCTGTCCTCTCTGGCATCCTATGAGCCTGAGCAAAGGAAGGGTCCCGAGGCCTAAGGATTCTTAGCTTCACTTGAGGTCTGTACTTGTCTAGTTCTTTATGACCTGTGACTCCAAGGCAGTGAAGAAAAGGAAGAATTTACTGTTGCTAAGGAGGAATGGGAAGAAGTTAGTCAGTGGGTACTTAATTTCCCAAAAGGGAGCAAGAAGTTCTGGGATAATACAGCCTTATGGGGTATCAGCAATTACTACATTGTGTACTTAAAAAAGCAAGAAATATGCATTTTTAATGTTTTCCCTACTAAGTAATGATAAATGAGGTTGAAGAAGTATGTAGCCCAGTCAGTAGAGTGTTTGCTTAGCAAGCAGGAAAGCCAGCTTCAATCCCTAACACTTCATAAAATCCAGAGCTCACACCTGTAATCCCAGCATACAAGACACAAGTGGATTCAGGAGGATTTAAGGTCAACCTCATCTACATAGCAAGTTAGAGGACAGCCTGGGGTCACCAAAAAAACAAGAGAGCAAAAAAGAAAATGTTTGAGGAAATAAGTAGGTTAGATTTGTCCTGGCCAAAACATCATATATATATATATATATATATATGTGTGTGTATATGTATAGATGTATATATGTATATATGTATATATGTATATGTATAGATGTATATATGTATATATGTATATGTATAGATGTATGTATGTATATATGTATATGTATAGATGTATATATGTATATGCTGATGCAGCATTGGGTACCCAACTAGTATATACAACTTTTATATTTTTGTTGTCAGTTAAAAGCTAATTATAAAATGAAGTTTGAGCTTCAGAGTTGAAGGCAACGTGCTAGGGAAAGTCCTCAATAAAGATGACCTGAGCTGTGGATGTGAAATGGGACACAGAGTCTGGGACAGGACACAATATTCTTGCTCCTCTGCGTAAAGTTTGTCCACTGGGAGGAGGCAGACTAGGGAGCAGAATGAGTTAACACTGTATGTACTGAGATGTGGTCATGTTTCCCTCCAGCTCCCTTTGT
Source organism: Cricetomys ansorgei (assembly GCA_026225945.1). Taxonomy (NCBI): domain Eukaryota; kingdom Metazoa; phylum Chordata; class Mammalia; order Rodentia; family Nesomyidae; genus Cricetomys; species Cricetomys ansorgei. Next base: position 1,427,999 of record JAMJFZ010000020.1, read on the forward strand.
GTCCCCCCAACCCCTGCAACAGCACTTCCCCACTCCCAGGATCATATCTTCTTGTTTGATTTGATAACCCACTAAGTGTTGCCCACCTGTGCATGGGTGTGGGGACAACCTGCAAGTGGCCACACCCTCAAGAAAGAATGACTCTCCCTCCCCCAACAGCTATCAACTGCCAGTAGCTCCTCAGTGAGGGGTGGGGCCTGGAGAGCATCTCCCACACTAATGCTGGCTTGACCTTGTGCAGGTAGTTAGCTGTGAGTTCATGTGACAGTTCCGTCACATCTCCGTCACTCCTCCACATCCTATGATGCTTACATTCTAGTTTTGACCTGAGGCATAGAAATATGAGGTGCCATTTGCAGGAATAAGAGAGCTGGGGAACATAGCTAAGGTGGGGCGGGTTGAGATGAACCTCCAAAAGTGAGCTCCCAGGGAGGCGTCTGTGCATGTGCATCTGGAGTGAAGTAGAAGTGGTGAGAGAAGAGTGAGCTGCGTAATGTGGGCCCCAAGAACTGGAGGCAGAACCCCATTTGAAGTATGTGCCTGTGCTGTAAGTAGTCCACCCTGGCTGCCATCTAGTCCCCAACACGAAATCATTGTCAGGATGAAGAATGAGCATATTCTGCTCCTGTGGCTTGCACCCTGTCTTAGGCATGTCCCTGAGATTCAAACATAAATCCAGGAATTGCCAGCATGTAGGTGACTCTAAAACCATGGGACTAGATGGTGGCATGCATGGCACCATGTATGACAAATAACACAGACATTCTAAGTGGAGTCCTGGGCAGTCCCATGCTGAGAACTGGGAAGATGTGGAGCTAACAGAACAAAAGACTGAGAAGGGGTTTGGGGAAGGAGGAAACATCCATTTGGCAAAAGTTATTGGCAATGAGTTTGGCAATATGGGAGCCTTGTGACCTGGCAGAAGCAGCTCAGGATGGTGTGGGGAAAACAACAGCCTAGATGCTTCAGCACCACCCTGACCCCTCAAAATAGCAGTACCTGGAGGTGGGCTGGTTCTGGCAGCTGAACCCTGTATTAGAACTTTCAGATTGCACAGGAGCCTTTGAATTAAGTAGTTTTCAGACTCCAATGATGTCAGCACTAGAAAAGAATCTGATGGGTCCTTTGGCTCAAAGGCGTTGGAGGAACCGAGAGGAAACCAACCTACCTCCATCATTTGAAAAGGTGCTTAATGCTGTATACACATTTCCAGTCCTGTTAACTGCCTATTTCTTGTGGTTTAGGAATAAAAACCAGGGCCTTTCTTCTGCCATCACTGACCAGCACTTCATTCGGGCACAGAAGCTGAGGACATTTTTGCTGGGTATCTGAACTCAAGTGTTCCAGTGTTGTCAGCTGGCTTTCAGTGCTCTACCCTTGGGTACAATAGCAGCAAAGGACAACTGGGACACGTGGGGCTGTGAGATTAATTCCATCAGTGTTTCTCCATTTTTAAACCCCCATTTCCAGACAATATGATGGTGTACTATTTCTCCATAAGCAGAACTAACTAGTTTTCCTTGGCTTTGCTGTTTGCTGTCTTTTGATTGATCATTCACTCATCCATTCAAAAGCTGGCAAAGGGGGACTGAGGACGTAGCTCAGCTGGTAGCATGCCTGCCAAACATAGTCTTGGGCTTAGTCTTCAGCGTCTCATAATTTGGGGGTTGTGGCATAGGCCTGTAATCTGAGCATTAGAGAGGTGGGGACTGGAGGAGCTCAAAGGCATCCCTGGATATGAAGCAACTTTGGGACCAGTCTGGGTTACATGAGACCGTGTTTCAAAAGGAAAACCAAACAACAGCAAAACAGCGAAGAAGTCATGTGGAAGAAGCGAGGAAAATATTTCCCATAATACAGCACCAGGGAACATGCCATGTTCTAAAAACAATTGATATAAGTAAGCCTTACTAACTAAGAATATAGACACAGGCCCGGCATAGATCCTAAGGACTTTGGAAATGATGTTGAGAGAATAGGTTTTATCCTGGAGGCACAAAGGACTTTAAATTCAAGGAACACCTTGGTTTGATTTGTGTTTTAATGCTTGAGAAAGAGGGCCAAGTTCAGGGGAGCAATTACTGACTTTAATAGTGCAGGTGGCTAGGCTGGGACAGGTAGTCTTAGAGATAGCGCAGAGGAAAACTGACTGGGTGTCAAGAAGAGGGGGAAAGGGGCAAGGACTCTGGCTCCATTGGCCACCCTCCAGCCCAGGTGGGTGAACCTCCACCCAGTGTCACTGTCTTCTAGTCACTCTGTCTGTTTGCTCATGTCAGCAAAGGCTCTAGGCAGGCTGGTTCCAGTTAGTGACCCCAGAGATTCCATGTGTGGTCAAAGTCACTTCCTGGTCTACGGATGGCATCTTCCTGCTGTGGCCTCACCTGGTATAAAGAACAGGGAAACCCCATGGGGTTCTTTGAAAAGATGAAGAAGTGCCATCCCTAGGGGCTCCACTGCAATAATCCATCAACACCCAAAGGCCATCACATGGGGGTTCAGTCTGAGTCTGAGGGAATACACGCAGCCAGCCCATAGTTGCCCTCTCCCAGTTCCTTGCAGTGGTCACACAAAATTGCTCTCCAGGCCCTCCCCTGCCACTGTCTTCTCTGCCAGGCCTGGATATAGCCCTCTCTTCTGCTCAAGCACTTAGCATGCCTCCTGTGTGCTTGCCTCCACTGTGCTCAAGATGGTGCTTTGGGATCATTTCTGTTTCTTCTTCCCTACTCCTTCTGTCAATATGCCCTGCATGGTTGGTCTATTGTCCCTCTCTAGCAGCCAGTGCCCTTCGCAGACCTCCAGGGGTACTTCTCCCCAAGTGTCTGGAGCTTTTCTGGGTGCCTGCAGTTGGCTGTCACAGTTCCTAGCTCCATTTTTGATGATCTATCTGCATTTCCTAAAAGCATTCACCTTCCCAAGGTCAGGTGCTTGTGTCCAGCTCCCATGCCAGGCCTACACCAGTGACTTACACCTGGGTTTGCAGACAACCTGAACATGTTTTTATCACCTTGACACAACCCTAAACATATCTGTGGAGAGGAAATCTCAATTAAGGACTCACCTCCATTGGATTGGCGTGTGAGCATATGGGGACATTTCCCTGATTTCTGACTGATGTTGGAAAGCCTAGGCCAACATGAGTGGTCTGGGTAGTTGCGTTGTTGTGCCTGGGGTGTATAGGAAAGCAAACTGAACAAGACATGGGAGTAAGCCAGTAGGCAGTGCTCCTCCATGGCCTCTGCTTCAGTTCCTGCCTTCACATTCCTGCCTTGAGTTCCTGCCCTGACTTCCCTCAGGGATGGACTGTCACCTAGAAGTATAAGCTGAAATAAACTCTTTCCTCCCTAAGTTGGTTTATCACAGAAACAGAAACTTAACTAGAACAGTCAGTGATTGCAAAGCAGCCAGACACGGGTTTCTGGTATTTTTCAAAGGTTGGTGAAAGAGCATTGTGTGTTGATAAATCAACCTCACTACATAAATTGCCCATTTCTCTCTTAGGTTTTTGTTGTTGTTGCTGTTGCTGTTGTTGTTTTTGTTTTTTGAGACAGGGTTTCTCTGTTGTAACCCTGGCTGTCCTGGAACTCACTCTGTAGACCAGACTGGCCTCAAACTCACAGAGATCTGCCTGCCTCTGCCTCCTGAGTGCTGGGATTAAAGGTGTGTGTCATGCTGCTCAGCTGGATTTTATTATTTTTAATAAATTGGATCACCTCTTGGCATTCCCAAAGAGAGCAATTCAGTAAGCTTTTGACTAATTAAAAAATGGGTAAAATTAGTCACTGAAATATAGTTTTTCTTTTTAAATCCAGCTTTTAATTTTGAGATCACTGTAGATTCTCATACAGTTGTCCTTGACCCAGTGCCAGTGGTGACACTTTAGAATGGGTGACAGCACAGCTGGGATGTGACTGACTATATGAGTTACTTTTCTGAAACTTACCAAACATTTAAACGAGGAGAGATTCATTCTGGCTCACAGTCTAAGGGTATCACTCCATGGCAGGCACAGCAGTGGGAGCTTGTTCACATCTTGCTAGGACAGGACACAGCTCTGCTTCCTGCTGTGGGCTGCACTGTGATTGGCTGCCACAGCTCCCATCCAGCAGTCATGGTTTATTTATTTTTATTTTATGTGCATTGGTATTTTTGCCTGCATGTATGTCTGTGTGAGAGTGCTGGGTATCCTAGAGTTACAGACATATGTAAGCTACAATGTGGGCATTGGGAGTTGAACCCAGGTTTCCTGGGAGAGCAGCCAATGCTCTTTAACCACTGAGACATCTCTCTGACCCCACAAGTTAGCTCTTTAATGACATCCTTGTTGATAGAAATTTGGGAACTCTACATTTCTGTACTAGGTTCAAGGCTGTTTACATTTCCTTACATCCTCAAATGCTTGATTTTAACTTCTCTAAAAGTCAGCTTCATTCTTCTCTCCAGAAAGAAACCATCAGTCCTTAAAGGTCTCTGACGAGCCGTTGACGATACTGGAGGACTGCAGTGGAGTCGCTAGTCTCCAAGACAAAGCCCCAGCACTAGGCCTAATTTTCTAGAACTTAATAATGGAAAAGGAAGCTTTTATGTTCCCCTTTTGCTGGATCAAAAGTGAGATTGCTGGGGCTGGAGACATGGCTCAGTGGTTAAGAACAGTGGCTGTTTGTCCAGAGGTACTGAGTTCAATTCCCAGAATGTACATGGTAGCTTATGATTGTCTATAACTATAGTACAGTGGGATCCAATGTTCTTTGCTGGTGTGTATACATGCAGACAAAATACCCACATAGATAAAATACACAAGTAAGTAAATCTAAAACATGCGATTTCTGCACTGGATCCCTGGAGCCCAGGCTCTCCTACTTGGAGGCAGAGACACCTTTTCCAAGGTCCCTGTAACCACAGCCTTTGCTACTGAGGGTCTCAGTGCTACCTGTCATAACCTTCGCAGTAGGTTAATGTAGGGAAGAGAAGGAAGAGAAAAACATTCGAGATGTGGCTTTTAAAATAGGCCTAATTATGGGACATAGCTCAGTTGGTGGTGTGCTCACCTAGCACAAAGTCCTGGGTTCCATCCCTAGCACTCCATAAACTAGACATACTGGTATACTGCAGTCATCCAGCACTCAGAAGGCTGAGGCAGAGGGATTCAGACATTCAAGACCATCCTTTGCTATATAGAAAGTTTCAGGACAGTTGGGGTACCTGGCAACTTACTTCCTCCTCCTCATCACCATTTGGAAATAGTTCTGATTATTTTTTCCTTTCCTTTCCCATTTCTTTTTTTTTTTTTCTCTTCTTAATCAAGAAGACTGTCCTGTGTGGGAATAGCTGTAGTATTCAAAGAAGTGAGTGGCTCCTGTCCCCAGTGGCCAGGCAACAACAGGAACCGGACCCCGCCCCCCCAATTGTCTATCCCAGGCAACCTGGTTTCCTTTCTCTTTGCCTTGAGCATCAACCCCTATTGCCTGAGCAGGCTCAGCCTTGGCTTGGTGGTAGGACTGGGGACAGCAGAAGGCAAAGAAGAGAGTCTCAGTGTGAGGGAGGGCCCCTGCTCAGTAGGACATCCAGGTTGGGAGCCATATCCTTAAAGCTGAAATGGGATTTAAGAGAGGAGGACGGCTTCCCTTGGGTCTACACTGATTGATAGGCTTCATTATGTCTTTGAGATTAGAGAAATAAGAGGAATACCATGTGACAATTAGCAAACAGTCAGGAACCCTAAGAAACACATGACAGATCAGTAGATTTATGAAAAACAGTGCTGACAGGCCCATTTTTCAGAGTTCAGCATTTCACCTGCAGAATTTAAAATAAACAAAAACTCTCAAGATTCATCTTCACGTTTTAGATGCTTCACTTAAATGGGAATGCAACACAGTCAAACAGGTTCTACCTGTACCTGCTTTCAGGGAGAGTTTCCTGGAATAGTTGTAGATGCCAGAGCACATCTCATTTCGCATCACCTAATATTCCCAAGGTTACCCATGGAAAGGGACAGAGATGTACCTAAGCATGGGGTTCAAGTTAGCAATAGTACAAGGTAGAGCATGAAAATAGAAGGGATTGGTTTTATAATGTTTCTTAGATTTTTCTTTGATTTGTTTCTTCCAACCTTCAGCTATTTTGTCTTCCTCCTGCCTTCCTCATGGCCTCTTCCTCTAGAGCAAGGAGGGAGGGAGAAGAGTGAGAGGGGAGGGAAGAGATCATGTGTAGCCCTTGTGGAATCCTCCTACCAGGTGCATGTCCCTGCCTCTGGTCCCTTGCCCCAGTCCAGGCTGCCTGGGACTTGGGACACGCTTCAGGAGTGTCTCGATTTTAATTCAGGGTGTAGGGTACATAGATAGGGCCACAAGCAGGGGAGGAGCCGGTGACCCCAATAATGCCCATTGGTTAGGACATCCTATTGGGAGTGGCCTTGTCTGTGTTTAGAGTTTGAGTCTGTGTATTCCAGCCTGCAGGGCAGAAAAGCATGTTTGCTTTAATGAAGGTCCAAATCTAAATTTGTCTGGGTACTGGCCAGGGCTAAAAGGTGAGGAGCACCTGAACTCCTTGTGTTCTCATCCTCTAGGGATGATGCAGGGTTCAAGGTGAGATTCAACTCACTATTAGTCCTTGGACAACTCCACAGTCATGTGCTTACTCATATTCAGGTGAAATGATTAACGCTTACTATGCTCTGTCTCACAAGACTTCACATTTGGTCAGTGGGAAAGGATGCTAAGCACCAAACAAAACAGTGATCTGGTGGGGCCTCCTCCTCTTACTTCTTGAATCAACTATTTATATCACTTCCGCTCTTTTCTTGATTCACTCCATAAATTCAGTAACAAAACACTTCCCCATGTCTAAGGACAGCATGAACTGTTCCCAGAGCACAGGCATGCTTGTCCACCTCTCTCTGCAGGAGAATGAAAGGTGCACAAACAAAACAAAGAGTCCAGTTAGATAGAACACAAACACGACCCAGAATCTGAAACCTGGGTGCAGTGGTTGGGTAACTGTTGTGGAACTGACTGTCTCAGCCCTGTACCTGCCCCTGGCCGCCTGTCTTAAATCATCAGCAGGGGACCTGTTGACCCCCCTTTAGTCCCTCTTTGCCACAGTTAACCCTCTTTTCTTCTAGGTACCTCACCTCACTGTCCTGTCTCTTCTCTCCCTCTCTCCTCCCTCTCTTTGTCTCTCTCTCTCTCCCCCCCTTTCTCTCTGTTTACAGGGTCCTGTTCCACCCCAGACTCAACACCCTTCACCAAAACTCGCCGGCATCCACGCGTCTAAACTCTGTCCATTGCCTTTAAAGAATCAGCGCAGTAACACCTCAACAGAAGACCAGCTGTGGTGGTCACTGGACTTCACTCCACTGTGTGAACTTGGGTCACTTACTGAATCCATGGAGAAAATTTTGTTCACTGGGAGACCGTACTGGGTTTCATGCTGGAGGCTTTCCAGCTTCTAATTGTGGTGTTTGGAAGACAGCGGACACAGCTTAAAATAATAAGAATGCTGCTCAGAGGAGTGGATGGTGGCTGTGTGACAAAGAGAAAGCTGGCTCTGTGTACAGTGTACATTTAGCCTGTCGGCAAACACGGAGCCTTCTTCAGGTACCTCAGGAGACACTCTCAGGACGAAGCCGTGAAGCCGGAGGCTCTGAGTTTTGCTTTCACAAACAGCTGGTGAAGTTAGAATAGCTGCTTAATAGAAATTAGAGTTTATCCTTTTGAATCCCCTAGCAATTTGGGGATTGTTGGGCCGCAGGTCATTAGGATGCAAAGAGAAAGGCTCCCGGAACAGGGTGCGATTCAGGCCGGCATTCCTGTTGCCACATCCAATTCAGCTGAAAGCCCGAAGTACAGTGAGTGCACTTCCTGGTCTTTGACCCTTCCTGAGAGCTTTTGAAAAGCAGAGTTTGTGTAGAACACTACCTCCTTCTCCACATTCACTGCCCACTAAAGTTAGTAAACCCACTCAGAGGCCGGCAGAGAACTGCTTTTTTAAAAAAAAAATGAACCTCCACCTCACTCCCTTAAAAACAGAGCATCCATCTTCCCACTTCTCTTCCTTGGCAAACTGAAACACTTGCCTGAAGCAGAAGTCAAGTGTCTCAAAGCAATTGTTTTAAAATCTCTAAACTTGAACTGACCAAAGAGAGATCCAACATGAGTGCATTTCCTATGTCATTTCTGCTGTAAGAATGACTCTAATCTACAAAGTGGCCCTCATACCGGCACCCCAAGTTACAGACAGGCAACTGGGGAGCACAGAGATTAAACAACCTGCCTAAGGCCACACAGCCACAATAGCAGAGTGCAGGTAATCAGAGCGCTGGAAACCTGAATCCAAGCCCTCACCCCTGCCTCTCAGGATGGGGGTGGGGGGGGTCGGGGAAGTGGACTTGGAGACTTGTAAGAGAAAAGCAAATTCCAGGATAGGTGAGTTACAGGAGAAAAATAAATATACACAATGGACTCATTCAGTTTTAAAGGCCATTTAAAGTCAAGCTTGGAATCTGTGAGGTTAATTTAAAACGTAGACTTACAGTGGTTCAAAAGTGAGGCTAATTATAAAACCTAACACTGGCGGAAAGGCCCAGGACCTGAGTGTTGTGTTAAGCAGATATGGTTAAGAACAAGGGGGTCAATTGGCCACTAAGTTTGTCTATACTTCTCTAGCTTTTCCACCCTGGAGCAGTGGCTTCTGCAGATGATTCACAGGTTGGAGTCATCACTGGATGATGGATCTGAACAAACTAACCCATCCCCTAAAATACTGTCAAAACCAAATCACAGGCCCCCAGGAACCTTTAGCTCCCCAAACACCTGCCCTGGGGCAAAGCAAAGAAGCTAATTGGTGTGCACTGAGCTTGCCAATCACAGAGGATTTCCTGGGTAAGATGGAAATCCCTGGGGCTGTGGAAGCAGTGGGGATTCTAGGCAGTGAATAGGCCCCAGAGGAATTGCCCAGGAGCACAAAGAATGATTTCTGCTTTGTGGTCTCTAGCCTGAGCCTCTAGGAGTCCATGGGACGGTGAATGCAATAAAAGAGGCAGAGAACCCTCCACCGGCCTGTCGGAATTGTTGCAGAAGCTGGTGACTCTGGTTTTAGGTGATCATTTGCTTGAGCCCTCTGCAAAAACAAGGAGATGGCAGCATTGTCTCTGGTGATATTGGCTTTGAAATGAGGCGCTCAGGTCTGCACATCGAGGTGGAGTAGCCAGCGGGGGCTGTGCCAGGTGTGATTACAGCTAACCAAGAACTTTCCACGCACAGTCAGCACCAACAGATCTGACAGTCTCTGTGCACTGAGCACAGACACTTGAGAAGGAGGTTCGACAGCAGTCGGCAGGCATCCTCCCACAGGTCCCTCTGCACTGTTCTTTGAAGAGAACAATGAGCAAGGAGGTCCAGAGCCGAAGCATCTGCAGCTCTGTCCCCTCATCAGGACAACCAGCATACTGCAGAATGGGCCCCTGAGACTGGTAGAGCGAGCTCGAGTTAGCAGCCATGGATAGAAACGAACAGTGATGTTGAGGTACTAAGGAAGGGCCTTAAGAATAGTATATCCAATAATGTAACTAGAATTCAGGCCAAGGGTGGCTCCTGTAGTCCAGCCAGCTACCCTCACCCACCCAACTAAAGAGATGAGTGATGGCGAGCAGCAGAGAAGAGACTTAGTGCAACACATTCGCAAGAGATAAAAGGGATCCAGGGACTTCAACTCCATTTTATCCTTTAAAAATATTTTTTTTCAGATTTTAATTGTGTGTGTGTGTGTGTGTGCGTGATTGTTAGATTGGACGGTCTGGCTTGGGTGGAAACAAACACTCCAGTTGTACTTCAATCACTTTGACTAAGGGACTACCCCTAGGAAGACTGCTAATCTTCATCATCATGCTTTAGAGATGGGTGGAATAATTAGTCCTTTAGTAGAATACTGTACTTGTCATTCCCAGAATTCCCTCCTTTATGGTAAGGAGCTCACAGATTGCAGTCTGGTAAGCATCATGAACTGAAGAGTAACTTCTCCTAAGTGTGATTTCCTTAACACTTTGGGCTCCTTTCCTAACACTCTCCCCACTTTCCCACACCCCAGGCCCCTGGCAAAATTTTGGGCTTCCTTGTTCAGTCTCTACAGCCTTCCTTCCAGCTATGCAGATGCGTGTTCACTTCATCTCTGCTCCACACTAGCTGCAATGGCATGGCTTTTCCCTCTTTTCCTCCTCTAGGCAGCAGCTGACGTTTACAGCATGCCCGCCCTTGGGTTTCTGTAAACTCCATTGATGGTGCATGCTTTTAATCCCAGCACTAGGGAATCCCAGCACTAATGAAACTGTCCTTGAGTTTAAGTCCTTTCTTGAAGTCTTTTCTTAATGAGACTAAGAACCCCAAGAAGCGATCCTGATTTCCCCCGTATCAGTCTGTGGATATTCATACAGGTTCTTGTGGAGGCCAGAGATATATCCTCTTGGATCTAAAGTCACAGGCTATTTTAATTCTCCTGACATAGGTGCCGTGACCCAAACTTGCATATTCCAGAAGAGGAACTTCTCTGAGATATTGCTGTGAGCTTTGGATTTAAGTAGAGAAGAGATCGAAAAAATGAGTTTGCATGATCAAGCAAGGTATGGTTTGGTATGCAAGGTTTTAGCCAAGGTATGGTCTGGTGAATAATGGACTTAGCTCTGATCCTGCAAGATAGTCAATCCTAAGAACTCCTTTTGGCTTAAAGGGCAAGCTGGTTCTAATGAGACAATTATTTAGCCAACATAAATGATTGCCCCTACACAGAGAGTGATCTGACCCTTATGAATGCCTCTTATGTGGAAAGCCCAGCACCCCTAGTGCTAAAGGCACTAATGTCTCCTTGGTTTAACATCAAGTACTCGCTTTCCCAGAAATCTCTGTTTAATGGCAAGGACTCACTTTCCCAGAAATCCTTGTTTCCTTGTAATGTTTAATGAGCCAATCCAGGGCCTGGGTTCTGACCAATCAGAGAGATCCCCTGCTCCCTTTAAAAACCCCTGGATGGGGGAGGGTTGGTCATCTTATGTGGTGGCAGACGCCAGTGCACTGGTTTGCTCTGCAAAATAAAGGTTCCTTTCGTTTGCATCAGAACGATGGTACTTAAGGAGGGAGATTTCGAAAACTGGGCACAACGGTATGTCCTGGTTTGCTTTTCCTGGAATCCAAGGTGACTACAGATTTAGGATAACATCATCTCTCTGCCTTCAGCCTTACAGGGAGATAAGACAGGTCAGGCAAAGAGATACTCTGATCATCACACCTGTGCTGAACCAGACATCTGCAAAGTACCGGAGACAGACATAAAATGAAGTCAGAGATGCCAGGCTTTAGTTGCCCTCTGGGCCCAAATGAGGAGTCAGTGCTGTCTAGCAACTGACTGTTAAACGAAGCGTTACATATGGATGCCTATATGCCTCTTGCTTACTGTATTTTGTAAGAACCTTGGGTCATTACCGATACAGCTGAGAGTCAGTCTCAGGAGCAGCACTTCCCCGATGAAACTACCTCACCTAACTGAGACTCAAGCGCTTACCCAAAAGCAGCGTTTTAAATGATGACACATTTTACAAACCTACGTCTGGTTCTGGGAAACAATCCTCAGGATGGAATGAATCTTTTCAGCAGGAGGGCTATTGGCTAGGCTTAGGAACTATTCCTTTGGGGCTGTGAAGATGAGGCAAGCTAGACAGGCACAGGGGACAAGGACACAAACTGCATGGCTGGTGCCCAAAGCTGATGCAATAGCAGCTCCCCTCAGCCCCACACAGCTGGGACCTGTCTGGCTGATTAAAATGACTGCTAACTGTACTTTGCTGCAATATAATGATATTCCCGCTTCCCATCTGACATGATGACACACCCAAAGAAACCTATGTAAGGACAGATGGAGAGTAATCCCTAGGCCTGAAATTACCCGATAGAAGTTTCTGAAAAGGACTCCCCCAAGCTATGTAGCTAGCAATATTGAGCCACATCCCCCAGGCTTCTGACAAAGAAAAGAACAACACGCAAACAGAAGAATCAAACTGCAAAGAAAGGCCAAGAAAGGCCCCAGGCATCTCCCGGAGGGAGCTGTGGAGCTGAGGTGACCTCATGCAGCCTGAGTGGAGACAAAAGACCCAAACCCCAAGGAAGGGGTAAGGGAGGAGTCTAGTGTCTGGGACATAGAGGTGATAAGAGGTTGATGGGTTAAACTCTAACCCTTTTGTGAGTGGGACCCCTTTGGCTTCTGCTTCCTGCTTCCTTTTACATCTAGCCAAATTCAAATGCAAACGTGGTTCTTCCCCTCTGCGGAGTCATTTCCTAACGTTAACTGGTCCCTCACCACTCTCCCGCGCCCTGCATGGGAGGAATAAGGAGTAAGGAGCATAGTCCTTGAGCATCACCTGTTAAGAGGGTTTAAATCCCTACGGGGAGAGGGCCTGACCTTGAGGAAGGTCTTCTCTGGAGAGGTCTTCACCAGCAGAAAGCCTGCAGCAGCCAGAATGAGTGCTTTGGTCTTGATTGGCAGATGCGGGGCCAGCACTACACTGTGTACCAGTCGGCGCCATTAACAAGACCACTACTAATAAACATTTCATATGCAACGAACCCACTACAGTCCCTGGTACCCATTACAGGGAACGGGTCCAAACCCTCCAGTATCTGTTGGCTTGGGAATGACCAAATAGAAGTCCCCTGTAAGTGTTACGTCTCTGAGGGAAAGGTTTCCTGGTAGTTGGGAGCTAAGGAATACCACAAAGTCCCACCACACAACAAACCTCACATAAGAGATTTGTAGAGAAAAACACAGGAGAGTGGATGCCTCTGCTCAGGAGAGAAGCAACAAAGAATTGAGCAAAGCAGGCTTATATAGGGTTTCTTGGAAACAAGAGTTTTCAAAGGGAGAGATTTCCAAGGGAGGAGATTGGTGGGACTTTAAGTCTTGAGCTTGGGTGAACTCAGGGACTGGTGGATTTTTCAAAACCCCAAAATTAGCCTGGATATTTTACTCTACAGTTCCCTTCTTGAAACACTAAAATCTGACTTCCTAGGAGTTACAGGATTCATCAGGAGTCACCATGACACAAGTGTGTTCTGAAAGTAAGAAACACACAAGAGTGGTTTTGAGACAGTATCTCTTGTAGCTTGGGCTGGCATAATTTACTATGATGCAGGACCTAATCTCAAATTCCTGAGCCTCCCGGCTCTGCCTCTCACTGGTGTGTGCTGTCATACATTTCTTGCTATTCTGAAAGTATACATTGTAAATCACTAGCCCACTTTCCGTACTACACGTAAAGGAAAAGTCTACTCCTAAATCCTGCTTAGACCAGATAAGGGCTTTGATTGTTTCCATTTTAAGAGTAAGTTGCTGCTGATGTTTATTCTTGAGATTGAAGAGAGAAATTGATGACTGAAAGATTTTTTGTAAGGTCACATGATTAACAGAATCAGGCTAAGGTCTTAGAATTTATCGATTTGTATGTTGCCTTCTGGCAATCATTTTAAGGGAGGGAAAGCCTCTGTTTGCAGTGATCTTTTAAGAACTTGGGTGCTTTGAATTTTTTGTTTTGTTTTGTTTTGTTTTATTTAAAGGGCAATAGACATGGAAATGTATCCTGCCAAATTCCCCACCCCCACCCCCACCCCCACCCCTTTAAATTGAAGCCATCCAAGAGGCCATAGTATTTGGCCAGGCAACTAACTCTCTAGGAATTCCTATTCTTGGGCATGGGATTTCTGAGAACACTGGTTGTTGTACGTCAACAGTATTTTGAGTACTGTCTTAAAGCCAAGATTCCTGGGAACCTGATTCAGACAGAGCAGTGGGAGGAAACTGCCTAGGGGACAAAGCAGAGAACTGAGGGTGGGTGTTAGAAAACAGTGCCGGTGATGTTCCTTGTGGGATAGAGGAGAAAGGACATAGTACTGGAAGAACCATAGAGGGAGGCAGAGCCCTGCACAGCACGATGTCATTTCCTCAGCAGGCCTCCTCTGACATCTCCTAACAGAGATGCTTCCAGCTTGAATGAATACAGTGGCTGCCTACCTCCGTTTGTCTAGAAGCCATGTGCAAGCTGGGGTTAAACCACCAATTCCCTTCCAAAAGCAGCATCGCTTATACAAATTGTCTAAAAGTAAAATGGGATATGAGAAAATTCTAAAAATAAAAATCTTACAGTGATCCTGGCAATATCTGTTTCCTGGCGATATGTGTTCTTAGAGACCCCAATACGACAGAACACAAAGACTTGCACAACAGTCCAGGTGACCAGTCCTGTCCATTGGACACCAAACAGGCTCGTTCTACTGACAGTGATGGACGTTAGAAAATTGTCTGCTGGCTGCTTGAAGATATTTTCATTTCTGATGGACCTGTAATCTGTGAGAAATGAACTTCAATTGCTTTTTCTACAAGTACTAAAAAGTTACTCTTACATCTTAGAGGGCCCCAGCAAAGCACATGTCAAGGACTGGTAGGTCACTGGGACTGAAATCACAGCTCTGAAATGAACACTTGATACTGTATATAAATTGAATGATCAGCTGGGTGATTTTAGAACTACCTGGGTGGAATTTATGTGTCTTCTGGACAAGATGATGGTTCTAGGCCAGTGGGAGTACCTGACACCCAGCACTGCAATCAGCATCGGAGGGGAGGAGAGCTGGGCGGGCAGAGGTGGCTGAGTGGCTTGACCTCAACCTACTCTTTCCACCCTTCTCCTTCTGATGGTTCTTCAGCGTGAGTGCAGCTCCTTTAGCAGTCGTTCCTCATTGTGTGTGAGCGAGCACAGGATGGCTCAGCGTTTGTGTGCTCTGTGAGGGACGGTCAAGTGTGCCTTGACCTCTGTGTCCCTGGCAGATTGGGAGATTCTGAGAGCAAGTTTACAATTTGCAGCCTTGGCTTGGAAAAATGAATCATCACTGAATGACGATCTCTTTTTTAAAAGATGGCTAATATTCATACAGTAGATTCTGATCTTCTGATTTAGATCCTGAACTTTCAGGAAGCGATTAAGAGAAAAAAAGCAGGACGGAGGGAGAACAATAATTGAGAGATGAAGACTGATGAAATTGTAGAAGAGTGAGACAAAAATTAAAACAACCTGAAGAGGGTGAGAGGTAGGAGAGACACATGGAGGGTGGAGGAGGTAAGCAAGAAGGGAGAAAGAGGAAGAGAAGGGTGACAAAGGGACAGTTCCTAGTGTATCCGACATGTCGATCACTCCAGCAATTGTTACCGTCTTTCCTAATTAGTCTCTTCTTTTTTAAAACTCTTTTTTCCATTTTATTTTCTATGTACATTGGTGTTTTGCCTGCATGTATGTCTGTGTGAGGGTATTGGATCCCCTGGGACTGGAGTTACAGTCAATTGTGAGCTGCCATGTGGATGCTGGGAATTGAATCCAGGTCCTTTGGAAGAACAGCCAGTGCTCTTAACCGCTGAGCCATTTCTCCCTCCCCTCTTTTCTTTGTCATCAATAGTTCTTGGTGGGAATAACCTATTCCCTTCTTGATTTCTAGATCGTAATAACCCTTTATGACAAACACAACTGGATATACATTAAAGGTAGCATTGGGAAATGGAAACTGAACGGAAGAAAAGGTGAACTTTTCTCTGTTATTGTCACCTTACTCAGAACGCATGACACTAGGTATGTGCTCAATGTGTGCTCTCCTCAGAATTCTCCAGAAGGATCAGAGTGTCATAAACAGTCTTAGCATCTAAATGTACCCACTGCACCAGCTTCAGTTGTATCAGGCTGACTGCAGAGAAGGACAAGTGGGTTCAGAGAACAAGACTGAACTTTGTTTTCTGCAAAGGACCTACTAGAGTTTGCATACATGATACCATCATAATTCCCACATTAACTATGTGTGCCTGCTTTCTTATTTCCCATATAGCATCTTCATCTGGCTAATTGCCAATTCTCACCTGCTGCCATTCTTGACTTCGGCAATGAGCGTGAGTTCCATGCTATTTTAACAAGTTATTTAACAAGGACCGAATATGAATAGCATATCAACTTTGATTAAGACTTTGTGGATTACACACATCACAGCAGAAGTCATTGAAGTACATTAACATGTTGCTAATTTTTCAGTATAGGTAAGACAGAGAAAGAAAAGTTTAAAAGAGGGCTATACTGCTTTGATAGCTGAAGATTCTCAGGTGTATCTCAACAGATTGCCCCGAAACAGACTCTACAAATTCGTGCTCAGAATTACCCAATTTACATGAACATGAGCTAATATTGAATTGCACTTTCTTATCACGGTGCCAAAAGGCAGAGATATTGGAGAATCAGATTACCGTATGCAGGCCTGTAAACATATTTGTGTCAATTCTGTAGGCTGTGCTTTGTCTGCTCTCAGAGTGGACAAGCATCACCATGCTGCTGAGTTGGCTCTGCCCTCCTAAGAACCTCCATACTTCCTAACTGCAATGATGATTCTTAAACCACTAATCCGTTTCGATTCCATAATTGAGAATAATAAGATGCTTTTCACAAGGGGCTGTGGCAATTAAAATAAAAAACATACTGAACAGTTAAGAAAAGCTGAGATTTATGAAAAGATTCGGACGTGTAGAGCTTCTGCCTTGATGGAGGAAAGGAAGCATCCGACCTCACCCGTGTCTCCACAGTAACTGCATAAGCCTCATTGACAAATGTGTAAAAAACAGAACGTAACTTATAGAAATGACTAAGGAGACTCTCAGTAAAACATTTCCTTTCTGGAGGACAAGGCTGCCTGGGCCAGGATACCAATGTCAATCACCCTGTGTCCACCGAAAAGGGGACAGAACCGCACTTTCTCATTTGTATCCCACCCGGATTCCAGCTAGGGGCTCGGTGTGCAGCGCAGGACAGCAAGAGAGTGGATCCCCACAGACACTGCCATCCCGGGAGAGGCCTGTGGATTGCTAAAGGCTGGGGCCAGGCTTCATGATCCTGGGAGTAATGAACATACCACATCGAAGGATCTCAGTTTGCACATACCTTCCTCTGAGCAATTTTAACTTTTCCCATGTCCATTAGGCCTTCCAGCCTAATCTCGCTCTGCCAATTGCTCACATGGTGAGATCATTAAGTAAATTATTTTAAGATCAAACACCCTGCAGTGACAATGGCGTCCCATGTAAGGTAAATGCTTCAAAGGCCCCCCTTTCAAATTACAGCTCTCCGGAGTTCCTCGTCGCCTTTCCTAGGGCCTGCCCCGCCATAGCCTGCACAGCTTGGCTTGTTGCCCCAGGCAAAGGTAGCAGTGCTAATTGGCCTCTGTAACAAAACTGACCTGTGGACAGGATAAGGCTTGTTTGGAGCTTAGAGACAAAAATTATTCAAGGTTAAAAACACATGAATGCCCCAACTACGTCACCAAGAAAGAGGACTGAATGAGCGTCTTCCCCCGCCGTTCCTGGTGTGAAAGAATGCGCTCCCGGCGCCCGGGCGGAACAAAGGCGCCTTCAGGTAGCCCGCGCCCGCACCCTCTCCACGGGGCTCCTCGCCATCCTCTTAAACCCCAGGCCCAGAAGCTCCATCCTCGCCGGGGTTCCCGGCCCCCTCCTGGGGAGGGCCTTTGATCTCCCGGGCTAGTGGCAGATGGGACAATTTAACTGCTCGGAACAGGTGCAGCGAGTTTGCTTGACAGGTCGGGGCTTTTATTTCTAGCACATTAGCTGGACGCATACAAATGGTTTTTTTTTTTTTTTTTTTTTTTTGACAGATTCAAGCAGGTAAAATAGCAGCGAAGCTCTGCGAAAGCACGGTCACACCTGCCGAGGTGGTACAATTGCAGAAATGCTGCATAAATTAAAGACAGGTAAAACCTCGGGACTCCCTGCTGCAGGAGGTTCTGGGTTTGGACTTTGTTTTTTTGTTTTTTACGACTTGCAAAGGTGGTGTGTTGGGATGGGAGTGGGAGGCATTCTCCAACGAGTAAACACCAAACTCCTTGATCTCTTGGGCTCAAAAGAAGTCCTGCTTGGTCGGGGTGGTTCCCAGCCATCCTCCTGTGGCGGTGGCTTGTCACACTTCACTGATACTTGCCGAGACTGAGGAGGAGAGGGGAATAAAGCCGGCACCCCGCCCGGCTGCCCTGGGGCTACCCTGCAGCCCCCGCCCCTCGCTTCCCTCCTTCCATTCTTCCTCACCAGGTGAAAGATTGGGATCTACAAATTGTGCTAAGCTAATGAAATAGCTCACCCTTTGAGGAAAGTTTGGTAAATAGTGGCCTTCTAAGGACAGTCCACAGAATCAGCAAAGTGGCTGGTCGCACTAGCCAGTCTTCTCCGATGTGGAAAAAAAGCTGTTTTGGACATTTCTCCTTTCCTCAGTTACTCTCATTTTTCTCCGGGGGAGCGGGGATGTCAAGGAGGCATGTTCTTTTTGCTCTTTGAAACATAATTTTCTTACAGCAGAAGTATTTCACAACATTCTTTTTGAGAAACAGCACACTGAAGAAATTTAAAAGTTGCAAAATGTTATGCTATTAGGCAGTAATATTTCTTTCCTTTTACACGTGTTCGTGGTAATAGTCTTGGTGTCATAAAATTACATTGCAAATTAATAATGTAGACTCTTTCCTTTCCCCCTTTTCTATTTCCATATTTTAAGTTCTGAAGGCTTTGAAAGTGCTTTTTCATTGTCAAGAACCTTAGTTAGGTGGCACAGTTAAAAGCCTCAGAGCTCCTTGGGAAAGGGGCTGCTCCCTCCTTGACTATGCTTCTAGTTGAAGAAAAATTAAACATCACCTCTTGCCTTTTTCTTGGCCTTGCTGCTCACTAATGGGCTGGAAAAGGCAGCACTCGAAAGATAGATCAGCACTCAGAGTCTAGCCAGGAAGGAAGGGCCATTTCTAACAAAGATGCATCTCTGAGGGCTATGGCATTTTCTCTGTTGAAATCACAATCCTGGGCCAGTAGTGCATAGAATTACTAAGACTTCAGATAACACTGAAGTCAGCTGCATGTTTTGTAGAGGAACTGTAAAGGAGGAAATCAAGGACCAGCTTTTAAAAGTGAGTTGTATCGTGAATGCCTTTTATTTGTTTGCTCATTGGATAAATCCATCCTGCATTGCTGAGAGTCATGATGTGAAAATCACTAGGGAACATACAGACACGCTCAAGAAGGAGTCCAAGAAGACCTCTGGGTATGTGCGCACACGAGATTATGGGCAAATGAACAGTTAGTGGGTAGTACATTAAGTACTGACAATTTACATGGCACAGAGTACTAGGGGAGAGTAACTGGCCTTAGCAAAAGAGTGTTATCATCAAATTCAGAAAGAGGTTTTTCTTTTGTTTATTTCGTTTTTCATTTTTTCAAGACAAGTTTTCTCTGTGTAGCCCTGGCTTTCCTGGAACTTGTTCTGTAGACCAGGCTGGCTTCAATGAACTCACAAAGATCCATCTGTCTCTGCCTCCTGAGTGCTGGAATTAAAGGCATGTACAACCACCACACTCAGCCCAGGAGAAAGGTTTTAAACAAAATATTTACTAATAAATTTTTACCTGGATAAGGAAGAGAACAGGCACAGATCAAAGGTGATAAAGAATTCAAACTGTTCAAACAGTGTAAAAATGTATAAGTTAGAGGGAATCATGGGGATGAGCCTAGGGAGAAAGTGCCTGATGATCTTAGCATGTTGTAGAGCCCCATACACGTGGCCAAGCACCCTTGTGAAGATCAGACAGCAGGCTGAGGAGGGAGGCTGGCAATGCAGAGGAAGCCTGTGACCCAGACTGGAATTTCCTTCCACACCAGTCCTGGAATACCAATTCTGAGACAGGTTCACAGGAAAGGAGCAACTTCTGTGCTGTCCTGGTCTCTGCAATTTCAGTCACCCCCACGGAAGCTTGAGCCAGCCACACTAGTTAAAGCAGAGGGTGTGAATGCTCAGATGAGGATTGCCACTGCCATGAATGCAAGAGAAAAACCCTGTTCTCAAGGGGGTGGGCTGATGTCATCTTTGCAAGCCATCAAACAGTCTGTGCTGTCCTGCTGTGCAGGGATTCTCAGGAGCACATCAGATTTTTATCAGAGCTCAGTTTTAAATTTTCTTCTGGAATTTCAAAGTACATTTGAAATAATAGTTTTTTGTTTTTTTTTTTTTAATTTGGGGCTTTCTAAATTTTGCTTTTTACATTTGTTTATTTTCTGTGTATGTGTCTTCCTGTGTGCGTGTCTGTGCACCCCCCCCACGTGTGTGTGTGTGTGTGTGTGTGTGTGTGTGTGTGTGTGTGTGTGTAGTAGAAAAAAAAAAACCTTTCCAGAGTTGGTTCTTTCTTTTCACCATGTGGTTTTCAATAACAGAACTCAGGCCACTAGGCTTAGCGGCAAGCAACCTTATCCACTGATTATCTCATCAGCCCCCTGCTTTTAAAAACTTGAAAGATGTACAAAGATTCTAGGATTGTGATGTTTCAAATTTTATGGACTTAGAAGTTGTGTGAGTTTAGAGGTTCTGAGGCTTTGGATTTGTGGGTTTTCCAGTGTGTGACTTGAGTGCGAAGTACAATCATTCCATATGCCCTGGGTAAGGGATCTGCCAATCTGTCTGAAGAAGCTAAAACTTGTAGTTAAGCAGTTTGGTCCCTCTACTGCATCAGAGACTTTAAATACCTTGTCTAAGAAATGTCTGTCTAGAAAGTGGTCAGGTAGAAAGTCCCACTCATTCTACCTTGGGTGGGACCTGCTGCTAAGACCCCCTCTTTTCTCAATACTTGCTTTTATCAGAAAATGATCTAACCACACCTAAACTCAGGAGTATTGGCTAGTCACTCTCACTCCAGTCATGTGATTTTATTTTCCTCTCAGCCCTGTCATCTGTCTGTGTACGACTAGAGTGTAACTTGCATGTCCTCCACCCTCAGGCCCAGGGTACCCTGAGCAGCAGACGCTCAACTGTTCTTTGTTGACTGAGTGAAAGGCCAGGGGAAGCTGTCAGGCTGCAGTGGCCACAGCGGATGGCTGTGGTCTTCCTATCCTCCCTTGGTTCTCTGTCCAGGTGTGAGGAGCTGTGTATAACCCTGGGTATATTTTCGCCTCTTTCCATTGGTTTGACTTTACAGCATCTCTTTGCGCAGCTAGCAAACGGCATTCAACAGGGATCACTAGGTAATGACGTTAATCTTCGTGATGAGTCTTGTTGACTTCAAATGAAGTGCCTGCTGACACCTGTGCTGATACAGGTGTGCTCTTGAATCCTGCCCATTGAGTAGCTCTGAGGAAGGTCCTACCCGACCCTCCACTGAGAGGAAGAAGACACCTGCCCTGTGAACAGAGAAGGGCACTTTGTTCAAGGAGGGCCTCTGAGCACATGGCTCAGCCCTACAGGTGAGCTTACCTACTGATTCGGCTGGAGAATCCAGTACTGTTGGAGGCTAAGAAGCCATGACATCATTCTTTCCAGAAAGGTACATTAGAATTGTAATTAAAATATTAAGATTTTTACAGTGGGTTCAGATCACCAAAGTAAACTCTGTAGCCTTCACTTCCCAACTAAGGAAATCAAATCCTCTTATGTCACACCAGCTTCTTTCCCCTCACTCTCTAGCAACTATACTCACCTGTAGAATCCTATTTGCCCTCTATGTGTGGGTGATCCCTGAGCTAAGTGGAATTGGAGTGTCCTCCACAGACATGTGTTAGAAGGCTTAGCACCCGCCAGGAGCTATTGGCAGGTGGTAGAAGAGCAGGTTTCCTGCACCATGGGCTTCCAACCTGCTGAGAACTCAACCCTGGAACCCTGAATACAGTGCAGAAGCTCATTTATACATCTGCCCCTTTAACAAGCTGCTGTTAACCTTGAGGACAAGACCCCTGTCATTGGTTGCCTTTTGTCCTCATGTTCTTGCCCCTCTTCTTTCCCTGGTAAATACTGTGCACCCCACAGGCCTCAGTTGGGGGTTGTTTTCCTCGGGGGAGCTTGTCTGGCCAAGATTGGAGCTTTATGGTTCTTCATGTCCTGGTTAACTTACCCCATTGTCACCGTCACTACATCCTAGCTCAGCATGCAGAAAGAGGGTCCTGACGGCTTAGGATGCGGAAAAATGAAATGGGACAGGCCAAGCCCGCAATAAGCCAGACCATTATTACTATAGAAAGTTTTTGATGAAAGTAAAGGAAACTAACTCAAATTAGAGGGATATGTTTATGCAAATAGTTAATAAAACTATCTCCGTATGGCAGGATACCACCTGATATAGCTGGAAAAAATTCAGTAGGGTAAACTAGCTATTTACAGAATGTAAATGTGTTTTTAAAATTTGCTTTAACATGAATATATACGTGCTCAAAACAAACAAAGAAATACTTAAAACTAGATCTAACAAAAGTGTGCACGATTGGTGAGAAAAGAAAACCATGCAAAATTAGAAAGCTAAAGAATACGTGAGAATATTTGAATAAATGGAGAGATGTTCCATCCTTACAAGTTCCTGGATGGACATCAGTTTTGCAAAATACTGTTTTTGTTAAACTAATACGTCTCGTAAATCATGTGCAGTCAGAGTCCATTGGATTCGGGGGAGAGCTTTGAAATTGTGTGCCTTTGAAATTTACATGGGAAAAGAAAGAACATTTAAAAAGAAGTTGCAGGAAAGTGTGATGGTTGACTGTCAACCTGACAGACTGTAGGTTCACCTGGGAGCAGGGCTTCTGGTCCTGCCTATGGGGGATTGTTTTGTTTTCTTTATTGTGGGTGGAGTCATTCCTTGGGATCCTGAACTGTGGGAAGGGAGAAGGGGAGCTAAGCAGCAGCTTGTATTGCCAGCTTCTGACTGACAGCTGCTTCAAACATCTGCTGCCTTGACTTCCCCTGAGATGCTGAACCTTGAACTGTAAGCTAAACTAAACCCTTCCTTCCTTAAGTTGCTTTTGTTAGGGTGTTTTTTAATTTTTTTAATCATAATAGCAGCAAATTTTGCATAGACATAGAAACATAGATAACATCCAATGAGTATGGGAAGGCAATATTACAGAGAAAGTCCAGACAAGGAATGCAGTTGGAATTCCTGAAACAATTCTGCAGT
Organism: Cricetomys ansorgei; assembly: GCA_026225945.1. NCBI lineage: Eukaryota > Metazoa > Chordata > Mammalia > Rodentia > Nesomyidae > Cricetomys > Cricetomys ansorgei. The sequence continues at coordinate 1,451,035 of JAMJFZ010000020.1, forward strand.
ATAGAAGCTCACCATAGCTAAGGAAGGCATTTCAAATCAATGCCAAAAATGTGATTTCTTTTCAATAAAATAGAATTCTACTTAACTGTTACAGATCATTAAGATATATTCTCAGCCCCTTTTATATTAGATGTGTTTATTACAAATTATTAATGAACTGTGAGGTGCTGGAGAAATGGCTCAATAGTGTAGAACTCTTGTTGTTCTTACAGAGGATCAGGGTCTGATTCCCAGCACCCTCATGGTGTTTGCAACCATCTGAATCTCCAGTTCCAGGGGATTTGATGCCTTCTTCTGACTTCTGAGGACACCATGTATGCACAAATATACAAACACACAAATATATGAGCAAATATACATGTAGATAAGATATTCATACACATAAAAAACTTTAAAAATCTAAAAAATAGTTTAAAAAATAAAATATGAAAATAAAGTGAGAAATTTAAGATAAACAGACATAACTATATAAAAGTTCAATTAATCAAAGCTTACTATCAGCAAAATTTGAAAAATCAATAGAAACAACAACAACCCTTAAAGATCTCTAATATCAAAATGGGCAAAAGATCAAATAAAGATAAATTCAAGCAAAAATATCTGTAAGAATCAACAGTGCTAATACTTGTAGCATTTCATGTATTTAGAATGTCTGTAACTCTGGACATTTATGAGAAAAAACTCTATGTTTTCATTTCCTTTTGGTTACCCTACATTGGGTAGTTGTTCCATAAATATTATGAGTTTCTGTATCAATATGGATTTCAGATACTTAAAAGAAAAACACCACTGATATGCTCGGTGTGGGTCTTTTGGATAGCATTTATGTAATTACTACCAATGTATCTTTGTAGCTTTCATTGAGGTTGGAGAAATGGCTTAGCAATTAAGAGCACTGACTCTTCTTGTAAAGGTCCTGGGTTTGGTTCCCAGAACTCATATAACAACTTACAACCATCCATGACTTCAGTTACAGGGGATCCAGTACTCTCTTCTACTTTCCTCAGACACCAAGGCATATACATGGTATACATACATACATGTGGCCAAACACTCATACACATAAAAAGTAAGAACAAATCTTTCTCAAAAAAGATGACAAAACACTTTGAGTGCATTTTTAATAGTGTGACCACAGATGGACCAGTTTGCTGGAAATAAGCTGGTTTACACACAAAGTACCCTCTATTCAGTCTCAGAATTGTCGTGGGTGAGGAGGCAAAGCATATGGTCCTGATGCTCCACAGCAGATACACAGCTATGGAGCTGTGATACTTTTGAACTTACCTTTTCACAATTGCATGTAGTTGTAAGAAATCAGAAATGACTTAACTAAGAAAAAAAAAAAAAAAAAAGAACTAGTGTCTAACATTATTGACTAAATACCAGAATCGTTGGGGAAACATTTAAAAATATTTATGCTCAAGTTCTTCCTAGACCCACTGAGTCCAACTTTTATGAGGTGAGACCTGGTCCTCTGCGTTTCATAATCTTTCCTAGTGATTGCAATGTGTAGCAGAGTGAGGAGTTATTTAAATAACCAAAGTGCACACCCACAAAGTGGGACATCACAGTGAAGGGGATGCCCCTGTATCATGTTGACTGGCAAGGAGAGACAGTGCCACAAAAACATGGCCTTGCTTTATTTTAAATTTTCACTTTTATTTTTATATAAATATCTGTATGTGCTTGAATGTGTGTGTGTGTGTGTGTGTGTGTGTGTGTGTGTGTGATCGGATGCTGGTCCCCATAGAGGTCAGAAGAGGGTGGAAGAGTAACAGGCAGTTTGTAAGCTACTTAATGTAGGTGTAAGAATTGAACTCAGGTTCACTAGAAGAGCAGCAAGAGCTGATAACAGCTGACCCATCTCTTCTGCCCTCCAAATATCACTTAAAAGTGTACCGCCATCTTCATATGCTGCTTAAAATACTTAAAGCTTAACATTTTTATTATTTATAAGTATGTAGTTCAGTGGCATAAGTGCCTTTACGTGTGTCTTAGTTACAGTTTTATTGCTCTGAGGAGACACCAGGACCAAGACAACTCTTATAAAGGAAGGCATTTAATCGGGGGCTTGCTTATAGCTTCAGAGGGTTAGTCCATGGTAATCATGTCAGGGAGCATGGCAACATGGTGCTAGAGAAGTAGCTGGGGGCTTTATATCCTGATCCATAGGCAGCAGACAGAGAGGCGGAGACACTGGGCCTGGCATGGGCTTTTGAAAACTCAATGCCCACCTTCAGTGACATTCCTCCTCCATCAAGGCCATAACTTTGAATTCTTTTCAAACAGTTCCACTATGGGGAGCAAGCATTCAAACATATAAGCCTATAGGGACCATTCTCATTCAAACCACTACACATTGTTATGCAAATATTACCACTATTTTAAAATGTGCATTTGAATTACATTCAAGTATATATTTCATTGTGCTCAACATATAGTGGAAACACACATATCAGTACTTTATGGTTGTTTAAGTTTCAAAAGGCAGATTAGGTTATATACATATATATATATTCATTTTTACTTCACCCTTTCTTATATAGAATTTAGCTTAATTTGGGACATCTGGGGCTCATTACACTCATTTCATTTCCAAGATATTCATCCAAAGAACTCAAAAGTGTTATTTTTGACATGCTTTAAAGTGGAGTTTAACACCATGGGTTACTCAGAATGAAAGGGCCCGGGAACCTGGGGTTCAGATTCAGATTCAGAACCAGGATCAGATTCCTGAGTTAAACGATGACCCCTTCCAGTCTCAGGATTAAGCAACAAACTTCCTTAGGCTTCATTGCCCAGGTGCTAGCTGTCACATACTCCTAAGGGACCCCCCCACCCCACCCCGCTCCCGCAGCAGACAAGCAGCCAATCAGTTTAAAAGATAACGAAGGCAGATTCCCTCGCTCAGAAATCTGAGCCAATCAGAGTTGTGCATGCCCTATCCCCAGCCCCCTTCCCCTGCAGACCATAAAATGCCAAAAGACAAAGGAATTGGGGTTCGCCTCCCACTCCCACTGCGTGGAGACTCGAGGAAGGTGGACCCCCGATGCGCCGGATATTAAAAGTCTCATACGGTTGCTTCCATGGAGGTCGTCTCTCCCTGGTAGACCCTGACAGGGGCTCCGGCTGTGGGGCGTGGTGCCCAGGTCTTTTCAAGAACAGCTTCCACAAAACTTCAGGGTGGAGAGTGTCATTTGGATGCCCACTGTAGTAGGGGTCAAATAGAAAGCTGCTTCGTTGACCGTTGGTATAAAAGGGAGCTCTGAAGATTTGCTCAAGTCTTGCCATGTAGCCCAGACTGGCCATAATCTGGTCTTCCTCCTGCCTTAGCCTCCCACTGCTGTATCCAACTTAATGCTGCGCTGAGGGGCGCACGCTGGAATGCAAGTGTTCACTAGTAACTAGTAAGCGTTCTAGTGAACACTGGAACGCTAGGCAAACATTCTACCAACTGAGCCATGTCCTCAGCCCCTCCCTCCAAATATTAAAAGTCAAATATGAGCTGTGTCTGCTAAATGCTTCCAGTTTGGAGGCAGGGACTGTTTAAGACCATGCTGACATTTCTATTCATTAGGTTTGCATGTTGAGGGATAAAATACACCTCACACAGCCGTATTTCTGCGAAACCCTCTACAGGTTTATGGGAGTGCTAAAATGGTGCCACAAATGTGGAAATTAGTGTCAGCATCTTATCAGATCCTTTATATATGGCTCTTATTTTCGGGAAACATATGATGGTTATTTGGCACTTTCAGATAAGTAGGCTGGTTTTTCAAATTTCAATTCCTGTCAGATCCCCAGCCAATCTATCTGCTTTTCCACAGCCTCTTTCCTAGACAAGCACTGCTAAGCACTTCAGAAATATCAGATTAACATTAATACCCTACGGATTAGGGGCCAGACAAAAGTGGATTTAGGAAAACACTGTGGGTAGAGTCTGAGGTGGGTTTACCTCAGATCAGTTTCCTGCAGGCCCAGTTCTCAGAAATGTGAGGGACAAGAGGCCCACTTAAAAATGTCTGCCATTTCGAGCCCGGAGACTGTGAAAATGGTGGGGGAGAAACCAGATAGCCTGTAGAGCGCTTGGAGCTCTGCTGGGAGGGGCCTGCATTCCAGCTGCAGGCTTTCCTCTTCTCTTTTCCTTTGTGTTCTGCCCTCCCATCTGACTGTGGATGCTGAAGCCGCTCCTTTAAGGGGCCAGAAATCCAGAATACTGAAGTCATTACCTTCTGACAGGACGATGACTTTGGCTTATAGGTGTGAGGGGGGAAAAGCCCATCATATCAACACACAAATGGAGACAAGGTGAAAAACCAGCCAATGCACACACTTGTCTCTGGCGTCATTTGGTGTGAGTTTATGACTCCCCGCAGTCTTCAGGCATATGCAGATAATAAAATTGTAACCGTGGAGATGCCTGCATACCATTTCCTCATGTATAAAAATTCCTAAGGAGTGTTCATCTGCCTTCCTTGAAAGTTTCTCTTTCAAGCCTCGGAAGCACAGGGGACTCAATTCTTACCATCTATGACAGACTGCTCTCGAATTTAAATTTGCCCAAGCTCATTGCATTTTCTCAGACACCTTTTATGTATCTGGCTATCTTCTTTTTATTTTTGAAGGCTCTCCAGGGTTCTTACTGAAGTTTATATAATTGAAACTCCCTCTGGTCATTATTCTTGTATTCTAAAAGGCTACTTCAATCAAAGGTACGCTTTTTTCACTCCTGATGCTTTCAGGTCTTTGGGCTTTTAGAGACAGAAAGTCGCTCATAATTCTGAGGTAGGAATTAATGATGTAATTGTTTACTATCCTAAAATTTATTCGTGAGCCATTGTTATATTTGAGACAAGATAAATGTCCACTCTATCACTGTGAATATATTACATTTCCTATTCTGTAACTATAAAAACACGAACAAAAACCACAATGTGTAACCACCTCCTCCCCCATGTGTAAAGGAGGAGTGGGGACAAGGCGTTGGTAATGTCTTGGCTGTGTTATATCCCTGTCCTTGCTGTTCATTCTTCATTACGTTACTATTCGTGACTTTGTTTTCCTCTATTATTCTGGTAGCCTCTCCAGTGATTTACTGTAAGAAGATGATGCATTTTAATGGCAAAATCAAGAAGAGAGAAGCCAGTAGGCCTGAAGTAAATCTTCGCATCAATTGAGTTATCAATTCCTTTCCTTGTGACTACCAGTCCAATCAGGTCATACTCATTTGCTGCTCAATTATTCATTCAACTGTGTTCTATGGGATGAGCTCAGAGCAGATATTTGTTCTCTCACTCTGAATCCCAAATAGTTTCTAAGATCTATGCACTGAAGTGCTATTTTATTAGTAAGAGATTTCTTACTCAAATGCATCTTCTCTGTTTCCAACTGTTACTCTAACAAGCAGGGATGTGTTTAAAAATGTTAAGATTTTTACAGTGGGTCAAGATCACCAAGTTAAGCTCTGTAGCCTTCACTTCCCCACTCAGGTTCTCAAACGCTCTGAAAGCAGTGGTTCTCAAACTTCCTAGTGCTGTGACCTTTTAACATAGCTCCTCATGCTGTAGTGACCCCCCAATCATAAAATTATTTTCATTGCTTCTTCATAACTGTAATTTTGCAACTGTCATAATGTAAAGATCTGATATGCAGATCGTCTTAGGTGACCCCTCTGAAAGAGTTGGGGGAATTGACCCATAGGTTGAGAACCAGTGTCCTAAACTCTTAACCATTGCCATACCGGCTTCTTTCCCTGGGCCTGACTTTGCCATATTGAACGTCCTCAGGATCTAGGCTTTCTATGGCTATTTTCACTCTGCAACAATTGTGTTCACCTATAGAATCCTATTTGCCCTCTATGTATGGGTGATATCTGAGTTGAGTTGAATTGGAATGTCCCCCAAAGACATGTGCTAAGAGGTTTGCTAACCAACCAGGAGCTACTGGCAAGTAGTGGAAGCTTTGGGAACACACACTTGAAGGGGATATTAAGACTCAGCCCCTTTCTCTCACTCTGCCTCCCCGTTGCCACGAGATGAGCAAGTTTCCTGTACCCATGTGCTTCCAACCTGCTAAGAATGCAACTCTGGAACTGAATACAGTGCAGTAGATCATTTTTATGCCTGCCCCTTTAACAAGCTGCTCTTAACCTGAAGACAAGATCCTTGTCAGTTGGTTTGCTTTCTGTGCCTTCCTTGGTTTTTGTAGAAACTTCATACTTTTTCCAAATATTGATTCTTAAAGAAAATCAATAGAGACATTAGGAAAATGGATTGTAAAGCTACAGTGGTTTGAATGAGAATGCCCCCCTGTAGGCTCATACATTTGAATGTGCCCAGTTGGTGGACTGTTTAGGAAGGATTAGGAGGTGTGGCCTTGTTGGGGACTATCCAAGGGCTATAGTGAGTTGAAGCTCACCTTGAATCCTGCAGCACCCTGAGAGGGTGAGGATGGGAAGAAATTCGGGTGCTCCTCACCTTTTAGCCCTAGCCAAAACCCAGCCAAATTCAGATATGAACCTTCACTAAGCAAACATGCTTCTCTGCCCTGTGGGCTGGATTACACAGACTCAAACTCCACACACAGGCAAGGCCACTCCCACATAGGATGTCCTAACCAGTGGGCATTCTCAGGGTCACCGGCTCCCTTCCCCCACTGCTTATGACCCTTTATATGTATCCTACACCCCGAATTAAAGAAAGACCCCCCCCCGAAGCGTGCCCCAAATGCCTGTCCACTCATTGACTCACCAAAGGCCCACAAAAAAGGATGCTGTGAACGCACGGCCAGGTCCCCGTCATGCCACATGTGTCCCTACCACGTCTCTTGGCCTAGAGGATGCCCTACAGGTGGCCACCGACTCCAGGCAGGGTACCTGCAGTGGCGGGCACACGCACATGGCCAGGCGATTCCATCCAAAAGACTACACGGCTTTGCTGGAGGAGGCGTGTCACTGGGGGTGAACTTTGAGGTTACAGAGGCTCAGTGTTTCTGTCACTCTCTGCTGCCTCTTGTAAAAGTTTACTTTTAGTTATGTATAAAATAACTGTTTTGTGCACTGTTGGTTGAGGGGCTGCCGAGGTCTTAGCATTTTTTATTGTCTGCAGATGTCGGATTTATGCGGGAGATGTTTGATTGCTAATGATCTGCTCGTACTATCAGTAGAACACCTGAGGAGTTCTGGATCAGTTAAAACATCTGAGCTGGGACGCTCAGGGTTCCACGTTCAGGACGGTGCTGGCTATGATGGTGGTTCCCTCTGCTGAGATCTGGAAGCGTTTGCACATATGAGAATGCCTCTTTGTCATCCTCGGTGAGCCTCCACAGCAATGTGAAACTACAGCTGCCTGTGGATCGGATCAGATTAAGATCTCAGCCATCACTCCAGTGTCATGTTTGCCTGCTTGCTGTCGTGTTCCCTGCCATACTGGTTATGGACTCACCCTCTGAAACTGTAAGTGTAAGCTCCCAATTAAATCCTTTTTTAAATAAGCTGCTTTGGTCATGGTCTTAACAGCAATAGAACAGTAACTAAGAAAAATTCTTCCTTCATGAACTACAAGATAATAATCAACATTACTTGAAATAATCCATTGACTTATAGTCAAGAGCTACAGGATGACTCAGCAAGTGAAGAGATACTTGCCACCAGTCCTGATAATTTATGCTTGATACTGGCACCCACATGGTAGAAGGAGACAATCAACTTCCGTAAGTTGTCCTCTGACCATGTGTGCTGTGGCATGTGTACATAAGTGGATACGTGTAAACGCATACTACATAAAACATTTTTCTAAAATCTACAACAGAAAATATTGAGGAAAGGAACAGGTGAACATGAGCATTTCCAAACTGGACAGAACTGGAAGAAGCAGCATGATCTAGCCAGTCAGCTTTGCCCCATCTGCGATGTCTGGGATGACAGCCCTGTTTGCTGCTCAGTACTAACACACTCACCAACACACTGTGCGATGCTTACATAACATGTCTAAGAAGGGTGAGTTTGAAAGCAAATATGCATGTGATGCTGTGCCAAAGACCCGGGAGATCAGAATGCTGTCACACAGCTCTCCCTACTCAGGGTCACGTGTTTCCGGTGTTTGTATACTCTTACAAGGCTACAGTTTTTTGTAAATCTTCCTTACAAGGCTTTTATTTTTTGAGTAGTGTCTCACAGGCTGGCCTTGAACTCACTGTGTAGCTGAGGATAACTGAGTTCTGGAATTACGGGTGCATCCCACCACACACAGTTCATCCAGTGCTGAGCCTGGAACCCAGAGTTTAGCTCAAGATAGGGAAAGCCTTCCCAAGTGAGCTCCATTCCCCACCCCACAGCACATTCATACTTTGAGAAATGATAATATTTACAAGTTTACTATTTTTACTATTTATTAATTTATTATTCATTTTATTAAATAAAGTTTTAATGATGCCCATCTTAGTCTAGTCCCCTGTTACTGAATACCAGAAACTGAGGAATTTATGTAGGAAAGATGTTTATTTAGCTGGCAATTCTGGAGGCTGAATCTTCCAAATTAGATGGCTATACTCCATGAGAGCCTTGTGCTGCAACATAACATGGCAAACAAAACAGACAGGAAAGCAAATGTTCACAGAAGAGAAACTGTTAGAGGAGGTATTCATTCATAACAGCCTCCTCTTAGGGAACTACCCCAGTCCTTGGTAAGCTACATCATTCCTGGGCATGGTGTACAGGTGATATAATCACCTTTAAAGGTCCTACCATTTTTCAAATTAGTTATGCAGGCAATCAAATTTCAACATAAGTGGTGGAGGGGGAAAACATGTCTAAACAGTAACAGTGCCTGTGACAGTCAACAGTCCACTCACTGATGAAATATTTTAGGATAACTCATGCTTTGTAGAATCCCCAACAAACAGCTTTGCGTTCTTGTTCTTACAACCTAAAGATTAGCATCTATCAGGAGTATTGATTTTTATCTTTGCACTAATGCTCAAAATTGATCATAGGTGCCATGTAGCTGAAAATTATTTCCATATTTCCAGAGAAGTCTGGAGGAAGGGCTGAGTAAGTGGGAGACATCCCACATGAGTAAAAGAGGGCAGAGCCCATGGTGTAGACTCTGGAGCAATATTAAAACCAATCACCAGAGAAAAAATTGTGACCCAGTTCTAACTTCCCTATGTCTTGTGTCCACCTGTCCATTAGAGCAGAAGTATCTGACATTATAACCTGGAACTTACCATGCATCCTCACTGGCATTTACATGAGTCTACTAGCTTAATCTCTCCCAACCAACCAATTAACCAACAAAGTAACCCAAGAAGTTTCCTGTCTTCCAGACAAATATTAGAGAGTTAATAACCTGCCCAAGGTTGACACTAAGAATGAAAGATTCAGGATTCATGATGCCATGGGTTTATACTTAATGTGACATGCTGCTTAACACTGAGCCCTGAACATTCAGAAAGACAGCTATATATAATTGGTACAAAGGAAACTAATCCTTTCCTCTTTGGGGATGGAGCGTGACATGCGTCAAATATAAAGCTTTTCTATAGCTGCCAGAGCATCTCTAGCACACTGTCTACTGGGATTTCTTGTTCCAGAAATGGATGATGCAGTTTCAGTCCAGGAAGCTCCCTTGAGTTACACAGGATGACAATCTGCCTCCCATAGAACTTTCCCACCCTGGATGGAAACACTTGTCCCATAGAAGCCTGATTTATTTACTGGCATAAACTGAGGTCCTAGCTCACAATATTTTGTGGCATTTTGGAGAAGCCCCCACATACTATCAAAGCAATCCTTGTAGCCAGTGAGCATGTATGAAGTCAACAAACAGCATTTGCTTATCCTGCTAGAGTAGATCCATGGCTTGATAACGTAAGTGCTAGAATGAGGGTATATTCATCCTCCCGTCTGTGGCCACTGAGATGGAAGGTTAGAGGAATGAATCTACAATGAAAGTCTACCTCAGAAAACTCTGACCATCAGAACCGCTACAATCTAGATCTTGACTGTCTTCCCATAACCGAGGGTTAAAGGCTCCAGAGCCAGCCTCGAATTCTTACAGTGATGTGCCACCTTGCCCAAAGCAAAGGAGCCTACTAGGCCTTGACTGGAACCCCTAAACTACAAGCACAAGTAACCTTTTTCTCTTATACACTGAATGTGGTGGGTGTTTTGTTATAGTGACAGAAAGTCAACTAAAGCAAACTAAACTCTCTCTTTTTTTTTTTTAGTACTTCATGCAACAAAAGCTGGTAGACACATGCTAGGAAAGAAGACATAGACTTGAAGGCTATTCTTTGAAGTTAATCACAGGGCACTTTGTTAACTAAAGGGCTGGCTCCCCTTGTGAATTTCACTTCACAGTGTAGAGCTACAGTCAGTCTATCTCGGTTCACTTTCTAGAATCTTTTATCTTTCTCCTCCTCAAAGTCCTTTATCCTCCTCTGTTATCAAAATTAATCCTCCTTAGGGGAGGTGCTTAAGAGGTCCAATTCTTCCCTGTGGGACTATTAGCAGTTCATAGTTGCTGCGTGTGTGTGTGTGGGGGGGGGGCATTATCTTTAGTTGTGTAGCCACTGGTAAGTTGCCCATGTTGCAGTACAAGGGTGACTGCTTGGGAGAAAGGGGGACTTCAACAGATAAGATTAAAGTTCATTCTATGCAGAAAAAAAAAAACTAGCAAAGATTAATCAGATACATAATTATTAATCTTTTCTTTTTGCTAGTGCTGGTGATGAACCTAGGTCTCATGCACGTAGTAGGTGCTTTACCCTTCCTTTCCACCCTGTGCATATATTTAGTATCTCCACTTGTCTTGACTCTCCAGCTTTTCTCTGGTTAGTGTTTTTTTTTTTTTTTTTCCTTTAATTCCGTATTGTTACCTCAACTTTCCTATTTTTCTAGTTAGCTGGCCTCATACGAGAGATCGTCCTACCTCAGCCTCCCTAGTGTGGTTATTACAGCTGTGTGCCACAACCCCTGGCTTCCCTTCTAAACCAGCTGCTCCCATTCCAAAAGGACATCTACGACTTGGTCCCTGTTTGCCTTTGGTTTCCAGCAGAGCGCCATGGGCAGTCTGCAGTCAGCACCGCTCTTGAACACTGCCCCCCAACTGCTTTGCTGAGCCCCACACTCTGGCTTCTCTCCTTTTGCATTTTCTGTTTTTGTTTCTCTTCTTGGACTTTCTTACTTTTTCTGACCCCTTCACAATAGATATCTTAATTCAAAATTCCATTTCCTGTCTTCCTGCTGTTGTTCTTTTACTTTCTTTCAGGCAGTTTGTTAACGATTTGTGCACAAATCCTTGTCTGTATTTTGGAATCACTTCCTTAATCAAGGGAACAGTTCTTTGTTGATTCTGTCCCAAGAGTCTTCAATATCAGCATCTTACAGTGAGCTTAAACTCAAGATTTGCAAGACCAAGAAAGCTCTTCTTTCCAGAACGATTGTCAAAAGCTTCCATTTTTATTTCATCAAATTCAGAATCCCCAAGTCATCCTATCATTCCTTCCACTAGTTACCAAGCACGGCTGAATCAACCTTCGAAATGTCCACGCTATCCTAGCCAAGGGCACATCAGCTCATCCTGGATTATGGAAGCAGACAACTTGCTGGCCTTCCCTGACCCCCGGCTGACTGTCTCTGCTCTCCCCTTCCTGCAATGGGACTAATGTTCTCTTAATTGACACTTCCTCTGGTTACTGTCTCTTCAATGGGCCTTTATCACACAACTATAAGCAGCAGGAGACCCGTGGTTAGTGCCATCCAAAGTTTTATTTTACAGATGAGGAAATGGAGGCTTAGTGGGAGTGTTTCACTCAAGGCAATGTTAATAGCCACAGAAGTAGGATTCAAAGCCAGGCTTCTTGCTATGAGACTAACGCACCCATTTTGTTAGATCTGTGTGTTGTACATATCACTTATTTTTTTTATCTTGTGAATTATTCTGCTCCATAAAAGAAAACACGCCTTCAAAGAAATGTCCTGTCACGGTCACGAGGAGATAACAACTATCACTGAATACAACTAGATGGTAATATTAAAATCAATACAAGGGGAGTACAGTATTCCTAATTCATGGGTAGATTCTTTCATCTTCCAGTGGTTCTCTTCTCAAAGTCTGTTTCTGTTTTTTTGTACAAAGGCAATTAACAAAATGATGGAGGATAGTACATTTTCATTAATATAATCAAAACCATCAAAAGGTGAATAATTTTTAATAAAATGATTCAGTGATCATTAATGTAGCATCCACATATTGAAAACAGATTCTACAGTGTTGTGGGGCTCCCACCAGAGAAGACCACTCAGATACAGTTTATGAGCAAATTAAGAATCTTTATTTCAGCCGGCTGGTGACTACACCTGGGTACTCAGGACCTGAGGGCAGTCCCAAGCCTTTCTCAAGGTCCATATTTAAGCAAGAAAACCACATTCTGGCCAGAAGGCCTACAGGTTCCTTTCCTGTAGACATAGATGTATGTGTTGATTTTATTTTATTTATTCTCAGGGGTTCATGGCACAGGACAGCTTATTCTTCGATAATTCAATCCTAGAGTGTTTCAGCCTCCATTCAATCTAATGTTAAGTCCAGACCTGGAAGGCTTCAGCCTCCGTGCAATCTAATATGTGAACGTAAACCTAGAACATTTCAACTTCTGACACTTACTGCTGACTAAGCTCATTTTGACTAGCTGTCTTCTGACCTCAGAACTGTACTGAAACTCTAACTCTTCTGATTGACTGATTCAACTCATTTGCTGTTCTGACTCAAACTCTTCTTCAAGCTGATTGGTTCAAACTGACCTTCTGAGCTGGCTGTTTCTGACTGAACTCTTCTGACTCTGGCTGACTCCTGAAACTTCTTTGACTGAATTGCTCTACGGTTCAGTAGATTCTACAGTTCTACAATTGCTCTACAAAAAGTCAATTTCAAACTCACTCTATTAGCTGACTCTTTCTTCCAAACCCACTCTCCTTCTGCTGAAGTGCCTCTGTGTCTTATATGACTTATATAATTATATATGACTTACATGATTCTCTAACTAACTGCCCACCTCTCTGAGCTGAGAGCCTGTTTTTACATTGTGAAAGTTGGGCATGTTCTCTTTCTGACTCACTCTACTAACTCTTGATGTGATTTATCACTTTGCCAGCTCTTCTCTCTGACCCATCTCAGACTTGGGATTAAAAGTATGTACTCACTCTGTACTTCACTCTGCCTGTGACTTTCTACTTCTCAGTTGACTAGCATGCTCTGCCTCAATCTCCTTCCATTTTCTCAATCTCTATTTCTTCTCTCTCTCTCTTTCTCTCTTGTTTCTCTCTCTCTTGTTTTTTTGGGACAGGGTCTCTCTGTTGTAACTTTGGCTGTCCTGGAACTCACTCTGTAGATCAGGCTGGCCTCAAACTCCCAGAGATCTACTTGCCTCTGCCTCCCGAATGCTGGGATTAAAGGTGTACACTACCGCTGCAGGGCTATCTCTTCTCTCTTAACTTGAACTGACTTGAACTCTGAACTGAGAACCATGAACTGAGAACTGTAACCTATTTCTGAACTGACTGCTTCCTTTTGCATCCCGAGATCTGGGATTAAAGGTGTGTGCCAACACTGCCTTCTGAATTTGGTTTAAAGATGTGTGCTACATTGGGATTAAAGGCATGGACTAATATTCTTTCTACCTTAGAGAAGCCATGCTGACAGATTAAAAGATTAAATGTTCCTCTACACCTTCCCACAGCTGCGTGTTAAACAGATAGTCACAAAAGCCAAAATGTTAGATTAGCAAAGATAGGGGTCAGTGAGAGGATCTCTGAGTCAGCACAGAACACACCCAGACACCAGATTCTTAGCACAAAGATGTGTTTATCCCAGAGAGACAGAAGGCAGGAGACAAGGAGAGCAGAGGGAGGAATAAGGGGAAGGGAAAAGGGATAATTGCCAATGAGGGACATAGGACTGCTTCTGGATAGGGTAGAGACAGACATAATGGCAGACTATAAAGGGTCCTAGGCAGGAAGGGGAGAAGGGGGAAGTACAGTTGGAGAAGGGTTGGGATGGTTGTGTCTGATTGGCTGGGAGGAGAACAAAGAAAACAAAGGAGAGGACATGTGGATGTTTTTGGAGAAAGGTGGGGGCTCTGTGAAGGGATTTCTGGGAGACAGGCACGTGTGTGTGTGTGTGTGTGTGTGTGTGTGTGTGTGTGTGTGTGTGTGTGTGTGTCTGTGAGAGAGAGAGCAAGAAAGAGAGAGAAAGAGAGAGGCTTGTTTTATATCTGGTTGTCTTTTTGTAACCCATCACCATTTTGGGGTTATGTGGGAGATGTACTAACAAGCTGATGATTGCAAAGAGGCCATGTCCTTGACTGTTTCCTTCCAGGAATTTTTTTCCTTAAGCTCTTAAGCCCTTGCAGTTAGTGGCACTTTTCTCAGCAATGCAAAGTTCACCCGAGGTAACAAAATAGAGCCACCATAGTCAACTTGTAGCCCTCGATACAGTAGCATTTGTTATACTGTTACATTGCAACCCAGGGCACTGAGCAGCCAGGCACGCGTTCTACCGCTACCCTCCCCAGACAGCCTGTCCTAAGCATCTCACGCTTGGAGGAACAACATTTCCTAATGTTTCCTTTTTGATACCACATTTATGTTTTCTGGGCCTTGGCATCTGATCACACCTAGTCCAAGTGTGCTCCCCCAAATTACTCATGTGGGTCTCTCTACGACAAGGACATAGTGTCCCTTTCAAGGCCTTGTGCTCACGCTCTTGCTTAGACATCTCACGGGTCCCTTCCTACCCAACCAGCACTATTTACAGAGCCCAGTCTACACTCTTGTTATGAACTCCAGGAGCATTTAAATTTTTTTAAAATTATTTTTAAAATATGTGTGGATATGTATACACAGGGGCAGATGCTCACAGAGGCCAGAGGTATCAGATTTCCCTGGAGTTGAAGTTATAGGCAGCTATAAGCCCCCAACATGGGTGCTAGGGACTAAATTCAAGTCCTGTGCAAGAGCAGTATTTGTTCTTAGTCACTGAGACATTATATACCCCTCTGAATGATCCAATCTTTACTGATTTAGCTTTTCCTAAAATTGCAGTGTAGTTTTAAGTTAAACTTTTTTTTTTTTTTAATTCTTGAGATGTATAACTCAGTAGTTACTTTGTGTTAATTTTACTCCCCTAATGACAATGTTTGATACATGAGGACAGCTATCAGTCTGGTTGTGGTTTTTGTTTTTGTTTTTTTTTTAACTCTTGAGACTGGGTATCTCTATGTAGTCCTGGTTGTCCTAGAACTCACCATGTAGACCAGGCTGTCCGCAGACTCACAGAGAGCATCCTGCCTCTGTCTCCCAATTGATGGAATTAAAGGTATCAAGCCTGACCCAGTGGACCTCAGCTGTGCTAGGCCCACAAGTGTGCTAGTTTAGTTGTGGCCATGGAGTCCTTGTTCAGCATGCCATGAATGTTCCATGCGAGCTCACCAATAGTTTAGAGAATTAAATCTTAATAGGAGCTGGGTAGGGGTGTGAACAGGAAAGAGTCTATGTGTTACATTTTCTGCATTAGACAAAATTTTTCATTGAAATGTTGAGAGCTTGCCTCAGTAAATCTTAAGAGAAGCTTAGGAGAAGCTACTAGTA
Source organism: Cricetomys ansorgei (assembly GCA_026225945.1). Classification (NCBI taxonomy): domain Eukaryota; kingdom Metazoa; phylum Chordata; class Mammalia; order Rodentia; family Nesomyidae; genus Cricetomys; species Cricetomys ansorgei. The sequence goes on from JAMJFZ010000020.1 coordinate 1,466,684, forward strand.
GTACTGAGCTGATCAAGAGTTTAGAAAAATTTATGGTAAAATACAACCGGAAAAAGAGTGATGACATTAAAATAGGTTCAAAGCATCTGGTTTTAGGTCAGATCTTTTTTTTTCCCCCGGTCTGGCAAAAAGCATATGAAGTAACGTTATCATCCTCTCCATTTTAAACTCTGGATCCATTTAACAGCATTTCCCTATCACCTCTTCCCTAACCATCAGAGTAAAGCCAGCAGAGATCTCGGAGATTACAGGCTATTTCATTTTGTAGGTAAAGAGGAAAAATGAAACTAGCAGAGGAGGATTTAGAGTCAGAGTGTTTGACCCATCCCCCTAACCCATAACCCCCTGGCGTGGCCTGCAGAGCTCTGCCCACCCTTTCTGCTCCGATCCCTAGTTCCCTAAATATGGTCATCTACATGATTCTTCGGTCCATTCTCTTTCTTGTATTAAAATAAGGGGTCCATTTATTTCTTTTTGCATTTTTATGTTAAATAGGCCTCTTAAAGATTTTTGATTGTGCTTTTAAACTCCAACCGAGCAGCCAGTGTCAGGGGAACAAATGTTCCTTTAAATGTGGCTTGAGACAAAAGACTACAGTTTTTTCTACTTCTGAAGAGAACTTCGTGTGCTCAGGTCCTTCCAGCATCTATGCCCCCATAAGCAAGGGCTGAGTTTTCCACAGCCATGTTCGGCTACTTAACTAGAAGCAGAGGTCTACTGTGCCTGTACTGTTACCAGAGAAGGTGGATGACTTACTACAGTGAACAAGAAACCTATTCACCAGAATTTATGGATTTTGTTCTTTTTAACCTAATGAGCACTGGAACATATTATCACCTATATCACCCTAGATTGCCCAATATTACTTCAATCCATTTTGAAACAGGTCCGAATTGTCATTTTTTTTTTTTTTTTTGTTGCTGGAGTAATGATTCAGTATTGACATGCCTTGAGTCTGTACAAATGGCTACAACCTCCTTGTATGAAGTCTGGTCAATAGAGCCCGATGCTCACATTAGGGATTTGGAAATCAATGTCGTTTTCCTGTTATTCTTTTATGATTAAATCAATTGAAGTTATTTACTCATAGCTAGAAAATATGGGTGATTGTCAACCCTCTGGCTTAGTGAATAGCTTTCTCACTACCGTTGCCCTGTAATGAGAAGGTACATGTTAGCTTCTGGGGTTGACGAAAACCTGTTCATGTATAGCAGCAATTTGAGATGCAGAAAGTGTCTATTATTAAAGGCTAAGAGTGTTGAATGCCAAAGGGCATCTTTATCATTTGGCATTGCATTAACATTGACAAAGGAGGGAAACACACTCAGAAAACTTACCATTGGTCAGACAGTGCTTGATTACAGAAGCCAGGCCAGGCAGTAACCAATGGGTGCTCTTGCACTACCTCTCCTGTGTATACTGCTTTGCAGGGGCCCTCGATGAAGACAGTAGACACGCCAACTGAGCAGAATGGATGGGACCTATTTGTTGATGGCTTTTTTCCCTTTAGCTTGTGGTGAGTGACCTACAGTGTTTTGATGTGACAGTAAATAATGGCTTGTATAGCACAGACTGCACCTAATGCATTTGGATGCAAGCTGGTGTAAAGGTAAAAGCTATTAGAACTGGCAGTAGAGAAGGCTACAGAGCAGGAAGAGGCAGAACTGGCAGTAGAGAAGGCTACAGAGCAGGAAGAGGCAGAACTGGCAGTAGAGAAGGCTACAGAGCAGGAAGAGGCCACATGGAAGGAAAACGCACCTCCACTGGACAATGCCTTTGCTCCTGTGCTCTCTATCTGGAGTGAGTAATGAAGCGCTGTTTGATTTTAGACTGGTCTGAGCAACCAGCTGCACTGGACCGTGATGGCCAAGGCCTTTAGAGACACTTAAGCTCTATTTTTTTCTCTATTGATGAAAATGGTATGGAAACAAACTCAAGCGGTTTGAGCCAGCTTTCTCTAAATTGTTCTTAATTTCTTTAACTTCTTTCCTCTGTAAAACCTGCTTAGAGGAGAACAATAAGGAAAATTATGAGATAATCCATAGTTTTAAGATGGAGGTCTTGCTCAGCTGGAGTGCTAGGAATAGGTTCACCTAGGTGGAGGAGGCTACACTTCCCTCCTGTACCAGGGTCTTTCCGAAAAGTTCACAAGCCATGCAGCCTGTGCTTGGCATTTCAGAACACTGGCATGCACTGTCACACAGGAGTAGAAAAGGAAACAGGTTTGATGACTCGGCCCTGGCCTCCTGCCTTGCTTCTCGGGGGAACCTGGTTCTGGAAGCAAAGGTGGTGGTTTCCTCTGAAACTTCGAGATATTCACCCAGTCTACTAGGTGAGTTTCGGACCAGTAAGATTCTCTGTCTCAAAATTAACAACAAACAACCCCAAACAAACAAATAACAAAAAAAAAAAGAGAAGGAAGGGAAAAAAAAAAAGAAAATAAAAAACCCTGAGAGCGATTGCAGGATGTACATAACATGCTGCTCAGAACAGTGTGTGGTGAGCTTCAGATAGGTGCTAGCAATTCTTTTCATTTTTCCCTCCTCCCCGTCTCTCTTTCGAGACAAGGTGTTACATATCCCATGCTGGCCTCAACTTACTTTGTAACTGAGAATGAGCATTAAACTTCTGATCTTCCTGCCTCTGCCACCTGAATGCTGGGATTACAGGCAAGTGCCACCATGCCTGGCTGGAGTGGTCACTGTCACAGGCTGTAGGTGAGTGGGAGGAAGCCTGCTTCTGCACCCTTCCCTGCAGGTGCTGAATGTTTGTGCTGAGGCTCTCTTAGCAGAAAAGAACACAGAAAGGGAAGGAGGGTAGCTCCTGCTTGTGTCACCTAGGCAAAGCTGAGCTCAATGCTCAACAGTTTGGGATTAAAGTATTATTAGGGCAGTGGCTTTGGTGGCAGCCCCAGCTAAACAGAGGGGCACCCAGGGTGAGCTTCTTATAGCAGTACTAATGGCAACAGTGAGCTATGGCCTCCTAGCCATGGCTCGGAAAGGGAGGCAGAGTAGATGGCAGTGAAGTCATGGGTGCACACAAGATGCCATTTGGGATGTCCAAAAAACTTGCATAGGAGAGGAGGTAACTCAAAGGGTGGGCTGGATCAAGGTTTTAAAATAACAGAGATGTGGGCTAAAGATCTAGTTAAGTCTGTGATTCAATGACAAGAGAATACATGGGAACCACCCACCAGAAGGCCCAGGGGTGTTAAGTGTTGCTAGTTCCTTGGGGTTATTTGAGTCCTGGAGAGTGAACTCTACCAGGATAAGTCACTGGTCCAAGGGTTTGAAGCAATTGATCTGTTTGTTAGAACTGCTTGTCAGAATGTTTAGGAGAGAATTAAGCATAATGTAGTCTTTTAGAGCTTTCAGAGAGTGTCAATTTTTATTCTGTCCCTAGGAAGAAATCAGGAAAAAGGAGGGGCCCTGGAGAATAATCTTTAATTCTTCTACAGTAGCTTGAGAATTTCCAAAAGTGTGGCTTTTTCCTAGAAAAAGATGGGGTAGCTGTTGGCAGATATAGCAGGATCCTTGTTCATAATGCCAGTTTCCTCTGGCCAGAGCTTAAACATGTCTCTGTGCTAAGTGACCACTCCAGGACAAGGCATCAAGGAAGATCATTCAGCAAACAGAGGAGAGAAGACAGCTCTAGCTGGCCCAGGCCAAGGGCTGATATCAGACTTTGGAAAGGACAAAAGAAGGTCATCTGAGAATAGTCTTGTCAACTTGACAGGATATGGAGTTACCTAGGAGACTATGCTCCAGGCACACCTGTGAGGAATTATTTTGATTAGGTTAGTTGAGGAGGCAAGACTCACCCACCATGGGTGGCACCATTCCCTGGGCTGAGATCCTGTACTACACAAAAAGGAGAGAATGAGCCGAGCACAAGCGTTCATTGCTCTCTGCATCTGGACCATGGATGCCACGTGACCGGATGCTTCAACCTCTTGAGGCTGTGACTTTCCCACCATACTGAACTATGACTTTAAACTGTAAAGCAAAATAAGCAAAAAACAAACAAACAAACAAAAACAAAACAAAACAAAACAAAACAAAAAAACCCATTACTTTTGTCGGGATATTTTTTCATGGGAACAGGAAAAGTAAACAATACAGGTGTATTAACAGATGTAAAAAGAGGAAGAGGTGACAGAAATTCAAGGATGTGATAAGCTTTGCAGATGTTTCCTTAAGACTTAGCAGAAGTCAGAAAGCTGAGTCTCCTCACAAGTGAAGGAAAACCCTGTTTCATAAAGGGCTGCATCATTCAGATAGTGCAATATTCAGATAGTGCCTTAGTGGATAGGTCCTGTTTGTTTTATCTGTAGGAAACTGCTCTGTGCATTCTTCTTACAGGAGACAGTCACTACCTTTAAAGAGAAGTCTCAGAACTCCTTACCAGTCCTTCAGTGATTGCAATGACTAGCCATCCTCAGAGGATAAGCCATCATATTCAGAAGTCACTGAAATTAGAAGCCCTCAGAGCCCTCAGAGTCAAAAATATGAAGCAGGCATACTTCTTGATAGGTTTTATTGAAACAAAAAGCAGTCTCTTCATAAAAGACAACACGCCAATGTATTAGTTATTAAAAGTTATTAGTTATTTGGACTATGGTTCTAGAGGTTTAGAGACCATAATGATAGTACAGCAGGCAGCAGGGAGCAGGCAGCAGGCAGCAGGCAGCAGGCAGCAGGCAGCAGGCAGCAGGCATGGTGACTGGAGGAGGGAGATAGAACTGAGACCTCAGATCTCAGTGATAAATCATGAAGCAGAGAGATTGGACTAGAAATGACATGAGGTTTTTACTCTCAATGCCACCAACAGAGACATACTTCTAGAAGCATGGCCATACCTACTAAGCCTCCCCCAACAGCACCACCAACTGGGGACCAAGTATTCAAATACTGGAACCTATGAGGGGCATTTCTCATTCAAACCATTACAGCCAAGAGTGAATATTAACACTATCTGGAAGGATGACAGATGCAAATGGAACTGCACATAGAAAAATGTTCTCAGGGAAAAGATGGCAAAATTGAGGATGGCTTTTAACAAAAGAGGGAGAAATAGAGGTCTCATTATACCAGGTAATCTCCAAAACTTATGCCTGACTTGACTGTTTTCCATTAACATCCAGGATCTCTCAATAAAGAATAAGGGCAGTAAGCCAAATAAGAACAGGAGCTGCCCACCATGGCTTTATGAAACCCAGAGACCCTACTACGAAGTCCATTCAAAGGCACAAATGTGCCTGCAGAATCCACATGCCCCTTTAGCCATGTCTCAATCTCTGCTCTTCTTGACGAAATCAGCTGCCAGCCAGATTGACCTGACAAACAGGAACTTTCTGCAGCTAGAAGATGGTTTCCTCATATCAGAATTTGAAATTGTATTCAGGGAGCAGGAGGATAGAGGGAACATGCATAAAACTGCCCTCCTGGAGAGGTAAAATGCCAGGAGAAGCTACAAATCCATAAAGCCACTCACGGTGGCCCCGGAGATTTGCAGATAGAGACAGTCACCCAATAAAAAAAGGTGGAAACCAGCTAGTACCTAGGAGACACCAAGCTGAAAATTTGAACATTACATAACATGGGCGCATGGCTGTATGGAAGGGCAAAGAACCATAGTGGTCTGGTATCATCCTCAGAGGCAATCTTCTGTGGAAGGATTGATGGCTGTGAATCTGTAGTTGAGGAAGATGGCTGCGCATCTCACTCAGGATGATCAGTGAAACCACATCACCACCATTGCTCTGGCTTCCTTCTCATTTATTCTCCTCTTGTACTCTGGGTACTGGAACTTACAAAGCCAGAGATAGAAAAATCTATGGGTACACACTCCTCCACTCCTGCATCCAAGCAGAGAATACATTCCTATCTTATCTGTGGTTTCTGTGGAAATGTATGAGGCACACGGAAAGGACTAGCCTGCTTCCCTCTCTCTCTTCCATTTTCTGTCTCTCTTGCAGTAAATGTTTACCATGCAGTGAGAGCTACCTGGTCAGACATAGATTCTAGAGGCTTACAGCCCAGGCATAGAGATTAGACACTGCACAAATAATGTCGTTCCAACACCCAAAGTGGTAACAGCTATACATAATGTCCAAATGGTGCCAAGGTTTTTGAGCTCAGGGTCCCCGTCTGTATGCATTCAGGTCAATTTTCAGCTCTTGTTCAGCTACCCAGGAATCCATTTAGTGTAAAGCCAGGTAAAATAATGTAATGGCTCCATTATGCTCTGAAAATTGTTGAATCTCATTTGGTCACTTATAGAATTGAAAAACATATAACAAAGCCATAAAAATGGTAGATCTCCTTCTTGAGACATTCTGTGCAGGGTGGTGTGGTACCTAGGATGCTCTTGCTTGTTCTTCCCTTCCCTTCCTTTTCCTTCCCCTCCCCTCCCCTCCCCTCCCCTCCCCTCCCCTCCCCTCCCCTCCCCTCTCCTCTCCTCTCCTCTTCTCTCTTTTCCTCTCATCTTCTCTCCTCTTCTTTTTTCTTTTCTTTTTCTCCTGCACATAGTCTGTTACCTGGATCTTTATTAGTGCATGTGATCCAGGATGCAGGATTCAGGGCTGAGGATCCAAGAGAAATGGTGCATCCTTGAAGAAGCTTCCATACCTAAAGAATAGCATTAGCCCTGGCCCACATGCCTCTTTACTCAGCTAGGGTGAGGGATCATTTACTGCAACCCATTTGGTGTGATTGCTAACGCAACATGCAAGGGTTGGGGAGCAGTACTAGGGGCATGACCATAAAGATTTGGACACACCTCAGTTTTGTGTTCTGCTCACAATCTAAATTCTTAATATGATTTGAAAAAGAAAGTGACTGTGCCAATGTTGTTCCCACATGACCAGGCACTCTTGCTTTGTCAGGGCATGGTGCCATTCCCCCCTCCTTATTTGGTTAGCAGAGGAGTGGGACTCTCTTGGCTGAAAGAGAGAGCTATAGAAACTGGACTTCCTTGATCTAACACATGTCCATTAAGAGGGACTGGAGGAATCTGTGTGCTTACCCATACATACATTTCTAGGAGCAAATTGCTTATAAGGCGTATGAGAGTTAAAAGTGTGTTTAAGGTGGCTGAAGAGTCCAAACCTTTGTCAGCTTGCATAGCCACAGTTTGTGATATGCAAGCTAGCAGCCTCCATGTTCCTACTCAGGCTCTGACTCTCCAGCTTTGTTCTTATAAGGACTGTGTGATTACAGTTGGTCCCTCAGGTAATCCAAGATCCCCTCTCTGTGTCACGATCCCCATCTGCAAAGTCCCTCTATGTATAATACATACAGATTCTAAGGATTAAGATAGGAATATCATTAGAGAGCATAATTTAACCTCAGTATTTTTGTTTCAGTAATATTTCTCTTTACATGTAGTGGTCTCAGAGGCTTTGTTTCAATTTAAGTTTTATTACAAAATATTTTATCTAATCTAGAAATTAACCATTCGCTCTAGGAATATACTACACTGGTAGTATGTCCGTATTTCTCTCTGTGTCTCCCATTACCTCCTTCCTTCCCTTACCCCATCCTCCCATTCATTCCAAGAAAAACTGAGAAAAAAGCCACCAATACCACCACATGGTATGGTATCAGATACAATTATCTCAAAAAGTATTATATTATTCTTTATACAAATATTTACATATATCTTTATATGTATATACATATGCTTATGTATAATTATATAAACATGTAATTTATGGCATTATTTTAATTAGTGCTGATAATTGAAAATATAGAAATACATCATCAGGTTTTTAAATATTTATTTATTGATTGATTGATTGATTTATTGTTTTGGTGTTTTGTTTGATTTTTGAGCTCTGGCTGTTATGAAACTCATTATGTACACTAGTCTGGCCTCTAACTAAGAAGAGAGATCAGCCTGTCTCTGCCTCCCAAGAGCTAGGATTAAAGGTGTGTGCCACTACTCCCAGTTGAAAAATATATCATCAGGTTTATAAGTCAATTGTATGGTATAAAATTTCTGTGCCCTCAAGTTCATCATATCCACTTTTAAAATTTCACTAAAATAGCAGATGGACAATCTGAGGTAGAGAAATAATATCTTTGACCCTTTGAATATAAAATATGATGTATAAACCAGCATTTTGGAAGCACAATATAATTTTATGCTTTGTAAGAAAAACAGTGATTGACTACTGTATTCAGTGGTGTCAAGTTTCAGTCAAGAGTTCATGTTATGGTTGTGTGTCAGGTCCCTTAAAGAGGATGCGTCATGGAAATTGTGATAGGTTCTTAACTTCAGCGATGCTTCTTGGTGTGGATATAATAAATGTGTGGAGCTAGTTCATAAAACACTCCCAATTTACCCTAGAAACTCATGAGTAATATGAGGAGTCATTAAATAGCCATGTCTTTTGAGTTTCCTTGGGAAGACATACAGGAAGATGGGTCCATGCTTATCCTTGATTCAGCTCCATGACACGGAATCGCAGGTTCAAGCAGAAAAGCAGGAAAACTTCACCCTTCAGCAGCATGGAGTCTCATGTGTATCTTCTAGTGATCCCCAGTCAGTCTATCTCATAACAAAGCCAGTACCCTCAGAGGAGGAGACACAGCTAGGTGTAGTGGTACACTGCTGCAGTAGAGCACCAAAGAAGGACAAGGAGGCATAATCATAGGTTCAAAAGCTTCCAGAGCTCAACAGAGGGAACCACTATCATGGCAAGAGCCATACTGGGCAGTGGAACCTTGAGCACTTCAGCTCAAGTGTTTTTATTGATACAAACCTCTTTAGGTGTTCTATTGATAGCATATGTAGATCATTGGCAACCAACCCCCCCATACACACACACACATAAATTCAACACCTGCAGACAATACAAATCCCAAGGCCTAGGCAGCCCTTTTCCCAATAGTGCACAAAACAATTATTTTATACATAACTAAAAATAAACTTCTACAGCAGCTAGGGATCATAATGGATGATGCTCCTCATTGGCGGGGGGGGGGCAGTTTGAGTGACAGAAAGCTACAGAGGACCAATGAGAAGGAAACTGTAGTACTGGGAGACAGTGAAGGTCCAGAAAGCACCAATATACCCAAAGGTATGTGCCAGAGTCGCAAGCTCCATTTCCTGCCTCTGAGGAGATAAGAAATAGGGTAGCTTGATTCTGTCAGAGATCTGTGTGTTACATCACGTGCAAAAGAGACAAATTCAGGTCAAATTCAGAACTGGAGGGCTGTAGAAATCAGTAGAGGTCATTTTTTTTTTTTTTTTTAGGAAATGACTAAACTTTCTCAGTAGATAGAGAACATGGGATATTTGGTGACAAATACATAACCCTGGGTCAGTTCTGCAGAATAAGTTCTCTGGTGTGCTGAGAACAGGAAAGAAATTTGATATAAGGCCAGCACGCAGCAGGGAGGGAGCATTTAGCTCCAGCTTTGGTGCGCATGGGCCAGAGAGAAGCTTGCCAACGTGCAGATTTAGATCCAGATCTGGGGCAGGGTCTGACTGCTTGCATGCACGGGGACACTGACGTGCCTATAGACCATCTGTGAGGAGCAAGAATTTGAAGAACTCTTAAGATGCTTACGACTCTGAGAGGAGGTGTACAGACTTTTTCAAACGTTCCTGTCCTAATGGGGAGTGGGGCCATTTAGTAGTTCTGTCCCCCTACTTCTCCTCTTTGGTTTAGAGCCCATTTTCTCTAATGTCTCAGATTAATCTTGGGTGCTTATCACAGGATGTACACTAATGACCCGTTGGCTATGTGCTATGTGTGTCTGTGTGTGTGTGTGTGTGTGTGTGTGTGTGTGTATATATATATTCCCCATCTTCTTAAACTCAATATGATTTGAACTGTATTCATCATATTCTTTCCTACACCTGCTGCCAATATTGGACTTCCGATAACACTGCCAACCTTTAAGTACCCTAAGCACCTTTAAGTATCGCAATTCTACCTTCCTCCAGACATTTTTCAAACAATGTCATGCTTTCTGCAGCCAGCATCTTCTATGACTTTGCAATATTCTCCAGTAACATATGTGATCACATTGGCTATCCCCTTTACCATCCTGCTGCCCAGGTTAGCCCTCATACTCAGTTGGGGCCATACTTCATAAAATATAACTCTGGCCATGTCCTTCCCTGGTTCAAAGATCCCAGGGATGACTCTTCATTATCACATATTTGCTGTTTATTAAAGATTTGCTGTGGTCCCATCTGAACTGTTTTTCTACACTTTCTTCAAATACTCTATCAACTTATATTCCAGCCAAATCCATCTATTTGGGATAATTTGTACTTTTCTACTTCTGAACTTTTAAAAGAAATCGTGGTGGGAAACACTGAACATAAAATTTGTCAATTTAAACTGGGCATGATGGTGCATACCTTCAATCCCAGAACTCAGGAGGCAGAGGCAGGCAGATCTCTGTGAGTCAAGGCCAGACTGTGTACATAGTGAGTTCCAGGACAGCCAGGACTACGTGGAGAGACCTTGTCTCAAAAACAAAACAAAACAATAACAATAACAACAACAAAAAAGAATTTGCCAATCTAATGGTTTTGAGTTGACTGTTTAGTTGCATTAAATATATTCATTATTATGCAGCCATCACCAGAACACTTCTCATCCCCTCAAAGTGAGATTCTTTATCCATCAGACTCTTCTGTTTCCCATCTCCAGCCCTGGAAACCATTTTACTTCCTGTCTGCATGAATTTGACTCATTGAGTTTACTTCTGTTGGGAAATTACATAATATCGATCCTTTACAGCTACCTTTTACACTCAGCATTGTGCTCTTAATGTTTACCCATGTTGTGTCATATCCCAGGATAGCCTTCTTTCTAAGATTGACTCTTCTGTTGTGTGTACCGTGAAAGGTGTGGACACACACTGTTTCAACATTTTGGCTATTCTTAAATGATGGAGCTATGATGTACGCATCATTTCCCTATTGCAAGGACAGCCTTTCTCCTCTCCATTGATTAGAATTCTACCAAAAGTCCTGGTTGCAATAACTTTTCATGTAAAGGCTGTCCTAGATCCTCAGCCCTCTCCTAGCTTGTAATCATGAGCATGCTCATTTGGCGCTTACCTTATGGGTATTTAGTTTGTTTTCTTGCAAGAAGAAGGACATAAGCCTTCTGAGGCAAGATGCAGTGGATTATTCCTCTTTTTGTTTATTTGATTAGTGGGTTGCCATAGGACTTGGTTTAATGACTTTTCCAGGATAAGATGTTATTAAGAAATTTTATTCAAATTATCATGATGAGAAGGAATAGAGACAAAAACATGGAAAACTAACAGAGACGGATTTCTCATTAGTTAAATCAGAATATCTATTAAGTCCATAGCAACAAAAATTCTCCCATTTAAACTTTCCTAGCTATCAGATCTTTTAAAATATGCATCATCACAGAATAAACAATTGCAGAAAGTCTATATGTAGCATAGATATTCCTGGGCTCAGAAATGGTTATGTGAGTTACTCAATGTTACGTAGCTGCTGAGTACTGAGCCCTGGACCAGAACACGGTCCCTGTTTGTCTTTCCATCCCCAGCCAGTCAGAACCGATGTGGCTGGGGGTTGATGGCAGACCCTAAAGAGCAATTCACTCATTATCCTTTATGGTTTCTTCTTACCTGTGTTATCCCTGTTTTATTCTCTTATGGATACACAGAACACAGAACCTCAAATCTAGCCTGAGAATTTAAATTGGTTTTGACAAGCTCATAATGAGGCTTAGAATAAGCCAAATGAAAATTCAATATGGATGAGCATAGCTCAGCAAATTGCAGAAAAAAGCTGCAGAGAATAGAGAATATTATGCACAGCAGGGAAACATTTAGGAGCCTGCTGAACACGGGCTGAACATGGGCTATAGTGCAAAAAGTTGAAGCAACAGTAACAAATTGATTGTGATAGGAGATCATAAAAGAAATATAATGTGAATGACCTATATTGTAATTCTTCACACACATACCAGCCAAAGTGAAATGAGCCATTATCAAGGAAGTGGGTTTTTTTTTTTCTCCTGATATTGGAGATTTATGATTTGTGGATGTACGACTCAAGACGATAACCATAAATTTATCCATTCATTTAGTTAAGGATGTGTTAAATACCCATCAACCAAGTATTGCAACAGGACAGAGAAAAGCACAGTTTCTATCTGAAAAAAATCTAAAGGGTGGCATCAGAAACATTGATGACTAATAAAACTGAAAGAGCTACACACACAAAATCCTCAAGAGAACGAAGATACTTAACCCCCATTCAGGGCCTAGGTTTGGTCAGAGAAGCTGTCTTCTGGGAGTCGCAGCTGTCTGAACTGGGAGTTATCAGGGAGGAAAGGGATAAGGTGCCCTTTCCTGTGCTTAAAGCCACGTGAGCCAACCAGGAAGAAAGGAGTAAACATGGTTGGACGTAGTGGGAGAGGAGCATGGCTACCACATACACTGAACCTGGGAAGGCTGATGAGGAGGGTGAGCGATGAACCTATTGAAAAGCTATGCATTTTAATTGATCTATTGATAAGCAACATGTATTAACTGTTTGGGCAACTGAATGACAGTTTCTAAAAAAAAACCACAAAAACCAAAAAAAAAAAAAAATAGCATAAAACATAATAGAAGTCAAGATACTTGAACTTGAGAACAGCTAGCCTCCGTACATAATTTGATAAGAATGCTTCAGACCTGTTGTCGATGTTCCCTCATAAAACATCAGACACAAATCAAGAGAAACTAACATAAGGAAAACTTGAATTCTATGCAAGAAATAATGTGCTGGCAGGGCATAAGCCACTAGCCAAACAGCTTGACTCTAATTCTTCCTGGAAGAGCCTTGGAAATATGACCTCATCCTCAGCTGGTTCTGGAGCAAGCTAGGCACAGTGTTGTCTAAGCATGGATTGGTTAGAGCCTTGGTTCCAGTGTGGGGAGCATCATCTTCCTACCAGGATGCCAGGACCATTCTGGATGCAAGTTCAGGGTTAACATAACTTATTTCTCCCTGCTGCCTCCTGACTGATGTAATTATAATGTTACTCTTTTGACTGCTTTCAAGGTAACCTTTTCTGCCCTTTCTATGTATTCAAGATAGTTGGCAAGTGCTGCTTGTGTTGCCCGTATTGCTTTGTAGTTGGCCTTGAGGGTGGGAGAGGGTAGGAGGGATGGGAAAGAAGACATTTAAAGAAAGCTGTTTGCTGTGCTCCCTCCAGGCACCCTTTGGTTGACCTCCCTCATTACCTTTATAAACATTCTGTTTCTTCCCTGGAGCTAGCCTTCTGTATGGAGAACTGAGTGGTAGGGCTGCCAATCCACCCATTGGAAGTTCCTGGTAGGACTGCTAGGTAGAACCTTTAGTGTTTCCCATTCACAAACCCTCAGCCCACTGGAGGAAAACCTTCCACTTTGCAGAAAGGCTCAGCATAGTTAGAGCCAGTGCCTAGAACACACAATCTGATTTTCATGGTCAAAGGCCATTTTTCATAGAGAATCGTGCTTCACACCTCTGCGAAGGCTGATAGATACCCAGAGCCAGTTTGCTTTGCTTGGTGGCAGCCTCCTTTTGCTGAGTAGCAGCAGCAGGAGTCAGGAAAATATGTACAGGGCGACCGCAGCCAGGATTTGCTAATAGAGACAATACCTTGCCCCAGAGGCTGTTTTCAGCTGCAGCCTGAAGCACACACGTTGAGAATGTATCACACGGAACTGTCAGTCAGTACTGGAGCCAGAAAATTGTTGTTTCAAATGTTACAGTACAGGAAAATCGCCTCTCTGCACTTGCTGCCAAAAAAATGACAGCTTAATTTATGCCACACTGAAGCTACATTACAGAGCCATTCAGCTTGGCAGTTAAGTACGCTCCACGCTCACATCTTCCTCCTGTGCAAGTGTACTGGGGAGAAATACACAGTGGCTATAATAAGGACAATTGGCCGCAGGGTTTGCCATGTCAGTGGAACTAAATGCAAGTGAAACAGTATCAGCAATAAAATACATCACCCCCACCTAATTTGCAAAGCCCACTTCTGCTCTGTACTTACAAATCCCCAGGAAGGCTCGCTGCAACATTGTTATGCATGGGATAGATTAGGGAGAAAAGTGCTGGTGTCAACCCCTGGGGTTTTATGGAGAGGGGAGGTGCCACAGCATTACGGGTGACTTTGAAAATTATGTCAGTATCCTTGATGCAGACCTTCAGAACTTGGCCATGTTGCCCTTCCCCGGAATGAAAAACCTGACAGTATTACACTGTAGCCAAGAATCCGTGTTTTTCATCTAGATAGACATTAGAGTACAAATGATAGATACACTAGTCTGTTTCAAAAAGATAATCCAAGTAATTGTCATCAAGGTTGCATTCCACACTTATTTCTGTGTACACACACACACACACACACACACACACACACACTTGAATACAAACAATACATTCTCTAAAAGTTAGAGATTAACTGGGATGCTCTTTTCTTCACATTCTCAGCTGTGACACCTCCCTTGTCACACTTAAATCCTAACATTCCCAGAGCCTAATTTATACTGGCATTTCAAAGGACTGCCCAGGCTTTCCTTGTGCACAGATGCTTAATGCAAAGGAGGCCACCTTTAAGGGTCCCTTTCATGAGCACCCTCCTACCCAGAGTGGCCACAGAGAGCTGCAACACGAACTGAGCTCCAGCGTATTTGCCAAGAAGAGATTTATGAGTAATTTACAAAATCTTTATAAGGCAGCCTTTATAAAATATCACAGTCCTGAGAAAGCAGGTCTGCTATGGCTAGCTGCTTCCATAGAGCAAGCCATTCTTAACCAAACAAGCAGCCCTCAAAAGAGAGCAAATACATTTGCAATGGCTGTTGATGTGCTGTAAATCATCCTCAATAAAACAATGCACAGAAATAAATGATACATATCTATTTAATAATCCATTACCCAAAATAAACACTCTACCTTAGAATACAGCGAATGTGCTTACACTGGCTGTTAATGTGTGAGAGATTTGTAAAGCTGGGTACTGGTGCTGGGCTTGTGACCTGTGTGCTCAGGATAGATTAATATCTCCTCATAAATCACCAATAGAAATGCCTTAAGCTCAAATCACCAACTAAAACCTTCCCGAGGATCCATGACCATGCTCACCCAAGCTTTTCTGGGTGGTTTTGTCATCAGAGCATTGATTTAGTGTGGATCTTATCTGGGGTGAGGGCTACTAAACTATGCAAAGAAAGAGTTAAGCAGACAGATCTCTCAGCTCCAGGAGTTTAGTGTAGTAGGTGGGCCACTGTGAGGCACATCAGAATCTGTCTAATAAAAACACACACTTTCTTGTGTGTGCTTGCTTGTAGTCCTGGAGATCAGGTTGCCCTGAAAATGCTAGAAAAGGATCTATCACTGAGCAACATCCCCAGCCTGTGCCTAATGCTTTAAGCAAGAGAGAGGATATGGAGTTACTCTGACAAATTGATGTTTTTTCCAATGTAAATAGACTTACCAGACTGTTTTCCCTCCAGAAACTGTAATTGGGGTCCCTCTACCCCATCCCTTTCTGAGTATCCCTAGCTCAGCTCTGGGTTCTGCTGCTCATACCAGCTCTGTGCCCCTGCCTGCTGCAGGTCATCCCCCAGAGGACAAAATTGTAATAGAAAGTCTTTCCAGCTCCCAAACACCTAGATTTCTGGACGTTCTGTTTTCTTTACTATTCAGATGAATAATTTTTCTTCTGTCCATGTCTTTTGTATTCTTCTTTCCCATTTTTGTCTTATTTGTTTATTTACTTGGTTGTTTATTTTAATTCTAAAAAGTAAGGCTTTTTTCTAACACTTAGGCCTCATGAATGGAATCTTAGTAGGGTGACTCTGATCATAATTTGAGAATAGGTTATATCTGGTTTATCATTTGAATATTCCTATCTCACAGAGCAAACCACGGCTTTTGTTTCCTTTTGCCATCCCCAGCCCAGCACAAGAGAATCAGCAGTGAGAGGCCTCTGGCCAATGATGATCCCTGCAGGTTACCTGCAGGCTACTACTCAGTCTTGCCTGTAATCTGGGCCTGCTTGTCCCTGAACTTCAGTCTACAGTTGAATGACAAGTGCAGTCTGTCTGATTAATTGACAGCTCTATAAACCCTCCCTACACCCCTGTGTCATGTGAGACATTCCCAGTTTATGTGCCCAGGTTTTTAATCCTCCTTAATTGGAACATGTCCGTTGCTGTGATGTCTTAACAAGCTGGATTGAGAATCTTCCTGGTAATCAATGCCCAATCTACAGCCCTCCACCTTCTACCAAGTCACAGGGAATTTGTTAGCATTTGGTAAATTTTTCCCTTAAGCCTTCATCAACCCATGAAGAAGAAGACCACGCTGCAAAAGCAAATTGTGTTGTCCCACAAGAATGAATTAAAACTGCCATGGGCCAAGCCTATGCCAAGCATCAGAAACTCTAGTTTCTTTTGCTTCAAAGAATGTCAGTGTCACTGGCTCTATAGACACCTTTTCAGTTTTAATGAGAGTCTGAGTTTTGATGTATTTCTTAGAAAACAGCATGTAACTCATTTTCCCATCAACAATAGAGTACATATGTCTTTGGATTTGAGACTATACCTGGCCCTTGGTCTTCACAGAGAGTAGCAAAGCGTGGTTATCGCTCCGTTAAAGTCTCAATATCAGAGTTTTTCACTGAATTGTCTTGATATGAACGCAGGCCTCTATCTCTTTAAGATTGACAGTTCCTGACACTGTGGAGACAACAGGTGTAATTCCTATCAATTATCATGGCAAGACACACAGCTTATGTGCCAGCTGGGCCACCTGCCCGGCTCTCTGATGCCTCCCCTCCTGCTGGCCTCTGCATGACTTCCCAATTTTACTCTGAAAAAGCACCTTCTTTGATCTTTACCTGAACTATTTTTTTTCTTTTAACTTGAGAAGTTAACTTTTCTTTTTTAACTTCTGAAGAGGAAAGCAATCTCAGAAAGACGTCTTTCTAAAATATCTAGTATCTCATGAAACAGAGAAATGGATGTTGACATTGAGAATCTGGTGAAAGTGGATTTTGACACACAACAACAAGGACTTAGCCAAGCGATTGGCATGTTAGAGAGTGGAGGTCCACAGAGACTCCTGCCCACAAGGGGAACCCAACACAATTCACCGGCAAGAAGCTCAAAGGCTTCACTTTGGAGGGATCACTCAGACTTGGCACCCCAAGAGAATGCTTATATGTCAGAGTATGTTTGTATTTTGGGCACTTTTCAAGTCCTTGTGTTGGGTGGGAAATCACTCAAGAAGGCACTGAGAGATACTTATGGGCAAACAAAAGCAATTTATTGCCACAGAATGCAGACTAACATGCTGGGGTCACCACCAAGAGAAGATGGCAACCCCGAAATTCAGGCACGCAGGCCTTTTAAGCTAAACAGGCAGCTATTCTGGGGTTCTCAGACGACTTTTATCCTGATTGGTCAGGACCAGGATGTGGTACATGGGTCCTTACTGGATTGACTTGTTACATCTGGCATGGAAGTGAGGGGGTGACATGGTCAAGCAGCTATTCCCAGAATTCAGTCGTCTTGTGGTCTAGCACCTTTCTGATTGGCCAGCTTCTGGCTTCAAGACTTTCAGAGAATTACCGAAGAGCTGAGGTCAGGATGGACAGAATGGAGTCTAGGACAAAGAGGAGTTGCCTGGTCCTCTCTCACTTGCAAGAAAACCACTGATCACTAGAACAATGTGCAGACCTGTGGTAAACTCTATGTTCCAGCAAATTATGTGACAAAGCGTGCCTGGGTTCTAACTCTATCCCACACTGCCATGCCATGTCAGGAGGGAGCATCCAGTGCCACAAAGCTTGCCACAATCCGACTCTGACTTTCCTAACTAGAGCAAAGCTAAGAGAACTTACATGATTTTGGGCCCTGGATTGAGTGATTTCAAGGTGAATTTTTAAAATATGTGTTTGCATAGGGATTGGGAAGTTTAAGACATATTAGCATTGAATTGATAGACATAGCTAGAAGAGGGTCTTCAAGCAAATTTTGATTAGTAGGCAGTAGCCTGTTAAGATTTGCAGCCTAGCTGCCAAGAGCGTGGATTTTCCTGAGTGAGCAGTTGCTAATATATGGGCCTATCATTCTCTACTTCAGGTTCTGTCGGCAACCCTTCTCAGTTTCTTCAGCCATGGACTAGTCACTTTCTACTTGCTTTGACTTCTCAAGACAGGAGTAGCCTGGTAGTCCCCAAATATATACACCTAAATTGATGACTAAAACATCTCTCCATCTACCCTCTTTCCTTTCTTCTCTTGACTGTGTCCTAGATTCTAAGCACATATTTCTTTAGGATATTCTTGCCGTATCACTCACCTGGAAACCTTGAATCCCAGGTATCCTGATTCTTTCTATTATAGTATGAAAGAAGCTTCCATGTCAAGGGTTCATCTTCATGCATGCCTTAGAAATAGAAACAGCCTAATGCTGGCTAGTTTGGGATACTGCTGAAACTTTGGGGTTCCTAGATCAAGATTATGTAAGAGATTTTCAACTTCGGGGTACTACTGTGAAACTTCCTAGATCAAGATTATGTAAGAAGTTTTCTTTTTCCTTCTGATCTCTTAAAAGAAACTTTCTCCGCCCTGTCCTCCTGCTCACACCTTGTTTATGCTCTCCATTTCCTTCCCTCCTTGTCTCAGGTTTACCCTCTGATTCTCGAAACTCTCAATGTATTCATGTTAAGTCTACATGAGCCGTGGTTTCTCAGTCATTCTGGATATATGTCTCCCATCAATTTAAAACTCTTTCTTTTCGTGGCTCTTCGGTTTCACATGAAGAGGTAATTTCCCCCTTTAGTTTTGGCCTGTTCCTATCGCCGTATGTGACAACAGAGCAGTTGCTCCCTGACAAGCTAGTTGAATTGGTAAATTATGCTCTATTCTCCCAGGGGTTATTAAAGTTTAAAGCATGTAACACCCAAAAATATAGCATCAATTTATAATTTTTATTTTACTATTCCCATTTCTTTCTTAAAATGGAAAAGCTCCTGGAATTGAATGTAGCTGGAAAGACAGTAAGAGTGTTGACCAACATTTCAGCAGTGAATTCAGGATGTTGAACTCCAAATAAAGATGGCTGGCAGAGATGATCTGTAGAGACTGACTATGAATGAACACCTCTCTGAGTGGATTGAGCAATTACTGCTTTTCCTTAGTGGCAGCTGAAGCTTTCATTTTGTTATTTGTCACTGGGCCAGTTTTGCTGGGTGCTGTTGAAAGTCTGTCTTCCTCAGGGCTGGTTCTTCTCTGGGCTGTGGTTCGGCACAGGGAGCCGCCTACACTTGTGCAATATTTTCCACACATGTCAGCAAGATGTCACTTTCTGCTTGTAAAAGTAAGTTTGTATATGTAACTATGCAAACCCCTTGGGTTTCATTGATTGTTCATGTATCTGCTTTTAAGAGCTATGAAACTTACATTACTCAAAAGAATAAGAGCCGTACAACAAAATTTTTGGTGCTGTTACAAGGACTGACTTCATGCTTGTCCAGACTTGGGGGCTACACAGGCGTTTGCAAAATGATTAAAGCTTGTATTCTTTGTGTTGGATTCTAATTTTAGTTTTAGGTAAATCTGGTGTTGGTTTTCTGGATTTCTTTTCTTCTCATCATTAATTACTAAGCCAGTAACATTTACTAAGTTAGGTCCTGTTTCTGTGCAGTCCTTATAAGGCCCTGGAAGGTAGGTAGCTCTGTGGTCCTTGGTTTGCAAATGAAGAAACTGAAGGGCATTGAGTTCATTATCATGAGCATATACTACTCAGTAACAGTGTGCTATTGGAGTCCCCACAATCTGCTCTGGATTCTATAGACTAACAGACAGTATTACATAAACAAGAAAAGCGGAATGTGGTCCAGAAGTCAAGGTGAGAGAAAGCTTGGTTAACTCCTTCCAAGGAGGAGAGCGTGCCCAGACAACCTTTCTTGAGGTCCCTTTCATGGGCCAACTTCTCCATTTCTGTGTCCCTAGCCTAACACAATGCATGATACAGTGGAGAGGCTTATCAGCCTGTGGTGTGATGCCGAGACAGGATTTTGAGATGAGAGACTGATCTCTTGATCCATGTGTCTCTAAGTCTCTGTTCTATAGTCAGACTCCCTTTGGATTTAAGTATGCTGGTTGAGTGGGCTAACCCAGGCAGCCCTGGGTTAGCCTTGTAATCTTTGCCAACCATCTCCTTTCTAAGCCACCAATATTTAGTAGGAGGAAAATGCATGCTGTTGCTAACAGCAGCTGTAGGATGACTCTCTAGCTTTTTCTCATCCTTAAGAGTTCTTCAAGAAAATTGCCTCCTCCAGGGCCTCCCAAATTCTAAAATCCATATGACAACTGATGGTGGACAAATGGTCTGTTTTGCCTTAATCTCTTTTCCTGTATCTTAAAATTGGAATTGGAGCAAGGATGAAATAAAATGATTATGTAATACTTATGACAATAGCCAACTAACAGTAAGCATGTAGTAGACACTATTCAATCTAGTTTTCCCATAAGCAAACAGTCAAGATTCACAAACTCTCGTCTATACTTCATAGACATAGAATATTGCAGATTTAGTCCCAGAGATGTTGTTTGGCCTAAACTTTAAATCTATTTGCTTTTGCTACTATTCCTATATAGCAATATTTATTATGTACCCTTCATTTTAAAAGCAGAACAGCAATTGCTGCATAATGTATTTTGACATATAAAAATTACCCACACATTCCAATTTACATAGGCTTTAATATTAAAAGTTATTTACTATGGTAATGAAATTTGACCTTAAGAAGTATTTAGGGAACTGGGGAGCTCAGTGAGTAATGAGCTGGCTGCAGAAATCTGAGGACCTGAGTTTGGACCCTGAACACTCATGTGAAAAGCTGATCATGTGTAACTCCAGCTCTGTGGAGAGGGAGGGAGGGACAGGCAGATCTGAGGGCACTATTCGCCAGCTAGTCTGGTTTAAATCAGTGTGCTCCAGGTTCAGCGAGAGACTCTGTCTCAAAAATAAGGTGGAGAGTGATTGAGAAAAACACCTGGTGGTGATCTCTGGCCTCTACACAGACATGCATGGGTGAGCGCGCTCCTCCTCCAAAATAATAAACCAGTAATATTTATCTGTACTTGCTTACGCACCAACTTCATAATCACCATGTGGAAGTCTGAGTGTTAAGGTCTAGTTTGTGGCTTCATGATGGTTGGGATCACATCCATGAAAGCAGACACATTGAGGTATTGATATGTGTTTCTTTTGACTACACTTTTTCCCTTCTGCTCCAGTCATATTTGGGGTTCCTTGTTCTGGAGGCAGAGGTCATTGCCACCAGCAAAAAAACAAAACAAAACAAAAAAAACCCAAAAAAACCCAAAAAACCCAAACTACTTTGGGTCAGCAACATTTCTCTGTTTCTGTACAAGTCTAAAGTCATCAGTACCAAGATTTACTTATCTTGGAGGCCAAGAGAGGAAACAATTATCTGTTCAGCTGGCAGGGGAGAGAAGGAAGAGATTTGCTCTACAATGGGAAGAGTTGAAGTCTATTGGTTGCAGTAATGGTCTAGATTCCTTGCTATGCCCGCACTGCTCTGCTTGCCATAATAGTTTTGAGAAGATAGCAGGCTATCTGGTGTCTCTCAGAAGACCACAGGCAGGTATCAGATCAGAGTTTCTAACCCATGCAGAGGTTTCTGTCCACAAAACTCATGGCAACAGATTGCTGCTAGAATTCAGAGTAAGCGGCTTGTGGGCAGGTGGTGGCTCAATGATTCAGATTTCTGCTAGGTTAGGTAAGTCTTTTGGAGCTTCTTCCAATGAAAGAGGCACAGAAGTGGTCCCAGTTGTGGCTTTCTTAGGTATGAAGTTCATAGTCAGATTGGAGTTAATTTAGGAGTTACAAAGAAAGGGGCATCTCGCAGACTGTACAGTTTATAGACAAATTGTGCCCCTGCTCTGCATGCCTTAGCAGATACTTTCCACATGTTAGGTGCTTAGTAAATATTTTCTGAAAAGGTGTGAAACTGCACCTGGAAATTTATGGTAACATTGCTAATTAAGGTTTACACAGTCAGGGAGCTACTCCCTCAATATATCTCAGAAACTACTATCTACCTATGAAGCCACCACTTCAGTGATTCACAACGATGTTGCCAGGAGGCAAGAGGCAAGCATTTGTTACAGAACTTGTAGAAAGGGTAAATAACATAGTATGTCACTTGCTAGCTGGAAGGATGAGTTATGCCCTTGTTTAATTTGTCAGCATTTCAATTAGAACATCATTGGTGACCCTTCCTCCTGACACAGGCCATTTTGTTCTTGCAACACACTTGGCCATTGGCCACATTTCCCATTATTGATGAGGCAAATTTATGGATTGTAGATATAAATGATTTAATTGCACATATAAATGATTTAATTGCAGATTAGATAAATATGATGTAGACATTCCCAATCACGTAATTATTCAAAAGATGATAATAATTTGATCCCATTTGTCAAATAATGTTATTCCATTTTTAATTTACATTTTAGGAAGATTTAATTAACCAAGTTCTAGGAACTTAGGCAGAATGGGCTGCCTGAAATCAGCCCTGGAACGAGACAGAAGATAAATAAGTGAGCAGACAGCAGCAGATGTCCCTTTACCAGAATGATTTCTTTTCTCCTTTTTGCTCCTCCCAGAGAATGTGATGCCCTTAAGGATGACCCATCAAAGTCAAAATTAATGATGAGCAAATGTATCCGATGTAGGACTAATGTTTAAAGATTCACTTTCTTAAAAACTGATCTTTGACATTAAACCAGACCAGAAACACTTTCCTGGAGCCCGTTCAGCATGGGTGAGAACAGAATTCCATCGCTATGTAGCCTTCAACTGACCAGCATCATAGAAAATGTCACTGGTCAAAATCCTGTTAGATTTGTATAGAATTGGGGAAGAGGTTCTCATGTTTATATTATAGTCATGTGATTTTAATAATCATTTATTTCGTAGTCTTAGGTGTTGCAAAAGTTTATTTCCAGTTATATTTAATTGTTGGAGGAAAGGCTGCCTGGGTCTTGGCATTTTGTATTGTCTGCAGGTGTTGGCCTTATGTAAAAGATGTTTGATTTCTCATGATCTGCACGTGCTATCAATAGAACACTTGAGGAGCTTCTGTGTCAATAAAAACCCTTGAGATCAGACAGCTCTGGGTTCCACTGTCTAGTATAGTGCCTACTGGACAGGTGGTTCCCTCTGCTGAGGTCTGGCAAGTTTGCACCTATGAGGATGCCTCCTTGTCTTCCTTGTTGAGCCACCACAGTAGGTGGACAGCTACATGTGAGGCATTAACATGAAGCACAACATCACACTAGATACATCCAATGTGGAGACAAGGAAGAAGAGAAAGAAACTCCAGACCTCACAGAGTCCAGTAAAGTATGATCAGGGCAGTTCCCAGAGGACAGAGATTAAGGTAGTAAAGAAAAGTTCCCTGAAGGCAGAGAGAGTGAGAAAGGAAATACGCCTCTATGAAGAGAAAAGGTTGTGAAAATTAATAAATAAGAAAGAGTACACCCCACAGAGGGAGCCAGAATAAAAGGAAAGCTCTTTCTAAGAGAGTTGTAAATGAGAAAGGAAGGTTTTAGGTGAGAGCCATTTCCTGGTCCTGGAGATTACCCCAGTGCAGGCAAACCACCTGGCTATATGCTGCCTGCTCCAGCAGCTACCCAAGCTCCCTCCTACTGCTTTGCAGTGGCTGGGGCACAGGGTACCAGAATATACTGTGAGTTTTCTGATGGCTTTTGTGTGTGTGTGTGTGTGAAGCTCAGAGTCATGTGTTTGGGGTCTATGAGGAAGGTTTTGTGTTTTCCTGTGGCGTGGAAAAGAGCGCCAAGCCACCCGGATGTTTCAGTCAGAGTTTCTTCCCACCTGCCCAGGACCTCTTGCTGTGGAAGCCTAGGCTTGGAGCCAAGAAGTTGCTGATTTCAACTGACCAGTTTTTTGTTTGTTTGTTTATTTCTTGCAAACCAGACTCTATCTTAAAATCTGGAACATGTTTCTTCAGGATCAACAAACAGAAGCTATCTTCCAGAACTGGCTGAGGTTGTTTGTAACTTGTGCTGGCAGCTGAACTAGCATTGTAAGAGTCACCCACTAGTTTTAAAGGCAGGAAGGGGTCATGGATTGCAGCTGAGATTTAGCACTGTGAGAGGCCAGGAGAGGCTATTGTTGAAGATGCAGCCTCAGTAGCAGTTGAAGGCCTAGACTGAAGGGATCATGCAGAGAAGCTGAGGCTTGGTGCCATAATGAGAGCCTAGGAGAGACTATTGGTGAAACTGCATCCCATTTGCAACAAGGGACCCTATCAGTTTTAAAGATGTCAGTACTATGGACAACTACCAAGAGCACAGCAGTGGTATAGGGGAGTCAGCCAGAAGCTGGAGGACAAACTGTGTGTCCTGAAGGGGTCAGAGCTAAAGAAGTGATCCAAGCTCTTTGGAGGATCCCAGAAGATCGTGAGTGAATTCCAGATAATTGAACGTTGATGTTTTTCTGCTGTCCAAAGACATTTTGTAAAGAAATCTTTGGAACCTTCTACAGAACTTTGAACTCAAACATATTTCTTTTAAAATTGCCAGATACAACCATTCTGGACATTGTAAAAAGCTTGATAGACATTTGGTGTCATTTGGTCCTGTGCAAGCATCCTAGCAAGAATCATGATTGTTGCTCTTGTAAATAGTTTTGCTGGTATAGTGTTAGATTGTATTGTAGAGATAAAACAAAAAAAAATTTTTTTTGATTGGCTTAATACAGAAAGGGGGAAATGTTGCAGAGGTAATTTCCAGTTATATCTAATTGCTGGGGGAAAGGTTGCCTAGCTCTTGGTGTTTTGTATTGTCTTCAGGTGTTGACTTTATGTAAAAAATGTTTGATTCCTCATGATCTACATGTGCTATCAATAGAACACCTGATGGGCTTCTGCGTCAATAAAAACCCCTGAGATCAGACTCTCAGGAGTTCACTGTCCAGTATGGTGCTTGCCAGGACAACTGACTCCCTCTGCTGAGGTCTGGCAGGGTTTGTACTTTTGAAAATGCCTTCTTGTTGTCTTTGCTGAGCCACCCAGTAGCCTACTGCCACACTTATGTATGTGGTGCACATATTTAAAAGCATTCAGAGAATGAGCCCATGGGCAGCACTGAAGTGCCAAAAGGATATTTGACAGAGAACACTGAAAACTTGTCAGGATGTGAGGTTCCTGGTTGCAAGTCCTCATCATGGAGTGGCAGGGACCATCCCATATGCTTCCATATTCCCAACAGACAACAAACTTTGCACATAGTAAATGCTTAAAAGTACTATTGAACAAATGCACATATACATTTCAGTATATGATCCAACAATAAAAATTAGGCTTCCTGTTTCTCTTTTCAAAATATATTGTTTATTTGCTCTTTGAGAATTTCATAGCCTATAAAATGTATTTTAATTATGATCCCAATCCCTCCCACTCTTCCCCGAGTGCCCACCTTTCCCAGCTTCATACCTTCTTTTATTTACTTTTTCTTGTTTCTCCTCTCTTTAATAAGGTCATTATTGAGGAGATGTGAGCATGTCCTCATTTCTTAGAGACATCATTTGTACATAATTTCTTTTTCTGACCAGAGAATAAATTCTTTGAATTTCAAGTTAAAAAATTTAAATTATATGGCAGTGGTGGTACATACCTTTAATCCCAGCACTGGGGAGGCAGAGGAAGATGAATCTCTGAGTTTGAGGGCAGCCTGGTCTACAAAGCAAGTTCCAAGACTACTAGGGCTACCCTGTCTCAAAAAAAAAAAAAAAAAAAAAAAACCCAAAAAATTAAATTAAATTGCATGTATGCATGTATCGATGTGTGCATATGTACAGCATGAAGGGGCCTACGGAAGCCGCTGGCATCAGATGCCCCAGAGCTGGAGTTAAAGGTAGTTGTGAGCTGCCCTTTGTGGGTGATGGGAATTGAACTCAGAATCTTTGTAAGAGCAGTATGTGCTCCTAACTTCACTCCTAACTGTTGAGCCAGCTCTCCAGTCCTATATTTTAGTTACAATAACATCAATACTCATACTGAAAGTTATAAACACTTTTAACAAATCAAATCATTTGTATAACAGGAAACTCAGGAAGTGAGAAGAAAACGAGAGATTCAAATGTTCTTGGTAAAGATCAATGGCAATTATATATTTGCCAAAGCTTTTGTGGATTTGACCCATGCATTTGTCTCCCGCTGTTAAGAAGAGAGGAGACATTTTTTAAAGGAGGGAAAACAAAGCTTATATAGAAATTTAGGAAGAGTCTCTACTCCCATCCCAACACTTAGAATCCCTCTGCTTCTCTCTTCTGTGTTTGAGGACCCTGATGATTTCACTGGACTTGCCAGACATTGCAGGATAACTTCTCATCTTGGTAAAAGTTTGCTTTTTTTTTTTTTTTTTTGCCACATTAAGTAGTATAGCGCTGGTCTCTGGAACTAGAGTTGTCTCTGGATGAGGGCGCACTACGAGGACTACTGCAGGGGTCACCTGTGGAAGACCTAACCTCATTTTCAGATGAAACTGAAAATAAGTCATCCAGAAGTGAATTCGAATTTGGGTACAGCTAGTGGACAGTCCCACATTTGCTTAGTATTAATTATTCAACGATTCAAGAGAGGAGCACTAGGGAAAGGGGCAGGAGGTTAGGGGTATTGTGAGGACCAGCGCCCCCTAGTGGTGGGCAGCCCTGATCTCGGTCCTCTGCTTTCCTGTGAAATTCTAGCTTTCCCTGAAATCCCTTGCTTCCTCCTGAGATATAATGAGCTAATCCAGTGTTCAGGTCCTGACCAATCAGAGAGATCACCTAACCACTGCCTGTTTCCTTTAAAAGGCCCATGTGACTGCATTTGGGGGTTGCCATGTTTGTTTGTTTTTTTAATTGGCTGACCCTGGCATGCCGCGACATACTCCGTGGAATCTGCTTTGCATGGCCATATATTTCTGTCAGTGTCTACTTGAGGCATTTTGAGGACCCAACAAGGTCACATCTTTGCTCGTTTTTCACCAATGGAACATTGGACATTAAAGCCAGCAGCACGTGAGGGAGAGAGCTGCACACATATAAGCACAGTGGCTGAAGAGTCACAGCCGTGGAAGCATGGACCGCTAACAGAGAACAAGTTTTGCATAGAAAGATCTGGAACCTAAGTGTGGGTCAGGCATCGTCACAGAGTTATTTATTCTCATGCCACTAGTGCAGAGCTGAAATAAAGAACTGAGAAGAACAAAACAGAGATTTTAACCAGAGGTTTTTGACTTCTGGGAAGAAATACAACTTAAGGGTTTCAGGGAAAGATTTTCTGTATATCTCTAAGTAGGTCTGAGTTAATACTAATATATAATGATTAACAATAACAAGTCAATTGTTCTGTCAACTTACCTAAAGGATACTAGTCCTGAAATAAAGGGCTCCCTTTCCATGTGATGGCTTTAAGTAAATCCAACTTGAAACCTGGCCACACTCCTCTGAGCTTGCTGGGTTTTCTTCTGTCTTAGTACTATCCCACCTTAGATGTGTAAACAGGTACCTCCCTGACTTAGTTCTTTTGTAGGGTAAGTCATATCATAAGCTTTTAGTCTGCAAAAGAAAAAGCTTTAAACGAAGGCATCATACCGACAGAGGCTAATTGCACATCATCTTCTGAGTTTGAAAGATATTTTATATAGATTGTCAAATGGGTGTTGAAACTTTAATTCTGTAGTAAATGCTCCACTTGTGTAGTCTTGTTTACATTGCCCCAAGGGATGTTCCCTTTCATTAACAAACCTCAATACTGGATGTAATAATACACTATAGAGTGGACAATCTGTAGCCACCTCTTGACCCTTGAACCTGCTGGTATATGGTATTGTCTACGAGAATCAGACAGAGCTTTCAACTCTTTTCATATGAAAAGAGCCTCAGTATTAATCATTGGGCTAAAAATCCCAGCACGAGCAATGTTCATTGACTTGTATGTTCATGTTGACTAAGCACTCTGATTTCAGTAGAGGGATGACAAAGAAGTCTGGGAGGACCTTAGATACTCTGAAAAGTAACTCAGGACTTGATGCTTTGGCAAAGCCAAATGTGCACCAAGAACTGACATCAACCAGACAGGGACTGCTGAGAATAGATTTAATCCCTTAGGAGTAGTTGATCTTTTTAAATTGGTAGGCTTAGTCCTGGTCTTGACAATAAGAAATGTATTTTAAGAGTACAGCTTTAAACTGCTTTAAATAATGCTGTGATTGATGTAAACTTTTAAGACATATTTTATCGACTGGTTGAAGCATTCTGTGTGTGTGTACGTGTGGAAAAGATCAGGAGTTACTTTACCCCTTCTATCATATGAGATGCAAGAGTTGAACTCAGGTTGTGAGTCGCAGTAGCAAACACCCTCGCCTACTGAGCCATCTAACCAGCCCAAAGTATATGCCATGTGCCTGTGTTTGTGTATGTGTGTGTGTGTGTGTGTCTGATATGCCATGTGCCTGTGTTTGTGTATGTGTGTGTGTGTGTGTGTCTGATATGCCATGTGCCTGTGTTTGTGTATGTGTGTGTGTGTGTGTGTGTGTGTGTATGTGTCCGTGTGAAAGAAAAAGAGAGACAGAGACAAAAAGTGGGGGGTAGGCGGCGAGCAAGTATCATGTAGCTTCGAATGACCTCAAACTCTTTATGTGTCTGAAATTGGCCTTGAACTCTATCCTCTACCTCTACCTCCCAAGTGCTGGGTTTACAGGCATGCAGCATTACACCCAGCATTGTAAACTTTGAAGTAACATCCCCCCAGAAGGAGACCCAGGAGACAATTTTGTTTCCAAACCTAAGTTTCAGAATAAACACAGGGGTATTTCTCGTTGCTAGGAGACCACTCTTTAACACGAGCACCTCTGGTAAATCAAAGCCTCACACATTTGGATTCTAATTTTTTTGAAACAATTATGATGTGGTTACCCTCTTAACAGAATATCTTATATACTGCTTAAACTCCTAATATGTGTTATTCAAATAAAGATTGGCAAATACCTTTGTCCTGGCAATTCTGAGTCTTAAGAGAGAAAATAAGAACAGCAACTTAAAATTCACATAATTACACTACAATAGAAATGCTTGTAACTATGCCAATATATGGGTCTTAAAAAAGAAACTGGGAAATTCGGACTATTATATATAAACAAGACATGTTTTCTATTGACATACAGATGTCTCTGCCTTTGATCATCATTGAAGAGATCATGGCTTCAGGCCAGTCATAGAATACCCAAAGACAACCCTTTAAAAACAGGCAAGTGATGCTTTGTCACAGAAATCAAAGCTTAGCTAGAGGGCATCATAAATACATTGATCATTCCTCAGGGGGTACCCTGAACTGGCCACTAAAAGGCTGTTCTCTAATTCAACCAGACCTGAGAGCAGACTCCTTTAAGCTGCATGCAGATCACAGTGATTAGGATGAAAGAACCTGGAGCTCCGCTGCCGTTTCAGCATGTGTTGGGAAGGAGGCCATGGAAGATGCTTGGCCACGAAGCAATTCAACAGCAGAACAGAGCCACATCATTGGAAAACCACATCTTTCCTTATGGAGGCAAGAAGTCTTAGGCTAAGCCAGGCACTGCACTTCTCTGTCTTGCGTCTACTTTATTGGGAGAGCTAAAATATAGGGCAGTCTGGTTCCCCAAGTGACACCTAGAGATGAGCTTTAGTCCTGCCTTCTGTTTACCGGTTGACTGGGGACTGACACTTTAATGCAATTCAATCCGAATGTCTTACTAACTATGAGAAAAGCAACAAAGATACAAAATGTATAAGGCACAAATTTTACTAAATATTACATTGAACAGGCATTCAGTGACTCTGCCCAGTTACTTTGAAAGTGTGTACAGCCCACATTTGAAGTATTGCCACTGTGCTGCAAAACCTTTGGTTTCAGATGCACTGTGTTTAAGTCACATTTGTCACCTATAGGAGTGGCTCACGAAAGTGTTTGTTTAAAAATGTATTGAGGATTAAACACAGAATGAAGCACACACTTTCTATCTTACAGTATCATGTACTAGGTCCACTCTGTAAACGGCAAAATGCCAAGACCTCTCTGCGTTTCTTGCTTTGTTGCTGCTGATGTCATTAGAATACTGACAGGCTCTCTTTCTCCTTTCTGGGAAGATAGCTTTTTAGTTCTGCATAGATGCCAAGGGGGTAAAACCTAGCTAACAGTGTACCTTGGGAAAGTCACAAGTTTCTGTTTGGCAGACTGTAAAAACAGCATAGGCTGAGAGCTAAAATAAGCAATTCAAGTTTGCATAGTGTCTCATGGGGACTTTCTGTGACCTGAGGAGACAGGAACAGGTAATGAAGCACTTGATAAGTATTTGCCTTATAAGTGCTGAAGAGAGTGATTTCATGGATTGAAAAAGTTTTTTCCATTGGGTTTCCACCCAACCAATGATACAGTCCCTTCTGAACATCATTATTATTATTTTATTTTCTGTGGTGATTAATATTGTCAACTCCGTAGGATCTAGAACACTTAGGAGACAAACTTCTGGTCCTGTCTGTGGAGGGACTTTCTATATTGGCTTAATTGAGGTGGGAAGAACCACCTTAAATGTGAGAAATACCACTCTATGGGCTGGAGTCTAGGACTGAATAAAAAGAGAAAGCCAGATGAATGAGTTTTGGGTTTTTTTTTCCCCTTTCTTTCTGCTTCCCGACTGTGGATATTCCTGCTGCCATGATTTCCATGCATGATGGACTATACCCTTGAACTGCTCCAAAGTAACCCTGCCATGCTTTTCTCAGGCATCTTGTCACAGTAATGAGAAAGGAAACTAATACAATTATTTCAGACTGATTATCTTTTAGCCACACACTGCCCTCCTCAGCAGCTAGCAATTTTCCAAATGCAGACAGCCATGAGTGCCAAATGTAGGCATAGATGTAAGCGTTGATTTAATTAGTTCTTCTCATGGGTTCATGGCAGAGGACAGTTTGTTCTTTGCTAATTCAATCCCTGGTTCTAGAGGGTTTCCGCTTCTGTATAATCTAATCTTAAACCTAGACCTAGAAGGCTTCAGCCTCCATACAATCTAATTTGCAAACCTAGGATGTTTCAGCCTTTGAGACTTACTGCTGACTGAGCTCACTCTGACTAGCTGTCTTCTGAACTGCTTCTTTTCACTCTGAGCTCTCTGCTTTTTTTCTGGTTTTTCACTGGCTCTGCTCTTGGCTTCTCTTTCTGTGAGCTGACTGAGCTCAAACTGCCTGACTGAACTAGTTAGTTCTCTGCTTCTGTCTCTGAATTCTGCCTCTTGTCTGCTTTCCCCTCACTTCTCTCTGAGCTGTCTTCCTGCTTCTTCTCTGAACTCCACTTCTTGTCTCTGTTGCCACACTCTGCTTCTTACTCCCTGCTTCTCTTTACTCTCAAATGTGTCCTTGTGGAAGGCACTACAGTAAACAAGAAACCACAGTTCTGTAGGCTGGAGCAGGAAGAGCTGAAAGACAGAACTCTGTGCTGCCATTTGGGCTTCAACAACATAATTGGAAACAGTTGTGCCCAAGTTCCATAGGATTCCATAGAAAACTTCAAGGGCAGTGAATGGCCACGTTGCTGAACAGCCAAGGGCAGTCTTGAGCATTGCTGGCAGGTATTCCCTTTTCTCTTTTTTCTCCACTGACATGTCTCCAAGATCCAGGCACTCATTGGTCCTTCTGCACCATGGCCGTCTTTGCCTATACACAGGTGTCTTCTCTGTATACTTGATCCTTTTCCTTGTCTCTGAGAATTCTACCTCTTTTTTCTTCTGCCAGTCCCATACTTTGCCTTTCTTATTTTAAAAATCCTCAGTGCCTGTAGGACAAAGAATTTCAGGCAAGTTGTCTGCCCGATGCCTCTTTTCTGTCTTCATCTTTGGTCCTGTCTGACTGGACATCACATGGACAGCCATGCTTGTATTTATTTTTGGGAAATGAACTCTGTCGTTCTAAGCCCTTAGAGCCCGACTACCACTTCAGGTGCCTTTATGAGTGGCAGCAACATTCACAGAAACTATAAACACTTCAGATTTGGTTGAATTGTTTTCTTATTTGTTTTCCTCTTGGACTTTTATATGCTGTAGCATCTAAATAACACAAATAAAAAACATAACTTCACTAGTTCAAAGTTAATAAAATCAAACACTATAGTTTCATGAAGAGTCCAGAAGCAGTCAGCTGACAGTGTCACAGTATGAATTCAGAAGGAACACCCTTCTCAAACAAATGACATTAGCGTCATCCCTGTGTAAGTCCTGACAGCCATGCCCTAACTTTACAAGACAGAAGGGTCCCAGACAATCCTATTCTTCTGACTTTAAAGCAGAGTTTATTGCATTCTTCCCACTGGCATGCTGTAGAAGGACACAACAAACACTGCTCATTTTCCTTCTCAGACATTACCCTGAACAATTTCCAGACCCCCTGACAGAGAACAATAGTATAGCCAAGCTTATAAAGAGCTTTCCTACACTAAATTTACTTACATTAGGCTGGATTATAGAAATTGAACAATAAACTTTGGGCTAACAAAACCGAAGGATGCATTGAAAAATGCTTCTTTTTCTTCTATTTAGAATTTGGGAAGACAAAGACAAATTTTATTTAATCTTTGAGGTTTTAAAAATATGATTTTATATCAAAACCCTTAGTGCTTTCCAAGGAATTTTAATGCATCTTAGTAGTTCTACAAATCCTCTGTTGATAATTAGTTAATTATTTCAAAAGAATGTTTGGCTTCAGCAAACAAATTTAAAATAGAGCCAAATATCAAATTGTGAAAGAAAGCCTTTCTGTGATTAGAACAAAACAAAACAAAAAACTAAAACCCTGTTCAGAAATCCAAATATTTGTTAGAGGACACAAGAGTGGAAGATGCCAAGCTACCAAACGCACATTGTGTTGAGCAGGGCCAAGGTCTGTTCGGCAGTGTGTAGGTGCTGAATGGAAGAAGCTAATGAGAAAAAGAATGATTGTGACAAGCAATTATGTCACCTATGTGAACAGCTTAATTTTCTAAATTAGCCACTTTGATAATTATGACATCTCATTTGTCTTTTAATTCCATGAGCCCTGAAGTTTACCTTTGATTTTTTTTTTTCAATCAGATAAGAGGCTTTGATAAGCCAACAGTCTATTATGTGTCTAAAAACTTCTGATTTCAGGCTGATTGGCCTTGCTGTTTGCTTCCCTGAGAGTAAATGGCTCTCTCCACAAGAGCTCTTCAAACCTTGCATTTCTCAATTCTGTTTTCAATAGTGATGGGGGAGAAAAGTGTGGACGGAGAGGAACAGATGAGGTTGTAAAGCAAATGAATAATGTCAACAAGACTGAAGAGGAAACTGTTCAGCTACTCCGGGGGGTAGGAAGGGGTGGAAGAGAGGCAGGCTGGGTTTTTGGGTATTAGAAATCACTTCGGCAGCATCCATTATGCATGCGTACCCCAAATTACTAAGCTAATTACAAATTAGCCTGGCCTATTTGCTGAAGCACTTTCAAGATCTTAGATCACTGTGTATTCTATTTGTTACTGTATTGATTTGGGAGTTTGAACAAAACTTCTGGCTTGTCTAGCTGGTATTTTATGTCAATTTCTTGAAAAATGTTTCCCAATTATGACAGCAAATAGGATCGATGAAGCTGACTTTTAGTTATAGTGAGGAGCAGTCCTAACCTCAATGACTCACGTAAACTTCTGTAAGTGTCTTTCTTGAATGAGTGATATTAGCAGAAAGATGCCCAGGTGTGCTTGTTAAGGCAAACAGGTAATTGTTTTTCTTCTTGATAGGGTCATGTGCGTATGGCCTTGCAGAGATAAGAGTCAAGGATGGGAGCTCAGGGCACAGTACAGTTCCTTAAATACTTAGGAACACCAGGAAATTATGAACCATGTATGTTTATGTATCAAAAGCTAGGGCATCATCTTAAGGAAATGGTCTTGGGAATTAAGCGGTAGCTTGACTGCTGACAGACAGACACCAACCTACCCTGACACCCATCATATACATGTTTCTCACTACCACGTGACCGGATCCTCCCAGTGAGTGGGTGGCACTTCTCCCTCCAGAGGATGTGCATTACCTTGTACCTTCCCTTCCAGTTCAGATCTACCCATAAGGTTTACTTCAACCCACTATTATTTAGAAAACAGTTTTATGTATGCATTAAACGTTCTGTATTTTAGAGTTAGTGTTACATTAAGTGATTCGAGCCAGTGATTCCTAAACTTCGTAACTTCTGGAAGGCAGTATCTTGATTATTTCAACAATGGTATAAAATCCTCCTGTGTTTGGGGAGCTGTGCTCAGATATTTTTGTATTTATGAAGAACTCTGCCTTTTGATTACTGAGATTAAGTGTCTTAGTGGTTCAATAGCCAATAGACTGTAGGAGACTTGCAGTGTCAGCGCCAGTAACATCAAATTGAGATATTCTGTCAGAGGAAGAGGCAGGTATCAAAGCACAGTTCAGAATAAAAAACAAAAACAAAAACAAACAAACAAACAAACAAAAATAGCTGGGTGGTGGTGGTACATGCCTTTAATCTCAGCACTGAGGAGACAGAGGTAGGCAGATCTCTGTGAGTTGGAGGCCAGCCTGGTCTACAGAGTGAGTTCCAGGACAGCCAGAGTGACAACAGTGAAACCTTGTCTTGAAAGAATCTCCTCACAAAAAAAATTTATGTTTGTTCACATACCTACAGATACTTGTAGAGGCCAGAAGAGGACATCGTATCCCCTGGAGCTAGAGTTACAGGTATGTGAGCTGCTTTATGTAGGTGCTATGAATTGAACCAGGTCCTCTGTAAGACCAGAAAGTGCTGTTAACCACTGAGCCATCTCTCCAGTTCCTCATTTGTTTTTTAATGAAATGGATTCTTAATTTTTATTTATTTTTTAATTTATATTAAATATATTATGTATTTTTTTAATTTAAATTTAAAAAATAAATTTAATTAATTTATTTTTTAATTGAGGTAAAATTTACATAGAGCAAAATTCATCCTTGTAAGCTTATAGCTTTGCAAGACTTGACAGACATAATATATAACCATGGCTACTGTAGTCCACAGCCCTGTCGTCTCAGAAAGTTCCATGTTTCTTCTTGTTCAGTGTCCACCTTCCTTGACAGCTCTGGTCCGATTTCTGCCTTAGAGCTTTACAGAATGCCGTGTGAGCGAAACTCCGCACACACAGCCTTTCTGACCATGAATCGTGAATCTGGGCTCAGCCATTTTGTTGTTTGCATGAGCCATTCATTCCTTCTCGGTTGATGAATATTTTGATGTGCGGGTGGACCATGGTTTAGCCTTCTATGTACCCAACAAAACAAAACAACAACAAAACAACCAAACCAAAGCAGACACTTAACAGGTTGGGGAGATCGCTAACCTAGCACTGTATATGTTCGTGAGCTATGACCAAGACACAGTAGAGGAATTCATATCTAGAGAGATTCCAGAGCTGTTCCAGGGTTCGTGCTGAATACGTTCACAAAGTTCTTCTCACAGAATGAGTGGGTCACCCAGCGCTTGGCCTTCATCTCTTTGTATGTCAGTCTTCAAGGTCTCACAGAGAGATTTCTTTCACTCCTTACACAAGCTCTTAAAATTCACATTACACATAATCATGCCATCTCTTATTTTATTCACATTTACAGTTATTATATACTAATAAATATAAGCATGGCGTAATATTTATTCAGTGTTTTAACTATGTTTAACAAGAAACTTCTTCCCAGCCAGGAGTGACTGTGGACATATACAGTCCTTATCGTCAGGAGGCCTACACAAGAAGATTGAGTTGAAGGCCAGTGTGAGTCGAAGATGAAGGAGAGGAGGTGGAGGAGAAGGAGTAGAAATATTGATGAAAGAAAGTTCTTGCTCACTTTGTGAAGATTTCTACACCTAGAGCTTGTCTTTCTTCCTTTTCATGGGTGCTAGAATGTGGGGTGTGCCCTTGACATTTAAATGGATGGCCACAGACACATTTAGTTCTTTCTTTAGTTTAATATATTTCAGTTTTAGGTACAATGACAATTTTGCTGTTTCTGACAGCCACATAAGTGACAGCAAAGAGAAAGTAAATGTCTGCAGAGAGTGCTCCTGGATGACCTGAGAGCTCTTAGAATCATGTGGCTTACCTAGCTTTTTCACAGGCGACTCC
The DNA here is from genome assembly GCA_026225945.1 of Cricetomys ansorgei. Taxonomy (NCBI): domain Eukaryota; kingdom Metazoa; phylum Chordata; class Mammalia; order Rodentia; family Nesomyidae; genus Cricetomys; species Cricetomys ansorgei. The sequence continues at coordinate 1,502,948 of JAMJFZ010000020.1, forward strand.
AAGAGGAAGAAAGGGCAACAGGAGAGAATCCCAGTTAATGCCATGTATAGCCGGTTCCAGCTTACCCTCTCAGTCATTCCTTCCAGGAAGCTTTTACCTCAGGCTTGCATTTGGAAAGAAGCCCTCTGATTCCTTGGTGCTCCATGCTCCCTTCAGCAGCATACCAATTGCAACAAAGCAAATAAAGCAGGTTTTTTATTTTTATGCTAGTTCTGTTTTATGTTCATCCTCTGTGTATATGGGAGCAGAGCAGTGATGGGCTGGTGGAAGTGGTGAAGCCTGTTAATTTTTTCATAAGATCATTTTTCCCTTGACATGCAATTTGATGCTCAACAATTTTTCTGAAAGTCAAAAGGAATACTACATTCTCTAATTTTCACAGCACTATAAATAGCCCACACAAAACATAATTGTATAAAAGAGATGACACCTCTTTATGGAAGAATTTCCACAGAAAGATAAAAGGAGGTCAGAACTCTTATGTGAGGCATGTATTTTCAAGTATTCATAAAAATAGAAATCATCAGTGGTGCGAAAATTCTTCATGATAGACAGTCTCATAGAAGATACCGGAGCCAAAGCCATTTTTACGGCGCCAACTGTAGTGAGAATGGAACTCAGCCAAGAAGCGGCTGCTGGGCATTTAGCTTGCATGCCAATAAAAGGGAGGAATGTGTGTGAGTGTACACACGCGCGCACACACAACACACACATACACATATGCGCATTTGCTCCAGCTTGGGGAGGCATTTGCCAGGAACGTTTTTCAGGCTTCTGCCATCTGGTTCCTACAGCCAACTGTGAGGTCCTACAGTGACTCTGGTGCCCAGAGGCGAGATAATATGCAACAGAGAAAGAAGAGGTCAGGGGACCACCTGCAGAGCTGAGGGATGGGCAGTTACAGAATCTTTAGGAGTTCAAGACCCCAGCCAGCATGTAATGATGGTCATGTGGTAAAGCTCTGTGGGAACTAGCACTGTTACTTACTTTTCCACTTATTGAGCACTGCAAATATATGTGTGTGTGTGTGTGTGTGTGTGTGTGTGTGTGTGTGTATGCATGTATATGAACATTTGCAAAACATCTGAAAAGTTCATGACTTTGTCCAGCTTGCAAAGACACTTTAATAAGTAACATATGAATTGTATTTATTTATTTATTTATTTATTTATTTATTTATTTATTTATTTATTTATTTAATGTGTATTGAATGTTCTGCTTGCATGTATTTATGTGCACCACAGGTGTGGATAGTTACCATGGAAGTCAGAAGAGGGTGTTGGATTCCCTGGAACTAGAGTCATAGATGGTTATGAACCACCAATTGGGTACTGGAAATGGAACCTGGATCTCTGCAAGAACAACAAGCACTCTTAAACACTCAGCCAACTCTCCAGCCCCATATAAATTATTAAAAAACAACAAAACAAACAAACAAAAAACACTTGTAGTCATGATATTGAGCCAATGTGTCTTGAGTTCTTCCTATCTGGCAGATACTAAGTTAAAGCTTTACATACTCAGAAACTTTTGATTTTAGAACTCACCGTATCCCACAGGGTAAGTATTGACAGTAGCCTCATTTTACAAAGGAACAAACTGATCTTAGAGGAATTAAGTGATGTGCTCAGTGTTCCACAGCTTGTATGATGTAGTCATAGGGTTTAAGACTGTTTTGGCACGAGAGGACGTGGAGTCAGGCCTCGGTGGCCTAAAAGTAAATGCTTATAACTTGCCAATGTTTTAAATTTCCAACAAAGGGCAAATGGAGCACTGACTGGCATTGCCCACATCAGCCAATGTGTCTTCTTACTCACCCAGCTCCGCAGGGGAAGATACATAGCCAGGTTCCTCCCCTGGATGGTGGTGATTACTTCACTCGCCATCCCTTATCTGCAGGGATTCTGTGATGACACCTTGGGGCTCTTCGTTCCTGAAGAGAGAGTAAAGCACAGCAGCTTCCTTCTGTGTCCATCCCCAGGAGGATGAGTGTCCGGGCTGGAATGGATGCTGCGGAATAAGATTGCTTCCCTGGCAGCAAACATTGCCCTCTCTTTGCTTCCGGGCTCTGCACATCTCTGCTCATTGCTTCCTACGACATGCTCCGTTATTACACATAACAAAATGCTGGGAGGGAGGGGAAGCAGAGCTAGGTAGGGTCAGGTTCTCATTCACCTCATCACTTGGTTCATTTCTCCCATGCTCACAACTCTCTCTGTCATCAGGGGGAAGGGACTGGGTAGAAGTAAAAGAGAACTGGGCTTGGAGTAATTTATAACCCCAGGCAACCAGATCATTTTATACCAAAATGGTACTTTCTCAAAATCTCATCATTCATACCAGAAGTATTTCTTATGGAGTGATGTTCCTGGGCTTATGAAAATACTGTGCGGTTGAACTTGCTTAATCTGTGATGGCTTTGCTGCTGAGGATTTGAGGGAAGGGTAGTATGCCATTATGGTGTTAAAACGCATCAGTGACTTGATCGTTTGAAATGCTTTAATAAAAATGAATTCTGTTAGCTGATTCTGATTGTTCAGTTTCAGATGTATATATAGGCTTTTAAGACATTTTCCAGTTGTGAGGTATTTTACCGTGAGACATTTAAATATTTAGATTCCATTCTTTCTGGGTATTCCAAATATGGGAAGCAGATATCTGAATATCAGAAATATTAATAGTATTTCTCTGTGGACTGCCTTCCCTAATGGCTTTTTAAAAACTCAAATCATTTCCCTTGATTATATCAAACCTTTTTTGCTTGGAGTAAAGTAGGGGGTGGAAATCTAGGATGCAGTTGGGTTAAGATGAGATATTGTTTAAAGAAATCTGCTATTATGGCTAATTAGAGAGAATAGAATGTGACTTACAAGTCTTACCCAAAGATCTCTGTCATTATTCTGTGTGACAATAAAGTCTGTGTTAAAATGTGTGTTTAGTATGTATCCCTTGATGTCTTTCTCATTTGCATATATGGATATGCAAGCCATGTGAAAACCCCCTATCCGCTTCATGCTGCTCTTGCTGGTGAAATATTGGAAATCTTGCAGGCAGAAACAATTTTTACCTACTAAGCAATTATGACTTTCCTTTGATAAGTATGTCCATTTCATCCTTGGGCTTTTCTCCCAGTTTAGCTATATTATAAAAATACTTTATTTAGAGGAAAGGCAATACCACAGCAAATAAATAGGAGGCATGTGCACTCAGGCAAGGCATGCATTGTTGGATACTTTCCCTATAATCCCATGCTAACCCTAAGTGTGTATATGATCTCTTGGGCTAAAGGAAGTATAGAGGACATAAAGAATCAAATCCAGATATACAGAATCAGTACAAACAACTTCCCCCCAAGCTTGCTAATCGAGGTTCCCTTCAAGTCAGATGGCTTCATGGGCTTGTGACCAGTGTAGTAATATGGGAACACCTTAGATTCTGCCTTCCATATCAAAGGTATGATTTGTTCCTTCTTGTAAAGAGTCTGCATTCTAGCTGAGGAAATGAAATGAGCATTTCTGTGCTATAGAGACATGGAAACACCCATGGCCTCCAGGAAGGCATCTTCTTGTCCTTTGTTTTTATCTGTCTTGATAAGGACCATGGAGAGCCCAGTATAAAGCATTGAACTTGTTTTGCAATCATATATAAGTAAGCAACACATTCCTGTCGTCACCAGGATGACTTTGTTAGCTACTGTCTTTAGTGAAAAAGATCATTCCACTGTTGTAACTTAAAAAGAAAGAAATATCCCCTTTCATTTTCTTGTACCCTGGAAGCTCTCCGAAGGTAGCTGAATCCAGTGATTTTGTTGTCTTTATTCTGGGTCTGGAACTGCTCTTCTTGGACTCATATTTTAACAAAGGTAGGAAGAGAGTCTACCTGACCATTGATACTCAACAAGGCCTGGGAGCAGGTGTCATTAGAGAGGTTCATTCATCCTGCACCTTGAAGCCAGGTTTGGGGCAGCCCAGGCAGAGAAAAACAAATGCATACCCAAGATGTGATGGACAGAATGGAGGTAATTCCCATGAGCAATTTAGAAAAGAAGCAGAACTTCATGTTAATGGTACAAAAACTGAATTATGATCTCATCCTGAGCCCTGTAAGATGAGATAGACAGCCCGTGACACCTAAGCATCTGTGAGCTGAAGTAGCTCTACCACCCTAGCAAATAGGACTTCAAAATAGATTTATTTATTTTTATTTTATATGTATGAGTGTTTTTGTCTATATATATGTCTGTGTACTACATGTGTGCAGTGCCCATGGGGACCAGAAGAGGGTGTCAGATCCTCTGGAACTAAAGTTACAAATAGTTGTGAGCTTCAGTGTAGATTCCTTACAAAAGCAACAAGTGCTCTGAACAGCAGGGCCATCTTTCCAGCACCAAAGAGGACTTTAATCAAGACAAATCCCTTTAGATAAGCAACTCAGCTCAATCCTTGCATGAGAATAAAAGCAATGCATTCCTAACTGTAAGGTGTGTGCAGATTGATGCAACAGAGGGTTCCGAAATGCTTCAAGTCAGCAACAGCACTGCTAAACACATGGAGTCATCATTCACTTCTCCAGGGCACAATTATTAGTCAAGGGACTCGTCCCAAAGCCTCCCTCTGGGTGGTAGCTTGTACAAAGAATCTCAAAACTTTTTACTGGAAACTTATTTTCAAATACATGGTGTAGTTTCCTCCTACTTCAGAGAAGGATGGAAGGTGGACTGAAACAACCCATCCTGAGAAAGGTCCTCTGCTCACGGTAAGTGATGGTGTGTCACAAAAAGGGTTTAAGATGATTTATCCATCTTGTTTTACCCACAGGAAAACTAGCAGAAACAGACCACTAACTTATATAGCATCTTCTGGAATTCTTAACCTTATACTGTGTGTCTTGGTCCAAATCTTCATCCACTAGCTCTCGGGAAAATGTTTCCTCCACCACAGATTAGAACTCACTTCTTATTTTTGCTCTTTTGATAACGACTAAGTATTATCTATGGGAGAAAAACACTGTGCTGATATAATGAAAAATGAGCCAACCACATCTTCCGGTTTACAGACAGCTACGGGTTTATTCTCGGATGTCATTATCCTCTCAAATCTTGTGTGATGAAAAGTTTAAACAAAGCTGGCTGCTCATATTTCAGTTCTAAACACACACCTCTCCCTTCAGGAGTTTGTGGAATGATCTTTCCTGGGGTCAATTACTAAACCTAAAAGTATTCCGATCTTCTTTTAAACTGCTTGGTCTTCCTGAGGACTGAGAAGCCCTCCACACTTTTGGAAACCGAATCAAGCGTGTTACTCTTTTTATTTGTGTTTTAATTTCATTGTTGTGCTCTGAAGATAAAACTCTCTGACTACTATCAACTGTAGAGAGTGGTCTTGGCTAAATACAATAGATGTGTTTCTGAAACACTGCATGCAAATTGGATTTTTATAAAGTACATCACGTTTATACTTAGACTATAATTACAGCAGTACAGTACAAAAGAATGCACTTACTTCAAGAAATGGCCAAATAATTTCTGATAACTACTTGCAATTATTAAATGGATATGATTTCATCGTTTCAGTTTATACAGGACATAACAGAAGAAGATCAATAAAGGGACTTCAAAAAAAAAAAATCCACTACATAATGGAGGTAACACTTTACCTGAATATTGAACACATTGTTATGGAAACCCTACCTGCATCTAAAACATAGGGTGATGAATTAGATTTTATTCTTTCTCTGATTTTCAATTATTTCTCCCATATAGAACAAGATTGAAACCCAGTTCTCTGCAATTTAAGATTTGCAACTAGATTCTTTTGACAATTTGAAGTTATTATCTAGAACATACAGCCCACATCTGACCTTTCCTGACCTTTGTGAGTGCTTCAACTTTCTCAATATATTTCAGGACATAAATTCTGTTGAAAACTGAAGTGGGAACTGGATCTGGATATAGAATAGAACTGAGTCTCTTCCATGTGTCAGATTCAAAGCCAGGCACTAAACATGTACATGTCAATTGCCATGTCACCCCACAACAAAATCAGGAAAACTATCAGTGGGTCTATTTACAGTTAAGAAAATGATGGTTTTGATTAGCTGGGTAATTTGCTTGAGGACACATCACTAATATGACTGGTTTGGTCTGGGGTTAAGAACAGGAATGTAGGCTTCGATCAGACACTGAGCATATTTAAATGCTCAGGTGACAGTAAGAAAGATACTTAATTTCCCTGAGCTCAGCCTTTCTACAAAACAAGGCTCCTTGCAGATTCACCAGAAATGTGTTCAACATCTTTACAGGCCCAAATCTAACTTAATTCACAGCCAATGCTTTTCCCTACACGCTCCCGTTTGGAATGGGGACTTCGGTGAAGGAGCCAAGAGCTTCAAAATAATCCTTTAGACAATAGTATCCTTAAGATGGGGATGTCTGGATTTTTCTTCTAGGTTTCTCTAACATCAGCTCAGATCTCCAGCGCTGGATTCTAGTCCTGGATCAGTCAGGAGCTACGTGACCAAAGTTGACAACTGTCATCTTCTGAGCATGAGTTCCCCTCCTCTTCCTTAAAATGGCCGTCCCAGGTGGGTTGCCATCTATGTGTTTCCAGCCCTGCAAGAGGCTATGGCTCGCTTGTCCAGGACCAGAGAAACACATGCGGGCTCTACTTTGCAGGATTCTTTCTTAATAATTCTGTCAGGCAGAAACCGAGATAAAGAAGCAAATAGCCAGTTGATCATTTTGAGTCTATTTCCTCATTCTCTGTTTCATTTATCAGAGATCTTGTCACTGAGACACATATGTAAGCTGGAGCCCAGGAAACCTATAATAGAACCACTTTCAGCCACAATGGCTTGAAATGAACCAAAGGAGTCGATGACAAGAGATAACCGCTGGTCTACATGTGTCACAGGCCATGTACCTCTCCATGTCAAATTAAAACTTGAAAAGGCTCTTTGAGCAGCAAAAGCAGTCTTTCTGTCCCTTCAGCATCTGCCAACAGAAAACAAAATTAACCACCTGAAACCCACTCAGTAGAAGCTGCATTTTATTTCAGGTGTCCCCTGTGCACATCCCCCGTGCTTATTTGCGAAGCCTGAAAGTGAGGAGCTGTCATTTATTAAACATTATCTTGGCCTCTGACTAGTCTTCCTTTCTTATGAGTTTTCATTTTAAAAGTGATAAGAGACTTTAAGTCAACAAATGTTAATTAACCATTTGCAATTGCCAGGGTCTAAGTTCAGTTGGGAGAACAGGGAAAAGAAAGTGGACAAAACATACTGTGTCCTTAAAGAATTCGATGGGTGATGATTTCCCAAACCATGTGATGTCTTGAGATGTAAGAATTTTTAAAAATGAGAACCTTTCCAACATTTTTTAAAGGCTGGAAATACAGTTTTCCTACAGATGGAAAGTCCAGCTGACCGGGAAGGATATTGAGAGGTCTAAGGGGTTCTCCATGGTCCCCCATCTCTCACTTCTATTAGTTCTTACCACATGTACTTGAATTCTCAAGTTGACAATGCCTTTTGCCCCATTCTGAAGATGTTATGAGACTGAGTCAGAGATTAAGAGCACCTCACTCAGCCACAAGTAGCTCACAATGGATCTTTTGGATGGGAGGAGAATGCGAAGAGGAGTTTTTCTTCAGGTTACACTGCTTAGTCATGAGGTGAGAATTCCACAGTTGTATTTTATGACCTGAGTTCAAGACTGAAATTTAACTTAAAAGCTGGTATTCAGGCAATGAGATCTGTGATGGTAAGCTTCTCCCGCAAGCTGCTCTGTTCCTGAGTCATCAGTACACAGTCAGTGACCTGGATTAGATATGCTCTTTGTACATTACTACACAAATCCATACACCAAATGCATGTGTTCATTATGTCTATCATGTGCAGTGGAGAAAAGAGAGGTCAGATTATACTAAATATATAACTTGAGACCTTGATAGTTCTCTTCCAAGATGTGTAAGAACCTTATCATGATCTGAATTTTGAGCCTCCTGGAGACAGTGTTGCAACATTTTCCCATGAAATGTGAGGAAATACGGAAGTTTATATGAGTTTTCACAGGAAAGATGCTTGAGAATCGTTTGGGGTTATAGTTCAGTAGGTAGAATGCCTGCTCAGCACCTCGAAGTCTGGGTTCTATACCTAACACTGCGCAGGCTGAGAGTGGTGGCACGTGCCTATAATCCCAGTACTAAGGTTGGAGGTGGATGCAGGAGGCTCAGAAGAGCAAGATTATTCCTGGCTACATCAGAATTTGAGGTCAGGCTGTGGTATATGAGATACTGTCTGAATAAAACAAAAACAAACAAAGAGGTGTGTGTCCCCATTTCCTCCCCTTTTTGTTCTCTCCACTAGCACCACTAGCACCTTGATCCATCTGTATGACTTCTCCAATCTCTTCCTACTTTCTGTTTCTTAATACTTCCTTCTTAAAATTTTATAAACCTTATTATAAAAAGTCTCATAAGTAAAATAAAACATCACACACCAAAATTAACCAGACCCAAGTCTATACAACTCAGTGAACTTCTATACAGATTGACCTGGCATCTGGAATGGAACCTATGAAGCTTCACATTACATTTTACACTTCCAGTATTGAATATATTTTATGTACTTATCCACCATTAAAACAAAGAAATCCATAACAGAATTAATACTAAATTAATAATTAGCTTTATAAATATCCAAATTTCACTCTTAAACCTCTTGGGCTTTATTATACTAGTTCAGATTTTCTTATATCAATTCAGGATTCATCACAGAACTTTCCTCGATGGAAATTTAGCCAATAATATATGTATATATGCAAACAAATATGTGTGGGTACAATATAACATGAATAAAAGAACAAGAGAGGCTAAATATAAGGAGATGAAGAAGGAGTGAATGCAGATAATGGGTAGTGAATGTGTTAATCCCAAAGATGTAAGGAGAAACGATCACCAACCCAAATCATTGTGGCCAAACTAATTAAAACAAGCAATTAATTAAAGCAAGCTTTTTATTTGGGTCGGGTATATGGGTTGCTTCCCCTAAGGTGGGATTCAAGAAGTCAGCAATGGACTAAGGAAGACAGGTTTTCATAGCTCATGGTTAGGGAGTTTCCAAATGGTGGATTTGGTGGGCAAAATGGGCAGGGTTACAGAAGCAAAATGTTAAGTATAACAAGTTGGTCATAATGACCTCCTGAAACAAAGACATGTTTGCAAGGTGGTCATAACAATGTAGTCACAGGTAGTCAAAATAACCTTTTGAAACAAAAAAATGGTTGCTATCTCTTGGAACAGGCAGTACAGAACTAACTGTAGTTAAGGTTACAGGTGGGTTATAGTCCAATTCTTGAGAAACATAGGTTTAATCATAAATGGGAATGAATCTAGTCTTTATCATAAGATGGCTTTTAAGCCCAGGATGGAGTCAGACTGGTTCATCAGATGTGAGTTCTGAAAGAAGTGAAAGAAGATATAAACATTCATTCTTTATACCATGAGCAATCTTCAGTTTCTCCCTGGTAAGTGCAAGATACAACCTACACACCGGAATTTCACACTCAGTCTCTACACCTGGGCTCTACTATAGGATCTCTGTGTCCTTGTGTTGAGGCAAACTGGAATTCACAATGGAACTTTCCTGGGTGGTCTTCTTTTCAGCTTATGGTGTCTTCTCCTTCATCTGTCCTTTACACCCTAACTATTCTTAAAGATCAGCCTGGAATCCCCTGCCTTGATCACTCCAGACAACAGAGTGCAGGGGTGGGGAGGGGAATCCTCACCTGCCTTTGGATGTTGCTTACATTTCTAGTCAACATAGTTGTGACTTGGGTTTTGGTTCTGATTAAATGCTCCTCTCTCATCTTTAATGCATTGACCAAAAGTAGGGGCTTTGTTGGGTTTGTAGTTTTAAGATTTTAAGATTTTTTTAAAACCTTAATATTTCAGAGGCACCCATTCATTTTCTGTTAGGTGAAATAAACAGTAAAAATATAGAGGTGGAGGAATGGAAGTAGTCCTCAGCAGTCCGCGTGTGCTGTTCCATAACTCCAACAGTGGACAGAACACATGGCAGGTTATTGAACTCATGGGGTGTGTATTGGCAAGGATGTGTACTACTTGACTTTGCTAGAAACCTAGGGTGAGGAGTGATGCCATGGATCCTTTTCCCCCCTATTCTAACACTCTCTCTCTCTCTCTCTCTCTCTCTCAAATTAAATTTAATTGTACATGTATGCTTTGCTTGTGTCTGTGCATCACTTGTATACTTGGTACCCACAGAGGCCAAAAGAGTCCATTGGATCCCCTGGAGCTAGAGTTACTGGCTCCTGACATGGACACTGGGAATGGAACCCCGGTCCTCTAAAAGAACAGCCTCCCAGCTCCACTAGGCTTGTTGATGATCCTGAGTTCCATCAGTCTCCAGGGGGTAGTCTTCAGGTGGAGGAGAATGAGAAAAGCTCAATGAAATAATTCATGAGAGAGAAGTGTGATGGAAATCCACAGAGCCCCTTAAAGAATAAGCACAGGATTCCAGAGTTGGCTGTGGAGAGAAAGAATTGCCAAGTACAGAAGTGTAACCAAACTCTGAGGTCTTTAGACTCAAAGATTCCCCATTCTGTTGGGAAATCTCTCTCACAATCATTGCTTTTGGCCCAGAGGACGATTTCCAGAGAACTCCCTTTCATCTTTGCTCTTTCTGTAAAGATGAGGGATGAACACCCACATCAGCAAGAACTACGGTTTCTGAACTCTTCAGAGGCTCTGCTTTCCATGGACATCATTCTGCTACTACCACCACATAAAGGAATGTGCCAGCTTCCTCAAGCTGGCTATGCAGCATCTCCTTCTGAAGAACAGTTATCCTCAAGCTGGCTATGCAGCATCTCCTTCTGAAGAACAGTTACCGTGGTTCCTTTTCCCTATGGGAAGGTAGCTCCACACTTCTGGGATAATTAACTTTACTCTATTTAAGATGATTATATGAACCCACATATTTTTTAAAGTGAAAAGCAAAAAACAAAACAAAACAAAAAACTGTAGTCATATTGGGAGGAGGGACAAATAAATCTGATAACCACATCTCCTCAAGTCCAAATTCCTGGCCCTAGAGTGAGATTAAAGTTTAAACAGATAGCCAAGAATATGCACATCTGGGCTGAGAGGTGGTTCAGCAGGTTAAGAGCACTGGTTGCTCTTCCAAAGGTCCTAAGTTTAGTTACCAGCACCCACAAGGTGGCTGACAACTATTTATAATGGGGTCTGATGCCCTCTTCTGACATACAAATATACATGCTGATAGAGCACTCATAGAAATAAATAAATAAATCTTTAAAAAAAAAAAAAGTATACACATCTCAGAAGTGAGGGTCAGGGTGTGGTCCCACCCACCACTTACCCACCATTATCTGGTTCCAGTTCTATTCTGTAAGGTGGTCTGACAAGTTGTTAGAACTGTGTGGAATTTTCTTTCCTGGAGACAAGGCTCCCCTCTGGCTGGCCCCTCATCCTTCTCCTAGTGTGAGATTCCTGAGGCAATTCCCATTTGTTTGGGGGTTCATTGTTTCAATAGTATAATAGCAAGATTGAGAGATCAAATTCTTAAAAATAAAATAAAATAAAACATCTGTTGTAAAAAAAATAATAATCCCGGGGTGGTTTCCAGGTTCGAGAGGTGGCTTCACTTTTGCCAGCCAGCAGCAGTGCAGCACCCGGGCTGGAAGCCGGGCTAGGTGTCATGATTCTGCAGTGCACCCATGCAGTCTTAGATAGGAGATCTGTGAACTGATGAGAACAAATGGACCGTTCTCGGGAATCGAGGGCAGAGGGCTTGGGCTTGATATATTTAATGGGGAAGGGCTTACATATTTATAGCCAGAGGAATGGTCCCCGTACCCCAGGAGCATCAGTGAAAGCCCATTGGTCAGGACAGGCAGTCCTACTTGCTTATTGGGGTGCTTTAGGTTTTTCCTGGGGATCAGGGGGATAGACCTTATAAGGAAGGGTTTAGTTGTAACTCCAGATAAACAACTCTGCCAGATCACAGGCCCTTGGAGAGGGTCAGTGTTTTGTTGTGGCTTGTGGTCCCTCAGCTACTGCAGAGGGGAGGAGCCAGATTCCTGCCAGCTCCTGAGAATGAGAGCCTGGGGTTCCAAGCTCCCTGGACCCATTTAGCTGTGTGACAATCCCATGCTCATCCACAGTGTGTAGGACAGAGGGAGTTGCTTGTTTCCTTCTACTATGTAATTCTTGAGCTCAGATCATCAGACTTGGTGGCGAATGCCCTTGCCTACTGAGCTATCTCTCACATTCGAAGCTCACATTCTTTTTTAAGACAAGGTCTCACTATGTCATCCTAATTAGCCTGGCAATCACTACCACTCACTATGTAGACCAGGCTCGCCTCCAGCTCTCAGGAATCCTCCTGCCTCTGCCTCCAGAGTGTTGGAATTAAAGGCATGTGCCATCCTGGTGGGTCTGACTAGAGAAAGGAGTAGACCTCCTTCACTATTTCCTCATAGAATTCTTAAAAACAAAATCAAACAAACAAACAAACAAACAAACAAAAAACAAAGAAAATCACTTTTTGACAACATATCTTTAGAACACATATTAATTGTACAAAATAAGGCTCATCATGACATTTTCCTACATGTATACCATATGTTAACATGTATTCATCCCTCCATTACTCTCTCTTGCCCTGCCTTTCTACCACTGATCTCCTTCTTCTTCCCAGATAGTTCTCCCTTCTACTCACATGCCCTCTTTTAAAATAACCTAGCTTCTGTATATGAAAAACATACATCCCTTGTCTTTCTGAGTCTGGCTTATTTTGCTTAACATGATGATTTCCAATTATATACATTTTTCTGCAAGCAACGTGATTTCATTTCTTATTGCTAAATACTACTTCTGTGTTCTTTCTCCATTCATTAGCTGTTGGGCACCTAGTCTGATTCTATATCTTGGCTACTATAAATAGTGGCCCTATTAAACTGTTTGGAGTTCTTGTTAGTTCACTTAAAACTCTAGACCATCTCTCTCCTTACTAAGTAGACTGAACTTCGGATTGAAAGGAGCGAACAAGATGACTTCTTAAAAAGGAGCCCTGACCTCTGAAACTTGTGGAGGACAAATTATTTTTAATATGTTATAAGAAAGTTGGAAAGGAAAGAGCATTAGCTCTAACTGAAGGATTCCAAAGATGGAAGCACATGAACACTCTTGTTACAACTCATGACTCACTCATGAGTGTTTTCCTTCTAAGACATACTAGTGTTTGTGCTCATGCCCGGGAATGAACAATAACTATTTGTCGAATAGGACTGTTGGATCAGAGTGATACAGAGCTCACATCATAATAAAGGTTAGTATTGTGGGACTTAGATACTTGCATTGACTATCATCTGTAACCTTCAATAGCCTGAAACGAAGGTTTATTACTCCTATTTCCACAGGAAGCTGAGGTTATGAAGTTTGAGATAACTGAGCTGAGCTCTGAAATCAAAATCTGATTTTAGTGTGCTTATAAACGAAATTTGCCTTTTATCCTACCACACTATGCTGTAGGCAGAAGATGTTGGTTCTTTGCATTTGTTCCCTACTGTGTGTACCTGACCACCATGGCATCACTACACCAGAGTCTTTTAAGAGAGTCTCAGTTTCATGTGTTCCAGGTTTTAGACATTCCTAATAGGCTGGTATATACAAAGGAGTCACAGCAGGAAGTCAAGATGTATGTGGAAACCCATGTGGTCCTTGTCATAGCTGCTGGAGCTAGGGGGAACATAGAGCCTGCAGGGCCGAGTTAGGAAAATAATTTGGAAATTTATCTGAGAAGAAAGGATTTTCACAAGCCTATAGGCTCCAAGCATTCTTATGCTCAGTGATGCAATCAAGGGCTGTGGGTTTTTCGTGGGTGCAGAGTTCCCAAGGGGGTGAGTGGAGAGAGTCACTAGCCTAAGAAACAGACTGGGGGGAGGGGGGAGTCTCCATGGTACACATCCCTGTTATTGTGTAGGGAAGTGGGTTTTTATGGAGAAAATAGGGGAATGCACAAGGGAGAAGCTCAATAGCATGGGTCTGTGTTTACTAGACCCTTCAATCAGCCTAGCTGAAGCTTGCTAATCAGAGAGGTAAGGTTGGGAGAGGCCCAATCATCTGTAGGCTTGTATGTAAAATCTTTAGCCTCTCCGTATAGCCAATGTTGGTGAACAAAGTTTCTGTAAAGACAGAGGAAATGGACACTGCTCCACTGGGCTTTTCAACTGGTGTGCCAGGATCCAGCATTTAAAGGGCCATGCAGCATATGCCATGGGCCGAGGTACTGGCCTAGCGCAGGTGCCGGTGCCTGCCTCTTTCTTCTGCTACCAAGATCCAGCAGCTACCAACAAAGGACCTACCTACTTCCCCTGTCTCCTTGTCACACTTTTCAGATCCATTCCTAAACTGGTTCCCCTCAAAGGTGACAGGCAGGGGCAAAGGGGACTTAGTGTTTCCTTGGCCTCATGCATCAGGAGAAGGGCAGGCAGACATATCCTGGAATATGATGGAATATTCTTTCACTCTAACAAGCTTTAATTTAACTTCAATTATGCTATTGGGGTGGGGGTCAAATTCTGACAAAATGGAATGATATGTTAGGAATCTACAGGGGGACAGACTCTAGAGAGATAACATTAAACACTACTATTGATAAAAGTAACTCAAATTGTGAAACTTCAGCGTATAGCAATGATAACACTGGCTGGCAGAGTGACCATGACCTTGGGGCAGAATCTTCCACCCAAAAATGAGGGATATCTATCTATCTATCTAGTGACCATGACCTTGGGGCAGACCCTTCCACCCAAAAAGAGGGATATATATATATATATATCCTTTTTATAAAGAAGTCATGGTGTGTTTTAACATTTTATTGACAGTTTTTAAGCATGGGATCGTATTAGAAATTTACGTAGAAAGGTAACTTCAGGGCAAATATCCACACAGACAGTGCTATTAACATTGAACAGTTCAGAAAACTTGCACAAATGATTGATCTTTGCTTTTGTTCTGTATAAATCTCTGTGCAACTGTTTAACATCCCCTAATATGTTCAATGGGAGACATTGCAATGTAATAGTTAGTAGTGTGTATTGAGGTCTGTGGCAATTGGAGGAATCCCTTGTCCTACCACAGAAGCTCTAAGTCTTCCCAGGAGTCCTTTAACTCTCTGTGACTCAGTTTCCTTATCTCCAGGAGCAAAAGCAAGAAGAGCAATGAGAAGCACATGAATTAATGAATGGAAAGGGTTAGGACAGCGCTGGCCTTTCCTAATGTGTATATGAGAGATAGCACCCCCCTCCCCCACCCCCCTCACCCTATCCCCCCACCCCCCCGCCGCCTTATCCTGTCCAGGACATTATTTTCTCCATCCCCCTACCGCATTCCCACCCCCTCATCCGATCCACCCCCCCCCACCCCCAATTACCATCCTTTTTTAAACCCACAGCCCACAAGCTGCTAGCTTCTGACTTCAGAGGTTGGCCTTTCTTATTTCGCAGAAAACAAAAATGAAGGCGCCAGCTGTCTGAGGTTTGCTGGGGAATAAGCCCCCTCCTTCCGCATCATGTTTTCATAGTTCACCTATTCTCATGTGCAATTGCATGCCTTTCCTGCACACGCTACTTGCCAACTCTATCTCCAGTAATTATTCTGTTTTAGTCCACTGCAACGTACCTGCCAGCAATCTGAACGGTGCAGGTGGCAGAGCGCTGTCTGCGCCCCAATTTGCATGCACCCCGTGGTGGCTACTTAAAGCAAAGCTCTGACACCACGTACAAAGAGGCCAAAGAGAGTGGCCCGGCCCGCGCCAGAGCTACTCAATTTACCACGCCCACGATTTCCTTCCCTTTCCCTCTCTTTCCTTTGTGTGTTTATTTATTGTTTCTTCATTCTCTTCTAAACACTCCTGTCCCATTTTTCCCTCCGGGGAGGTAAGGTAAGAGCCACCACTGTGTGAGGCACTGGGAAATTGAAGTGCTCTCAGCCTAGCAAGGCCCATCCCTCTACCCAGCATCCACCCTGAGCAATTAAACCACGCAATCCATTGCCCGTTTTCTTTGACTCAGGAAGACTACTCTTTTTTTCCCCCTCTGGACTTTTGTCAACAGAAATATCTTTTAAAATTGTATTCTGAATTCCTTTAGGGAATGTGACAGATAACCACTAAAACCGGTGGTTGTTTTACTCTAACACGCCATTTTTGCTCATCGATTCTTTTTCCTTTATTTTTCTGAAGAAGAAAAAAACAAGAAATACTTTGGGGATGGAATTTTCTAAGATTGAACTGGACTTCACTATTATCTTTAAAAAAAAAACTTCATTATTTTAAAATTGGTGAGCTACATTCTTTCAATTATTTTTGAATTATGGAAAAAATACAGTTTTCCCACTCGGACAATGGCCTCCAGCCATTTACAGGTCTGACTCAAACACAGCGATCAGCTCTAATCTGAGCAACCTGGCCTCTTTGGACAGTGAAAAGGAATCCAAATTTGAAGTGGTGCGTCTGCAGCTCTCCGCATCACGGCTCTCTGAAATTACAAGGCTGAGTGTGCAATTATTACATTTTTGTCTCAATCGCTTTTTAGAGTGCTTCTGCTAAAACTCTCATTTTCAAGCGGGCCAATAAAATATCATCAGTGATAAAAAGAAGGCTTTCTGGGGTTGCTAGCTAAGTAAAGTGTGTGTGGGTGGGGGTGGGGGGCCAAAGCCTTGGGAGCCCCAGTGTGTTTCCAGAGGGTTGTGTGGTGACAATTCCTTTCTTCAGGCATCTTGCCTTCCTCTCCCTTCCTCTGGTGTCTCCGATCTTCTTTATGCCTCTCATTCTTCCCAAATGAGACCCTACTAGTTTTTCTTTTTCTTATTATTAATTTTTCAAGGGCAAAATGAAGTATTAGGACATACAGGTGGTGTTGAGCTGTCTGGTCAGGTGAAGAGCAAGGTCCATGTTTGTGTTCCCTTTCTCCCCAAGATGCTCTCTGTCCTATTAAAGTATGCAGCTACCCATTCGATACGAAGCACTCAAAATGACTGCCCCCAAACCATGGGGTGTCTCATGTTATAGAACATCTGTAAGAATTGTTTGTTTTATCATCTTAAAATGTCTTAGTGTGCAAAAACCAAACAACAGACAATTAGGAAATGTAGGAATCAGCTGAGCTAATTTCTTTATTTTGCAAATGAAACCGGGGCCAAGGAAAAGAGATCACTGATTCATTCATATATAGTCAATAATGTTTTATTGAGTAGCAATTATACACCAGCTATACAGCTAGGCTATAGAGATATAGAGCTGAGCAAAGCCCTCTACCCCAGCAGAAGCGGACTTGTGAGAGAGACTCAAATAAATCATGGTATCCTACCTGGTAAACACAACCAAAGCACAATGTATACTAGAAGTCAAGAGACCATAAAAGAGAGGCTTGGAAAGCAGGCTTCACCCTTGCATAGTGTGGTCTATGGAAGGAAAAGCTGTTATGTGAGTTGCTGATGGCAGAAAAACATCAGGGATCCAGCTTTCCAAGGCCCATGTCTTGAGACTCACCCTTCTCCATCTCCCTTGGAAGCCTACTAAGAAAACTGAAACATGATTCTCGCGGCCCCATTCTTTGAGTTTGGACATGCTTCCTTCTGGCTTCATTTGAACTTGGAAGTCACTTCCAAATAGGACCTGTACCAAATTGGAAGGAATTCCGCATGTCACACTGCCTTTCCCAGGGTGATGTCATCAGGACTGTGCTGTATTTTGTTTCAAAGATGACTACTTTTACTACAGGAGTCCAAAACAAGGAAAGTAAATAAAAATACAGTCCTCTGAATGGCTGAAAGAATTTTTGGTTTATTTATTTCTAGCCAGATTAATTTCTAAAAAGCTTTGAGGTGAAATATAAATATTTACATAGGCAGTAAGATTAATCAGATACTGCAATCACCACAAAGAGAAAACAGGGGATTATAAACTCTAAGAGCTTATATTTTAAAGATCGAAGCGTTGAAAGTCTGTGGGTCACACAGCAATCGAGGCAAAGAAGGTAATTTAAGGATGAGGCTGTAGTTCAGTTACAGTGCTTGCCTCTCATGGAGGAAACCCTGGGTTCAAGCCCCAGTACCACCTACTCTGGGTCAGTAGACCGACATCTGTAAAGCACTGGGATTGAGGGAGCAAACAGAGAAATTCAAAGTCCTCTCAGCTACTCCGGGAGCTGGAGATCAGCCAGTATAGAGGCCCTGTCAGAGAAAGTACGGAAGAAGTTTACAATGGGAGTTTGTTTCTTGTGGGAATTACGCAGCAGGAGCAGAGGCCAGCAGGGGGAGGGGCAGGGGCAGGGGCCAGCAGCAGGGGGAGGGGCTCACTTCCTAAACCTATAAGCACATTTCTTTTCTTGCCGAGTTGTTTCTGTTTTGCTTTTCTTCTTTCCATTTTCAAAACAAATTTTTCCACACCAAATTTTATTTTATTTTACATAGAAAACATTCCTCTGTCAAAGCAACAGGAAAGGCTATTTGAAAATATATTTACTATGTCTATCAAAGAGATCACATTCGATTCATATCTGAAATTTCCTGCAGATACTGTGGACTTGATCCAACAGTAATACCATTTTGTTGATAGCCACAAAGTTGTAAAATGAGTTCCTTGCCATTAATCATTTACCTATTTTAGCTGGTTTATGTCAGTGGCAGAGAAACGAAATATGTCACTCCCATGATACTGGCTGTGACTTGAATGCAAACACGGGAATCTGGGACTTGCAGCTCTGGCTATAGTCACCTCAACCTGTGTCCCCTCACTCAGCGATGGGTGCATCGATTCGGCAAGCTTCTGGGGGATGCTCCCTCCATGCTGGCATGCTGCTGGGTCCTGTGAGCAGCAGAAGAAGAAACAGTGGAATGCACGTTGGTTTGTATTTGAATGGTGGTAAAGACTGGGATGTGTTCAAATTTGTGTGTTAGGAAACTCTCACAATGGCCCATGGATTAAAAAAGAATAGGATGAATGTGAAGGTTGTAGCAGTCCAGATAAAATGGAGAGATGCAATGAGATGGGAGATCAAGAATCTGTGGGGATGACATAGCCCAAAAGGGGAGGGGCTTATGGAATTTAATAACTAATGAATAAGAAGACTATGAACTGACTAAGGAGCAGTGGTAGATGGTGACTCCCAGGTTTCCAGCCTTGACGAACCTAAGGGCTGTCACTTAGTGGAATCATCTGATGACCATACAGATGCAAACCTAATTGTCAAAGACACTGCTTGGCTATGCCGAATAGCTTTCCAAAGCTGTGAGTTTGATGACAGAGTATCTGGCATCCTCCTTTAATGAGGGAATGTAGGTGGTTAGGGTGTGGACCCCGAAATTAGCTTTTGCTAAGAGGAAGAATTGAGTTCCAGGGTAAAGGGCATGACCAAATGAACAAACATGCAGGTGTCAGCCCAGTCTGGTGGTAGGCTCACGTGTAAGGTTTCCTTGTTTACAGCATCCTCATATGTCAGTTCAGGAGACTCTGAGGGCAGAATAATTGTATTTGCCTCTCTGTTGTTTAGACATTTAGGATGTGGGCACAGACTCTTAAAGTCTTCAACTGGGCAAGGGAATCCATCCCCCCACCGTGTGAGACATGAGGGTTCATCTTTACATAAGGATGAGGTTTTTCCTGGTGAGCCCTATGCAGCCAGAGGCAGAAGCAGTTCTGGCAGATCTCATAGCCCACGCATCTTTGTACTATAATGAGACGAGCATGCAACTTACTTGAATGATGCTCCATCCAAAGGAACTGCTTGAGCCTGGGGTTTTCCTGCCATGCAAGTATATTTTAAGTTTAAATTGATCTTTCCCTCCAAGCTTGTGTTGATAAATAAATTACATTTGTACTTAGGATAACTTACCATTAACTTTTATATCTTAATTATCTTTAAAAGTTTACAATAAGTTTATAACTCTTATATAATTTTAGGAGTTTATAATTTTAACCCTGTTAAGTTTGAGCCTGAAAAATTATAATTCTTAGTAGAGCGTGGTGGCACACGCCTTTAATCCCAGCACTGGGGAGGCAGAGGCTGATCTGAGTTCGAGGCCAGCCTGGTCTACAAAGCAAGTTCCAGGACAGCCAGACCTATACAGAGGCACCCTGTCTCAAAAAACAAAACAAACAAACAAAAAAAGAAAGAAAAAGAAAAAAAGAAAAGAAAATTATTCTTGAATTAAAGATCCTTTAGGGTCAAAATAAACTTTAAACCATAAATACAATCTACAGAGAGAATGAGAGCCTCATTTTCCTGATCCTTTAATAACGTACTTTACAAAATGCCGTTTTTTAATATGACTCAGTTTCAAAACAAACCATCTTGTAAGCCTCGTGTTGCCTCCGTAGTCTGATAAAGGGAGCTACAATGTCTAATAAAGTCTAATAAATATGGTGCCTCCGTAGTCTATAAAGGGAGAGGGCTCAGTGTATCTGCTAGGATTTTTTTCTTTTATGGATACTGTCTCAGTTGATTTATATGATGTGGTAACCTTAACCAAGATGGTGGCTAAGTCACAGAGCATGCCCTTTTAGAACCTTTGGAAAGATGGCAGCAAGCCACATCATTGTTATTTACTCCACGGTGAGCCTCGTTCATCAGCCAAGTTGGCAGCATGCCACATGGTACTTCAAGGTAAGCCCAACAGGCACACACCCTTTTCCTAAGCAAGAGTGGAATCCAAGTTACGTACGTGGGATGCCATGGCAAACTAAGATTATCCACACATAGATCTTTAACTGTTAATCTCTGTGTTATAGATTTTTAAGCTAACTTTTTCTGCTTGGAATTTTGCAGCCTTTTAAAACCATACTTACGGATTTTGAAATAAAGTTTATACGTTAGCAAAAGTTTAAGAGATATAAGAGGGGAGTATTTAGGGAGTTAAATAAAACAAAGAAAAAGAGTGTAAGACAAGAAACAGTAGGTCCCTAATGGAATAGTTTACCTTTTAGCTGTCCTAAAGCACACAGTGTCTTTTCCTGGACTGTTCTGCTTTTTTCTCCTTCTTGTCAGAGTCAGGTGGCCTGCTTGACCCAGGACAGAAACTTTGAAAGAAACTGTTATACATGCTTGGGTCTGGAGCAGGGAGGCCAGATTCTAACTCCAGAGCCTGCCATCTCAGTAGAGTGAAACAGCTTGAGACAATTTTTCAGTATTATCCACATCCAAAAGCGTGGGAATTCACTGTATGACTGAACCCAATGATCTCATACCCATAACCAGTGTGTGGGTATCTGCAGATGGGACAGACAACCTGAAATGCTTTTACCTCTTAGATGTCAAAGACAGGAGCAGGATTTTCCAGGCTTGGAAACACAGAAACACCAGTAAGCCAAGTCATAAGGCGAAAGAGTTCTCTGCTATTTCAGTTAGAAATAATTATAATTGTAAAGATGCAAGTTTGCAGGCCCTGCAGAAAGGTGGGCATTCTGGCTCTGGGCATGCTTATAAGTCAGAGCCCTGGGGAAGATCCAAGTGAGCTGGGAGTTTTATGAGGGAGAAAGCCTCGGACCACACTGCCCTTCTGTCTTATGGAGTTACCTAAATCAGTTTGGGACTGGAAACCAAAAGTTACAAATACGGGCCAGCAGTAGCCATTTGTTTATTGAGGCCAGTTTTGGAACAAGAGATGAACAAGCAAACTCGGTATGAACTCTCCCAAATGGAGCTTTTTATATTAGCCTTCAGCCAGGCTGAAGTTTGTACTTTGGGGTGGAGAACTTGGAACTCATGGCTGGGCCCAGGACCATGGTAAAGACAGGGGTCAATAACCTGTTGCTTATAGTGTTCTTTAAGTTCCAGAAAGACCAAATGCCCAGGAACATAAGGGTATGTTCCCACCCTATACAATTCTAGGCTTAAGGAGTTGCAGGGCCAGTGAAATATTGTCAGAGCTCTTGGCTTATAGAGTGGTAAGTCAGTAGAGAAATCAGAATTCTCTGCCAAACTTTTCTTCCAATCGTTAGAAAGTCTCTGGTACCTTTCACTAAGTGGGTCTTAAGAAAGTTCCAGTGAGTTAGGTATGCTCCAGTGAGCCCCCAAACCTAACTAGGGCGAGTCAGAGTTAGATCTGTGGTTACCATGATTACCTTGGACCAGTTCTTTGCTATGTTGCATGCATGTTTTGGTGCAAGCATGCAGCATGGCTTCTCCTCTCCGTCAGGCTGTGTCAGGGGCAGATAGTGAGGTGAGAGAGGACGGCGGAGTCAGTGAAAAGAGAAGGCTGCCTGAGAGAGATGGTCTTTTGGGCCAGGATGCCTGTGAGAGCCAGGGAGTTTTCCCTATGGGTGGGCTTGAGCGGCTGGTAGACTCAGATTTCCGACCCTGGTTTTTAGCACCATATATTAGATTATTTAAATGGCAGCTGTAGGGGGATGGAAGTTGGGAAAAGAGAGGGACTGTATGAGGGAAGCAAGTAAAAAGCGACTTTGGAGGCAAAGATTGAACCATGGGTGCTTTGAGGGTAAAGGTGAAGATAAAGGTGAGATTGTAGAAGTTTTCAGAAAGATCAGATGATGCTTTTGCCTGGATGCTTTTGTAATGGCATTAGCATGAACATTCAAGGCTCTTTTTTTTTTTTAATCAAATAATGGCTTTCTGATATTCTTATGCACCATTGTACCACAGTGGCCTTTCAAGGAAGCCAAGTTATAAAAGAGTCCATCTTGAAGGGCTTCGTGGACTGGAAGGTACAATGTACAAATATCCCACCATGTCTTTAAAGAAATGACATCAGCATACTACTTGGTCCTTGTCAAGGGAGGTTTGTTTGTTTGTTTTAAATGACAGAGCTATTCTCAGCTTGGGAACTAGGTACAGGATGGTTACGGTCACCAAAGCTACCTCAAGGCAGTGGCTTGTGAGCCACACCGAAGAAGAGTAAGGAAACACGGAGTGTGCAGAGCGGACATAGGCTTACTAAGGAGAACGAGAAAGAATGGTACCGTGCTGTACCATCCAGTGCCTTTTGTGAATTTTATGTTGGAAATTGGATGGAGACTCAGGTAACCTGTATTGGGATTGGTTATTTTTGAGCACTTCCAGAGCCAAGACAGCAAGCAGTCCATGCCCTACACATATCCCCTAGGCCCAACTTGAGAGTCATTCCCCAATCGGGGAGGAATCATGTGTGCTACCTGACTACTGTGTGACTGACTTATGGTTTAAGGGAGCTGTCTCCTGTGTCAGTGAGAACTTAGTAGTTATCATCCTCAATTGGGCTTTAAAAAAAAAAAGTGCTACAATTTCAGATAAACAAATTCTAATAGTTTTTAAATTAATTTAATTAATATAATAATTAGTTTTTTTTAATTAATTGGGTTTTGAGCATTTACTTGGGTGTGTGTGTGTGTGTGTGAACACACACTTAACATGTCGTATAATGTCTCTGGAGGTCAGAGGACAACTTGTGGGCTTCAATTCTCTCCCTTCATCATGTGGGTTCTGGGGACGGGACTTAGTACCTTTACCTACTGAACCATCTCACTAGCCTGACCTCATGTTTTTCAAACATCCAAAAAAATCAATTGATGATTTCTGTGTGTCTTGGTTAGGGTTTCTATTGCTTAAACACCATGATCAGAAAAGCAAGTTGGGGAGAAAAGGGCTGGGTTTTTTTTTTTGTTTGTTTGTTTGTTTGTTTGTTTGGCTTTTGGGTTTTTTGGCTCACATTTCCATATTGCTGTTCAACACTGAAGGAAGTCAGGACGAGAATTCAAGCAGGTCAGGAACCTGGAGGCAGGAGCTGATGTAGAGGTCATGGAGGGGTGCTTATTGGCTTGTTCTTCATGGCTTGCTCAGCCTGCTTTCTTATAGAATCACCAGTCCAAGGATGGCACCACCCAGAATGGGCTAGGCCTTCCTCCGTCAGTTACTAATCAAGAAAATGACCTACAGAGTCATTTAGAGTCATTTTTAATTAGGTTCCCTCCTCTCAGAAGACCCCCACTTATGTCAAGTTATCATGAAACTATTGCTAATTCCACCAGTCAAGAATAAGAATACTGTTAACACAATTTTTGAGCCAAATTTGAAGCAAACTTTAATTAAATATTGGCCAAGATGACTGACTCTAGCCAAGACCATTTCAGGGTTCCCAGAAAATGGCAAGTGGGCAAATTTCATAAGGTTACACACTTCTTCTCTTCATCCAGTGAGGGGCAAGCATACATCCTGTTGTATTCCTGCTCACATATCTCCCACCTACATGTGATCAAGCACATCTCGTGCAGCTGGATCAACCAAGTTGGTTTACAGAAGCAAAGCCACGTGGCTTGTTATCTTACATGAACAACAGCCCCCAGCATGTCAGGAAGTATTTGTCCTTGTAAGTGGGGCTTACATTCAGAGGCATATTTGTTTTATGGATCTCTTAGGCCCAGTAATTAAAACTTAAAACATAACTAGCTCTCACCCTATCAAGCATAATTTGTTTATATTTAAATACTTTTCCTTATAGAACATGCAAAGAGGAAAAGCAAACAAGAGGAAAAACAAATAGCCCACACATTGCAGAACTGTGGCTCAGAGTAAGAATGATGTAACTACTGATATCCTCAGGAGATTCTACAGAAACTGACATGAGGATTCACTGAAGCATTTCTTACAGGACTAAACATCTCCTTTGTCCTTCCTGTGACAAAGTTAAAAGTCCTGCCTGTTCTAAACGTCTGAAACTGTTTTCCAAACTTAGTTTCTGCTGAAAAGCTACATTCTCTTTTAAAATAATAGCTTTTCCAGTGAAAGATTGTATAATAATGGGTTAAAAAGTAACCCCTGTATTTTCTTCAATTATAATTATGTGGTGAGCTTAATGAAATAACTTCGAAAGGAGTGGGTTACAACCCCTCCCAAAGAAGTTTCCCCATCCCAGAGACAGCAGGAAAAGGGACAAAGGGGCCTTCGAAGACTGGGGCTGTGCCAATTCCTTCCAGCAAGGAATGCCTGGAATGGTCCTGTTCTCTTTGGATGAGGCGCCCTTACTATGGGTTCCATTGAGAGTGCGGAGACATCCCTTGGGTGGAGTCATAGGACATTCTGGTGGTTAGCTCCTATTTTTTCATGCTAATGATTTTAAATGTTTCCAATTAAAGAAATTCATCTCAGAACAAGCACTAGCTTACAAGGGAGTTCACCAGAGAGGTGCTACTTAAATACTTTAAAACAAAAATTTGCCTCACCATGGAATAGCTTCCCTTTAATTTAAATCCCATAAAACTAAATCAGAATAAAACAATAGAGCGTTGTCAAAGAGGAAAGAAAATCCTACCTCTCCTTTTGAGGCATATAGGAAGGAGTATCCAAATTCTTTCTTCTCGGCAGTTAAGTTATAGTTGCTTAGAAAAGGGTTGTGGTTTTAGTTTAAACATGGTTTCCCAGGAACTCTCATTGTGTGGTTGGTTTTACAAAGATTACTTTCTTTGTTGTGTCACTCTGAAGTTTTCAGCAACAGCCATCAGTTTTTCTCTAGGAGACCAGGTCCGTCAGAACTGGGAGGACATACTCCCTGTACATTAGTACTTTCTGCAGAGTTGCGACGAAGTACCTGATATGAACAACTGAAGGGAGGAATAATTGATTTGGGGTCTTGGTTTCAGGGGGCTCAGTCTGTGGTTGCTTGGCCCCCGCTCTTGGGTACAACACCACAGAGGCAGAAATGTGTGATGGAGTAGTCACGGTGGGCAGGGGGCAGAGGGAAGTGAGGTACTGGCACAAAGAAGCCTTCTCCTTCTCCC
Organism: Cricetomys ansorgei; assembly: GCA_026225945.1. Classification (NCBI taxonomy): domain Eukaryota; kingdom Metazoa; phylum Chordata; class Mammalia; order Rodentia; family Nesomyidae; genus Cricetomys; species Cricetomys ansorgei. Next base: position 1,528,760 of record JAMJFZ010000020.1, read on the forward strand.
TTTTCATTCAGTCTGATGCTCAGTCCGTGGGATGGTGCCTCCAGACTCAGTTGATCGCCTCTGGAAATGCCCTACACAAAGTGCCTCAGTTTCCTTGGTGAGTGTAATCTAGATAGATTGACAATGAAAATAAGCCATCCCATGCTGCTTTGAAGGAAACACACGTGCTTCTGAATGGAGTGGAAACAGAGTTACCTTTCCCACAATTGCAGAAGACAATTCTGAAGGATGCAATTTGACTTCTTCTAGAAAGCCTGGCCTTAGACCTGCCTGATGCCAACCATTTGCCTGTGGCTGTGCTATGGGTGAAGCTGTGGTCCACTTCAGCTGCTTCGTTACCACAGACTCGTCATAGCCCCTTCTCCCCTAATTCAGTATGGGTTTTGCTCAGAGTGCTGTGGTTAGGAGTCAGCCATACAACATGCACAATGAACTTCTCTCCAGGGTTAAGCTTTCATTTTCTCATATTTTCTGTTTCTTCCTAGTAGGAAGCTTCCAAGCTTGGCAACATTTCGAGTGCAGAAATGCATCCACTTGACAGTTTCTAATGAACATGAGTGAACAGAAATTGTTTATGTCTATACCATCTTTCTTGATTTTCCTTGCTGCCTTATCCACTTTGAATTCTCATACCACAAAGAGTATGTAAATCCCATCGATGGAGAATAAGACCACCACAACTGAGCCAAATTTGAAGCAAGCTTTATTTAAATTAATTAAATACCGGGCAGGAAGATGGACTCTGACCAGGTCCATTCTGAGGTTCCCACGGAGTGGATCTGCCACCTCCAGAGTTTACACAAAATAGCTCTGAGTCACATGGCACAGATGCTTAAAAAGGTAGAACCTTTAAGGCTACGTACTTCCCAGCAGGTCCAATCAGCGAGGAGCATCTACCCTAATGGACTTCCTGTTTGAGTTATCTCCTGCCCACAGGTGACTAAGCATATCTGGTGCATTTGGAGCACATCCGAGCAGTAGGATCAACCAAATGTGATCTAGACAGTCCCCACCCAACATCCAGGAGGTTATCTGTCCTTGGGCAAGGGAGATTCAGGATTCTGGCTTTCTGTAACTCACCTGAACAACCCCAGTGGGCACTCCAGGAAGTTGTCTGTCCTTTTTCTATAGATCTTTTAGGCACAAAAGTAAACTTTAAAACATGACTTTTGCTCTTACAAGTATAGGACCAATCACATGGAAGAAGCATACTTAGGTTCCAGAATGGTCCAGAAAAAAGTTCCAGAATGGTCCAAACTCTGAAGATCCCTAAATAGTTCTATCCCAAACCTCCAGTGATCTCCAGCTGTTCATGATACAGCACCTTGCACGTACTAGATATTGTCAGCCACTTATTGTTGTAGAGGTGTGATGTGGACATTCACATGGTGAGGAACATGTGTCTCTCGCTCCATGATGAAGGTCTTTTCGGCTAGCATTATACAGAGACTCCGCCTCCAAGACACATGATCTCACTGGGAAGCAGGCAGATGGAGCCTGTGGGGAGACAGAAGTGCTGTCTGCCAGCTGCACTTCTGTGATCCATTTTTCGTGAAGATACTCTGAGCAGGACACAGAGATTTTTTTTTTAATCCCCTGTTCACCCCAGTACCACTGCAGTTAAAAACGATTAAGTTTCTATCAATTTTGTACTCACTGTTTGGAAAGGGCATGGTTCTAAATTGGGAGCTGCCCATCAAATCCTACGAGATTAACGAACCTGAAGTGGCAAATGGCTCTCTTGGGAGGGAGCTACTGCTCATTTAAATGGAAGCCACTCAGTCTGTGGGGGACGGCGTGATAATGGTTCGCTTCCCAAATCCTCAGATTCCTAAAGCTTATTACTAAACCAGCTCTACCTTGACTCAGGGGACTGTCACCATGCTACTCAGATAAACTGAGGGCTTCTGTTCTGAGGACATGGGTGCTAGAGAAATTAAAAATTATTTATACCAGGGACTATATTGGTTCTAAAATACACAGTCCTTTGTATAAGAAGTCACTACTGTCTTTATTATACCTGAACACACATTTGTGATGCATTTTTCTTTCGTAATTGACAGATTGCTTGAGCAAAAGACTATTTGGCTAAATGAAATTTGTTTTTTTTTTACAGATTATCTGTCTTAGTATGCTAAAGCCCTTCATATTCTTTATGGTATTTGATGACTCTTTTATGGGTTGATATCGTCATTTTTTAAAATTAAAAAAAAATTTTAAAACATATTGCTGTAAAATCAGACAGCAGAGAAAAAGTATATATGTGTGTGTGTGTGTGTGTGTGTGTATGAAAAAGAGCTCTTACGAACTGATAAAAACAGTTCTCAACCTAGTAAAACTAGAAATGAACAAATAGATTAGTACACATAATGCCACATGTTTAATCTTATTAATATTTGGACAAATGGAAATTGAAATGATAATTTTTACCTCTTAAGCAATATGCTATTCCGGAGCAGATTTTCTAAATCTGTGACTTTTGTTCTTTACTGTGTGGCCCTGTCACTGAAATAGACCATTTGTCAAATAAGACACCTGGCCATTTCTTTCCTTTAAGTATATAATGCTGACTATCAGGTGAGAGGAGTCAAGTTAGGCTGAGTATTTTAAAGAATAATTTACAGTAATCACATCAAAGTAGCTGCCTACTTCCTAGTTCTACTAAAGTAATACTTCAGAGAAACAAAACCGTCATATTCCTGAAAGACTACGGTATTTCAAGTCTTTGATTGTTAGTTACAACATGTTCTGTTTATTATTCATGTAACAAGTGTTTATTGAGTAAGTACTATATGTCCCTGGCATTGCTCTAGGTCTTAGATATAGGTGGGAAAGTCAAAAATGCTCTTGTTCTCCTGTAGCACTGTACAATTATGTCAGAATTCTTTTACTTAGGGAAAAGTCTCTACTTCTCCATGCACAGTCCAGAACAGTATTTCAAAGTTTTATACTATTTGCTCTGTAACTATTATTTTTTAATGTGAATACTTGAGCCAGGCATGGTAGAGCATTCCTGTAGCCCCAGCACTTGGGAGGTGGAGGCAGTAAGCTCAGGAGTTCACAGTCCGCCAGACATATAGTAAGTTTGAGTCTAGCCTAGGCTACTTAAGACCCTTTCTTTAAAAATGAAAATACGTAATTTAAAAATTAATTAAATGTTGATATTTAGCCATAAATTCCAATTCCTTGCTTCTGTAGGCTTAGAAGAAAAATCCAAATAAACTCAGTGGCTCCCTTTGTGTCAATATGCCAAGTTTCCTGACATACTAGCTACAGTGAGTGCAGTCACTAAGGTTCTGATTAGGGCTTCCACAGGGTGGAAGGAGAGAATTGACCTCTGAAAGTTGTCCTTTCACATTCAGACAGACAGACAGATAGATACAAACACACACACACACACACACACACACACACACACACACACACAGATACACACACAGACACAGAATAAATAAATATAAAAAAATTAAAATAATGGTATAAACGATAAACCTTCAGACACACCTGTGAGGGATTATCCAGATCACATCAGCCTCCTGGCATCCTGTAAGGGTTTATCTTGGTTAGGGTAACTGAGGTGGGAAGGTTTACCCTCAATTCAGGGCACCGTTCCCTGAGTTTGGGTCTAGGACTGCATAAGGAGGAAAAATGCTGAGCTCAGCATTCATTTCGTTCTGCTTGCTGAGTGCAGACATAGTGCGACCAGCTGCTTCCAGCTCCTGCAGCGTGACTTCTTGCTATGATAGACTGTAATTCAGAGCTTCGAGCAGAACAAACCCTTCCTTCCTTAAGCTGCTTTTGCTTAGTATTTTCTCAAAGCGATGTATACAGAAACTAATACATATAGGTGTGTTTACTTATTCATTCAAATGTTTATTTACTTATGTTCGCGCGTGTGTGTGTGTGTGTGTGTGTGTGTGTGTGTGTGTGTGTGTGTGTTTCACATCCCACTACCACACCATGAGTGTAGAGGTCAGAGGATAATTGTCAGAAGTCATTTTCCCCTTTTCCACCATGTGAGTTGCTGGGACTGAACTCAGGACATCAAGCTTGGTGGCAAAGCACCTTTACCTGCTAACTCACCTCTCTGGCCCTTTGCGTATCGATTTTAATAGAAAAATATGCCTCATATATGTCTACCAATTGGTTAAGCACCCTGTTCTTGTCCTCACCCTGCCAAATGCTACCACTGATTTTTGTGAAAAACACCTTTTCCTTTCCCTTTCTCCACCATCTGCTATTACTGCCACCCCAACGCTGTAGCATGAAGCATTCCATACCCAGAATTATAACTGCTGTAGCCGCAGCTTCTGCAGGCAGCCTCACTATCTGCCAGTCTGGTTTCTATGCTGTAGTTCTCCAAGAACTAATTCCTATTTTTTAAACACTGGTGGCCCTATGTAGATGTTGAATGGACTGCCAGTAAGTCATATTTTGGGTTACAGCACTGTCCTCTCTATGAGACAGAGAAGTTTATTCTCACATTCACGAGGCTTATGCAGCACAGACTTTATACTCAGTCTGTACAGCACAGGAGAATACAGAGCTCCCACTACCACTCTTGCGTTGGCTTTGCTTTTGTTTGATGTTAGTTTGCAATTCTGAGGCTTGAGCCCAGGGCCTTATACGGATTATGTAAGTGTTCTTTCTGCCCTACCTCCTATTTTATTCTTTATAGGATATTTGAAAGAACCTGCATCTTGTTTGCTTCTCACATTCATTTATTTGTTTCTTCAGGATCATCACTTTGCTGCTCTTCCTCATGCCCTGCCTTGTTTCTCATTCCCACATATTTCTGTCTGTCCCTGATTCACACCTGTCACCAGCAGGGAGATGTCCTGGAACGGCGGAAGGAGAATCCTAATCAGAACCTCAGTGGCTACAGTAACCCTAACTGGAAACCTGGTGAGTCAGACACAAGTGACCTTTTGGTGAAAGAGGCGTGCCATGTGCTCAAGGAACCAATACTTCCTGAACCCTCGTCTTCTGTCACATGACTCCACAAGCAATCATATCCATCCTGATGATGTCAGCAATCTTGGTCCACCATCACTGCTACACTGAAGGATGATTTCTGTCTTTTTTTTTTTGTTATCAAATATCAACTTCTCTTACTTAGAATACAGAAAGTCTTAACGTATCTTGTTCTTGATTCTGAGATTATAGCCATAGGACAAGATGATAGGAAACTAATTAAAATTGAGTGGGGGCAGATAAGAACATAGCACAGTTGATAGAGTACTTGCCTAGCAGCACAAGTTCCCAGTTCCAATCCCTAGACTGAATAAACTGGGTATAATATACAGGCCTGTAATCCCAAGACTTCAAGGTTGATTTAGAAGGATCAGAAATTTAAGGTTAACTTTGGCTATACATTGACTTTGAAGAGAGCTTGGGCTATAAAAAAATATCTGTCTTTAAAAAAATAGTTAAATAAATTTAAATAGGTCAGTAGTTTGCATAGATCATTTAAAAATTGATGCCTGAAAAATGAAATCTTTGTCAAGCTAAATTCTTATTCACTTAATTATCGTAATAGCTAATTTTATGTGTCCATTTAGCAAGGCTGTGATAAGCCTTGATGTTGCAGAGAAGAAACATTTTAGATACAATTTAAACCATTAGACCGAATAAGCCAGATTCAATTCTGTAATCTGGGTGAGCCTCATTCAATCCATTGACAGTGTCAAAAGACTGAATTTCCTCAAAGAGGAAAGAAAGTTTTGCCTCCAGATGGCAACATGGGCATTCTTTCTGCTCTCAAGGCCTCAGACTCACCATGGTTAATCTTGATTGTTAGCTTAATTGGGTCTGGAATCAACAAAGAGACCTACCCCTGGGTGGGTCTGTCAGAGCATTTTCAGGAAGATGTCATCATCACCTGTACCAAGGAAGAACTGCCCACAGAGTGGGCTGCACTTTTCCACAGCACAGTTGTAAAGAAAAAAGGAAAAACAGGGTTGCTTCCTACCTGCCTTTGCTTCTTACTGATGACTGTATCTTACCCATTGCTGCTGCTACTGCTGCTGTCATCAGACCCTAGCTTCTCCCACATTCCAATATGGACTGAAAACCAGTGACTAGTCAAGAATCTTCTAGGTCTTCAACCACAGATTGAAATCACTGAGCTGTGCTTGCTTTTTACATCTACTTGACACAAACTAGAATTATCTAATAGGAGGGAGCCTCAGTTGAGAAAATATCTCAATAAAATCAGGCTGTAAGCAAGCCTGTAGGACATTTTCTTAATTAGGGATCCATGGGGGAGGGCCCAGCTCATTGTTGGTGGTGCCATTCCTGGGCTTGTGATCCTGTGTTTTATAAGAAAGCAAGAAGAGCAAGCCAGTAAGCAGCACCCTTCCATGGCTTCTGTATCAGCTCCTGCCTCCATATTCCTGCCCTGTTTGAGTTCATGTTCTGACTTCTTTCAGTGATGGATTATGATGTGGACGTGTAAGCCAAATAAGCCCTTTCCTCCCCAATTTGCTTTTGGTAATGGTGCTTCATCACAGGATTGAGCAGCTATGGTGTTCTGAGCATCTTCAGCATACAAATGGCTGTTGTTGAACTATCTTAGCACACAAGATAGACCACACTTAGACCACTGTTGAACTGTTATCCTACCATGTAAGCCAGCCTAATACATCCCCTTTTATGAAATGCATTTATTCTGTTAGTTCTATGTTGTAGAAGTTTATTTTTAGTTACGTATGAGATAATTGTTTTATGCAGTGTTGGGTGAAGGGCTCTCTAGGTCTTAGCATTTTGCATTGTCGGCAGGTATTAGATTTCTGTGGGAGTTGTTTAATTGTTTATGATATGCATGTGGTATCAGTAGAACACCCAAGGAGTTCTGAATCAAAAAACACCTGAGCTCAGACCCTCAGGGTTCCACTGTCCAGGGTGGTACTTGCCATGACAGTAGTTCCTTCTGCTGAGGTCTGGCAAAGTTTGTACATATGAGAATGGTTCCTTGTCATCCTTGGTGAGCTGCCACAGTAAGTGTACTACCACGGTTCTGTTCTTCTAGAGAACCTTGACAAGCACAAGACTCAAAACTATTCTGTGTGCCTTTCAAGGACGTCTAGAAGCCTCTGCCCCAACTATCACATGAAAACCTCTAGAAATAAACAACTCTTAAGTTTCAAATTGTGCATTACTTTGAGGAATGTCATGGAATCTGGCTCCACCATCCTGCCCAGGATATGACATCCCTTGACCAAGCATTCCTGCTATGTCGGACAGACCCTTTACTCAGTAATCATTTAGTGGACATATAAGCCACACTCACTTACCTTTTATAATTATATATTGTTACAACTGTCCTATTTTATTATCAATTATCTTTGTTTGCCAATTTAGAAATGCTCACAGTGTTTCTCTGTGCCATGGTCCCATCCCCTTAACCTCTCTTTACAGGAAGCCTCAAGGAGATGATCCCCTGAGACCCTTACTCAGATATGTCTATCTCTCCGAGTCCCACTCGTGTCCAAATTCCCAATGCCTTCTTAATGTCTCTGCTTCATTTCTGCTTTCCCATCCACTTCTTACAACTGTGCTTACAAGACAAATCTTCAATGCCCCTTTTCACACAGATGTTTCAAGATGTGTGCCTCCTTAACATCCCTTCTGGCTTACAGGATTTTCTTCTGGATCCCATCCTATATACTCTCTTAATTTCTAAACCAACATGTGTCAATTTTCCTATGCTTCTCTGGTGCCAAGGACTTATTGGTCCTGTACCAACTCTTTCCTCCAGGATTTTACAACCCTCTAAAGATTATCCATAGGTTTATATGAGCCCAGCAGCTGAGAAAAGACTGAGAAAGGAGCAAGATTATCCTCCCCTGTTCATTGATTTCTGCTCGAGCTATGCCTGTTCAGAGACATCTGTCCAGTTGACCTCCAGGACAAACAATCAACCCACAACCTCCACTGCTGCCAGCTTCACATCTCTCCGTGGACAGATAAACCCTCTTTACAGGGACTGTGCTGGACTTGCTAGCCACTGGACAAAGGGAAACTTGTAGGAAGGATGTTGTTTTACATTAATGATTCAGGGCTGATAAAATGGGGCACACATACACCCAAAACATCCAGTGGGATCTGCATGCCCCACTACACCCCTAATGCCTTTATGCCTTGATATTCAAACCTCCTAAATGCTTAAATCCAGTTTTTACAGCAACAGGTAAACAATATTGTCAAAATTGCTACCAATCAAATTATTATTGCCCGCCCCATAAGAATAAAAACAATTGTTATTGGTTTTTAAAATAAAAAAAACAATTGGGAAACTGTGGAGTCATTGTGGAATGGTCATGCAGCTGTGAATCAAGGGCGCTTACAACCCCAGGCTCTCATTCTGAGGAGCTGGCAGGAATTTGGCCCGTCCCCCCAGCAGTAGCTGACAGACCACAGGGCACAGCAAAACTCTGCCCCCTCCCAAAGAAGGGCCATATCCCATCAGGCAGAGCTGTTTACCTAGAGTTGCAATTAAACCCCTGGTCCCCTGAATATGCCCAAAGTACCCTGGGATGCAAATGGGGCTATTCTACTATCCCTGTCTTAATCAATGGCTCCTGTCCCTGGGAACCAAAGACTTTCCCTTGCCTTTACCTTATAAATGTAAGCACCCTTGCTTTAATAAACTGAGAGACGTTCCTCTGACAACCTCTCCCTAGAGTCCAGTTCACTCTTGTTGGCTCTTAGTCCTCCAATCAAGGACCAGATGTGTACATGGTAAGAACCATGCGGCCCCATGTGGCTTCCTGTCCGCCTGGGAGCTGAACCACTGCTGCAGCTGCTGGCAGGGCATGGGATGTGTGTTTATTTTTATGACAACACTCTACCATAGTTAAATGTTTGGTAAAGCTCCCAGCACCTACAGGGCTTGGTGCTACCTGCAGTTTTAGGCAAACACTGGGACCTTGGCATGGATTTCCCACGGATGAAACAGGCTCCTTTATTTGCTAATCTGAAAATACCAGCACTTCAGGAAGTCAATTTCCAATAGAAAACAATGGGAACAAAGAATATTCTGGACCAGCTCATCAAAGTAGAGGGATCAACCTGTGTGCATTGGCGAAGGTTATCTTATGCCTAGGAACAGGGGGTAATTCTAGAAGCTTCCACATTCAGGTCTTCTGTCTTCAGCATTAGTCACTGCTGGGCTTTGCTGATGGCAGCTAGTAGGATTCCTGTTCCACCTTGCCAGTGACCTCACCTCATATATCAGTACACTAGAGCTTAGAGTTTCAACATGTGTCCTGAAGAGGACACAAGCATTCAGTCTATAGCCTCTCTCTCTCTCTCTCTCTCTCTCTCTCTCTCTCTCTCTCTCTCTCTCTCTCTCATCTTTTCTTTCTTTTTTAAAAAAGATTTATGTGTTATGTCTGCACATACATCTACACACCAGAAGAGGGCATTGGATCCCGTAGAACTACAGTCATAGACAGTTGTGAGCTGCCATGTGGGTGCTGGGAATTGTATTCAGGATCTCTGGAAAGCAGCCAACGCTCTTAACCACTGAGTCATCTCTCCAGCCCAATTTGTGGTATTTCAGACTCTCTGATTCCACAAAATCCGTGTCCTTCTCACATGCAAAACAGTTACTCTATCACAATGGTCCCCAAAGTCTCAACTTGTGACCAGCATCAGCTTAAGTGTCTAGTGTGCATTGTCTTCTAAAAATCACCTCAGTCATATTCGGGTGATATTCAAGGCATTATTTATGCCAAGGCAAATTTCTCTCTGGCAGTGTTCTCAAAAAAACATATTGTATACGTCCCAAACACTGAACAGGAGGGGCTGGGACAGGCAAAACACAGATACTCCCTGAGCGGGGACAAAAGCAGCAGGTCTCAGGTAAAGGACGGCATGAACCCTGAAGGCAAAAGAACAGTGCTATTTAGCTTCATGTTCGTCCTTCCAGACCCTTCTGTGCTGTAGGCCTAGCTCACCTTTTCTGACTTGGAGCTGTGTGCCTCCAGCTCTCCCAGGTGGCTGTCCTGCTCTCTTTGGCTTTGGATGGTGAATGAAATGAAATGCAAACAGCTTGGATGACAGGAACACTCCTGTGGCAGCGGCTTTCTCTACACTAGGGAAGTTGCTGCAGCCCTTCCTTGGGTCTAACGCTGTCACTTGAAAGTTACTATAGCTACGGACACTGCCTTGAACCCCAGTGCGAGACATGGGCATATATACAATTGCTAGTCTCAGGTCGTCAAGTGGCCGTCGTTAGAAATGATAGTTACTGCTTGCTGATAATATCATTTCACAAAAACAAAGCAAGAGGAAGGACAGAAACTTAAGACGCATATTAGCCCCTGACAAAAATCAATAGATTTATTAAAACTCACTATATATGCAAATGGTTATCAGGTCTTGAGACGCAAAAGATATTTCAATAATAGGAACTATCTGTGTAGTGTTGTTTACTTTCCCTTGGTTTGAAGAGAACCATTCGAACACAGTTTACAGAATTTAAAAACTGAACATTCAAAAGTTGAAGGATCTTAAAATGAAAACAGCAAGACTGCAGTTCAATTAGTTCTGTCATTCCCAGCCACATTTATTATATTGGTAATGTTTCTTCTTCCTTCCAAATGTTGCTGCTGCCTCTTAGCCACGCAAGAGCATCTCACTCTAAGAACTGCTAATAGCTGAAACGGAAATCTTGGTTAAATTCCCACGTGGATCTTCTCACCTCCGCGTGTGATAAAATCCTCACTCCCTGTTTTCTTTGTAGCATCTTCAACACCAAAGCCCACCCAGCCTTTGGAAATAAATATTTCATCACAGATTTTCGAGAATCACTGGAGCTTAGTCCCATACTTGGAAATGCCATGAACCTTCCTCATGGGTTTTCTGTGAAAGAATGGTGGGCCACTTGAAAGAATAAAGCCGACTTGGATCTGCCTGGCCTCTAGCAAATTACTGTCTCTGTGTCCATTTCCTCATTTGTAAAAAATTTGAAAAATCAGGACAGAATCTTAAATGTATGTAAATAGGTATTTTCCAGAGTAATCTCCAAAAATGAACCAAAGCAACTTTCCCTGCTCTCATACTATAAAGATCAGATAAAGGGAGAAAGCGCAGAAGCTGTCAGTTGGCACTGTTTCTAAGCACTTTGCCCGGACCACTCCATCGAGCCCATGGAGTACAGCTCAATGAATAACTAACAGATGATTACATTTATGAGGAAAGAGTACTCAGAGCAGACAGCTACTTCCTGTAGGTGACAAGCAATCTTCTGCAGGGAGCTCCACCTGACGAGTCATTTTGGGATGTGATCACAAGGGTTGGAGACTGATGAAATTATCCTGTCCAACATCAAACACAAAGTGGTTGTAAATCAGCAGAGGCCATGGCAGAGGAAGAGCAGCTCATTCTTTATGCTTTGCTAACAGGCTTCAACCCCAGGAGCTGCATGAAGCATCTTAACAATACCATTAAGTGACCCTACGAAGAGATTTAATTAAAACAACAAAGAAAACACCAGCGTGTCCAGGGCCCCAAATCCTTCAGCTGTCTTAAGGAAATGATTTTCAAGCAAGTTCTATAATTTAAAAACTTGAATGGGTTGAAGCTCAGTCTACAGAGCACAATGACAAGTATAAATGAGTTGACGCCTGTCTGTTATAGCTCTCCACTTGACCTTGCCGGAAGATTGCGGGCTGAACTTAGACTATCATTGTGTTTTTTGAGGGACACTTAGGGAAAGGCAAACCAACAACAATAACAAAAAAAAAAAAAAAAAAGGCAAGCAGGCTCTAGTTGAACCTGGTTAGGAGTCCTGTAAAATCAGAAATTGATCCTGCAAATGCAGTCTATCAAAGGAGAGGGGATGAACTACGGGTGATTTGCATGTGGTATGTGCAGAACAGTGCCTGATTTACACGCGGTCTGAAGAAACCAGGAGAAGCCATTTTTGAAATTTGCCCTGTGGAAAGAATCATATTTTAAGAGTAAAAAATTGTCTGGTTTCATTGAATAGGGAAGGGGCTTCTAAGGGTCCCATTTCTCCATCAACATGAAACAGATTTATGTGCTTTGTCTCCTTCAGTTGGGGGGCTCTGGTGTAAATCCTTTAGGGTTCACTGTAAGAACAGCTACTCAGAAGTTTCCAGGTCCTGATAATCTGCACAAAATTGTGGTTGCGGGAGAAAAACACCAAAATTAAAACCAAAAACCAAACAACAACAAGAAAAAAATACAACAGCAACAACTAAACAATGGAAAAACTCTTTTTAAATGGCTATGCTAGACCGGTAACTGAGCTTACTTACACAGGTCGCAGTGCAATTTTATACAAGCCCAAAGCCTTTCTGAGTTACTCGCGAAACCTGCTAAGCAAGGGCATTTGAGCAGCTCCGCATTGAATGACCTGTGCACATTCAAATGGGCTGCTTTGATAGGAGCTGTGACTGGTGTAAAAAAATACCCCTTGTCTTTTATTTCCTTCTTAGCTCTCTCCCTTTGTAAGTGAAATCTGAAATTTCATGAAGTCACATGTGTTTAACCCACTAATGTTGTTTCTCAGGGGATGTCAAATGGCTGATGGATGGGGAGATACGTTTTACTCTTTAAATTTACAACTTCTCAGAAAATATCTAATAACGAAGACAGAAAGGCCCTCTGACTCACTTAGTGAGAGAAGGCAAGTGAATGTGTCCCAGGGAGCCTGCTCTTTGGGACTTTGTTGATGGTTATTTTTGTGTTCATGGCTCTGTGGTGCCCTTTCCTCTCCGGGAGTTGCACTTTACTGTGCACTTTGTCGGAGAAAGTGTGCATTGGCTCCCAGCCGGTGTGGGCTAGGGCTCTTCTCGTCACTACAGCATCTAACAGCATGTACAGAACAATGTCCCAGTTAGATAGTTAAGTGTCAGGAGCACGATAGACAGTGCATTTTCTCTGAGGGGTTGATCAGTGGGAAGTTTAAAAAACACAAAAAGTATGCTTCACTCGTACCTTTTAAACAACAGCTCAAGAAGGCTGCAAAAGAGGCTGAAAATACAACCAGAGATGTCAATATCTCTGGCTTATGGTTTTGTTTCTCTTAGAAACAAGCTATGAATCAGATTGATGGAGCCATCACTGCCAATAGCATTCTCTCTATTATTGTTGCAATCCTAGGGGTGACTACCTTTCTGGGGTGACAGAGGGAACTTTTTCCCTTAATCTTCTAGACTCATGATGTTTCACTGCCAACTGAACGGCTCTGGATAAATTAGCATGCTTTAAGCAACCACGTAACTTACATTCCGGTTCAGTTTAACTCTCCAAGCTGGAAGGGTGAACTCTCTTCTCTCCGTATGTCAGGGATGGTAAGAAAAAAAGTATGTGGGAAAAGAAGCTCTTTTTATTCCTCTACCCTGTTGAGACGATAATTGTGTAAGATGTCTGGAGTAAGGGAAAAGGCCCAAAGACAGCCTTTAATTTACACCCTGCAATGGGTTAAGAGTCTAGTCAGTCACCACTGTTACTATCAGTCATTCCCCTTACAACAATTGAGCTTAGTTATTTTAAATAGTAAAGTATCTAAATTCTCCTTACTGGCCTCACAACCAAACACCACTGCATGGCTTACCCATTCTCAGTGTCCTTCAGTTGTTTTTCAGAACACTTTGCACAAAGTGGGGATAGAGGTGGTGATAGGGTATAGAGGAGAATAGACAGAGCCCCAGGAGAAGCCACACACACACACACACACACACACACCAGAGTCCCTGGAGAAGCCCCTCCATACCACACCATATATGCAATTATACTTTCCCCAATCACCAATTCTGATTTTTGTTCGATCACTCAACTTCCTTGCTTAAATAAGTTAGAATGAACTGTTTCTGCTTTCTACTTTTTGTTCCGTAATTACACATTCTTTCTTTTAAAATATGTCCACCAATGCCCCCCTACCCCAGAACTGAGCCCACATGTTTTTTGAGTTACTTAAAGGAAAAAGAATGTCCAAGATTCTAAGAAGAAAAGAGGTAGCATAAGATTCTAAGGGGAAAGAATAACCTCCCCTTTACAATGAGTTCAACAGAATTTACTGTTTCTAATGTCAAGAGCTGATTGTCATAGCCATTTGGAGAACTCAGAGATGATCATGAGAAATGAAACTTCATTTTTCTTTGGGAGTCTTCTTTTTCATAGACTTCATCCCCAAATTAACTTGAATCTCAAAATTTCAATGACCATGTCTCTGAACCTGTTTGTTTTTATCTGGATCCTAGAATAGACTTCTTAGCTGAAAACATTGAAAACAAAAACACAGACTAGAAGAAACTCAGTGTTGACTAAAGAGCACTAAAGGGCTCTAGGCTTTGAAGTCCTTCGGGAATCCTCAGAACAGATTTAATCTTGGCAGAAGGGGAGTGGAATTTACCACCAGTCTGGCTGTAGGTGAAGAAATTATAAGCTGATGAGATCGTATTAGGGGGATACACAGAATAATTACAAATTTAGACTAACCATCAACTATCCATTTTCATATAAATATATTTGATTGATATGGCAGGTGCCAGAACTTTCTCAAAACCTTCACTTTTCTCCAATGTCCTTTTAATGCTCAGAAATTTGATATGACGAGAGTCAAATCAAGTAGCTTATGCAAGGTTGCACAGTGAGAGAGGTGTGGACAAACCCTAAATTCATCTCCCACACTTTCCCAAGCATTACCCAGCACAGCAGCATGCTACACATACCTGCTTCTGGAATGTGCCCTGCTCTACAAGGAACAACTAACTGACCAGCCATGTGTGCACCTTTTAAACACTTCCCTTTCCATATATTTCAGAATACACGGGGTCAGGGCAGGGGCCAGACTGAGGAGCTGCATTAAGGCAAAAGAAAATTTAACAATATGCAACCTAACTTTACTTCAACTTTTGCTCTTTTGCTCATTGTGGAGTTTCTAGAGTAATTGGGGAAGTAGTTCAGTTGGTAGAGTGCTTTTGTAGTACGCAGGAAGCCCTGGGTACCACATAAATCAGCTTGGTGGCACTCACTCATATTTTCAACAGGGGAATATCAGAAGTTTAACCAGCTTCCTATACATCATGAGAGCATGGCCAGCCTGGACTATGGGAGACCCTGTCTCAAAAAAATATTTATTATTTTGCTTGCTGAGCTTTGTATATTCTTCAACCATCTTAAATTATAGTGTCCCAGACAAGTACCTTCTTGTCTCCTCTGTCCCTCTTCATACGCATGTGACCAAAATAATCTGTAGTTTCTCCCAATCAAGTGTTTGAGAGAGTCAGGTTGTATCTGATGAAGGAGAGGAGGAAGCAGAACCTCTGCGAGTGCAGGGCTATGAGTAGGTTTCCATAGGAGGGATACCTGCATCAGCCCATGAAAGAGGCAAGAAGCCGGGAAATTCACTGGGGACTAAATCTCTTGAAATAGGTCTGGGACGAACTTGGCCACAGGTTGGAAAACAATTATCCTTCTGTCTTTCGTTTGTTGTTTGTCATTGTGATGCTTAAAGTGAGCGTCTGCTGAGATCACTTCACTCTTGGTGCCTTGTAGCGTCACCTCAAGCCGATGAGTTTCCACTCCAGAGTGTATAACGATGTGCACTCCTACACACTTGCCTATTGACACAGCTCCTGCTTGAAAGGTACTTGGAGACGACAACACTTGATCATGTGTGTTTGGGCAGGGGTCACTGTAAGAAGCTACAAACACATTTTACAGGTTTCTTCTTTGCCTAGATAGCTTGTAGGGAAAGGTAGGACAAAATAAAAATATTATAAAAAGAAAGCTTACGAATGATGTAAGGCATTTTAACTGAAAGTAGCAAAAGTATTTTTAAAAAGTAGGGTATATTTCCAGATATTTCATCCTTTGCCTTTCCATCAGCATATAGCAAAAAATAATAATAAAACAAAACATTTTTCTTAAATTTTTGCCAATAGCTTTCTAAAAAATGCAATAAAATCTGAAACTAAAATATGAAAAAGAAAAAAATCCTCAACATTATATTTTATTGAGTTTTCTTTTTTTTTTTGTTGTAGCTGATATTAATGGTGATAGGTTTTACATCAACAGAGGATTGAACCCTGGGCCTCATCCCTGTGAGTCAAACACTCAGATCTTACCGAGTTTTTTCCCTCAACTGCAAACTCAGTTGTAGTTAGTGGTACCCTTTATGAAGATTGTTCCTGGGCTGTGTTTAGCCTGGCATGTAACATGCATTTTTTCATGTACCTGAGCTTGTTGCAATTGATAGGGTCTTCATCACAGAATAAATGTGATACAGTCTGTCAAAAAAGAATAGAAGGCTCCAGGAGGGCGGCTTACCATTCACTGGACACCCCGTTTTTCTGGCTGGCACATGCCAGACACTGGGATCCACTTTTCCCTTATCTTCTTACTGCCTGAGTAGAGAATTTGCCTGAAAAATAAAAAACAGTTATATTTGAAAATGACATTTCAGAAAGAGAAAAAGTTGAAGCTTTTTGAGAAGACGAAAAAAAAACAAATACCCTGGCGCTTGGTGATCTTGAAATGCCGCCCGTTGTCATAGCTTTTGATAGCTCACATTTGCCAGGTTTTCATTTTATCTTAGCCAATGCCCTGAACAGAAAACACAACGAGTAGGTAAAAAAATAATCTGTGAACCATAATAAATGGATTTCTGCCAATGACAGGTCATGATACTGGGGAAAAAAATCTGTGATGACCCTCTTTCCTCTACACTCATTTATCTCTTCTTGGTGTCCACTGATAGATTCTTGCTGTATGATTTATTGCAGAAAAACACCACCTAGAAATGGGCTTTTGATAAAATTGTTCAAGGATTCCTGGACAATAAATCCTCATCTTAACATGCAATGCTGCGGAATGTTTCACCTTTCTTATGCTATAAATAAAATATGCCAAATGTGATGATAAATCCATATATTTAAGCACTATCTATGTTGTTTAGGAAATAAAGTCATAGTGTGTATTCCTACTGTTAATAGCAACTCTAAGTCTGGGGATATTGATGGTAGGGTTTGTGCATTTGCCATCCAAATATTTAACACTCTGTGTGCTTATGAAATTTCATGGCTTTTCATGTCTGGGAAGGCTGGTTCTCCAAGGAGCCTATGTGTGTTAAGCATAATCAGTTTCTGATGGCTTGAATCAAGGGATGCTTCCTGAACACAGACAGGTTGCTTTAGGAGACAGCTGAAAATCTGAGTTCATGCAGAGACCTTGCTTTCTAATTAATTATCTACTGGAGGGAGTGAAGGAAGCCTCGGTCATTTTATTGAGACCACACTCACGACATGGGGTGTGAAGTGTGTAGAACCCTTAGTATTCAGGCTTCTTGTAAGTTTAAAGACAGGTATCTGCCCTCCATGTGGTAGTGAGCTATGGGAGGCCCTGTCCTGCGTTGACCCTGTTTGCTCTACACTCTGTGTAAAACTTAAAAGCTGATTTTAATTACTGAGTTCCAAGAGCTCATAAACTAGTACATGCATCCATCTAGTCAAAAGCTCCAAGGCCAGATTTTAATCTGGCTCAGAGTTTCTCCATCTTGGTACTATTAATATTTGGGGTTGAAGAATTCTCTTGCAGGGTGCTTAGCAGATCCCTGGCATCAGCTCCATGTGCTAATAGTCTTTTCCCTGCACTCCCACTTGGGATAACTAAAACGTTTTCAAATGTCTCCTGTAAGGCAAAATCATCCCTGGTTTAAGATGGGTGGGGCAGGGTGTGGTAGAGCATGCCTGTTACCCCAGCACTGGAGAGGCCAAGGCAGTAGATCTTTAGTTTTAGGCCAGTCAGGGTTACAAAGGAAGAACCTGCTTCAAAAAGAAAACACAATAAAACTACAATAGTGATAAAAACACAAACAAAAGGCAAGCCAGCAGAGGTTGCAGCTCATTATAAGAGTACATGTTTAGCGTTTTCAAGGCCTTGGTTCAATCCCCAGCACCCCACTAAAAAGTTAATAAAGATCCATTACATTCAAGGAAACAAATGTACTTTCATTTTTGGAAAAATCAAAATGGAAAAATATAAGCAGAAAAACAAAAGACCCTGAGTTTAGGAAACTGAAAGTTGGATTGAAAGAGAGCTGAATTTGCAGAATGGTGTCCCTAATTGTCACAGAATAAAGGGAAGACCCACGAAATTCTGGTAGTTCACCTAGCACATAAGAAATCTTGTGTTAAATACCACACATATAGTCATTTACATTGAACCTGACAGAATTAGGTTTTGGATACAGAAATAGTGTGTTCTTGAAAAGAGTATTCACCCTGGAAAGAAAGAAATGGAAATGAGAATCAAAAACCTAAGGCAACTTCCGATTTTTTTCCCCCTCCAACAAATTGAAAGTGGAGAAATCCATTATATCATGTGTAGTTTCTTTGTGTCCTCAGATATTTATTGAAGGTCAAAGACAGAGATGCCTAATGGGTTACGATTATGTGAAATGAAGTGAGAAGCAATGTTTTATAACACAAACACTCTCTCCAGTGACAGTATATTATGCTCACTAAAATGCCTTGCAGTTGCCATTCCTCCAGTATCCATGGCTCAAAGGAGGAAAATAATATGTTATTCCAGAAATACATAGAAATTGGGGGTGTGACTTGCTTGGAGCCAGGGCTCTTGTCTCAAGACCCAGGAAAATTCCCCACCATGCTCCATCCAACGTGAATAACGATTTACTTAAAAATATCATATTGCTTTCTTCATATCACCTTATCCTTCTCAGTTCTCAAAAACAGATATATTTTAGAGATAAAATTTTGTGAAGATTTATATCAGAGCTCCCTTATTTTTTAGCTTAAAAATATCTTTATAATATCAGAGAGAGATGTTAAAGTCTTCGAAATGAAAATAATTCTGTGTTATTAATCAGTAACACTTTTGAAAGGAACTTGTATTCTGTCTGGCACATTGATGTCTGCATAGACTTTGAAAATAAACAGAACAGTTCTGGGCAGATAGCTGAGTTGGTAAAGCGCCTATCGTGAGTCCAATCACCAGAAACCATACGGAAAAAATCTGCTGGAGTAGCTCACACAATTAACCCCAGTGCTGCAAGTCAGAGTCAGAGATCCCTGGGGCTGGCCCATGGAGCCCAGTCAGGTAAGCTTCAGACCAGAGAGAGCCGCTCTCTCAGAGACAAGGTGGGTAGTTTTCCTGAGGAATGACAAGTCTCTACATGTACATACCTGCACAAACATCTGCACGCACATGAGCAACAGCATGCACGTAAATTATGTACATACCCAGATAATTAAATAAACATAAATAGAACACATGTGGAAATATTATTTATATAGGAAAAGTTTGCTTTTTACAAAATTTTTACAAAGTTACAAAATAATTTACAAAATTACAAAAATTCTACCCAATCCACAAATTGGAAACATAGGGTTTCTTGAAGTGTTTCTTATGTTAACATATTTAACGCTCATAACACTATGGCATATGTTTCCAGTTTCTGAAACTTGGGCTCCTTTCCCTGTGATACACAACCCTCCACAGACAGCAGCTTGCTCTTCTGTCATAGGACAGCCCTTATGGCTGGTATAGCAGAGAACCACAGTTTTCCAAAAATGTATGAACAGTAAGGATGGACCAGTGTGGAAAACGGACATCCTTTTGGGACTGACCCTGATACCCAGTGAGAACAACTTGGGGCAAATCTCACTGACTTCAGTTCACCTCTACAGAGGAGTAGAGCAGAACCTAGCTTGCATCAGCGCTCCCATATTTTTTATTCACATTTCACCTGGTGTGGCTTCCTTCCTGGAGACACTGCTTAGAAATCACTTTCACAAGAAAGACAGCCTTGTGATCTGCTTCTGTGTAAAGCTGCCTAAGGTAGATTTCATGTAGACAATGGTATTTTATCCATTCATTCAGCAGTGTTTATCAAGTGCTTATTGAATGTCAGACTTTAGGGATATTGTGATATTGTGAGCAAAAAAAAGGAATAATCCTTGCCCTTGGGAATACGTGGTCTAAGGGACACTTGTTCACTGTTCTGACTTGAGGCACAATGCAGGACCCAGCAAAATGTGTGCATATCATGTGTTTGGAATTAATGCGTAGAGACACATAGAATAACATCAAGTCTCTAATTTAAACCTGTAGATCTCTGTACTTTCTATCTTTCTGACTTACCTATTAGCACCCCCAACTCAGTAAGCCCCCGTTTAATACTAGTACTAGTGTTCTAGTACTGTGAGGAGACACCATGACCATGGCAACTCTTAAAAAGGAAAGCATTTAATCAGGGTTTGCTTACAGTTCCAGAGATTTAATTCATTATGGCCATGGTAAGAAGGACGATGGCATACAGGCAGACATGTAGCAACTGAAAGTTCTATATCTGGATCTGCAGGCTGCAGGGAGAGAGAGAGCTGCTGGATTTGGCTTGGGTTTCTGAAACCTCAACGCCTACCCCTAGTGACAAACTTTCTCCAATAAAGCCACACCTTCTAATTCCTGTCAAGTGGCACCATTCTCTAATGAGCAAGTGTTCAAATATTCAATGAGCATTATTCCTATTCAAACCACCACACTCTGTCAGCTGTCTTGGCTTCTCTCTACTTCCTCACTCATGTCAAGTCCTACCAGCACCCACCCCGCAGCCCATATTCTCTTGGGCTTTCAATCCTCCTATGAAAGCTTCATCCTACAAATACTTCATTAGCTGATCCTCGTAGCTGTTTGTTTGGGTACTATGAAGGAGGCAGAACATTGTGGTGGAAGTGCAGAGAGACCCACAACGTTATTGGTGAGGAAGCAACGTTTGGCAAATGCTCCTAGGAAGAAGGACTGCATAGCACCACAGGAAAGGGGGCTGGGAGAAAGGTATACTATTGGAGGTGGCAAAACCAGAAGGAGGCAAGAATAGAGGAGCTAGAAGCACATGTCATAAAGGCTGGGGTTAGCAACCTAGTCTGTGAGCTGAATCTGGCTCAACGTTTGGGAGCATTGGTGGTTCACCTTCATGGTGGGGAATTTAGATGTCACTGCTGGCCAGTGTCATAAAAGCATGTCACTTGCATATGTGAACCTGGGAAAGACAAAAATTCAAAATTAAAAAAAAAAAAACTGGATGGGATGGTATGTATCTGTAATCCCAGCACTTGTGTTATGGAACAAGATGATCAGAAATTCTCAGTTATTCTTGGCTGTGTGGCACCTTTGAGGTCAGCCTGGGCTACATAAGGTTCAGTCTCAAATAACCCAGTAATTTTTTTTCAAATTCTAATATGCAGTTTGAGGGCTTTTATGGGAACGCCAGACTCTGTTCTAGACACTGAGAGAAGACAGCAGTTTACAGAAGTGTCCACAATTCCTGGATACCTTTCCTTTTACAGGTAAAATCTACATCCTTTGCTCTTGAACTTGAGCTCTGAGATGCCTTAGCCAGAAGATGAGTTAGGAGAAATGAATAAGACTATTTGAATTTCTGGACTCTGGCTTAATAAAATTGTCAACTTCTATATTAGATGTTTCAAAACTTACCTACTCCAGTGTGATGGAGACTGGAAGAGCTCATGGGCAGCCCTAGAACACCTGCCACCCACTCCCCTAAAGAGCCATCTGTCTTTACCACATGGTGCTGGGAGGAGCTTTCCTCACCAAAATGTAGGTTTGTAAGCAAAACAACTCATTATATTGCAGGTAGTGACTACATTTCAGGGCATGTACTCTTAGTGTTCATTTTATTTTAATATATAAAACTCAAAATTATAAACAAAATTGATATAAAAATTAAAATAATGAACTTTTGAAGAAAAAAAGAAAAAAAAAGCATTTGGATATTAATTCCAATACTCTCCCAGCTGAGCTATTTTGGCTCTGTGTCAAGAAAAAAACTGAAAAATTAGAGTCGCATATATTTTCTCCTTGAGGAGTCTGGTCTTGTTCTCTGAAGATTAATAGATAATATTTTACATGACCAGGACAATTTCTTTGGTGCTATGCAAATACTCACCTTTTGAAGAGAGCTCACCTGTCTGCCTGCATGTATGGAAGTAAGAGTCACAGGAGGGTTTTCCCCAGTCTCTTCATTTTTATGGGCCATGATAATGGGGTAAATTTCAAAGAAAAAAAATATTTTCCACCAACTTTACAGTGTACACTTTGAATAAGCTGGGGTAATTTACGATGCCTGGATGTTCGTGCTTGGCATCTCCAACCAAACCTGCCATGCGACTGAGCTGGCTTCCGTGAGGCAGCTGGAAGTCTGGCGCCCTAGTAAGTGAGGGAAATGAGTGTGCTCACTTAACAAGCTTGCTGCATTTGGATCCTGGTGGCTGGAAGGGAATGTGACATCGAAGGAAAGATCAGGAGAAACATTGAACGTCTGTGCATGTGCATGTCAAACAAGTCAAAATGAGCCAATTTCTAAGAAAGTGGAGGAGAGCGGAATGCTGCGGTATCGGGCTGTGAGTGGCAAAGGAAATTCATGCTGTAAATGGAGGCGAGTGGTTAAGATGGCAAACGAAAGGAAGTAACTTGGTTGAGGAGTAGCAAGTCCTGGAGTAGCCAAGCAGTTTGGCATTAGGTGGTTCTGTCCCAGTGAAAACATCCATTCTTATATATCCATTTCTATATGTCCTAGAAATAGACTCATTTTCTATCAAAGAACACAACTAGGTAAGTGAAATGAAAATGCCATGCTTAATGGTTCACCCAGGGTCACAATGTTGGAGAAAGGCTTTGAAGCAATAATTTACATTAAAGCTAGGTGTTTGTGTGAGTGTGTTTTGTTAATACTAGTGATAAAAAAAAAAGTAACAACCACTCAGAGATATTCACATTCTAATTGCTAGATTCTGTGACTATGCTAGTTTACACAGAAAAGGAAACATTATAGATGAGAGGAAATGAATGTTTCTGTGAGATATGACTATCCTGGGTTATCTGAGCAGGTCCCAGGTAACAGAATCCTTATGAGAAAAGAAAAAGAAGTTGGCAGAAGAATTGGGAAAAAAGATCTCAAAAGGGCACAAGAAACTCAGCACTGTGCTATAGGCTTTTAAGAGGGCAGCCAGAGCCGGAGACTTGCAGGAGTGAGAGAAATCAGGATGGTTCTACACTAGAATCTCTGGAGGAGCTAGGGTCCTGTTGAACCCTTGCTTTCGGTCCAGTGACCCATTTCGTATTCTGGCTTCTAAAACTACAGTATCTGGGTACCAGAGACAGGGGACCAATCGGCCTGAACTATTTTTGAGTACATGCACAGTTAGATAAACTGTGTCCTCTTAGTGAATCTTTAAGGGAAAATCCCCTATGCATATCACCTTATGCCTACCTGTAAGTGGGTGTACATAGAATTAAAATCGGGCATACCGTGGGAAGGTACATTCAAAGTGGCAAAAGCTTATATAACCGGAGTCTGCTAATCTAAACAGAGAGACAGCCATATCCCTTCCTTATCAGCCAATGCCTCCTCTAACTAGACTCATAAAGGAAGGCCCCTGATGGTAACCTGGATAGTATCTCATGGCGCCCAGTGCTCATGAACAATGTCTCTGACTTGTACTGTCACTTCGCTTTGGTTTACTTGTAACTTTGCACTCTGGATGTGCTCTGCTATTTCTTTCTTTACTTCTCTTTTTCTTTTGTTTTGTTTTTTGTTTTTTTGAGACAGGGTTTCTCTGTTGTAACTCTGCCTGTCTGTAACTCACTCTGTAGACCAGGCTGGCCTCGAACTCACAGAGATTCACTTGCCTGTGGTTTCCAAGTGCTGGGATCAAAGGCGTGTGCCACCATCACCTGGCGTGCTCTGCTTTTTCAATTAAGAATAAGACACCAAGAACCTGGAGAAACCTGGTCCAGACAGTGCCCCATTTTCAAAAACAAAAACCACTATCTACATGTTACAGAGGCACATATATCCTATACAGGTAGTTTCATGAAAACACTACATGCAATGAATGGGTCCAGACCCTATCGGTGGTTTGAATGTGAATCATCCCTATAGCCCAAACTCCCAGTTAACATTGAATTCTGAAGTAGATCTAATCGATAGTGCTTTTCAGTTTCTATATTTTACTGCTGTTGTAAGATTCTTAGTGGTTCTGAGACCTCCAGATTCAATTAGCTAGACTTCAGAAAGTGTTCTATAAAAGTTTCACTCTGCATAAGCCAAGAGAACCTTCGAAACCAAGCAAACAGACATGCCCGTGCACATGCCTGTAATCATAGCACTTGAGAGGCTGAACCAGGACAATTGCGAGTTTGAAGCTAGCCTATGTGCCACACAGAAAGACTCTATTTCAAACAATAGGAAAAAGCAACCAGTTAAACTGAACAGGACAGCTCCTGTGTTAGTATCTATGTGAGCTGATGAAGCTGGGTTTTCATTGCTGTTGTTGTTTTGGGGTTTGTTTGTTTTTTTATCACTGAATTGAAACCATGGGAACAGGGGTAGCGAGAGAAGCACATCCCCACTCCTGAGAGGGATGTGAGGTGCCCACTCAGGAAATGGGTAGAGACCTGGGGCCAGCCTAGCCTGTATTTTAGCCCCACGCGCCAAATTTTGAGATCTTCTTTAAATGAAAAATGCTCAGGAAAAGTTCTAATGAATGAGACAGGCAGGGCCAGGAGAACTTCTATTCTTATTTTAATTTAAAAAGCAACAAAAACATCAATTCCTTCGAAAGTTTCCTCTCTGCTCTGTGCAGTTCTGTGATTTGAGAGACGACCCCGTCGAGCAGTTTCATGTCACTGTGACAAAACACCCAACATAAACCTCTTAAAAGGTGGAACTGTCCATTTTAGATCACGTTTTCAGAGACTGCAGTCCATCACAGCAATGTTGGAGAAGCTCAGATCACAAAGACAGGGAGCAGAGTGGAGCAAGGGACAGCCTTCAAGACCCTCTGCAGTGAGCTACTTGATCCAAGCACGTCCTGCCTTGCACAGTTCTACTGTCATCTGATAAAATCTATTCAAATTACAGCTCCATCAGTGGTAAAACATTCATTAAGTCAGAGCCCTGTGGTCTAACTATTGCTGCAAACTCCCTTACATACATACCCAGAGATGTTCTTTATTAATCTCAGAATTTCGGAATCCAGTCAAGTAGACAACCAAAATTTTTCCTCACCTCAGTGAAGTTAAGTGCCTAGTCCTGGGCCACAGGAAAGTGGACTAGGGGTTTGTGCGTGAGAAAGGCTTGAGATCTTATGCCAGCTGCGTCATGGAACCCATGTTTCAGGTTTCAATCTTTAAGCTACATTGACTACTCTGTGGCCATGTGATTCAGGAAATTGAGCATAGATCAGCAAAACGCTGGATCCCACAGGAAAGAAGAAAGAAAGGCACCGACTAGTAGGCCAAGGCAAATACCATCTGAAACATTTCTCCAAGGCTACTAGCTGTGGAGAACAGGGCTTTGTATATATGTACAAAATGGACAGGGCACTGGAAATGAATTAGTTTTTTCTTAAAAAAGAGATTAAGTTCCTAAGGGAGGCATCATAGAATAATGGTCTAGGATCACTGATTTTTTTCAACCAGAACTAGGCTGAATGGTGGTTTGTATGCCCAATATATAGCGCACAGATAGGCTATTTTTGTATGTATGTTTGTATGTATGTAAGTATGTATATATGTATGTATGTATTAAACATATATTGTTTATATGTAACATAACTCAGTAACATAACTGAGTTTGAATCCAAGCTTAGTTACTAACTGTACTGCTTTGAATAAATCACTTAATAAATGTTATTTCTTGGCAACTATAAAATGTATAAAAGCATGAAACAGCCTCATTCACGTGATTGTGAATTATTTTTAAGGCCAATGATAAATGTGAAGACACCAGAGAATAACGCCCCAGCACGGACTGAATGGAACAAGAATGGAGTTGTAGACATAGACAAGGATCTGCATAAGTTTTAAAAGGAGATGAAAAAAGGTTCTAGATTGAGCTGGAACCAGACCCATTCTGTCACTCACACTATTATGAGATTTTACTAAATTCTTAACACAGACACAGGACATACCACTAAACTGCTTTTGAGCGGGTAGAATAAAATTGAGGTTTTATAACAATACAAAATGAATATAGTTCTTTTTCCTTGCCGTGGGTTTGGTCTCTCTCAACACCTCAAAGACGATCTCCTCATCAGTGCGTATCACAGGAAGGAATCGTAGGGTGTAAGATGTCTCATCCCAGAGGTTTCCATGGCTCATGTGTCTGTAACCTCCCAGGACCCAGTGATAGGACAAATAATGAGCAAGGAGGCATGGAATGAAGGCATGTGTCCTTGCTTCCTCTGTACTCGAAGCAGCAGGTCGTACAGCATGCATCAGGAGGTAGGGAGTTCTGGCTGTCAGGAGCCATGCACTTAGCACCATTGAATATCACCTAAGGCTGACACTTGATGGAGATGTAGAGAGAAGGGGCCGTGTTGAGTTGTAACTGATGTTGGTTCTGGAGATGCTAATACTGGGATACACTATTATGGCTGCAGTAAGTATACTCATACCAATCCATCCAATATTTTGAAACATATTTACTTCCGCCCATGTAGGGGAAGTTTATTTTTAGTTATGTTTGAAATTGTTTTTATGCACTGTTGGAGGAGGGGCTGTCCTAGGTCTAAGGCATTCTGTATTGTTTGCTGGTGTTGGATTTCTGTGCTGGTTGTTTAATTGCTAATGATCTGCATGTGCTATCAGTAGAAACTCGAGGAGTTCTGAAAGAATAAATACACCCGAGTTCAGATGCTTGGGGTTCCACTTTGAGTATGGTACTGGCCAGGATGGGGAGTCCCTCTGCTGAGATCTGGCAGAGTTTGAACTTATATGAAAACACCTCATTGTCTTTGCTGAGCCACCCTACTAGACATACTAGTACACAACTGTCTGTAAACTTTTAGTTTAAAATAAGTACCTCTAGAATGACAGTGCCTTAGTTGGGGTTTTTATTGTTGTGATAAAACACTAACCAAAAGCAACTTCGGGAGAAAAGGGTTTATTTCATCTTATAAGTCATAGTCCATCATTTAGGGACGTTAGTGCAGGAATTCAAGACTGGAGCCTGGGCATAGAAACCAAAGCAGAAGCCATGGAGGAGTGCTGCTTACTGGCTTTCGTTTCATGGCTTGCTCAGCCTGACTTCTTATAACACCCAGGACCTGCTCTGGGGTGGTATCGCCCACAGTAAGCTGGGCTCTCCCATGTTAATCACCAATCAAGAAAATGTTTCACGAGCTGGCCCACAGACCAGGCTTGTGTGGATATTTTCTTAATTGAGGTTTCCTCTTCCCAAATACTCTAGCTGAGTCAAATTTACATGAAACTATCTATCATAGATTTATGGAAAACTTTGTTCGAGATAGACTCTCATTCTGTAGCCCAGGCTAGCCTGGAACCCACTATGTAGCCTAGATAAGCCTATAACTTTTGATTCTTCCATCTTCTACCTCAAGAGTGCTGAGATTATGAGACTGACATACCTACCACACCCTGTTCTACTGGCTTTAATTTAAAGCAGTAGTTCTCAACCTATGGGTCGCTACCCCTTTGAGGGTTGAATGACCCTTTTACAGGGGTCACCTAAGCCCCTCTGCATATCAGATATTTACATTATGATTCATAACAGTAGCAAAATTAAGGTTATGAAGTAGCAACAAAAATAATTTTATGGTTGGGGGTCATGACATGAGGAACTGTATTGAAGGGTCGCAGCTAGGAAGGTTGAGAACCACTGACTTAAAGCATTGAGGTTAAGCTGCAGTTGAAAGCTAGAATCTTCCCTTCAGTCTCACACGCCAACATGAAATACTGATTTTTGTTCTTTTGTCAACAGCTTAATTCATAACACAGCTTAAGCAAGGCTATATTAGACAAAACAATGTATTTGGTATTATGCTTCCCTATCCAGAGCGCTAAACAGCAACACACAACAAAAACCCCAGACAAAACACACTTACCAAGTTAATGGTTCCAATTTGGAGCCTCTACATTTCATTCTGTGTTTTGAAATAACTAATTCAAAGGGGATTGCAAAATCGGTGATGATAGGCTGATAGGTTGCAGGTGTCTGTGACCCAGGTGTTAAGTATCTGTGGTATGAGTTTAAACAGTCCTGGTACACTGTTCAAAGTACTGAAACCTAAGTAGTTTGACACGTGCTCAGTAGAGTGCCTGTGTAAATGATTGGCTGCAGTTTTGGAACTGTGTACATTCATGTAAAATCATAACTACTAGCATACAGCACTACTCCATAAGCATAGAGATCCTTCTGGATTCACGTCAGCTCTCCCTTCACCCCAGTCCAGCTCATAGTCCCTACACCTCCACATGTGTGCTTAGGCCATGGCTCAGGCTACACTGCACAAGAGTCATGAAGCTTTAGATCTTACTGGTAGCTGGGACTTGCATGGAAATCTTGATTCAATGGGTCTAGTGTATACCTCCCACCCTGTCCTATGTAGGATTAGATTTTCCTAAGGTTCTCTAACAAGTTCTCTTCTACAAGTTCCTATGGACAGTTTTACCAACTCTCATGGCATCTAGCCTGCTACCTCTAGTCATCTTTGAATTTCTCCAGATTTCAGTCTCAGGAGAAGATTTATAAAACACACCTGCTCCCATCACCTACTGCTCACAGGACTATAGCAACCCTGCTGCTCTTTTGTATCATGGAGGCCAAGTGCTGTGAAAAGCCAGTGGCAGCCTAGCAGGTGAGTTGGAGGTTTCAGTGTCCCCACAAACTTTGACATTGCATGTCTTTTCCTCGGTGGCTATGTGAATGCCTCTTCACCTTTCCTGCCCATCTACCATTCAGATGGCTGTGTTGGTGCCCTTCATATGGGGACCCTTGGGCTGCTTCCACTCACTGCCCAGGTGTCCTATGACTGCACTCTCCCATCGTCTGTTTAACACCCCCATATCATCACAGAATTCCAGAAATAGCTAATTGCAAAATTGTCAACTCTAGAAAAGATCAAAACTTTGTTGTAAGGAGCTTGTCATGCTCAAGAAAGACTGGGAGCCCTGATGGATTTAAAAAAAACAACAAAAAACTATTCGTATACATCTCTGATAGCAGCTGCCTCCTGGGTTG
The DNA here is from genome assembly GCA_026225945.1 of Cricetomys ansorgei. NCBI lineage: Eukaryota > Metazoa > Chordata > Mammalia > Rodentia > Nesomyidae > Cricetomys > Cricetomys ansorgei. Next base: position 1,557,825 of record JAMJFZ010000020.1, read on the forward strand.
GTGTGACAGGCAGAAGCAGGGCAAATGTCAAACTACCAATGATAGTGACAATTCAGTGGGGCTTCCATTCAGCAGCTACTTAAAGTTCTTTTGCATAATTATGCACATCTCTTTTTAAAAATATGTACATATTAGTTTTAGCACAAGTAATGATAGCTTTTCTGACATAGGATGTCTTTGGTTTTTCTCAATAAATTGCTATTTTTTATTTTTTTATTATGGGTTTTGGAATGAAGATTGATTTTTGAACCATTTTGGGGGATAATAGCTGACTTTTGTACTACTGTGCCACTGCACAGCTCCCATTTTGATAATTAAATATAAACACGCTCCCTCCAAAGAACACAGTCACTTAAAATACAGCCTCATTAATAATCGATTTACGTTACAGGATCTCTGCCATGGGAACGACAGCCTCCCGAGGCTGTCACGACACTGTCAGTCTTGTAAAGCAGGTAAGAGTTACTTTCTGAGCTTGAGAGTCACAAAGAGCGATGGTTTCCTTGGAGACTCAGCTGCAAGACTGTGCACTGCGCCTGCAGGACTGGCTTCCCCAAAGACGGGGATACTTTCTCTCTAGAGGTGAACGGGGCTTCCTAAACTGAGAAGTGCTGGGTCCAGTTCTACTGAGAACACTATAGATGCCTGCTATCAGGGACTGTTGCATAGGATACATGCTTTCAGCAGGGTAGAGGGGTCTGATGTCGAGGCTGTGAGTTGTGTGGCAGGCAGAGAGCCCAAGCAACTTGGGTTGTAGGGCTAATCAGACACAGATTGGCAAGCCTTGCTCAACATGCATGTTTCTCCTCAGAGGAAAAGCCTTCAGTGTGTTTTTTGACGGACCATTGCCAAGTCATTTATAAGAACAACACAGGTCTTTTTTTTTAAGGGACACCTAGTGATTCTGGTCATTGCTTTTTTCTATATTGTTTTATTTATGGAACTAAACAAGCTTGTAATAATCTCAATGTTCTGAATGCTACATTTGGGTGTAGAAACTGGATTGACAGGCAAGATCTGAAGGAGACTCTGACGCAAGGTGTTTACTGCTTGTCCCTACTGCTGTTCCCTGGGGAGGCAGACAGATGCCAGAGTTCAAGAGGAGACAGAGACTTGAGGCAAGGTCCAGATATTGAGGAGAAAATGGACCCTATAACTTCTGCATAAAAATGACTGCATATAGAAACATGCCATGAGAGAAGACAGGAACTTCAAAAACCTTCATGTCTTTTAAACTCCAACTTCTCAAACTATATGAGGTTATACCACTGAACGAGGTCACGGTCATAAAAATCTAGCAACAATGAAAATTTTCTGAATATGAAACTACCAAAAATTAAATTGAAATCAGATATAATGAATCTGAGGTGGTTCTGGCAGTGCCAACCTGCGTGGCATCACAGGACTTGACCGCAGCCTCGGTTCTGAACACGCAGCATGTGTGCTTTCCACTGTGCTTGCCATCACACCGGGCAACACCCCTGTCAGACGCAAGTCTGCTGAGAGCAGTCAGTTGCTATATTTTTACCGTACATGTAAAGCTGCCCACCCTTACAGACCCATGATGGCTTCATTTTGGAAAACAAAGGCTTTTTAATTTTCCTAACATCATTCCTTAGCATCTCAGTATCAAGTTGTATCTTTGGATTGTATTGAGCTAAAATACCCAATTTTCAAATCGGCTTTTTGAGTTGCCGATTTGAATTTCAAAGGATTGCTAAATGACTTTCAGTTTGGGATTAGGACAGAATTCCAGCAACTTCTGGAATGGTGCTAAACATACTTCTGCCGTTTTTGCACTGTGTTTATGCTAAGTACTGGGCTCAACATTGGCAATTATAAAGTCAAAATATTGATCAATTATGAAAATTTTAAAGATACTCTTTTCCCTATAGTATCAACTATTCAGTCAAGACTTATTTCTTACATAAAAATAAACAAGAACATCTAGATCATTAGTAAGCAGATTTGTTTTAATCTTTAAATTAATGGTAAAATTACATGCATACCAGAGAATAATAAAAAAATACAAGTTCTTATAATTTATTGTCAATTAAGATTTTACCTACATACCGATATTTTATATGTCTGTGCACTCAAGTTCTCAGGTGAAAAGGTTTAGGAGTAAGCCTGACATATGTACCAGCTAGTGAGGCAGAAGAGCTACAGCAACACTAGTTGCTCTTTCATTAAAGTTCACAGTTAACCTAACCTACTTCCCAGCAAGTACTGAGCAACAGAGGTGGGAGGGACGAGCTCTGAATACCTTGCATTTGTCCAGACTACCTTCTGTGCTTTCTGCTGCATCCAGAAGTAGCTGTCAGGTATTACCTTCTACCAAGAAGACTCATCTTCATTCACTAACTGTGAAAGCTAAGTCACATAGTGAAAAAAATTTTTTCCTTATATTTTTCTTTCATTTCCTTATGAAAGATGAAGCAAGTGTATTTATGATATCTACTTCTTGAAATACTTATGAACAACTCAGTATACAAATCTCTGTACACATGATCTGTGTTGGTGTTTGTCCTGCTTGCTTTCTATTGCTGTGATAAAACATGGATCAAAAAAACATGTGGAGGAAAGGGTTTACTTAGCTTACATATCCTGATCACAGTGCGTGATGAAGAGTAGTCACAGTGCGTTATGGAGAGCAGTCAGGGCAGGAAATCAAGACAGGAACCTGGAGGTAGGAACTGAAGCATGGAAGAGTGCTACTTTCTGGCTTGCTCCCCAGGACCTGCTTAGTCGGAGTTCTTATACAGTTCGGTACTACTGTGGGGAATAGCACCTGCCCAAGGAGGCTAGGCCCTCTCACCTCAATTACAAATCAAGAAAATGCTCACAGGCTTGCCCAAGTGTCAATTTTGTGGAGGCATTTTCTCAATGGAGGTTTCCTTTTCCCAAACAACACATGCTTGTGTCTAGATGGCAGAATCTAACCAGAACAGTTTGTGAAAAGCTCAGTGATGGGCATGGTAGTTAAGATCATGAACCTTGACACCAGGCAGGAACGGGCTTCAAACAATGACTTCAGAAGTATGGCTAGAGATAATTCTGTTAGTTTCAGCTCTCTTGTCTGAAAATGGGCTTTTATAAGTTATACTTACTTTAAAGTCTTTTTATAGGAACTGATTGAAAATAATACTGGAGAATGAAGACCTTAGTAGACATGCTGTATGTAACAACAACCATTAACTGCTAGGCCAGTTTTTACATTTGTGGCTTGCCTGTATTTAATGTTTATACATATATCAAGCCAGGTAGGGGGTGTATGACTTTAATCCCATCACTTGGGAGGCAGAAACAGGTGGATCTCTGTGAGTTCAAGGTCAGCTTGGTCTTCTTAGTGAGTTCTAGGAGAGCTGGACTATACAGTGAGACCCTGTTTTGAAAAAGAAAAAGAAAAACAAACAACAAACAAACAAAAAAACCAGAAGTTGGGGGGGGGGAAGAAAAAAAATATGCACTTAATCAATTCTTCCTAGGTTTTCGAAAGTATTTTATGAACAACTTATTTATATGGTTTATTTTTAAAGATAAATTTTGACTAAATTGTGCTATTTTGACTTTATGTAACTTTAAAAGTTGTAAATATTGGGGCTGGAGTGATGGCTTGGTGGTTAAGAACACTGGCTGCTCTTGCAGAGGGCCTGAGTTCAGTTCCCAGCACCGGCATGGTGAGTCACAACCATCCTTAACTCCAGTTTCAGGGAATTCGAAGAACTCTTCTGACTGTCTGGGCACCAGGCACATATATAGTGTACATATGTACATGCAGGCAATTTTACCTTAAAAAGTAGTAAATATCTTTTTTAAACAGCCCTGCACAGGCAATCCAGTCTAGGATTTAGTTTACCAAGTGTGCCAATATGTAATTTATTGGAAGCCAAGTAGATTAAATGACCCTTATAGTTCATACTGTCAATTACTTTCTTTGTTAAGACAATACATAGGGGAGATCCAAAATGGCAGTGGGGCAGTTGGACAAGTCTGATAGGCTGCCTGCCCTGCTGCCCCGCACTATGGTCGCCTCTGTCCCCTCACTTTGTAGTCATGGAGAAATTATTCTGTCACAAAGTTCAATGGAGAAAATTTTGAGAATTAAATGTGATTGGAAAGACAACAGGCCTGGAAAACTGACTGCCTGTGACGGGAGGGAGGAAGGATGGCAGCTAATGGCAAGGTGTACAGCAGAGATGTGGAGCTGGAGTCCTGGAAGGGCCAGATGCAGGAGTCCCCGTGGGAGGCTGGGGCCACTGCTGCCTTTCCACGCACCACAGGCAGAGAGAATCTGAACTGGAAGCACAGTCATAGCATTGGCATGACCAAGATGGCAGACAAAGGAACTCAGGTGAAGTGACGCAAGGCTGAGGGCTCTCAGGCAGGGGACCAATGGCAAACACTGCTAAGAAACACATAACTGGAGGCAATAGCAAACATGGGAGTGCACACAGGTGGACGGGGAGGGAGGGGGACCAATCCTTGGGACCACCAGACTGGAGCCCATTGCTGTGGCTGCCACTCATAGCGCCCCCTCTGGTGGGAAGGGAAAGAGAATAGACTGCAGCACTACCTGCTGGCTGTGGGCTGCAGGCAGAAGGCCTGAAGTAGCAAGATAAACAGTGCTGCGAGCAGCACAGGGCCCATCAGCCTGGAGTTGTGTCCTGCCCCACAGGCATGCTGCCAAACTGTAGGATCATTCTGGACCAGACCTATTGGCAAGATATCCCAGCTGGAGAATGTCTCATCTTCTGGGCAAGATTTCCAAATGGAGTACTGGCCTTCAGGCAGCCACTGGACCTGCCTGGCTGCTTCACCACCTGCCATACTGGAGCTGAGCCACAAACCTGCCACACAGGAGTCAAAGGACTGTGACTTTGGCTGTGTTTGTTGCTCATAGCACCGGAGGAGAGCATGGACTGTAGCTCTGCCTATAGAATGCAGGATGCAGGCACAGGCTTGAGGTAGTAGATAAAATGTGCTGAGGTCAGGGCAGGGTCCAACAACCTAGAATCTGAGCATGTCCTACCTGTGGGTATGCTGCCAAACTGCAGGATCACTCTGAACCAGAGCAATCGGCAAGATGTTCCAGCTGAAAATAATGTGAGGTCTCCACACAAGGGAGACCTTGTGGCTACCTAGCTTTCAGGCTACCACTAGGCCTGCCTAGCCACATCACTGCCTGCCATACTGGAGCCAAACCACTACTTCTGTGGCTATGGCTGTTGCTTGTGTTGTTCTCTCTGATGGGGTGGGGGAGGGTACAGTCCAGGACCCTGGATGATGTCCAGGCACCTACCTAAAGTTCAGTGGCCAGAGTGGTGTCTGGGGGTCTGTGGAATGTCCAGTGCCTGTGGGATGGCTACTACCTGCATGATGTCTGGGTAGCTGCAAGACACCTTCATGACTGCCAGGGGCCCAAGTGCCTTGTGAGATGTCCTGGTGCCTGTGGAAAGTCTGAGTACCTGTTGGAGGTCCCAGTGCCTCTTGGATGTCCTGGCACCTGGTGCCTGCAGGAGGCCCTGGAGACCACCAGATGACTGGGCACCTGTGTGATATCTGGGTCTCTGAGGGATGATGGCTGGGTGCCTATGCAATGTCCAGGTGCCTGAGTGATATGTACCTGTGGGAATTCCATGTGTCTGTAGGAAGTCTGGGTGCCTCTGGATGTCTGAGTACCTACAGGATGCCCTGGTACATTCAGGAGACCCTGGTGCCTATGGAAGGTTTGGGTCCTTGAGAAATGACCATATGTCTATAGTGCCTGTGGGAAGACTAGATGCCTGAGTGATGTCTGGGTGCCTGCAGAATGCCCACAGATGCCTGGGCATCTGTGAAATTCCCTGGTGCCTGTGGGATATCTGCATACCTGTGGGATATCTGGGTACCTGCAGAATGCCCAAGTGCCTGAGGGAGGCTCCGGAGTCTCTGGGAAATCCTGGTCTCCGTGGGATGTCCAGGCACCTTCAGGATGCCTGAGTGCCTGTGAGATGTCCAGATGCCTGCAGGATGTCTGGGTGCCTTTAGGATAACCAAGAGCCTGTGGGATGCCCAGGTGCTTGCAGGATGTCCCCGTGCCTATGGAATATCTGGGTGCCTGTAGGATGATCATGAGCCTGTGGGATGTCTTGGTGCCTGTGGGATGCCCTGGTCTCTGTGTGATGTCAGGGACCCTGTGGATTGCTCAGGGCTTGCAGGATAACAGGGTGCCTGCTTGGTGTCTGGATTTGGGGGGTGAGGCCCAACTTCAGGTTAAACTCTGTCATGCTTTGTCTCTGGCTAATATGGGCCAGGTGAATGTCCACAATCATGGCAGCCTTCTGCCTCCAAAGATCATGTTCCTGCCACATAAGTCCACTTAATTTTCTTTTTTCTTTTTCTTTTCTCCTCCTCCTTCTCCTCCTCCTCCTCTTCCTTTTCTTCCTCCTCTTCTTCCTCCTCCTCCTCCTCCTTTTCTTCTTTTTCTTCTTCTTCTTTTGAAGGTACAGGAGTGGGAGGGTGAAACAGGGAACAATGGGAAGAGGGTGTTATGATATATGAAATGAAACTTAGATTACTAATGAAATGGTTATTTAAAAAAGACAATACATACTGATTGCTACGTTACAGGGAGAATATTCTAGGTCTTCTGGACATTTCTTCACATGCATTTGTCATGCTGTCGTCCTCATTGCCACAGAATTATTTTTAAATAAAATAAATAGATAAAATAAAGTTAAGACCATAGGTTTCCCTTGTATTTTATATTAGAGTCTAAGAAAAATTCAAATCACACCACCTGATTGTTTAGACTATTGTGGCATGCTGGGTTATGCTAATTTTCTACATATATGCATTTTTGCCTTTGTAGATCTGTGCATATTTTGTTTCCTACATGGTGCAGAGCCATACTCTATTAAGGCTCAAGGAGTGTACTAATGACTGTCCTATTGCTGTGATAAGACACCGTGACCAAGACAATTGACAGAAGAAGGGATTTGTTTTGGCTTATGGTTCCAGAGGGCTAGATTCATGATGACATAAGAGAAGGTCTGGTGTCAGGAACTGGAAGCTGAATGTTATCAGAGAAAAAAGCAAGAAAAGAACAAAGAAGAATTTTGGCTTATGCTGTAAGACATAATGGAGCTATGATGGCTACAACATGGTTGCAGTTCTACCTTTTTCTTCCCAGTACTAGGAACTGAACACTGTAGACACGAACTCTACCACTAAGCTATGTCCCCGGCCCTCCTTTTACTTTTTAAATTTTCAATTAAAGTTTCACTAAGTTGCCTAAGCTGACCTTGAACCTGCAATCCTCCTGCTTTAGCCTCCCAAATAGCTAGGATCACAGACCCCAAACACCACGTCCAGCTTGAATTTTACTTCTACAGAGCTCATTATATAGAAAGGTGTTTGGGATACTTTTTGAATCTAAGCTTTAAAGGGCAAGGTTCATAGGCTAAAAGAGTACATTCTTAGACGTTCATCATCATAGAATAAGTGTCAGTATTTAAGAAGCACTTGCTTAGTGTCAGTACTTACTTTTACTATTTGTAGAAATTTCCCACTAAATAACCCACTCAGCATCTACTAAGCTAGGTGTGGTGGTTTGCATGAGAATGCTCTTCCATCCCCAAAATAGGCTCATATATTTGAATATTTGATGCCCAGTTGGTGGACTGTTTAGGAAGGATTATAGCAGTTCTCAACCTGAGGTTCTCAACCCCTTTGGGAGGGTCAAATGACTCTTTCATACAGGTTGCCGAGGGCCATCTACATATTAGATATTTACATTAAGATTCATAACATTAGTAAAATTACAGTTACAAAGTAGCAATGAAAATAATGTAATGGTTGGGGGTTACCACAGCATGAGGAACTGTATTAAAGTGTTGAGCAGCATTTGGAAGGTTGAGAACCACTGGATTAGGAAGTATGGCCTCTTAGAGGAGGTGTGTCATTGTGGGGGGTTTAGCTTTGAGGTTTAAAAACACTTGAGGGCCAGTCTTTCCTTCTCTTTGTTGTGTGCTTTGCATCAGGTATAAGCTCAGCTATTTCTCTAGCACCATGCCTGACTGCTGCTTTGCTCCCTACCATGGTGGTCATGGACTCACCTATAGAGGAATATTTAATCCTTTAATCTGTCAGCATGGCTGCTCTAGGATAGAAGGAATGTTGGTACACACATTTAATCCCAGTATTCAGAAAGCAGTGGTGGTACATGCCTTTAATCCCAGCACTTGGGAGACAGGATGCAGAGCTCAGAGGGAGTCAGTGTCAGGCAGGAAGTGACTTCTAAAATGAGTCAGAGGAAAGGGTAAGCAAAGTGAGGAATCAGAGGAAGAGTTAGCAGAGTGAGGGCATGTCCTGCTTTCATGATATAAAAGGTACTCAGCTCAGAAAGACAGTTCAGAGAGGCAGAGAGAGGACAAGATACAGAGACAATGAAGCAATCTGACTGGAGGATAAGGTAGAGAAGCAGAGAGGGTGACTAAGGCAGTATGGGGCAATGAGAGCTCACAGAGACACAGAAGCAGTCTGAGGAGTCTGAGGAACAGCGGTAGCTCAGCAGAAGAAGTCAGTATCAGATGGGAAGAATGATCAGCTTGAAGCTGAGCAGAGCAATTCAGTCTGAGACAGTTAGAGAATCAGCCAGTGTCTGCCTTAGTTTGGTCAGAAACAGTAAGCCAGCTCAGATCAGTCAGAACCAGTCAGCTTGGAGAAGAGTTTGAACCAGAATAATGAGTTGAGTTGGACCAAAAAGTGAGTTAATTAATACAGCTCTGAGTTCAGAAGCCAGCAGTAAGTACCTAGGCTTAAACATTCTAGATTATTCAGAGGCTACGGCTGACGCCTTCTAGTTCTAGGATTAAGAGTAATGCTCCAGGGCTCTGGGACTAAGGGCTCTGTGACTGAATTAGCAAAAGAATAAACAGCCTTTGAACCAGAATCAACTTCTACATCTTGTGCTTTTTACCCTGAATCTACATCTATACTCACCCTCTAACACGGTAAACAAGCCCCCAATTAAATGCGTTCTCACAAGTTCTTTGGGTCACAGTGGACCTTCACAGCAATAGAACAATAACTTAAGACAATAGGAGATGCTATTTTCTTTCACTGTTATCAGGGGGGAAAACAATGTTCAAGAAAACCAAAATGCTCTCCCCAAAACCATACAAGTAGAAGTCACCAAGACAATATTCCAATCCTGGTATGCTCAGCTCCTCTTTCCGTCCAAATAACAACCCCTCATTAGGTCTGATAGAGGCTGAGTGCCTACCATCACCATTACTTCTACCTGGTGCTCTGTATCCTCAGAACACAGCATCCTGTTGAAGAGTCACTCAATTTTAAAAACACCTGAACACAGTAAGACAAGACAAGTGCAAGTCCTCACCTTCTGGGCTCAGAAGTAAGTGGTCTCACTTTTCCCATTAATATCTGCAGAGAACGGATTTAAAGAAGGACCCTTGTGTAAACCGGCTTATTTGAGGTAAACAGTGATCTGTCACGTTCAAATAGCATGCTATAGTTTGTACTCATGAATCATCTTACCACCAGAGGCCTTCTGTTAGCACCAGAGGTACAGGACAAGCTTGGTCATCACTAATTTAAAAGAGCACCTGGAGATGTGAAATGCAAACACAGATCACATTCCTGGGTGACTGAATCTTAAGATTGCACTGGTATAATGGTCAAGATCTAAAGCATGAAAAGCTATACAGTAGTCATTCTAGGTGATGATAGTCATTCTCTGAAGTTTGACAAGTGACCCAAGCACACCAAGTGCCGAGTGCCCAGGACCCATGTGGTCAAGCTCTCATTCAACATTACTTCTTATTTATCTATACAGGTACAGACAGCAAATAAAATTGTGCTTCTCTGAAAGGAGGCGCTCATCTTACTGGCCTTCACTCTCCATCCCACCTTATCTCCACCATCAGTACTCGGCAAGAAATGAGGCTTTGTACTTACTGCTGAAAGGATCACACTTGGCAATTAACATCCCTAAAACCTAAAGGACTTTCTGCTTTTCCTCATAACCCATTCTCAACTCTTCTCACCTTCCGTAGAGTTCCTATGATCTGCAGGTGATGTGCAGATGCCCGTCAGAACCCAAGGTGTGTTTCGCAGGATGGGCATGTATTGTGGTTCAAACCTTTGCCAGCAGCAACGCAAGGAGCCTTCGGTGATCTGTTCCTTAATCCAGCCTGAGCTCTATACACACTTTACAACTATTTATTAATGTGCCATTATATCTTAGAAATTATTTTCTTTCATGTTAAAAATGTGTCTGAATTTTAATGAAAACTTGAAAGATATGTCCTGGGAACTGAAGTTGGGTATTGCCTACATTAAAAAGGAAAACAAAAGAAATATTAAAGGAAGCCAGTTGGGGATTTATTTCTCTTTCTCTCTCCTGTACACAGAGACTTTTCCTCATGGAAATCTCCCTCTCTCACATACATCCCAGCTACTTTTATGTTGTCCTCTTAGTGGGTTGCAAAGTGTAGATCCTGGGACAGCATCATCAGCATCATAGCTTGTCCAGTGATCCAAGGGCTCACCTTCTATAACCCAAGGAGAAAGTCTGCAGGTGGGGCCCAGCAATCCGCAGTTTAACAGCCCTCCAGATGATTCTAATTCAGCTTTAAGGTCAGGAACCATTGCCCTGTCTGAAAGCAACAGTGTGCCTTTTGATAAATTAACTGGCTTGTCAGTGGTCTTTAAAAATATACATGCTTGTCCAGGTCCCTAGGCCAAGGAGGAGATGGCTGAGGAATGGCAACAATTTAACCTACTGTGCCACGAAATTAAATTTAAAATACTATATTAACAACAAGGATTATGTCTTCTGAATGAAACATTGCCAAACTGCGGGAACTCTCAGCCACATAAATGTCAGGTAAGAGCAATAATGGCAGCAGCGTTTAATCCATCCTTACAGATTTCTCAACTTTTTTACTAGGGAAACACCATGTTTTCATTTTGCTTCCTTTGTTGTTTAGTTTCCCTACTCTGTTTTTCCACAATTTCGTACAACATTACTTGGCTAAAAATATATCTAGATCTTTCATGACCATTAGATAGAATGAGCTGGTGGGCAGTTTTCTGTCCCTTGGTGAGGTCAGCTTGGGAAATCCCAAAAACTTACAGGTCTCTAGTTAAACTCTATGATGGACTCATTTTCTCCCTGAGGATTGTCAAAGAAGCTATATATGTTATTTCATTCATTAAAAATTCTTTCAATACTATCTAAATGGCTAATGCTCTATCTAGCTATGAGGAAAATGAAATCCCCAAATCTGATCAAAGTTAATCAAAACAGAGGTGTGTGACTCATTCAAGAGACAAAGCATGCCTATTAAAAATGTTCCAAGAGAAGACACACGGATGGAGCTGCTGGAGGCCACTCTAACTTGTGTTGTGATCATTTAAAAGGGATTTTAAATGACTATTTACATCACTGTTCAATCAAAGGCACCTTCTCTGACAGCCTCACATTAGACAGAATATTTATCCTGTGCCTGAAGCGTAGAGCACCTCCTGGCTGCCCAGCCAGCTCACTGCTGGGTTGAGTTAGACCTTCTCTTTAATGGCAAGTCTATAATCATATTTTGTCACTTTCTTCTCCCTTACAAACTATTTGGGGAAAGAAATAGGATGTGAGATACAAGTCATCATTCTAAATAAAGAGTTACTGAGGTATGGACTCATGTTTGCTCTGGCATCTTGATGCCGTCATTCCTTTCTTCAGTGAAGAATTGGACTTATTAACATTTAATCTGCATTTTAAAGTTATAACTTATTTTAAAACTATTGAGGTTATACACTAAATATGGCTAGTATGCTAGTATTTGAAAAATAGCTTTAAAACTTTTTCATTTGTATAGCTACTTCTCTATTCCCTGAGAGGTTGCTGACATATAGTAATTCCAAATATACAGCAATCGTAAAACTGTGAGCAAATATGGGAAAGAGGAACTTTAAATATGCTTCCCGAAATGTCCCTGGGAAGGAGAAGCTTCTCAGGCAGTTTTGGCTACTGTATCAGGGGAGGGGGACAGGCTTCTACTCATTACCTCCAGCTCTTGAAGCCAGCCATGACACGCCACCATTATCTCCAGCAAATCAAACTATTTTTACAGCCTCCCTATCCTGCTTAATGGTTTTCTGTCAGCCATTTCTTCATGCTCACTTCTGATTTACCATAGATGTCTTTTTTACCAATCCTGTCAGATTTGGTCTGAAAATGGTAAACTTACCGTTTCAAGTCGGAAAAGATCTTTAAGAAAATCATTTGCCAGATGTTTATATTCTGAGAAGCACCTGCTAGATGAAGCATTACTGACTCCTATTTTCAGGGCCAGAAATATCCATCCAGTGAAGCTAAACTATGTAACAGGAATGACAAGATCACATACTTTCTGGTGTCAATAATCATTTAGTTCCCGGGTGAAATAGTGCTTCACATGAACTTTTTGGTGAAAACTCTTCTTAAGTCTCCTCAGTCATCATTTTTGTTTATAATCTATCAAAACAAATACTGAGAGCATAGCCTTCTATGGTTTCAAAAATAGATGGTAGAGCTGGGTACATTGACACATACCTGTAACTCCAGCACTCGGGAGGTGGAGGTAGGGGGATTAGGAGTTCAGGTTAAACAGTAAATTCGAGGCCAGTCTGGGCTACCCTAGATCTTGCCTGTAAACAAACAATATAAAAAAGTAAAAATAAAATAGGTGGTGGGTGGGCACAGAAAGCTGCAGTTATGTTATAATTTGTAGGGTGTGCCCTTCTGGTTTGTGGTGCTCCTTGTTAGTCAGTATTAATCACCTGTATAGAACAAGAATTTTATTCATGAATGTGTACAATGCAACCCCACTGGAGAATAGGTTAAGGTAACTGCACATTAGTGCCCTGCCTTGGAGCTCTTGTTTGGGATAGCCCATGAAATATAGCTATGGAAACATGAGCATCTATTTTGAACACCCATATGCAGGAAGAGCAAGAGCGATGTTAATTTAATCTCCTCTCCTAAATGTTATCAGCAGAGTAGAAATGGACGCTGTCATCCCTGTAATCAGTTGCATGGTGCACAAGGGCACTGGTCTCTTGTGCCTCATCTGAGAGCTAATCTTTCATTTCATAGCAGATCTTTCCATATCAAACAACACAAATGACTTAATTTGCATGACAGGATTTGTAACGGGGCAAATCTAGTGTCAAAGTCGATTAAAGATTACACCAGAGAACTATCATAATCAGTCCTCTAATGAGCCTAAATAGTGCATGTAAAGTCTCCCTTTTTGCCATTCCAGTCATGTATAAAAGGGAATGCGTTTCTTTTCACCGATGAGCCAATCCTTTGGTTTGCACATTGCACCCTATGTAGAGCTAAAGTCATGTCAGTCTGGTTTCAGAGGGAAAGGAAGGGAAATAATAAAGCAAACATCACTTCACAAATGACATTGCTTGGTATAAGCCAACGTTTGAAGCCCTTAATTCTTCTAATCTGTGGAATAGTCAATGCTAATGGGTTTTTGCCATTGTGAAAGCTGATGCATAGAAAGAAAAACTTTAATGAGCTGCCTGGGCCGTGTGCTTACAGATACCTGTCAAATGTCTGTCATCTTTGCTGTCACTGAGGCATTATAAAGAAAGTAAGAAGGAAGGAGCGGCAGTATTTGTACAAGCATTTTCATGCTAAAACGGCACAATTTTCTTCCTGTCATAATTTCATTGTATCTGAAAGTCAGGAAAGCTTAACCCTTTCCCTAGCATGTCCTGGGTAGTTGTAACATGCCATATTGGAGCAATTGGTTTAAAAACAGTCCTGTAATTTTGTAAACAGTGTTTCCCGTTAAATTTGTCTCTGAAAATGGAATTACCTATGTTTTTTGTTTTTGCTTTTTTAAAGACAACGGCAAACTATTGAATCAATTGCTTCAAATTTGTTGCATCCAGGGAGATCAGGAATTTATTAAATGCGAAGACTCTGCAGTGTGAGACTGTCATTTGAATCAATTTTTTATTAGTTCTTAATTTATTATTTCTTTGTATTTTTGTGTGCCTAATACATATTCCAGCTCAATAAAGTCAACAAACTCTCCTAGTCTCATCTTCTTTATTCAAAAATACAGGGAGTGTAAGTGTATCTTATTCCCCTAGCAAGCTCTGCTATCTGAAGGCAGGGTTCTCTTTATTTCTCTGATTTATTTAAACACAGTATAAAAGTAAAATATGAGTTGAATCTTGGGGAGAATATAAAGTCCCTGCCCAGGTATGGTTTGGATTTCCAATTACAAAAGGGAAAGAACAAATAATTGTACAGATATTTGTGCACTCAGGAGCACGTATGCACCCAGAGAGGGGAGATTCCAAGGTTTAGGTCAAACAGTCTAGGGTTGTAAAGAAAGAATGGCCTCTAGTTCTTCATATTCTGCATTGTATTCCACTGATCACAGAAGGGGACCAGTCTCAGATCCTTTCTGTTTGCCACACTCCCCAGTAAGATGGAAAGAAATAGAAGGAAGTGCTTTCTAGGGAGGGAGGAGCCTCTTCCAACAGGCAGCATGGCCAAGTTCAGTAAAGCACTTCTGTCTTCTCAGGGATTTCTGACTGTGCATACTAGAAAGGCTTCCTCGGTGCAATTACAAAAAATTAAATTAAATTGTTTTAAAGGTCACATATTGAGACAATCCTCCAAGCTTACAATGAAACCATAAGAATAAAAGGAATAGGTTTTGTAAACAACGTAAACTTCCCTGCAGAAGCAGATTTGGGTACTTTATTACAACAGTCACATTACTGGCCCAGCCACCTGAATTCCAAATACGTCAACACAATGCCGTTCTATCTTCTAAGGGGCTCTAGGCATGAAGATGTGTACCCTGATAAGATGGTCACCTTGCTCTTTGTCCCTAAGAAGGACCACACGCAGGACATTAATGCCAAAGAAAGCATCAGGCCAGGAGAGCCTTCTCTAGCTTGTCCCAAGCTTTGCCACAACCTCATCCCCTTTGCTGGCCCTCCCATTATGACCCAAAGAGAGCAGCTTTAATGAGCTCATTGGGCTGTATTGTTTTCCCCCAAACTATTGTGACTTGAAAGAGGAAGCATTAAATGTTTATGCTGCAGGTAAAATCCCAGGGCCCTAATTTGTTCTCTTTCCCCTGCTTCCTTTTCCCAGAGTGGTAAGTCAAAACAAACTCAAGGGGAGGGCAAATTTTAGTCAAGTGGCATTAAAATTTCAAATTAGATAAACCAAGCCAAAAGCATTAGAATAAGGGTGCCTCTAGCATTCACTGCCTCCATGTGGCCCAAACCAGTCCCCAATTAGCTCCCAAGGTTGGGTTTATAGAGAAGAAACGAGGCCAACTTTAACTGGAATGAATTGTCTTAACGGTCTTTGGTAGGGGATGCTCAGTTATTTTGAAAGGAAACAAATTCATTTCACCAGAACAAAAAGCATCCTCCTTAGGACTTACTGTGATTCCTAAACAAGAAAACCTTTCAGGTTAAAAATGAACAGCAGAGCCAACCTCTGTGACTGTGGGGTCTTTATTTATTCAATTAATATTTACTGAGGTCCCTTAGTTTGCCGAGCCCTACTCCAACATAGGATTATGTCCTTCAACAAAGCCCACTTCCATAGCACAGGATCCTCAGAGCTGTCAAGCTTGCTTTCCTCAAGAGTTTTGGTCTCTTTGCAAAACAGATTTTGCCTATATTTTACCTAGTTCAATATAAAAGTCCGCTAAGCTGGGCAAGGTGATTCAGACCTATAATCCCAGAGTTTGGGAGGAAGAGACTGAGGGAAGTAGATCGCCAGGAGTTTGAGGCCAGCCTGAGCTACACAATGAACTTATGGCCATCCAGGGGTGTATAGTGGGACCTTATCTGAGAGCTAGGGAGGAAGAAAAAGAAAATCTACTAAAGAGATCCGATGCCTGTAACAGCCCCGGCACAGCCGTTATTGCTTTTCCTTGTTTTAAAATCAAAAGATAAATTAGAAGCCCGAGTTGACGTCCATGTTGGTCTTATCCTGGGAAAGCCCACCTACTTCAGTTAGACATGTACTCATATAAATCACTCTCTACTTACATCTCAACCTCTATTTATCAGAAGGCCCCCAGCTTTCCCCAGGGCCATTGTGTTACAGCTCCAGAGTCTTTATTCCACAAGGAAAATAGAACCTCCAACCACCAGTGCTCAGACTCAATCACATACACTAGCCACATATGCAGTGTGGAGGCAGAACTCAGCATTCCTGCCCAATTGCTCGTGTCTGAACGAAAGGGCCATGAGCCACCTTCCTGCAGCCCCTGCGAGCACAGACATCCCCGTGTGTACTTCAGAGTCACTTTTTTTCTGGCCGTCCTAAACCCTCCTCTCCAGGAACACTGCCTCTGTGACCCAGTTGCTACACTTCTGATCCGCTGCACCCCAGAGGCTGTCACAAGTCGGCCTCCTTCCCAGGAGTTGAACACACAATAGAGAAAGGGCCCTGGCTGGGAGGTTCAGCTGCCATTAACCCCTACCAGCTGTGCCTGTGGGGAGCCTTCTGGCCTGAATGTCCTTTCTCTGCGGCCGCCTTCATGCCACTAATCTAAGCATTGTTGGGGAGGAATGCTGACAGGAGAAAAGAAATTTTTCTTGTGTCCATGCAAGTGTGTGTATCCATGTGTAAGTGAAGGAAGAGTGAAGGCTAATTTCTATAGTTGGCATGAATGGAAGGATTGGGAAAAAACCTAGTTAAAATGTGTTTACTTGCTTAAAGGGCTCAGTCAATTTAAATAATTTCAGTAGCTTGTTCTATTTTTTTTTTTTTTTTTTTTTTTTAGGGACAGGAGAGAAACTAGTTACTATTATAATTTTCTTTAAATCCTTTGAGATGTTTGGACATGTTTAAGACTTTTAAAACTCACTGCCAGCAGACAAAAAAAAAATTGAATTGAGATTCGTAAAAATACTGGCATAAAGTTACAGAATTACTCAGTTCTAATGGACCTGAAGAAAATCAGAGAAAAGGAATTAGTTATAGGGGCCACACTTCCCTCTGGAAAACTCCTTATTAATACTTCAACAAGTGGGGGTGTGTGTGTGTGTGTTTCTCTTAGAATTTAAATGTAGAGTTTAATTTTATCCACCACTTTTAATGACTCCAAGGAACGCAACTATATTTAAGAGAAGGGAAAAGAAACCCACTAAATTATGTTTTCAGTGAATCAGAATATTTCAGTAAACAAACATGCTCTTTCTCTTCAACTTTAGAGAGATTCAGATGATGACCTGAAGTGATAATTTTGCGAATTTAGGAAGCCAGGTGAGGGATTGTAACAACCAGAATGTTAATTACCGGGCCAAACAGACATCCTACCTACTTTCGTTTTTTTGAGGATTTCATTTGCTTTTCCAAAAGTATTGCCATTGAGGAAAAAAAAAAAAACAAAAAACAACAAACAAAAACAAGCTTCAATTTACCCCTTACATCATCATTTGAGACAACAGTTGGCCTGTTTCAAATCAAACTAAGAATAATTCATGTAGAAATATATGTTCTGGACAACTAAATATATCATAGTAGGGAGACCGTCTGATATAATAAAGTGCTAGTTCATAGCTGTCCCCATGTTTAGACTGCTATGGTCACTTGTCCTTCTGAAGGTCACCGCCACAGAACATTCCCCTCACCAATTCTATCCAGGAGCTAAGTAAAGGCTCAAGAAATTTTCTTCAGGGTTTCTACAAATTTTCTTAGGCATTTGAATATGAAGTGTATGATTATACTCTTGTTAGGGAAGGATTTGCAGAAAGACTACTTCAGAATTGTTTTACCTGTGTGTATGTTTGTGCACCGTGTGTGTTCAATGCCCATGGGAGCCAGAAGAGAGTGTTAGAATCCCTGGAATAAGAGTTGTGAGTAGCCCATGTGGGTGCTTGGAATAGAACCTAGGTCTTCTGTAAGAACAGCCAGTGTTCCTAACCTGTGAGCTGCCTCTCCAGTCCCAAATTTCAGAAATTTTATAGCAGAGCAGTTGTTGAAAGGTCTGGGTATATCTCCAACGTAGCAAAAGGCAAAGGACTAGCAAAGTGGAGAAGCTGTTAGCTAGGTCTAACGCCATTCCTTCCTTGTCTGGGAGCTACAAGGATATGGTAGTGCTTTCTACTTCTAAAGGATTTGGTCTAGTAAGTGTCACTCATTGTGTAAATGGGTGCTCATTAGATGTGGATATAGTAGGAATAATAAGGCTTTTTAAAAGACATTTTATTTACCACCATAAACATATGAATAGCCAGAGGAGAACTCTATAATATTTAGAAGCTTGTAATATATTTTTTAAAAAAGAAAGCAAAGTTGCTTTAACTTTATTAATACCAAAGGGTATATTAGTTTTATAATCTCTAGATAAAAACAAAAACAAAACAAACAAACAAAAAACTATTCCCAATCCATGCATTGGATAGATGACAGATATTAAAAAATGGAGAAAAAGGAACATTTCAAAACCAATATGATGTTGGCAACTGTCAGGGAAGTGACTAACGCCCATAATGCCTGTGCCTCGTGGCTGAGAGCAAAGAGTTGAACTCATTATAATGCCTACTACAGCAGACCGTGTCTTCTAGTACTCAGAAAAGCTCCTGTAGACTAAACGCTTTCCCAACCCCACCTGCCTTAATCTCACATGGTGAGTTCAGAGCATGCCTCCTGAGTACATGAGACTCTGCGTCAAAAAATGGGAGGTGGGGGAGATAGTTGAGTATATGAAGAAATTAAAATTAAAAATAAATAGGAAATTTGTCTTACAAATAAACCTGAGAAAGCTATCAGAATTTTAAGAATATAACATATCTAATTGGCTCCTCAAATCAGCAGCTCCTCACTGAGCTACCATTTTACTTACTGTAATTTCAGGTTTTTTGTGGTTCAGGAAAGTTTTAATATATGAAATGGAAATTTCCAGAAACATTGATAAGATACGTAGTTCACTGTTTTGGCTACTAATCTCTTGCGGTATGTTAAACTTCATCATATATGTGTATGTATAGGATAAAACACAGTCTAGGAGTAGATGTAACTCATAGGGGGAACGTAATTGCCTAATGTGAGGTTAAATCCCCAGCACTGTGAAAACAGCAAATGAACAAACGCATAAACAGAATATATGCTAACGAGACGGATGCCATCTGTAAGATAACAGAATCTAGCCTGTGTCCTGGTTTTAAAAGGAGGGTATTGAACACAGGAACGGGGAGGTCTTGGGGAAGGAAGTGGGTACAACATTTAAATTTGTCCACCACAGTCTGCTGGCTGACACAATCCTTTTGGGGGTGTGCAGGATGCCATTCCACAAAGAGATTGACCCTCTCTATGTGCCTATGTTAGAACCAGTTATCTCCTGTCTCACCATCAGCGCACTTCTATCCCTATCCAGTTCTCGCCTTCCATTCCGTCTTCCATTCCAAAGCCCAAGGAAATAAAGCACATGGTGAGGGGTGCCCAGACCCCAGCCTTTTTCAACTCACACTTAGTACCCCAGGCTCACTCAGCATATCCTGTGCTGATTTTCATGGGGAAATTAGCCTTGAATCTTCAGCTATCCCAAAGTGGGATTCTGGAAGAGAAATCATCTGGACCTCTAGGGCCACTTGCACACCAGCTAATTCTGTTTGAGAAGTAATGCTGATTTGACAAATTGAACTTGAAGAACAAGCCAAACCGGAAATCTCAAATGAACCTCTACTAGTTGTGAATTCCAAGTATATATAAAGCAAGCAAGCAAACAAACAAAAAACAATGAAATGAAAAATAAAAGCCACTTCCCACTTGAAATCAGTATTGCTTTAGTAGTCTATGGTCTCCACAAAGACCGGAAAAAGCGTTTAAGGAGAAACAAAACTCCAAGTGGTACAGGGCATTCCTGCATTACAAATGGTTAGGAACACTTCACATAAGAAATATTTCTCTTTGAAATGATACAAAACCAAAACTTATTTCTGTTATTAAAATTAAAAAAAAATTACTATTAGTATGTGTGTGTATGTGTGGAGGGTGAGAGAGGAAGATATATATATATATATATATATATATATATATATATATATATATATATATACAGAGAGAGAGAGAGAGAAAGGAATAAATGTAATTTACTTATTTGGTTTTTGAGACAGGGTCTCACTATGCAACCCTACCTGGCCTGGAACTGGCTATGTAGACCAGGCTGGTCTCCAACTCATAGAGATCCACCTGCCTCTGTTTCCCAAGTGCTGGGTTTAAAGGCATATAGCACTACTCTCAGCTTAAATAAATATACTTCAAAAAATGTAATATTTGAAACTTCCTTAAATTAAAAGTTCCAGGGCCTTGGGGGTATAGCTCAGTTTGTAGAATGCTGAGCTAGCATGCATGAAATCTTGGATTCAGTCCCATGCACGTACAACACAGGGACAGTGGCACAGGTCTGTAATATCAGAACTGGAATGGTGAAGGTGGAGTTCAAGGTCATTCCTCAGATACCTAGGGAGTTTGAGGACAGCATGAGCTACATGAGATCAGACTATACCATATTTTTTGTTTGTTTTTTCAAGACAAGGTTTCTCTGTGTAGCCCTGGCTGTCCTGGAGCTCATTCTGTAGACCAAGCTGGCCTTGAACTCAGAGATCCACCTGCCTCTGTCTCCTGAGTGCTGGGATTGAAGGCATGCACCACCACTGCCAGATGCTATTTCCTACTGTAAGTTATTCCATATTTGCATGCTCAGGGCAGATTCTGTCTCACATTTTTAAATTAATTAATTAATTAACCAATCAATTAAGTCCCATACTGTACAGTAGCAGTTGGCATCCAGCCCTCGGGGATGCCTTACAAGTCTGTTGTAAAATTGGTTAAAATATAGTAACTTAACACAAAAATGAATGTAGATTTCTAGTTCCTCTGGAGACGTTAGAACTCCCCGAGTCTCTCTGGCTCCTGGCTTCCTCACTGAATCATGAGAGGCTATAGAGTCCAGATAAGACCTTAGTGCTAACACCCTACTCCCCTAGGTTGTACATTTGCAATCCCTGAAATAGTGTGAGTTCATATTGAGGGTCAGCTTGATGGGACTGAGAGACGCCTGGAAGATCAGTAAAGCTTACTTTCCGAGGCTGTCTGTGAAGATGCTCCAAGAGACTACGGGGTTGTGAGAGCATTCATTGATAGGCTATTAGGTTGGAGAAAGGAGGTCACTGGAGATGGGGTTTTGAAGGGTGCATTTTACCCTGTCCCCTTGCTGTCAGTCCTTCCTGGTTCCTTCTGTCACAAACAGCTATGCCCCCCACCCCACCCTTCAAACCAACCATGACCCATAACTCTGAAGCCATGAGCCAAAAGAAATCTTTCCTCCTTCTAAATTGTTTTCTCAGGTTATTTGTTGGCACAACAAAAAGTCTGACCAACACATGTAGTGAGGTCTCTTATTTACATTACAACATAGATTATATTGTTTCATGAAACTCATGCCCACCGTTTGAAATGGTGTTAAGATCTGTTGTTTGCTTGGTCCTTCTTAGAGAGTGTCTCCTGTTTTTCTTCTTTCAGCAAATATGCTTTAATTCTCAGATTAACAGCTTCCCCCGTACGCGACCTCTCAGCTGGTCAGTCTCTTCTTTCCCCTTTAGAGGCATACAAAAATGCAAGTACACACATATTTTCAATCTACTAAATGGACAAGATTCTTGACAGAAGTAGATAGTAACAAGGACCCTTTCAGAAAATTGGTGGTGAAGCTTGTATTTTAAAATATTGAAATATTTACAATCTTGCTTGTATTTCTCTGATACAGTTTACTTACTTGTGGACCCCAGATCTCATTGGTCTATATGCATTTGTGTGACAATCAGGGCCACTGATATTATTTAGGCTTAAAAAAAGAAGGCAGGGGTATAGAAATGGCTCAGTGGTTAAAAGCATTGGCTGCTCTTCCAGAAGATCTGGGTTCAATTCCTAGCACCTACATGGTGGCTCTTAACAATCCTTAACTCCAGTTCCAGGGGATCCGACATCCTCTGTGGACACCAGGCACAAAAGTGGTGCACATACATGTAGGGGAAACACCTATACACATTACATAATAATTAAAAATAAAGAAATAAATACAAAAGTCAAACACAACACCAAAAACAAACTCTTATTTGAGGAGCTGAAAATGGTGTGTCTGCAATCTCAGGAGGCAGAAGCTGGGGGATCATGAACTTGAGAACAGACTAGGTGGTGTAGTGAGCCTTGTCTCTAAATAAAGAAATAAGACTTACTTGAGAAGAAGCATCTCAGTAATCTCCATACAATGCAAAGCCAGACATTAAAAGAAGTGAACCAATGCGATGTGGAGCAGAAAAACAGGCCATGGAAATGAAAAGGAGGAAAAGCATTTTGTGGGTTACTGTGCACCCTCCTTTTGAGATGCCAGAAATCAAGTGTAGAAATATAAAGAGTCTGTGTCTCTAATGAACTAGAATAGTTACCAATTTTCCCTTGCAGGTCAAATGTTAGAGCAGGTGATACAGGCAGATGTAATTTTTCAGAATCTGTTATGTAGGCAGATTAACTTGGAACTCATTATGTAGCCCAAATGAAACGTCAACTTGCAATCTTCTGGCCTGGATCTCCTTAAAGCAGGGATGACAGGAATATGCTACCACACCCAGCCTACAGTGGTTCGGTAAGGACAGTTTTGATACAGCAGCCTCCCTTTCTGCAGCTGCTAGCACAGAAGTGGGAGAGTATGGACCCAGGGTAACCCTTTCCAATAATTTCAAAGACGCCTGGCTGGCTTCTCTGTTCCAGAACACCAACCATGGAAAGCTAGCTGGTGAAAAAGCTTGGAGGGAATCTACATTATGTTCTTCAAACGCTCTCCTTGCATTTCTCTGTAGCGGGCATACATCACCCAGCAAAGTAAGGCAAGGGTCCAACTGCCTACTTTCCAGAAAATGTTGACACAGTAGCTATATTGAGAAATCAAGAGCCTACTTCTGAAAGACAAATTGAGGAGCAAATTCAAAAGTGAAGTGACCAGTCCTTTCCACCCTCTTCTGCAGCCCTTCTAGAACAATCTTGTTTCAGGAAACTGAGCAACAGGAACATGTACACCAAAGGTTATAATAGACATCTCATAGTCAGTTTTTAAAGGCGATGGTTCAAATGCATTCTTACCTTCTTGACTTGGGAGAACTTATTTCTTAAAGAAAACATTCAGCGTCACCTGATACAACTAGGCAGGCTTCCTAAGCGCGCCAGAGAAAGAGTGCTCTGAGCTATTGAATGTACAGAGTCCCTGTGTAAATTCATGAGTGCATGGATTGCAAAGTGAGTTACCCATAGCCATGGAATACCATCCACGTAGGGAGGAGTCTGTGTCTTCTCAAAATGGCATGTAAAGTCCTAGATGTGCTTTTCTGCACAAAGAACCAATGAATGTATAATTAAATCAGTAAATGTTTTATAAGTTCTTTTAGAAAAGAGAGACAGTGTATATCAACCAAGCAATAGTGCTTTCTATGATATGCCAACAATTGGCAGCAAAAACTTGACTGAATACGCTTCCATTGCTCAATGTAGTTTTTTTTTTTTTTTTTTTTTAATGTAGAATTCTTGGGCACTGTGCATGCTGATTCAGCTGTCCTCCGCCTTCTCCAATCTGATTCTTCAGAGTCCTGTACTAGGTGAATCTGAGTCAGTCTATTGCTAAGGTGGAACTTCCAAAAACACTACTACCCGTTCTCCCACGATCTTCTTTTAATCTTTCTAACTTTGTGGTCACACACAGAGAAAAGGACACTTAAAAAAAAAAGTCTAAAAATGTATGAAATCACCACAGTTGCTTCTGATGAAGTTGGGCAGTTTGTGCTGTTAGAGGGCCCTAGTACATAAACCGTTACCCAGATGTTCATTCCACAATTAAATAGTTCGGATCTACATCTGTACGATTTCTGCCAAGTTGTCCCAAGATGGGACATTTTATATAGCACATCCACGTTGGGTACTGAAGAGAAATTCACATTTTTTTTTTTTAAAGTAAGGTTGGCTGTCAGCTTTGAAAAGGAAGATTCTTAAACCGTTTGCTTCAGAGAGGAGTGTAAACCTTTGGAAGACTATTACCTTTTAGAAACCACAAAGTCGAAGGAAGAAAAAGACTACAACTATTAAAATGCACACACGCTGCCGGCTGGCTCTGCTGTGACAGCCGCAGGATCGGCCTCAGTCAATTATCTTCACAAATGCCTCTTGTGCTAATGAGCACTCACAAAAATCAGCAGACTTTCCTGGCAAGGAGAAAAGATCAGTTTCATTGCTTGCAGAACTAATTCGGGGTACAAAAGTGAAGGCTCTGCCATCGCTGTCTCTTTTACTGCTCCTTTTGTGAAGGCTTTTGATGTGCGCTGAAGAGCAGGGCCTGTTTGCGGCCCTCCATCCCCAGTTCATTGCCTGTCATTAACATACATATCCATATGAAAAGTTCGCTAAGTCACGAACAGCTGTCCAGAAAGGAGTTTGAGAAGGAAGGGAGAAAAAAGGACCTATGCCTTCTCAAAATGCTGACAATACTATTTAGCCCCTTTTTGGCAATGATATACCTAACTTTTTAAAGCCGCCTTTCACTCCGAATGGAATGAGGCATAATACAACATTCAAGCACATAGTGGTTTCATTTTGAAACAGTCATTTGCTGTATTCAGAGGGAAAACGTCTATAGTTACCAGATGCAGAGAAAATCCATCATTCATGATACATACGTGTAGGGTGACATACACACACTTTACATTGTTTTTTGCAGAACACTAAATAACCTTGCATCTTCCACTTAACCAAGAGGAAAACCCCCTGCCGCAGATGCTCAGGAGTGGTTTCCTGCCCATTGCTTTCCTCAATATATGAGACTGACAGTTATCTATGGTCAATTTGTTACCAATAGAAAATACTATCCAAATTGCACCATAAAACTTTTTTAAAAATTTCTTTAGATTAAATAATTTCTATCTAGATACTCTGATGAAATTCTTGTTAGGATTTAAAAAAAAAAAGTCATCTTAGAAATGTGTAGTCAAGGCTTTGAAACGAAGGATTTGTTTTTGAACATTTTCAGAAGCCCTTAAAGCAGCTGCTTAATTAAATGACAGTCATTTCGTTCCTAGTGAACTTTTTCTAAAGGCACCAAGAAGGAAATCTTTTCTTTTTTTTTTTTTTTTTTTTTTGAGAGGAAGCCCTGAGGGCAGAGTGGGAAGAAATAAGTAGATTTTAAATTAATGATGAAAAAGAGTGCTTCCTTATTACTTGGTCTGGGGCTTAGTTTTATCAAGCTCCAAAAGAAAGCACTGGACAGATACATACATCCTTTTGCTCCCAACCCCAGGAGTTCATGACCCTGAGGCCATCCCTGGGGGCACCGCACCCGACATTTTTCCCAGCTTGAGCTTGAAATTTAGGGTCGGCAAATCTGTCAATTAAAGGTTTACCGTCATTTCCATGGAGGACATTACTTTCTCACTTTTTAATCGCTCACTTCCTTTCTTCCCCCTTCCTTCCTTTCTTCTTCCTAAATCAGAATCACATGCAAAAAAGAACCAACAGCCTTCAATTCTGTGAAGATTTTAGTCCTGTAAGGACCCTCCCACCATGCCAAAACAGCTTGTGCCATATAAAACCAAGACTTTAATCCCACTTGTTGCTCTCCCCGCCCTTCTCTCCCCACCCACCCCCACTCTGGAGTCTCTTTACAGCCGCATCTCTCCCAGTTCAGTCGCTAAAAATCTTTAACTCTGCCTATTTTGATCTGAAAATTAAATCTTATTTATTATGCATCCTGTTTGTTGTCCTCGGAGAACCCTAGCATTCATTTCAAGGGGTCCAGAATGACTTCTTAAACACATTTCTCTCGTTGCTGCAATTAAACAAAGTGCGGCTGTGATTAGTCCTCCGTAGGGGGGAAAGAAAAAGACACCGTTGAATCAAAACGCGGGGACCTGGCTGGGCATTGTTGCCTCACAATGCCGGAGTTTATTGCTGAAACCTGCTTATCCCCCAGCTCCGCACTCCATGGGAACTTCAGTCGGGTGGAAAGTGATTCTCTTCTCTGCAGCTTGAAGTATCGTTAAGACCCGCTAACGGCCCTGAAGCTGTTCCTAGTAACTGAGACATTTAGGATAATCTTTATGGAGTTTGCAGGAGCGTCTGCTTTTTGTTGCTCTTAGGAGGAGAGTTAATGATGAGCTTTCAATGACTTCTCCTTTTTACTTCTCTCTCTCTCTCTTTTTCTTTCTCTCTGTCTCTGTCTCTCTCTGTCTCTGTCTCTCTGTCTCTCTGTCTCTCTGTCTCTCTCTCTCTCTCTCTGTCTCTCTCTCTTTCTCTAAATCTAAACCCAAAAGCGCCTGTTTAAGTTAAGTACCACCTCCCTCCAGGTCTTGGGAATCCACTCAAGAGGGCTTTGCTTGGCTCTGTGTTCATGACACATAATGAAAACAATTTTACGCTGTGGAGGGAAGTATTGGGCAATTACTGATGCAACAGCCACCTGCAGTAGCGAGCCCTGGCTGCAGCATCACGCGGTTCATGAATATTTTATGCTGTGATGTTATTTTGAATGGCTGGGGCAGGTGAAGGAGGCCGAGGGTGTAATAAGCGACTCTGCTGGAGGCTGTGTCCCTACCCTGCTTCCCTGCAGGGCCCACTGTGTAACACCAAGAAGCATCCTGACCCCGCCTGGATGGAGGCAAGGGCCGCTGAGGCTGAGGCAAGATGCTCTGACAAGTCACGGTGGGCACTCTTTACAACCCCTTGTCTGCCGATTTTACACACGTTGTCCAGCATGAAAAGCCACAGCATCAATCTTGTCTGATTTAATTTGATAAATTAAGTGTGGATAAGGATTAAATGAGAATTTTGTAATGGAGAAAACTTGTCTTTGCTCTTTAGTCCAGTTGTAAGAGAGAAACCCTATAAAATATAAAGCAACGGGAGAAAGAGAAGAGAGAGCACTCTAGTAGCATTGCACACACATGCCGAGTTAGAACCCTCCTTGCTCTCTGGTGTTTGTGAGTAGGATGCACCCATGTTATACAGAAACATGTCTGTATGTGCACCGTGCACACCTACAATGGAGGGCCTAGAAACTCTTCAGGGAAACAGGGTTGCAACATGTTTTTCCCAGTGAAATGTACCTATTGAAAATTGTTCATGAATAGGTGGACGATTCTGTGTGTCATTTCATTTTTCAAGTGTTATTTTTCAAACATGAAATGTTAAGATTTAAACTGAGTTTCATAACTTAAAGAATACATTTCTGCCACCTCAGATTTTGTGAGTCCCCATTCCTGGTATATACACACTCATGTTGTGTATAACCAAAATAAAAATGAGATACAAATGATTCTGTATCACAGATATTTCTATAGGCTGGGACAGTTTGAACAAACACTAGGCATTCAGGCAATTGATGGAAATTCAAAACAATTCCTTGTAAGACTGATAAAATTTGTTTTAAACAGTGTGTGTTTGTGTGTGTGTGTGTGTGTGTGTGTGTGTGTGTTGAAAATGGAGTGCGATTTTGAAGAAATATCTGAAAAGGTTGTACACCTTAGAGTTTAGACTAAATGGCTTTTTGGAAAGAGCATGCTTAGTAAAGGACACAAAAGATTTACAGACTCCGTGGACACAAATTGGCATAGAAAACAGAAATTCTGGTCAATCACAGGAGACAAATGTAGCTTGCTTGACAACTTGAGAAAACATGGGGCAACAGAAGATTGCCAGAGTGACAATCTGAAGACTCCAGAAGGTACTCTGTAATGTTTTGTAAGTGGTAGTTTCAAAGGCATGCTCATAACATTTCATAACATTAATTTAGTGCTTGTATCCAAATGAAATAATGTTGTGATATATTAAATCTTCCACTTTCACATTTATCTTGTGTTCCACTAGTGAAGTTGCACCTTCCAAGTCACTGACAATACCATTTGCACTTCAAAAATTATAAAATCAAAATGACAAAGTTGATGAATGCTTGTATTATGTGGGTACGAGCCACTTCATCAAAGGGCAGTGTTCCTTGCCGAAATTCTCATCTTACTTAGTATTTGGCATTGCTCTCTGATGTGGCCATTGGAGAACTACCTCAGCTTGTTCAAATATACCATCTCTTGTCTACGTAGAAAGAATGAGGGCAGCTTTTTAAAATATTGGTACTTTCCATTAACCAAGAGGAAATGATGACATCAGATGATCTTGATAAATCATGTCATGGTAATCCGCCTCTCTCCATGAACAGGATGAATTCAAGAGGAATGCACTAAAATACCAGTGTCAATATACTAGTATCAACAGAAATTGTCATATATACAACAAACCCCAAAATATTTAATTTTAACTCACTATCCATTTTTTTCTGCTTCATAATATATGCTAAAGGTGCCCAGATTAGCAATTTTATAAAAATTAAGTTATTAACACGCAGTAAATTTCAGATTCTTGTAATTAGATTTTTAGCTTAAGAGATATTAAATTCTGTGTGTAAACGACATTATTGAAAAGCCTGTCTTCTGGAAGAAAATTGCTGTTTGACAATTCTGTAGAATACATAAGAAAGGTAATTACACTTCACCACTAGTTAAAGATGCAGGTGTTGGATAAAGCCAGTGCTTTCTATTTTGCGGAAAACTCCAAAGGGGGGGAGAAAAGGAAACCTGGTGACCTGACTTCACTGCCAGGTCTCTATACACCCCATATTCGTGTCACATCCTTCTCTCACAATAACACAATGACTGCCAGAAGGGAACACTAGGCCAGTACTACTACAGTGCAAAGAACCTGTGACGAAAGAAGACAGACGTCACTGTACAATCTGCAGTGGCATTGCTACTTCCAAATCAGATCCCAAGGAAATGTGCTAAAAACTAAACCATTAAAAACACAACACACGTCTTATCAAAAAAGATCACGCACACACACAAATTGTCTTGACAGACTCAGTTTGACAGAAATATTTAGAAACATTTAACTCAGTTAGTACTTATGTTCAAGTACTTAAATAATACCACAGAAGAAAAAAATTACAGATTTAAATTTTAAAATAAATTAATTACTTAATTCAACTTTGATGTTTTCGATCTTCATTTGATGCCAGTGCATGTGTATGCTTGTGTATTTAGTGACCAGAGGGTGACAGCTTCCATCTTCTGTCTTTTCCTCTCCTTTCCTTTCTTTTCTTCTTTATTTCTCTCTCTCTCTCCCTCTCTCTCCCTCTCTCTCTCTCTCTCTCTCTCTCTCTTGTTTTGAGGCAAGGTTTCTCTACATAGCCCTGGCTGTCCTGGAATTTGATATATAGACCAGGCTGGCCCTGAACTCACAGAGATCTGCCTACCTCTGTCCCCTTAGTGCTAGGACTAAAGGTGTGTGCCATCACGCCCAGCTTCTACCTTATTTTCTGAGGCAGGGTCACTCACTGACCCTAGAACTCACTGAACAACTGGCCAGGAAGCCCAGGGAGCCTGCTGTCTCTGCTTCTTGAGTTCTGGAATTACAGACAGGTACCACTACACCTGAATTTTTACATGGGCATTGGGATCCAAACTCATGCTTAGATGATAAACAACAGAATCATCTCCCTAGCCCCTACATTTTCTAACATTAAGAAATGTTGAAGCCTGGCATACAGATGCATTATGCCTTTAATCCCAGTACTAGAGAGACAGAGGCAGACAGATCTTGGTGAGTTTGAAGCCAGCCTGGTCTACATAGAGAATTCTAGGACAGCCAGAACTACATAGAGAAACCCTGTCTCAAAATAACTAAGTAAGTAACTAACTAACTAACTAAATAAATAAACAAATATAGACAGATAGACAGACAGATATAGATACATGAAACAAAACATTGAGAATCAGGAATCCTTAAATGACTTTATTTTATTAAAGATTCTATTTTTGTGAATTGTAAGTTTTTTGAAAGAATGTAAATGCACCTGTGTAACACACACACACACACACACACACACACACACACACACACACACACACACAGTGGCCAGCATTTTCAGCATAGCTACTGTACAGAACACTTGAGCCCCTTATATCAGCAGCAGTTACAGGCTGTTTGTGTCTCTGTCTCTGGATCTGGGCATTCCTGAAAGCTTCAGCAGACATTTTTGTACTGACTTCGGAACAGAAGTGAACAGGATCAATAATAGCTAAACCTGCAGAGACATCAAGAAGAACATAGAAATTCCAGCTGCTGAGCTCTTCATTCTCCTTTGGTCCTTCCTGGGGTTGAAAATCTCCAAACTCTTCCCATTTTTTTTTTCTTTCTAAAATCACATCTAAAAAAACAGCAAGTTATACCACTTTTTCTTCTTACTCCTGAAAAGACATCCAAACTTTTGTCCTTAATTAAGAAAAAATAATTGGGCTGGAGAGATGACTCAGCCATTAAAGGCTAGGCTCACAACCAAAAATATAAGAAAAAAATTTTAATCATGCATCTGTATGTAGATACCTACATGTACATTGGATCCCCTGAAGATGAAGTTACCAGTGTTGTGGGTAGCCTAACGTGGGTTCTGGGCACTGAACTCCAGTCCTCTGGAAGAGCAAATGAGCGCTCTTACATAATGAGCCATCTTTGCAGTTGCCAGCCTCCCACCTGGCTGGCCTCGGATTTACAGATCTGCCTGCCTCTGCCTCCTGAGTGTTAGGATTAAAGGTGTACACCATCATGCAAGGCTTTTGTCCTTAACTTTACTAAGCATCTTTTGTTACTTCTCTTCTACATCTTTCATCTTTTTCATTTCATCACTAAGTAACTCAAGTCTCATCCTTTCTGCTGATGTTTCTTCAGTGTCTCCAGCCTCTACCCTCCTCCAGTGCAGTGCTTACTGCTTAGCCCTAATTGAAGGAGCTTCATTCCTACATACTCTTCAATTTATAAATATGCATAGGCCATAATGTAAATGATTCTCCTTGCAGTCAGTGGAAGTATACTTCTTAGCTTACTGGCAAACATTATATTTTCACAGCCCACCATCTGCTATAATTTCTTAATCTTTTTTTTTCCCCACACCTGATGGTCAATAAAGTTCACTAATTTAGCTTTCCTTCCATTTGTGTTTTGCAGACTTTTGCCAGAGGGCTTCCCATAGTTTGTAGCTACTTAGTTCTCATGGGAGCCTCCTTTGAACAACAGAGAAATACATCTGTTGATAGTACCCAGAAAAGCAAACAGCATTTAAATGTGAGTCTGCTCTATCAGCTCCTCTCTACATTGCCTCTTGTCTTTGACACCTATCTTCATACAGTTGAACACTCAGAACTGAACAATCAACTTACAGGAATGAGAACAGACTTGCATTGGTCAAGGCTGGTTTGGGATGCTGTTTCTCCTGGGCTGGGCAAAGGCAGATACATGGTTTGTGCTACTGTTTGCTGCCAGAAATCATCTCTGGGCAGGGGCAGGAAGAAAGGGGGTGGGAAAAGTGGCTGTGGGGTGAATGGTCCCAGAATCCTTTTGAAGCTTATAGGTCTTAGAGTTCCACCAGTGCTGTCTTCCTGACACCTGCTGCTGAAGGAAGAAACGAGCTATGGGAATGCAGACAGGATGCTGACAGCTTACCTCCTCATGAATGGACATCCCACCTGAGAAACTCATGGGCAGAAAATCTGAAGCTGCTTCCACTGAACTTTCACAAGGGAAGCTGGCTTTCATCTCACAGAGAAAACATGTTAGTTATGATTTCTCCTTTGAAGTCTAACTTCCCCCCAAACAAGACTTCAGGAATTAGCATGTAGGTGTCATAGAGTTTTTATTAACCTGTATAGACCAATTGGACCCTAGGAATCACGAAATCTTTTTAGGACACAGCAGCTGCAGCAGTTCATGTGAATAACATTCTTAACACAACACTAAAATTCTGGAACATTCTATAGTTTTTTGGAAGAATGAAAATTCTATTTTACTAAATTCATCTTACCCTACCTTTGCTCTTACTCAATACACAAACAGCAACATGGATGTTTCTGTTCCTCAAACATATGAAATCGTCCCTGCTTTAGGTCCCTGTAGGTTTCCTGGGAGGGGAACTCCTGACTGACATCAGCATTTTATGCACACTGAGCACTGGAATTGCTCTATGTGGGGAGGTCCAGCCACAGTTGCCCCTCAATTGCCACAGGTTCTTCCTTCTTTTCTTTCTTTCATAGTAATTGTTTCCTAAAATCATTTGTCTTTTTAATGTTTTTCTTCCCTTGCCCACCGGTTCCAGCAGTTTAGAAAGAGTATGCAACACAT
This sequence comes from Cricetomys ansorgei, assembly GCA_026225945.1. NCBI lineage: Eukaryota > Metazoa > Chordata > Mammalia > Rodentia > Nesomyidae > Cricetomys > Cricetomys ansorgei. Next base: position 1,590,133 of record JAMJFZ010000020.1, read on the forward strand.
ACGAGGTACTCAGAAGAATTTGCCAAATGTATGCTAATGAATTACTAGACCCAGTGAAGTCACAAAAGCACTGCATCGCTTTACACTGACTTTGAGCTTTGCAACTTGTGAGAGGTACTCAGCAGTCTCATTTCCCTCCTGTTGGTCCCGTGAGGGGGACCGCAGGACACGTAGGAAGCCCTGTGAAAACTGAAGCTCCGAAGTATACATGAATGATGTTTGGTCTAGCAACGCTAAGACTGCAGTTAGAGGCTCCCTTGCAGCCCATTGTTTCTATTACCTCAGGAGAGAAGGAAAGACAGAAGCAATAGAGTCAACTTACCTCTGGTAAGAGCAAATCAGATGCAAAATCTCCCACAGTTTTCATTAGAAAATAATACAACTATTTTTTTATGTAGATATACAGATAAACAGATAGATAGTTGATAGATGGGCAGAATTGCATTTAGTCTAAAAGGTAGTCAAACTGACTTCACAGATATCCTCCGATAAAAAGCTAAATATACATTTGCTGAGTGAATTATTTGGAAGATAACTGAAGCAGGAAGAATTTTTTAAAGGTATACCACAGCTGTGTTGCTGTAGTAAAGAACATCAGATACAAATTACATCATTTCTGGTGTTACAAAACAATAAAAAGTAAGTTCTAAGGTTTCATGGAGATTACATGTTTATAATAAATACTGATATGGACTCCTATGGCTGAAAGGATTTCCATCATTTCATTCTCTTATTTTATAAATAAGTAGAGGAACTTATCCAGGTCAACACCAAGAGAGTTTTGGGGCTGAAGAGATGGCTCAGCAGCTGAGAGCACTCTACTCTTCCAGGGGTCCTCAGTTTGCTTCCCAATACCCATGTCAGGCAGCATGTAGTTACCTGTGACTCCAGCTCAGGGAGATCTGATGCCTCTGGCCTCCAAGGGCACCTGTACACTTATGTGTTACCACTGTATCTCTGACACTTTAATCAAAGTGGTTTGGAAATCACTATCTCCAAATAATAAAGCCTTTCTCTTTAATATAAATATAACCATTTGTTTCCTTTGAAAAAATGATGAATCACTGTATTTCAAAACAGATTTATTTGACTTTTTCTGGGGGTTGCATGTGAGTGCAGTACCCAAAGAGGTTAGGCAAGAGATCATCAGAAGCCCTGGAGTTGGAATTGCAGGAGGCTGTGAGCCACCTAACATGGCCCTGTGGAAAATCAGTATGCACTCTTAATCCCTGAGCCACATTTCCAACCCTTTAATTTTTATTTGTGTACATGTATTTGTGTGTAAGATGGATACATGCAGGTGCCTGGAGAAGTAAACCATGGTTGTTGGGTCCCTTTGAATTGCTGGAAATGAGACTTGGGTCCTCTGGAAGAGCAGCAAGTCTTCCTGACCAATGAGCCATCTCTTCAGACCAATGGATCACTTCTTAATGGTAAACAAATATGTGTACTTGTATTTCTCAAATCTGTGTTAAATGAAAGGGCACGATTCCCAATTTCTGATGGAAAACTCTGTAATAGGAGAAACACTTCTGTATCAGTCAGCACTTCACCTAGAGTATCATTCTGTTTCTCCCCCAGAAAAAAATCTAGCAATTTCTGTGATGTGAAAAAAAAAAAAAGAAAAAGGTATTTGCTACTTTGCATCACACAGGCAATACAAATAAAAGTGTAAATAAGAAAAAAAGACATGAAATGTTTGTAAGGAGTAAATAATGGGTAGGAGTTGACATTGCTGTGAGCCTACGTGTTGGGGGAGTTTATGATGCAATAGACAGGCCTGTGAACAGCCAGGGAATGCCATTTTCTAACTCCACATGAGACACATAATACCTCTCAATCTAATTTTTACAAGGCTATTTAGAGGCAAATGCTACATCTCAAATGTTCCATGGCATTTGGTGACGGTGGATAGACTTATGTATAGGAACAAGAACATCCTATGGATTCAGAAAAAGAGACAGAAAGATATTTTTGATGTTGTTATAAATTCAGTTACTTCTAAGTGAGTTATTAGAATCCAGTACATTCAACAGAGCTAACAAGATGGACATAAAATCAACCCTAGAAAAGTGCGGTAAGACTCCTGGAACAATGGCCCTGTCTTACCTCACCCTATCAGCCAGTGCAAACACAAATGACCACCCAGTGATCCTTGTGATTGGGAAATGACAAACCTTTAATTCTGTAAGGAAGCAGATGCTATTGGTGGAATTATCTGATAAGTGTTCCTAATAACTGTATTGGCTTTATTTTAGTTTATTTTTTAGGCAACATATGATGTGTTTTCATTCTAACTTAACATACCAGTAAGTCACAAAATCATTCTTTTTGTGTGTATGTTAATAAGATAAAAGATGCAAGAAATATAAAGGTATTCACCCAAAGACAACATTTCAGCTGTCTATTGCCAGAGTCTTGCAGAACCTGTATGACCAAATAAATAGGTCAGTTAGAGAGACAGCAGCATTTATTGAGTTTCCTCTTGTCTGTGGTTTTGGCAAGTAGAAAGGAAGTGAGAAACATATGCATTGATGACAAATATTTACAATGAAAGCTTAGCTTATATACCTATTGTTTACATGGTTTGGGACAAATCTGTTCAGGTGCCAGGCAGTTGTTCTGCACTGGCCTGAACCTCCAGCCCCCAAATCAGTTACCTCCATTCTGCTAATTGCAAAAATTATGTGCAAAGAATCATAGCATAATGTTAAGAGCAAAGGTTTACAATAAATAAATCAAATGTCACCTGCTTCTCAGTCAACATCCACATAGTATATGATACCAGGCATATGAATGAATTTTTATATGATGCCTGATACAATGTACTGTTAAAAAGACTGACCAATGAGATTAATAAGCAAACTTGAACCAGAGACTTGTATATAAGTCCCAAGAAATTTATGAGGTTACTGTAATCAGATCAAGCAAATGTCTTTAGGAATAACTCATGAAGGAGAGACAAAAAAAGGTTAGTAGTATTTATGAGCTGGAGGAAAATGCATACAATGGGGTGATACTAAGGAAAGTATATAATAGACACAAAAACTATACTACAAGAATATTCAAGGCTTACTGTTTGAAACAGCAAAGATTACTATCTCCCAAAAGGAAAAACAAACAAACGAACAAAAAATCCAAAAACCAAAAATCCCAAAACAGTAGCATCATAAATACTAGGAAAATATTGAATCATTTCCCCAGTGCTAAAAAAAAAAAAATGCAAGCTATTATCTCTACGTCTGATCAAGATCACCTTAAACTAAATCTTCACAGAAAAATTTCTTCAAATATAATGTGTTAAAAGCATAGCATTTGAAACACATGTCACCATTTGTTGGTCAAGCACGTAGGCATTCTATTACACATGGCAATGACTGGTCACTTAATGGTATTTGGTAGAATGTGGGTAACTTTGGAACACCCAAGATGATCCATTCATACTCTTGTTAAGGTTAGCTGAAAGACTAACCTTTCAGCTGGGACTCTTTGTATTAGAGAGTCCGCATCTGACTGCTCAGTGATCCTGGAACTTACTCAGTGGTGTGTCTCAGAGTTTTATTGTGTGTGGTGTTCAGACCTCAAAGGAGCAAGGGGAAAGCTGTCCTCACTACACCCATGTCCCAAATTGTCCTATCCATTTTCTGCTGGTAAAGCAAGAAATAGAGGCCACATGTATGAGGGGAGGCAGAGAGGAGAAAATTTATCTCCATTTTTCAGCTATAGTAATATTTAATTGTCATATCCATAGAATGGAAAAAGTCTATTGTTTGAGAGATCTGACATATTTCTCTGTACAGAATAAAATAAAGTGCATATAATACAATGGAATTAAAAGAATTTGGCTGGGTGTGGTGGTTCAGGCCTTTAATTCTATCACTCTGCAGGCGGAGGCAGGTGGATCTCTGAGTTTGAGGCCAGCCTAGACTATAGAGTGAGTTCCAGGTCAGCCAGAGCTACACAGAGAAACCTGTCTTAATAAACAAACAAACAAACAAACAAACAAAGGAATTCAGCAATGCTTTAGGAAGACAACGATATAAAAATATCTACAGCATTTCTATATTTATATAGAATTTACAAGTACAAAAGATAAAAAATTGAACATAATGTCTAAAATGGAATAACATTTTCAAGCAGTTGATAGCATATTAAACATGATGAATTTTGATTAAATGATTAAAATTCATGTTAAATTTCTATACTATGTATTATAAATTATTATTATTGTTGCTATTGTTGAGATAGGATATCATGTAGCCAGGTTAGCCTCTAACTTTCTATGTATCCAAGGATGACCTTGAACTCCTGTTCTTTCTGCTTCAATTACCAGTGCTGAGATTATACATGAACCACCACACACAGGTCTTAATACTATAAAATACTGTTAAGATAGATCAAGGACTCTCTAAATAAATGAAAGCAGACACATGCTAAAGAACTGAAAGACTGACATTATAAACATATCAGTTCACTAATTGATGCCCCTTTAACCACTATCCCAGTGTGTGTGTGTGTGTGTGTGTGTGTGTGTGTGTGTGTGTGTGTGTCTGTCTGTCTACATGTGTGTCATTTGAAATATCTGATTCTAAAATGTATACAAAATATAAAGGGTTAAAAACATTCAGTGCATTTTTGAAGAAGCTCATACTTGAGGCTATAAACTGCCAGATTTAATAATGGCTAATGGGTTGGTATTGGTACAAGGGTAGACAATGAACCAGTGGGACAAATTAGAATTCAGAAACAGATCAGAGCACACAGTGACACCTGACGTCTGACAGAGCTGACACTGCAGTGCAGTGGGGAAAGGATAACAATTATTTTTTTTTTCAATAAATGGTACAGGGTCAATTGGATATCCATTTGGAAACAAATAAATGGTGAACCTTTTGTCTCACACCATCTACAAAATTCAATTCTAGTCGAATTGTAGATCTTGATGTGAAAGGTAAAAAAAAAATTAAAGCTTTTAGAAGAAAACTTAGGAGCACGTGTCATGACCTTGGAATAGGCAAAGATTTTGTAAAAGGGTACAAGATACCACAAACCATAAAAAAAAAAAGATAAATTAGATTACATTAAAATTAAGAACTCTGTTCATCAAAAGATGAACATTTGTAAGAAGGAAGAGACAAGTTATGGAATAGGAAAAATTGTTTACACTCCTCATTTCAGACAAAAAATTCATATGTACAACATACCATACTTGTATACAGTGTGTATATACTTGTATACAATTTAATGTATGTAATTAAAAGTGTGCCTGGGTGGTGGCACACACCTGGAGGAAAGGTATGGATTTGAGGCCAGCCTGAGACCATGACTAACAAAGAAAAAGAAGAGGAAAAAGTAAGTAAACAATCCAATTTTAAGAATGGATAAGACTGAATGACACCAAACAAAAGACATCCCTGTGGCCATGGGGAGATGGGGTACACAAGTGAGTTGCAGTGAGATGCCACAACCAACTCACACACCTCTAGAGGACATGTAGGCTGATTTTGCCACCCTGAAAACCCAGGCAATGTCAACTAAACTACATATGTACGTTTGTATAAGATCATAACTAACCCTTTGTCTTTCTACTGTATTGGACAAGCATACCCACCAGCATGTGCTAAAAAGGATACACTGAAATACACTGACTAATAGCTCATCTGTGTACTTCCAAGCCCCAACAGAAATAAGATCTTCATTCTTTCCTATAATACTGGCCTAGTCAACAAAAACAAATTTGTTATGCTATCTAAAGACTGTCTGCCCTTTGCTGATGGGATAAATATGAGGAAGTTGCCCTTTTCCTACCATAAGTAGATGGATTAATTCATGCAACCTTGAAAATCTGTGTTCTAGTTAGAGTTACTATTATTATGTTAAAATATCAATACCACAAGCAAGTTTTGGAGGAAAGGGTTTATTTAGCTTACACTTCTACCTCTTAGTTCATCATTAAAAGAAGCTAGCAGGACATGAACTCAAAAAGGGCAGGAACCTGGAGACAGGAGCTGATGCAAAGGACATGGAAGGGTGCTGTTTACTGGCTTGCTTCCCCTAGCTTGCTCAGCCTTAGTCTTATAGAACCCATGACCCTCACCCCCCTGGAGGGTGGCCCTATTAACAATGGGCTGAGCCCTCTCCCACAGATCACTAATTAAGAAAATGCCCTATAGGCTTGTCTACAGCTCAATCTAACGGAGGTATCTTCTCAATTGAGGCTCCTTCCTCTTTGATGACCCTAGCCTATGTCAAGTTGACATAGAACTTGCTAGCACAATATGGAAGTGTTTTGTTGTAATTTTTTTCCCTTCAAGTAAGTTGCCTGTCTTTTTGTTTTATGTTTTTACTTTTGAGTCATCTGAAATCAGTTTTCTGTACCACTTTGCAAATAAGCTTACGTTCTCAAATCTGTAAGACTTCTTTTGACAATTTTTAAAGAGTAATTATGCCCATAGTTATACATCCGACACAATGAATACATATGTTTAAAAAATGTGCACAAGAGCATTCACAGGAGATCAACAGTATACACATTATGCAGAGAGTACATAGAGCTCAGCAATGCATGAATATGGTAGTCTGTTGATTCTGTGCAATGCTCTACCATATAAGCACAAGTTTCCCAGTGGCCTCTTAGCACCAATCCGGCTGGTAGTAAGTAGGCCAGACTGGTTCATGAGGATAACAGAGCTGGGTGTGGGAAGAAAATAAATTAACAAGTTTCTGAGACTCCTGAACAAACAGCGCTTCCAGGAAGTCTTGGGTAGGGAACGGTGATTGGGAAAGTGGTTGAAAGTGGTGTGAAATGGGCAGGATGAACAGATAATCAAATTTCAGCAAGAGTGAGGAGAGACTTGAGCCTGTAGTTAAGAGGAAGACAGAGGAGAGTCAACCTGTTCAGACACAACTCTCATCTTTCCTGGGTTGATGAGTAATGCACTTTCATCTGCACTCTTGTATTCTCCAATTTGCCCCATGATTGAAGTGATTATTTCAGGACACGTCTAAAGTATTTCACATATGTAAAGTCCTTCAATGATGGAAAAGAATAGCTGAAGTAGGTTGTACAACTAAAGGTTTATGCAGCTAGGACTTTTTACTATGAATGACTCATCAAAAGATATCCAGTATTAAATGATCCAGTTCATATATGTGCAGATGTAAACAGTAAGATGTGGGGTTGGAGAGATGGCTTAGCAGTTAAGAGTGTTCACTCCAGAGGACTTGAGTTTAGTTCTCAGCATCCGCATGAGGTGGCTCACAACCACTGGAAACTTCAAGCAAAGGATTCTGACTCCCTGTTCTGGTCTACAAGGGTACCCATTGGCATATAGCATCCATTTACACACACAGATACAAAAAAAAAAAATTAGAATAATAATACATTAATCTTTAAAAATAATGTGTGGTACCTTTCTTAAAAAGTGCTAGCAATATATTCAAAAGAAGCAAGACTGCCATATATAAAACTACCCCTTGGGTCTGGGCATCATAGTATATGCCTTTAATCTCATGTGAGTGAGTTCCAAGATAGCCTGGTTCATACCAAGTTCTGGGACAGCTAGGGCTACACAGTAAAAGCCTGCCCCAAGCAAACAAAAAAGAAAAAAAAAACACTGAGTGGGTATAAGTGGGTAATTTTCATATGAAATGGAAGGTTTGAAACACTTTGTAACCCTGTCGATTTTGCAGTGGAGACAGCCTTTGCTGATTCGGACATAGGAGAATGCATCAGTTCTTTCACCCACAGGTATGAACCACTACTCACCATTAGGAAACAGTAGGGGTTGAACTCAGGGCTTTACCTGTGCTAGGCAGACGCTCTACCAGCCGAGTTACATCCCCAGTCCCACATCATCAAAGCTGGGAGTACCGGTAAGAATGTACCCCATCCATAAACTCAACTGATGTTTATTTACAAACCTGTCTCCTTAAGTCAGAATTGTCTTCTCTGGGGATCAGCTTGCAGCTAATACAGACAACAAGCCTGCTTTCAAAGAGCTTCTACCCTAGGCTGAGTGGGGACTGGATGGGCAAGTAGAGGGAGAATATAAACTTGAAAATGAAAACAAATAGGAAATTACAAAGAAGATCAAAGTTTCTAAAGGAAGGAGATAGCACTGATATGAGGACTCCTGGACGAGGGAGTTCCCTGAGCCAGGCTGGTCCGTGGATGATCACAGATGGTGAGAAGGTGGCTGTATTGAGTTAGGACACCTTCAAGAAGGGTAGACATGTCAGTTATAGCAGCCACTGGGAATTTGCATTCTTGGTCACTACTCCTGGCACCAAAGGCTCTTGGGAACATCCTGTGGACTCTAATGTATACTAATGGGTGCACTGGAATTCTAGGAGAAAGATCAATTGTGAAGACTTGGAATCACACAGATCCCTAGGAGGCAGGCAGAGAGGGGTGCTTTCCACCTTTTCAAGCATTTAGGACAGCTGACTTCCTCGTTCTTCTCCCCCTCAAAGACAAAATCTTGGTGGGCTTCTCCCCTCCCCCAGCTGTTCAATTAACTCCCACTAGAGGGTTCCAAAGGTGGGAACCAATTAACATCCCCATCTTCCTCTGGGTTATCCCCTTTGATAGCCAAAATCATCCAGTTTCCTGGCTCTCTTTCTGTGTGTGTGTGTGTGTGTGTGTTTGTGTTTAATTTCAATAAAATTTGGCCAAGCACTGACACCTTACTTTTCCTGCCTTTTTATTATTTAAGTTAAGAGAAAAGGAATCTATTCATGCACCCCTGGACAACATTATCCAGACAGTATCCTTTAGTAGGAACCTGTGAAGTCAATGTTGAATGTGACTTTGGACACCTGTCCAAAGACATTCCCAATCTTCCCTGCCATAGAGAGCAACAAATCCTGAGTCCTGTGTGGCTGCAGCTCTAGCAGTGCACTGAGAAGCTGAAGCAGCATGAATAAGTTCAATGTTACCACGGAGAGCTCGTGATAACCAAAGTGTCCAAGTTCAAAACCTGAATTCAGTTCTGGGCTGTAGCCGCTGTAGCGAAGTGCTCTTAGACCTCTACCTAATCTTCTGAGTCCCAGGTCCTTCCTCTGCGCAAGAGAATGGTAACATCAAAATCACCAAAATATTGCAATGATGAAAACCTGAAATATCTATAAATATTTTGTTCATTCCAAAACTCAGTGCTAATATTTTTTGCCAAAATTCGTTCATCCGGAACCAAATACATAGTCTGAGTTCACTATTCTATTCAGATCCACGACAAAGCCAGGCATGAAGGGCCACACCATTCACTCCAGCACTCAGGAGACAGAGGCAGGTAGATCTTTGTGATCCTTGTTCTACATAGGGAGTTCCGGGCCAGGCACAGCTGCATAGAGTAAGACTGTGTCTTTAAAACAAAAATAAAAACTATGAACATGCAAAGACACATTCTTCTTTATGAACTGCCAACCAAGAAAGTTGAGCAGTTTCTTACTCTGGCTTCTTTAGGAGAGGGCAGACTGTCAGCTTCCAGCTCTGGTGCAGCTCTGTTCACCAGGCACATCTCTGGAGTGCAGGGCAGGAACCCATTCAGCCTCAAGCAATTCAGAAGATAAACCCAGGAGCCAAGCCTCAGCTTATTCAGCTAAACTTCAAGTTCAGCCAGTGACCATTCTGTACTTGTCATTAGCTGTCTTCCAGTGAGAGGGAGGGAATTATCTCAGGAATGTTCCACATGGCTAAAGATGACCATGGCAATTCATATCTGCTCAGGGATAGTCCAACAGTAGCTCAGATTTTTGGTCCATTGTCTTTCTTTAAGGTTTGGTTTTCTGTTTGTTTTGCTTGAGTTGAGTGGGTTCTTATTATTTTTATTTTTTAGAGGGGAGAGAGTTTTGTTTTTATATTTATATTTCAGGTGCTACTTTCCAAAAAGGGAATTCCTGACAGAGCATATATTTTTTTTGTCACTACATAACTGGAATAAGAACAACAACAAACAAGCCACCACGATGACTAAAGCCTATGATGCTTAGTGAGTGACAGGTGTCCTTGATCTGCCCGCCTTTCTACAGGACTTACGGGCTAATTTCAGAAGCAAAGGAATCAAGACCACAAATTCTGCCAGAGGTTCCGAATCACTTATTAAAACAACTAGGCTTATTTCTTCCGCCTGGGTGGAGCCTGAATCCCCACCACACATAGACTTGAGTTCTGGCCTCCAACCCTTCTGAGAAGTGGCCTGACACATCTGAGCTCCCAGTTTACCTTGTGTACTAGTTTCCTACTGCTGGGTAAGTGATCACCACACACACATGACCTTAACTGAGCTCAAATGTAACATCACATAGTGCTAAAGGTTAGAATTAAAAACTAAGTCCCATAGTACTAAAATCAAGATTCTGACAAGGCTCCTTCCTTAAGAGAAGCAAAGTGAGGTTCCATGTCTTGATTCTTTCGACTTCCTTTGGCACTAATATCCTTCAGATTGTGGTCTACCACTAGGCTTCCAAGCTTGAACTGAGTTCTAATTCTACTCATTTTGATTTGCTCTTTCCCTTTTAAAAGAGTCACTTTAACGACTCTAGGCCCACCCAGAGAGTATGGAATAACCTCTTCCTTTCAAAACCCTTAATCACAGCTGATAAGCTGTTTTTGCCATATGAGGCAATCTTCACAGCATCTTGGGGCCTGGATATGGTATATTTGGGGTTCATTATTCAGCCAATTTTACCTGAGGGGCCAGGTTCAAAACAGTATGTTTAGCTGATGTTGAAAGGGAGTCATCCAACCAGAAGAAAGAAAAGCACAGGTTAGTTTAAATTGAGGGGGAAATAACCATGTGTTCTTCTTTTCTCTATACATCCACAGACTACCGTCCTTTGTTGTAGCAGCTGAAGATGAAGGACTAAATCTGGGTCATCTTCATGATGGAGCTGTCATAGCAGCCCAAGATGGCTCATGATTCCACTAATCTACAGACAACTGAGTCAGTATTTACTGCTATTTGGGCATTTGTCTTATAGCTGACCTTGGAACCTGACATAGTTCTTAGTATGAAGTCCAGAATGGAGTACACTAATCCCACCTACAGCTCTGTTCCTGAATGGTTATTTGTCTTACATGGATCAGTTGGCCTCTCCCAGCCTTATCTCCTTTAAGTGCGAGATGGAAGTGATAACCACGGCAACTCAGATACTGGAAATATGAAACGATAGGATCCATGGACTTCGTATGTGAATTCGAATGCACTTTACAAAGAAAAGGGCTGAAAGATTAAAATGTAATTTCATTTTTCCTCAATCATTTTTAACATCTTACTGTCAAAGGCTCTGCCCATTTTCTCAATGAGTTTTACTTATTGCATAAGGTCGACAATATAATTTTTAGGATACATGTAAGTTTTTTTTTTCTTCAGGGACTTGATAAGGTTGTGTTATTTTATTTGAGAAAAGGAGGTCATTAATTTTTATTTTTCGAAATTAGCTTTTACAAAAACACTTGGTAATGACAGGCTTGAAAAACATCTATCCCTCTGTTTAATGAGTCTGTATAAGAGAATTCTGGTATCCCTAAGTGGATTTGGAATTCCTGAAAAGGGAAAGTGAAAGGCCACATGTTGGGTAGTGTTTGATGGCAAGTGACAGGAATTCAGACTTTCTACCAACAGAGTATGTAGATGGTTAAAAACATCAGCCCTCCCAGACCAGCAGACATCCTGGACAGGCCAGGAAACAGAGAGAAGCCTCTTAGGGGAGATGCATTCTGGCTCCCAACTGTGGATCTTTGAGCTAAGCTACAGCTTCTTTTCCATTTTGTTAAAGAGCTAAGGGTGGGATTTAAAGAGTGTACACAAACAGGGCTACCTGGCCACCCTTCCAGGGTCCCAGTGGTCTTCTGGGTCTGGATTAGAGACGGCACTTGCATCCTGGGGCTCCATCATACCCGCTTTTGACTCTTGATTTACTCCTTATCCTTCTTTTTTGTCTTTGTCGTTTGACATATGAGGACTATAAATGCAGTGGAATACAATAAGCATCCAGAAATCTAAGAGAACAATATGGAACTCTCACATCTTGGCACCAACTGGTTGTAGATAAAAGCTGGGTATTCTTTGTATGATGAGAGCGTGAACTGAAAAGACAGCTCCTTTAGTGATTGGCCACCCTGCCACCTCCAACCCCTATATGTGTCAGATTCACATTTTAAAACAACAGGTCATTCCTGACCACCTTGGCCATGTGTGGATGCAAAGATAACTCTTGGAAAGCAGTTGAATTTGCAGCTCAGTGGTCACATGGAACTTTCTTCTGCTGCCTTTGTGTTTGGCATAGACTGGGAACCTTTTGGGAACTATTCCAGATGTCAAGCGTTGTTCTTCTGATGAATAACAACTGGTACATGCAAAGCCATCCAGGACACTGTAATTACAAACTGGGAACTCATAATTGGTGCATGAACCACTTCCTTTATGAGTTACTCGGCTTTATTCACAGTTTTTCTCATTGCAAGGGCTGTGTCTCCTGGCTCTACCTTTAATAATGGTGACAGTCATAATAAGTGTAATAATGCAGCATTACTTTCTAATTACAAAGAAAATTTCCTCTCAGGAGCTCAAAGCACTCTACAGACATTATCTCATTCATGGTTCTAACCTCTGGTGCTGCTTGGCGGTCACCAGCATGACCATAGTAGCCAGATGGCTTCGCTCTATTCCTCAATACTTACAGAAGCCCAGGGAGGCAAGAACAACCTTTCAGACTTTATAAACTCTCACAGAACACCAATAATAAAATTCAAAGCATGATGTACTCCCTATATCTTGCTGAGGGAAAAATAAGCAAGCCTTGGAAGGGGACTTCATGATCCAGTTCCTCTGAGGACAAAAATGTTTTGTATTCTGAATCATTATGAACGCTCAAATGCAAACCCAAATTAAACATGCTACTAGTGTTTGGCATTGTGGGCCCTCAGGTATAGATCAGTCATCAAAAAATAGTGGTCAGAAAACTGTGGCTTATGGCCAAAATCAAGCTAAGAATGGATTCTTTTAGACAGGATGTCATGTATCCCTGACCTTGAGTTTGGTACATAACACAGAATATCCTTGAACTTCTGATCCTCCTGTCTATATGTACAGAATGCTGGGATCACAGCCATTCACCACTAAGCCCAGTTTCTTTGGTGCTGGGACCAACCCCAGAGCTTCATGCAGGCTAGACAAGCATTCTGCTAAGTACATCTGCAGCCCAGTTTTCCATCCTTGATAACACACAACCTGCTTATACAAATCACAGCTCAGAATCCTAGGTTTTGGTCTCCTGGATCACAACCACAGAAACATTTATCATATGGTTTTATATTTAAAGGTTTTCTGACCTTAATCCTAAAGAATAAGACCAGTGTGCAAGGGGTTATGGAATGGAAGTGAAGAGGGCAAGAAGACCCAGGGGAGTCGAAAAGGTTGCAACAGTGACACATACCTCAGTTACTAACCCTGCGAAAAAGCCGATCTGTCCACAACTTGCTGGGGTTTTTGGTCCATTTAATTTTCCAGTGATATTTCTTACTAGCCATGTACTGTACTCTTTCCAGAAAAGCCTATTCTGTCTGAAATTTTTTTTTTTATTTCCTCTTGAAGTTCAGATGAGATGGTCACACTTCTGCTTGAGCGTGTCTGAGCTGATCTATTTTGTTGGAAAAGGGGATTAAATGCAGAGTCCTGACACAACTTGCAGGTGTTTACCAGATCTCACAGTTGGTAATGAGCACTGAGTGTGGTCTTCTTGTCTTAATGTTCACTGTGTTCTGCTCTTTCTGGTCTCTAAGATTTCGTTTTTGTTTTGGATTAAGCCACACTCTAAGATCCAAGTCATTGATCATTTAGATTTTGCCTTGACAAGGTTTTTGATTTGCACACAGGACCAGGAATAGGAATGATTTTCCAAGGTCAGGGAGCAGAATTGGACTGTAGTGTTTCTGAAGTTAGATTGGCCTTTCTAGTCTCCTAAATTCCCACAACCTCTCAGACTGGCATCTTAAATGACTACTTTCCTTCTTGATTTTTTTCTCTCCTCTTCACTTTTAATCCTGTTGAATTAAAAATTTGACAAAATAAAACAAGAGCTCAGGAACAAGCTATGGAGAGGGTAGGACTTGATGGTATAGTGTATACTTAACATGCTTGAAGTCTTGGGAGGATCATAGCACTGACAAGTAAAAATTTAAAAGGCAAAGAAAAGAGTAGAGGAAAAAATAGTTTAGGAGTCATGTAATATTGATTACTTTCATATTTTCAGATAAGTATTATTTTAATGAAGATTTTCCAGATACTTAGTCCAGAGGGGAAGGGATTTTTAGCATTGAATTCGAGGCCATTGCTTCTGCCAGTTGCACCCTCAGTGACAGAGATGATCTCCGAAATTGAATGGAAAAGGGTAAAGAGGGACACACGCTCTCCACACGGCACATTCTCAGACCATGAGTGTGGCACAACGCCCTGCCTGTCTTTCTTGCACAGAGAAGAAAGGATGAGGTGGCCTGGGGAGGATGAGCAGTGCACAGTGTTTTTATGTGACTTTGAGCATCACGTTGGTTGTAAAAGAGATTAGTCACCAGTCACAGAACCCTGTAAAGCAAGACATAGTTGATGGTGAGAGATAACAGAAGACAGAGACAAGTTACTACAATAATTATTACAAGTAAAACTTAAGGTTCTATTTTAAACTTTCAAATGTGACCTTTACTATGGCAAAAGCACAAGTAGTAAGTTCATCTTTCAGACCAAGGACCTTTGAACATAAGAGAGACTATCAAAAAAGCAAAAAGGGTTGCCGTGGAAGCCTGATGACCTAAGGCCAACCCCTGAACCCATATAAAGATGGAAAGAGAGGATCAATTTACAAAGCTGTCCTCCGATATCCACACACAGGCCTCCTCCCTGTATCCTACTCAAACACATGTAACAATAAATAACATAAAATATTTAAAGACAATTTACATACTAGAAAACACAAACCTGTCAGGGATTAATTTTCAGAATATATTTTTGAAATATCTGCAACCCAACAACAACTATAGAAATAGCAAACCAATTCAAGACTGAGTAAAGGCTCGGCATGTTGGCACACACCATGTGGCACACACTTGAAGGAGGCCGGTGGGGGTGGAGGCAGGAGGACAGAAATCTTGAACAGTCTGGATTACACAGAAAGACCTTATCTCAGGAAGCAACATCAACAAACAACAACAAAATGAAACCATAACCATGAGCAAAGGATGGAAGCAGACATTTCTCCAAAGATACACAAATAGCTAATGAGCACATGAAAAGATGCTCAGTGTTATTATTCATTAGAAAAGTAAATCAAAACCCAAACGATATACTGACTTACATGTAGTAGAATGATGATAATCATTATAATCATGAAAGAACAAGAAGTGTCCAGGGCATGCTTAAATCAGAACCCTTCTGAGTCTCTGGTAAGAGTGTGAAATGGGCAACCATTGGAACAATTAGATGGTTCTCAAAATGCAAAGTATAGAACTGAATTTCATAGAATAGAATTCATATAGCAATTCTACTTTTGGAAGAATACCCAAAATAACTGAAAACAGGAACTCAAACAGATTATGTAACATTGTTCACAGCAGCATTAATAAAAGTAGTCAAAACAACCCAAGTGTCCATGAGCAGGCGAATGGAGTCAATAAAATGTGGAATACTATTCAGCCCTAAGAATGAACAAAATTTCGACAGATGGCACAATGTGGGTTGGCCCTAAAAGCCTTCTGTTTACTGAAAAGAGCCAGATGTAGATGGATAAATATTGTATGATTTCGTTTATGTGCAGTGTAGAGTGGGCAGATTCGTAGAGACAGCTGGTAGAACAGAGATTACCAGTGTCTTAGTCGATGCTCTGTTGCTGTGAAGACACACCATGACCAAGGCCAACTCCTATAAGAGAAAACATTTAACTGGGGGCTTCGATTTAATGGCAGCATGTAGGCAGGTGCTGGAGCACATCCTGACCTAAAGGCAGAGAGCAAGAGACTAGGCCTAGCATGGGCTTTTGAAATCTCAAAGCCCACCTCCAATGACACACTTCCTTCAACAAGGCCTGTGGTGGTTTGAATAACAATGGCCCCCATGGGGTCATATAGTTGAATGCCTAGTCACCAGGGAGTGGTGCTATTTGAAAGGTTTTAAAGAGTTGTGGCCTTGTTGGAGGAAGTGTGTCATTGGGGATAAAATTTGATTTTTTAAAAGCCCAGAGTCTCTCTCTCTGCCTTCAGATCAGTTACTGCTCCGGGTCCTGCCTATGTGCCACTATGCTTCCCCACCATGATGATAATGGACTAAATCTTTGAGACTGTAAGCAAGCTCCCAATTTTTTCATTCATAAGAATTGCCTTGGTTATGGTGTCTCCTCACAGCAATAGAACAGTGACTAAGACAAGGTGACATCTCCTAGTCCTTCTAATTCCTATAGAACAGTTCCACTCCCATTCAAATATATGAGTCTATGGGGACCAGTCAAACTACCACACCCAGCAAAGGTAGGGGGGGAATGGGATGTGTTGACTAAGGACAAGGTTAGACTGGGGATGAGCTGATGGTTACCCAACATTGGGAATGGATTTAGTGGCAGTGGACTGTGCGAGTAGATACAAGCGGTTAAAATAATAAATACTTATGTACATTTCACTACAATTTGAAAAACTTTACACTTCAACTTCTGTGTTAGCAGTTGGTGTCCGATTCTTGCTTTGGCTTGCGTTCTCATAATCTGGAAGCAGGATATCTTCCTTGAAGCCGAGAACAAACCCGCAGATCCTGCATGCCCTTCCAGGAAGCGGAGCTTCGCTTTTGTAGTGTGGCTGTCACTCTGGCACATGTAGATTAAGCCTGCAGTATCTCTGTTACAGAAAAGAGCTGCAATTCATCTTCATGACGGCACGTGAAGGAACACCTCGGTAGGGCACCTTAATGATGTGACAATTGGTTTAAGGCTTTGTAGACTAAAAATACCTAGGACTTTCAGAAGCCATATTTCTTCTTATTTGAATCCTTTCAGGGAATAGTGTAAAATAATGTTCTTTGCCAAACATGAACAAATAGCATGAATGTTTATAGAAAATAGAGTAAGAATCTTTTCAATGTGTTTTTAGGACAAAGCTATTACCAATGTCTAATCAGAAAAGCTGAAAATAGAAATCACATTAGAAATCAAGTCTTTGTAGGTAGAATGGACTGAAATATTTCCCCAAATACTTATCATCTCTTAAAGTAAAATAGCTGTAATTTCCTCAGTGGAACACAGACTCTTTCTTGATCAGGTTCTGTACTGGATACAATACATAGTTTCTTTTATATAAAACCAGGAACAATTCTATGAGGTAGGTGGTAGTGAACCCACTTTACTGATGGGAAAACTGAGTGATGGTAAGTGAACTGATTGAAGCTTATAGTACAGGGCTTTGCTATTGTTAAGGCATAGTTATCATTTAATAGCAAATCTATGACCAGATGGTTCATTCCACGTTGTAATGATCTCATTGATTGACACCACAAATATAAAGAAAGTCATATGCAAGTTAAATTTGCATTTCTTAGTCCAACATATTAAATAAAAGATAACACATTTAATGAAAGGAATCCCAATTCTTCCCCTGGCTCTAATTCAATCACATTGTTTAACTTGAGACAACATTCCCTGCCTCTATTTTCCCAAGAAAAATATCATTGAGTTTTACTTCAATCCTATGCCACCCACTTTCATATGCATGACATCTGCTGGGAAATTCATCCCTTTGTTATTACTTTCCATTTCATAGTTCACAAACATCAAATGTGTGGTAATGCCCTGTGTAAACAACCATATGCCAGTGTTTGATGATAACATTACAAACTGCTATGATTTGTAATTAACAGTACTCTCATTTTTTTCCCTATGTTAAATGTAGTTACCAACATTTTACAAGTCAAAATAAGGCTAGGGAGATGGCTCAGGGTGGAAAGTGTTTGCTGTGCAAACCCAAGGACCTGAGTTCAAATTCCTGGGAACCACATTAAAGTCAGGGCACGGTGACACTTGCCTGTAATCCCCAGCACTGTGGAATTACTGTGTCCCACATAGATGGAGACAGGCAGACTCTGGGGGCTACTGGATAGCCAGCCTAGAATACATACTGAGTGCCAGTTTCAGTAAGAAACTTGTCTCAAAAATGAGTGTGGAGAATCATCGAGGAAGATGTCCAGCATCAACTTCGGCCTGCACATGTGCTAGGCATGGATAAGAGCACTCATATAAACATGTGCACACATGTATACAACACACACACACACACACACACACACACACACACACACACCTGTATATATCTTAAATTAATCTATTCAGAATTAGCAAGTTATTTTGAATCATTATATAGTAGTTAGTAGGAGGCTCTCATCTCATGCCATATTTGCCAATAACATTGACTGAAGTCTGGACATCTTGTCAAGAAAAATATTCTGAGACTTACCTGCTCCCATGTGAACAGGTGCGATACTGTGGAAGGTGCCTCTTGAGCTATTTTCTAAAGGCTGGAACTGGAGCAGATCTATGTGATTAAGTCCAGTTTGATCCACTGTGTGCTTTTTGAGGAGACCTTGACTAGACTA
The DNA here is from genome assembly GCA_026225945.1 of Cricetomys ansorgei. Taxonomy (NCBI): domain Eukaryota; kingdom Metazoa; phylum Chordata; class Mammalia; order Rodentia; family Nesomyidae; genus Cricetomys; species Cricetomys ansorgei. The sequence continues at coordinate 1,608,756 of JAMJFZ010000020.1, forward strand.
TACTTATCACCCTGAGGGAAGGCTGGGAATTCTATTATACCTGGAGTAAATAGGTAAGTTATTCAGGTGTGTGTGTGTGTGTGTGTGTGTGTGTGTGGTGTTGTTGTTATTTTTAGTACTGAAGATTGAACACAGGGTTCTAGGCATGCTGACCAAGCACTGTACCCCTGAGCCATGTTCCCAGTGAAACAATCTAGGCTTTGAAGTAACCTTTCATCATACCATATGCCTTTCAGCCCTTGGGTCTTGCTGTCTGCCATGTCTAACCCACAGCAGAAATGCCTGATATTTGAACAGTCTCTATAGAATCATTGGCCTCCACCTGTCTTTATCAACCCTTCTGGCTCCTCTTTTTACTGCCTACCTTTGCTTGTGCCCTCACAAGATTCTTATCATTTCTGCCTTTCCTGCTTCAAACTTCTGGCACAACCCAGGGTTCTCCTGACAAGTCAATCTTTATTCTTTTTTCTTTATTTAAAATTTTACATGGCCAGGGGTTGACCACAGAATTTTGCTTGAGTGTTCTTCTATACAAATACAGTACTGCTCCTGGGTTGGCACTGCCCTTCAAGCAGGAATGGTCAGCATAATGTCAATCCTAAAGTCAAAAAACATGAAGAAAACAGTGTAATTCAAAACAGGTATGAAGTTAATCTCTACACACATGTGAATTATTAAATCAAATAGAAAATTGGGTTTGATCCCCATTGTATCATCTGGGAGACCAGCTGAATCACTGGTTCACAGTTGGATCACTGTGGTCAAAGAACAGAGCACAGGGTTTGTACTTTGCGTCCTACATGGCTGAGAGAGTCTATTTCCACCTTTAGTGATTGTGTATCTAATATCTTCATATCATGCGTAGTTACCACGCTGTGTGTGATGATAATTATAAACTGTTGGTTCTTAAAGAGTCAGTATATTCGTGAGGATCCAAAGAGCAGACTAAAGATAAAGAGGATGCCACTCCTGCATCCAGTTTCTAAATATGAACTTGGAGAAAAGCCAACCTCATCAATGAGAGGAACTGGCAGGTTAATCTAAATTAGGTCTCTTCTTGCTTGTGGCACTGCTATCTAGGAGACAGTGAAGCCTGGAGTCATTTTTAGTTTCCAGCAAAGGGGACCAGGACTGAAGCTACTTACATCTACTCCAGTAGAGATCAGTGTAGACATAGATTCTCGTCAATGTAGATTCAAGGTAAAAGCCTTCTATTCTTTGGCTAACTCAGTCACTGGTTCTTGCCTGGAGCCCTGGAGCCCTTGAGTGTTTCAGTCTTCATACAACCTACTCTTAAATCTAGAACTGGAAGGCTTCAGCCTTAGCCTTCTCCATACAATCTAATCAACCTCCAAGATCTACCACTGACTGACTCACTCTGACTAGCCCCTTCTGAACTCTAACTCTTCTGCTTCGACTCATTCACTGTCCTGGCTCAAACTTTTCTTCAAGCTGTTTGGTTCAAACTGACTTTCTGAGCTGGCTGACTGTTTCCAATTGAACTCTTCTGATTTTGCAGACTCTGGCTGATTCTCTGACTGCCTCAAACTAAACTGCTCTGCTCAACTTCAAACGGATTCATTCTTTCCATCTGCTACTGAATTCTGGGAAACTGCCTCTGTGTTTCTGTGAGCTCTCACTGCTCCATACTGCCTTAGTCAGACTCTCTGTTTCTCTTCTTTTGCTTCGGTCAGATTGTCTCTATGTCTTGTCCCCCATCTGTCTCATACTGCCTGCATTAGACTGCTCACCTCATACTGCCTGCTGTAATTGACTCTGCTCTGAGCTGAAAGCCGACTTTTCTATCATGAGAGTTGGATGTGTCCTCACTCTGACTCACTTTGCTAATTCTTGGTGGAATTAGTCACTTTGCTTCTCCTTCACTCTGACTCATCTCAGAGTCACTTCCAATCTGACACTGACTCCTGAGCTCTGTCTCCTGTGTCTGCTTTCACATTCTGTTTCTATCTTAGGGCTTAAGGGCGTGGATCACCACTGCCTTCTGAATACTGGGATTAGAGGTGTGTGCCAACAGTCCTAACATTCTTTCTACATCCCATCCAGACAACACAGGCCTCTAAATGCAGTCCCTTCCCTGTAGTATAGACCTTTCCTAGCATTCACACGGGCCTACTCCTCTACAGAGCAGAGATACTGCTGAATATCTTCCAGAGAATAGGACAATTGTTTGCAACAAAGGTTTATTTAGGCCAAAGGCCAACAGTAAGGCTAAGACTAAGAAAACCCAACCTAGAGCATATTCTGAAAGCTACTGACAGGTGTTCATTGTCAAAGGCAGATCTGCATGCTCCACGGGTGAAGCATCGAGTTTGCTTATGCTGTTTCAGTTTTCTCTGACATTCAGAAAATGAATTATAATATTTTTTGTAATATCTTTATTTGCCTTTGGGTCAAAATCTTAAAGTTTCTTTAAAGCAACAACAACCTCTCTTAAATCATTAATTCCAACAACACAAACTGAATCACACTCTCATGATCACTCTTTCCTATATAGGGAAATATTTTCATAAGGTATAAAGTATTAAGACAAAAAAAGTGAATCATTGTTATGAAATCTAAGCCTGGAACTATTTTTTATTTGAGAGATTTGTTTTGGAAGCTTAGAGGTGGTGTCTCTCCCACATAACTGTCACTGCTCACCAGGGAAAAGCTGACCCTGGCTTACTCATAGAGTACCACTGCTCATGATATCACCAAATAGCTATCAGCAAAAGGGACATCTGTCAAAGCCCACAGTCATCAGCACATAATGAACAGTCTTGGACTAACTTATTTCTGAACAACAGATGTCCTATGAAGACAGCAAGTATATAATTTTTTTCTTGTAAATTACTTGAAACTGTAATTAAAAAAATACTATTTGCCTCTCAATATGTTTATCAAAATGCAAACACTGAGTGATACTTTTGCTGAGTGGACTTTTGTGCAAAGTAAACTGTATTGAACCTCTGGGATCTTGTGCCTCAAAACTCTATTCTCTCTCTGTATTTTTATTTTTATAGGTCACAGTTGAGAGACTTCAGATTTTTTTTAGAGATTTTTGAGTAACAGAAAGAGACTTTGAACTTCTAAGTATTTGAACTTTTAAAGATTTTTCTTAAAAGTTGGAATGTTTAATATTTTGATGCTTATATTGATGTGTGATTTTGAGGATCAACAAAAAAGGAAAGATGATGGCTTAAGGGTGATTTGTTTATGTGTCAAGTTGACAAAGGTCAGTGTATTTTATATTTATCTCCTTAGGATTTTTTATTTTCAAGTCAAATTATCTTTGACTGTGTAAAAGCACCTCGATATAAGAATTTTAGCTATTTAAACATGTAATTAAGTATGTGAATATGGATATCTCAGAGTAAGCTTCCAGTTTTATTTTTTAACATGCATGTCTGTATGTATTTAATTACGTGAGAAAATGGTAAGGAAGTAATATGCAAAAGGAAAGAGCATGGATTTTTTTCTGATAGCAGAACAGGCTATTTTAATTTCTTTCCTTATACTTCTCAATATTTTTAACAAAACTATTTGTAATTTTTATAAGCAGAATATGGACCAGAGTTCAGGCTTTTCATTGCTCTGAACTATTAATAATAATTCTTGAATGATATAGAAGAATGTACATGTTATAAAATATCACTAGGTGATTCTGAGGCATGACCTACAATTTTAATTTGAGAAACACTTTCCAGACAATTTTAAGAGTTCCAATAGTACATACTAGAATTAAAGGTCCATTTTTTATTTTTAACGTGGAAAAATGTACACATAAAACTATGTTTCTAACACTGGGAACCAGAATCACAGCATCTAATCATTTAAAACTATTCTGGCATCTTAGGGTAACAATATTCATCATTACAGGCTGAAAGTGTTTCCTCTAAATTCATGGGAGGGAACTTTGAGCCTGAGTGTAACTGACTGTCTTGGACATAAGATACTGGTTCTTTTGGAAGGTTATTCAGTTAAAATAGAATCATAAGCATAGAAGCGAACCAGATGTAAGTGGTGTCTTTGCCAGGATAGGAAGGGACGTCACAGGTGAAGGGAAGATTCTGCAAGGGGAATGACTAAGAGATGAAGCATCACCAGACTCAACCCTCTGGGCATCTTGACCTTGAGCCGTGAGAAAACTAGTCTTTGTCTTAAGCCACAACCCAGGCTGTTGTATCCTGTGACGATATTAATATACCTACTGTCTGAAGAACAAGAATAGAGCAGTTACCTAGAGAAAATACCTATTAGTAATAGTCACATGGATGGACACAATCATTCATATGAAAAAGATGTTTTCTTGAGTCTTCTCTTGTGGACGAATTTTAAAAAATAACAATGTTTTGGTTTCATCATTATATTAATAGATGTTCAATATTTTTGATAAACTCAGTATTTTAGAATATAAGATCAGCATACAAAAATTAGGTACCTTTGTACACATTAACAGAGAACTCTCTTAAAAAGAAATGAGAAAAAAAAATTCCTCATTCCAAACAACACCAAGCAGCATAAGCTACAACCAAGGAAGTAAAAGACTTGTATGGTGAAAATTATAAGATATGGATTAATAAATCAGAGACACAAACCGAGGTATAACTCGTGTTCATTGACTGAAAATATTATTTAATATCTGTCATCGTCCACAGTGGCACAGTACAATCTCTGTCAAAATACCAATGACATTTTTATAGATATAGGAAAAAATTCTAAAAGTTTTGTGAAACTACAAAAGCCCATAATAGTCAAACCAATCTTGAAAAAGAAAAAGAGCTGACGAAATTATATGCCCTAGTTTCAAAAAATATTATAAAGCATTAGTAGTACAAAGAGTATGGCAGTGGCCTAAAGTAGGACATGCAGATCAGTAGAGCAGACTAGAGCCCAGAAACAGATTATACACATACCAACAATTGATTTTCAACAAGGCTCTGTTGTAGGAGATTTTAGTTATGGATAATGTTCCAGTAAGCTGTCCTTGAAGCAAGTAAAGGATTCACTGCCTACCAGTAAACAAAGGAGTGGCTATACGGCTCTCCACAAGAATAGGACATTCCTTAGCCTTAAGGCAGATGAAGGTTAGACTCCATTGATTTGTATATTGGAAGGCTGGGTGGAGACAGAGAGGATTTGGAATAAACAAGGACTAGGGCAAGGGCAAGGAGAAGAGACAGGAGAGACAGAAGAAGAAGCTAGCGAGCAGGAGGAGAACGAGGAGGAGAGCATGGGGTGAGGAAGCCTTGGAGTGAGCTCTCTGCCTAGCTGCCCGGGTATAGAATTCCTTGAGATTTGACATGGTTTGTGATTAATAAAGAGCATTGGAAAATTCAACCATGGAGTCTTCATTAAGCGCCCGAGCTTTACTTTAACAAGGCTTTATTCAAATCCACAATGGAAAAAATGATTTATTCAACAAGGGTGTTAGAAACTGAATACCATGGTGGGGGTGGGGGATCGAGCTTGGTTGGACCTTTATGGAACACTTTAAAAATCAATTATAATATATTAAAGACTTAAAAGTAAAACCTGTAGCTTTAAAACTACACACCCATTAGAGGAAAAAATAAAATATGATCTTATGAATGAAACAGAAAAGCCCATGCCAAAATTTAAAAGCAGACAAGTGGGAATGAACCAAAGACCAACAGTTAAGGGACTAAAGAAGTCAAAAGGAGAAGTTCTGAAAACACATGGCTGCTGAGCTTGCTTTCCAGAGTGCATAAACAACTTCCACAACTCAAAAGCTAACCCTTGCAACACAGTTAGCAATGGGTAAGGCCTTGAAGAGCTGTCTCCCCAGAGGTCACACATGGGCCATTAATAAGAACCAGCTTCCAGGTTCATTAATGATCAAGGGAGCCACACTGCATACCACAGTAAGACATCAACTTACAGCTTCCAGGATGTTCATGATCACAAAACCGGTCCTTGGAAAGGACCTGTGAAATTGGGGCCCTTGTACATTGTTGATGGAACTAAAAATGAGAAGTCAACATGAAAAGCAGTTTGAAATCTCTTAAAAAAATTAAAACTAGGACTACTATATGATCCAGAAGTTCCATTCCTGGATATTTATTAAAAGAAATTGAAATAGGGCTCTCAGAGGTTGGGGACACTCCTTGGAGAGCCATCTGTGTCCCCATGCCGCCACAGTGTGAGTCTGAGCAGTTGAAAGGTGGAGACTGTCTGACATGTGTGCACTTGTGATGAATGTAGTACTATGCAGCCTTAACAAGAAGGGAAACCTCTAATGTGTGACAGAATTCATGAGCCTCAGGAGATGGCAGCAATGGAAGGCAAAAGTGTAGGACATCTAAGATAGTTCAAGTTTTGGGTGGAGTGATATGGTGGCTTCTAGAGGTTGGAGGGGGGAAATAGTCAAAGAGGGGAAACTAATCAAGGAAAGTTCGGTCTTCTCAACACTTCTGATTTAGAGTAAAACCCTATTACTTTTCCTAATTACCTGGTTACCAAACCATCCCAAATCTCACAGTCACTCTGGAAACACAAACAATACTGAAAACCACAAAGCTTACCCACACAAACTCCATCCAAAAGAGATAACTGTTCTTACCTTCTTGTGTCTAGCCTTTCAAATGATCTTAACAAGATCACCCTGGGTACCATGAGAATGCAAGGTCACCATTGTCAACCTACATATAGGATTTGATGGCAGCCAAAAATAATAATTTGTTTTAAGTTGTTTATAGAAAATCCATTAAAAATTTCTCCACAAGCAAGACTGACTGACCCGAACAGCTACTTTTGTACACCGGTACACATTTGTCTAATTATTTTGTCTGCCTATTTTCCTAAAAGAATAACTGAGTAGTCATAGTGAACATACAATCTAATTTCACATCATACTGAAATTATCCTCCATAACCTGCCATTGGTAGTCAGGAAAGTTAATCTCAGTCTCAACTAAATAAGTTCCTACCTTTTGCATCTGTTAGGGCTTTCTGATTGTGGGGCTCCTAAGAAGTCTTGATTAATGTGTATTGTTAGCAAAGGCATGCTCATGTCAAGGATCCTGTGCCTGAGGTCATTGGAATGAAAAGCCTTCTTCTGGTTCAATTATAAGTGTTTACCAATGAGGACAAGTGTGCACAAGAACTGGCAACCGCAGCTTCCTCCTCCCGGATGTTTATAGCCTGAGACTGCTGTACTACAGAGAACTCCTGAAACTAGCCAGTTCTTCCATAGCTGGGCCTATGACCACTCTGAGGTTCTCTGTTGTTGCTGTAGTTGGTACCACTCCACCAAAGTGCACACAGCCCATCTGACCCTGGCTTTTCTGTACATGTGTCTGACATTTCTTCAGTGTCTGTCCTTCTCTTCATTCCTTGCTGCCCCAGACAGGTTTTAAAGCACGAAGCCATGACTGTAGTGGTGTCTGATGGCCATGGAGAGAATGAACACTACGTCGACACAAGTTAACTTTCCACCCTGCACTTGTCAATATTTAAGAAAGTCAAACTTCCTAACAAGGGCGCAATTGCCACATCCAATTGTGGCAGTAATGTGACTGTGCTTGCTGCAGCAGCAGACATATCTGACATGCAAACAGCCTCAGGAGATGTCTCAGCTTATCCTAAAGCCATCTCCCAATTGATGTGGGTGGATTACAGTCCAATATTTACTCAATATAGTTAGAGTTGTAAAATGTATGAACTGCCATACAATGGTACTTTTTATGTCGTGATGAATAACTTCACAGAACCTAGATGTTCTGTAGACTTTTTGGACCCAATCAAAAACTATAACAGTAATAAGCGAGAATGTTCACGAGGCTGGTATGTACTATGTGCTACCACGATGCTCATTAGCACTCATGTTCTCAACAATTCCACTTGAGAAGAATAATTACTGTATTTTAGAAATGAGAAAACTGATATTTAATCAATGATTTGTCACTGGTCACCCAACCTGTATATGACAAAGGGGAAACACCATTGGTAAAATCCTGCTACATCCTGCTTGCTTGTAGAACCCTGTGGGGTAGGTGTCATCTCTGATACGCAGGTGAAGAATGGTCTTCATGAATTCTGCATTCATTTGTTCATAAGATAGAAAGCCAGACACATAGTATAAATGTGTACATAAATGCCTAGGCAAATGTGTCCCTCTGTAACCCACAGACTTCCCTACGGGTGTATAATAACCATTAAATTATCTCATCAAATGTCTTGTTTAAAAACAACTTTTTATGTATCCTTCAAGAAAAATGCATGTACTTACATTGTCAGGTCTGAGGAACAGAAAGCTGCAAGCCCTAAGTGCCATGCTCTGTTTACCAGCTTTCTGAGGCAGCTCCTTGGTGGCACCACATTGACGGTGGGAGGGAAGTGTAAACGGTGAGTACATTACCTTCATGCGTGTTTTCTTCTCAGAGTTAATTCTGAAGAAATTACATATTGTTTGCAGATTACCAAGTGTTGTTTGATTGTATCATGGTCCCCATAATGAATAAAGACCAGTGCTTAAAAGAAGAGAAATACGCCAAATAATTTCAAGGCCAAATATGTGTCACTTCTAGATTACATTTGCAAATCTATTCATTTAGTATGCTCAGTCAGAAAGATGGAGATACAGAGTCCCCTAAATGACCTCTCCCTGAGAAATAATTAATTGGCATGTACCCTGCTTTGTTAAAGAAAGTAAACACCCTTCATGAATATGAATTTAATGCTGTTTGAAGCAAATTGATCTAGATATTTTTAATCCTCCCTCCTCTTTCCAGACTAGGCATTTTTTTTGACAAAACAGAAGAAGTTTTATACCATCTAGATACATTTTCATAAGTAAAGAAAGGGTTTCTACAGTTTGGTTGTTACTCACGAGTTTCTATTAACAACTGCCCCTGTGACTACAGTGTGACTCACCAGCGAATGTGGCAGGGTGAGCAATGGCTGAGGAACGTCTAATTCACCTCCTCTCTTACAGGAGCCTCAGACAGAGATAACAACAGAACTAGATGTTTAGTTCCTGTGGCAATGGGAGCACAGAACATTCCAGTGCTGCTGCGAAGCCAAATGCAAAGGGGAGATGTGTTTGCGCTTCTCCTGAGCAATGAAATGCAGACCTCGGAAGTCCAGGACATATTTTGTGAGCAGTAAAATCTCTAATTTTTTCTCTTTCAGTGTTGGGAATGGAACCCAGGCCCTGGAGAATGCTGGGCATTTGCTCTACCTCTGAGACATATCCCAGACCCAGACTTCCAAATCCTGTGTATGTGTGTGTGTGTGTGTGTGTGTGTGTGTGTGTGTATGGGTGTGCACATATGTGCATATGCATGTGCTACTGCTCTGGAAACATAGTGGGAAAGCATTCATGTACATGAAGCTGTGAGATTGAGGGAACCTGAAAAAGTAGCTTTTAAAATGTCTCAGGAAAAGAAGGAGGAAGGTGGAGAAGGAAAAGAAAGTAAGGACCAGAGAGAGAAAGGAGAGTGAAATAGAGGAGGGAAAGAGATGGGGAGAGAGAAGGGTAAGAGATACAAAGGTAAGAGATGCATGGGGTGGGGTGAATCTCATGGGATTTATTCTAGAAGACAAAATGCATGGTAATCACTTTTGCCCCAAATGTTCAAGTCAAATGAATACATCTCTTGAGGATGGAGAGCGAACAGGGAAGGGTTGGGATAAGGGAAAGGAAGAAAAGAAGAGAGACAGATAAAGAGAGAAAGAGAGACAGAGGGAGTGAGAGGAAGGAAGGAAAGGGAAGAGGGGGAGAGAAATTAATCTTAATGGAATTTATTGGATAAAGCAGACATGCTCAGAATTCTTATTTGCCCAAACTGCCCAAGACAAATGAATGTACCCCTGAGTGGAGGGAGAAGGAGCAGTGGAGAGATGGGGGATTGCCTCTGTCCATTTTAAAGTTAATCAGCATCCATGGTGATGTATTCCTCCAAAATAATAAAATGGATTAATCAGGAGCTAAGGGAGAGAGGAAGGCAGCCATTTGTCCCCCTCCTGCCCTGGGATGAAATATACATAACACAAGAAAGGCACTGGTAAGTAGCCACAGGAAGAGCACCTGGAAGATTAAAGCTGAGGCCCTAACATTAACAAAGTACAGACCACACTGAATTAATGAGCACTGGAGATAGACACTCAGTGGAGTCTTAATTTATTTCCCTTTTCTAGCTCATCCTTTAAGAAAATGACAGTGTCTTCTTATCGATTTTACACTCAGAGATCAATCAGAATTGCCCTGACTCAGACAAAATTTACAGCAGTGTCTGACACCGCCCGGAGCATGTGGGCCCAAACAGACATTACAAGGAAGCAATAGATCATGTTTGTGTGTAGAGCTTGACGTGCTTAAAAATAAGCTAATCTGGAGTGGAATTTCCTTCTCCCTGACAAGCAGCTCTGCCCAGCTCTTCGGCCCCTAGTTACGAATTTCTCTCCCAACTCCACTATTAATTATAACATGCGAAAAGGATTCATGTATTTAGGCCCTGAGGGAGGTCATTTGATCTGCAGTTTTAGATAAAATATAAACTAACAGATCACTCCTACTTAAACAATGTGAAATGTCACTCTGAGGCACTCCATAAAAAAAAGAACTAGAGGTGTTCCCGTCAAGAGCTATGATCAATTCTGACAAGCCAACAATATCAGGACTAAATGATGGGCCTGTGCATTCCTAAACAGCCCCCAGTGGAAATTGCTGGATCCGGAAGCTCTTTTGTGCAAGTAACTAGCTGTATTAAATGCAATAATTACAGAAAAGACACTAACTGTGGCGCTCAGGCAGTTGTTGGCTAAGCCAGTTGTTTCCACACTGTCATTTATCTTGTAACTGGCTCTGTGTCCTGCCCCGATGGAAAGAACATCAATGCGATGTTCCCTTGCACACCAGCCAAGGCTCTGGCTCCCCGGGTGACAGGGGGTAGGGTGAGACTGGTGAGGCTCAGGGGACAGAGGAAAAGCACAGATCACTTACTTGGAGAAACAGTGTTTGGTGTGTGAATCCTCCTCAGCCAGCCCTCTCTGGCCTCATGAAAACCTACTATGGTGGATTTATGTTTTCTACCCAGAAGCCCTGCAGTTACCACATAAAAGTTTCTAGGTGGTCACTGATACTGTATGAATGTGATTTTGCTGAACAAATGCACTCAGGTCTCAGAGTCTACAGCTCAACAAAGCAAGTGATTTGAACCAGTTTAGGAGCCCTCTCTGGATAACTGACTGACTTATTTGACCATGTCACAAAAGAGTGCCACATAATTTTAACATACATGCAGAACAGTATACTTTATTACTTTCCGAGGGGGATATTGTAATTCTTACAGTGTGATTCTAAGAAAAAAAAATTTTTAAACTACCTATTGGGACCAGTGAGATGACTCAGTGGGTGAAAGTGCTTGCTACCAAGCCTAACAATCTGAGTTTGATCCCTGGGAAGGAGAAAAAACATTTCCTGCAAGGTTTCTTCTGATGCCCATATAGTAGTAATGGGCATGTCACCCAGACACAGGCAGAGAGAGAGAGAGAAAGAGAGAGAGAGAGAGAGGGATGTAGTAGACATAAAAAAAAAACTACCCAGTAAAACATATCTTGAGAATTTCAATATTGTTATTGTTAAATAGACAAATGAACTAAACAGTTAGTTAGCTGAAGGAAGACGTACGCATGTCCAAAAATTCCTGGGGAAATGCTAAGCATATCTGACTATCAGAAAACATGCAAGTCAAGATGACATTGCAATTTGTTTTGGTCTTATACCAGTCAGAATGACTATCATCAAAATAAACAGACAAGGGCTGGACAGATGGCTCAGCGGTTAAGAGTACATGCTGCTCTTGCAGAGGACTGAGTTCAGTTCCCAGCACCCACACGGTGGTTCACAACCTTCCGTAACTCCAGATCCAGGGTATCTGACGCTCTTTTCTGACTTCCGTGGGCACCAGGCACACACATGGTACATTAAATATCAAACAATAAATGCTGGTGATGGTGCAGCAAGGCATGGGAGAGCACTTCTGTTCTGCTAGTGTCCGCCAGAGTCCCTTGAAACTAAAGACAGAGCTACCACATGAGCAGGCTAGCCTCCCTCTGGCTGTAACTGAGTCAGTCTACCACAGATTTACCTACACGTCCATGCTTAACGCTACACTCTTCCTACGAACTATGATGTGAAGTGAGCCTAGATGCCCATCAAACAGATGAATCAGAAAGAAAATATGGCTGATATTCAGGTGGTGTGAAATTCTGTCACAAAGAAGAGTGAAATTATCATTTGAAGAAAAATGGCTGGAACTGGATATCATTGAGTTAACTGAAATAAATTAGATTCAGAAATTAAAAAAAATATATTGACTGTGGTAAAAAAGAAATAAAACATGACTGCTTCAGGAGGAGATATGAGGGATACAGATGAGGAGGAGTAGCCAGAGGCAGACACATCTGGGAGAGTCCAAAGTGGACATGCCCCTGAGGTGAGCCATGTGTGGAGAGAGAATAGGGGAGGAGAGAGAGGGGTGCCAGATACAGCAGCCAGGAGGGCAAAATGTAAAAAGCAAAGATAACCAAAATGGCTGGATTATATAGGGAAGAGCACCTGGGGGAAGGGCAGCCCAGCCCCTGGGCTGGATAGTTCAGGGTAGGGGCCACCAGCCATATCCTGTAACAGGTAGGGGCTGAGGGATGCTGGGAGAACCTGGAAGCTGGGTCTGCTTTGATATGTTAGACACCTCAGGCATTTGCCTCAGGGTTTGAGACCCAAAAGCCAGGTTTTCTCTCAAAGAGGGAATCTGGTGGGTTTTTCTAAGACATGAAAATAGAAGGGAGATCCATTTGGAAAGAGGAACAGGATGAATGAGAATAGAGACAAGAGAGGGTAGAGATGAATATTATCAAAGTATATAATATATATGCATGGAAAGTCATAATTAAACTCACTATTTTGAAATTTTCATGTTATTAATAATAATACATAAAGTACATCAACAAACATTTAAATGCCATGTACAATGATTTCGAAGTTTCATAGTACCCCATTAAAATGTACAACTATTATATGTGATAATAAGAGAAAAAACAGATTACAAAAATAATATTTAAGGGTTAGGCTGTGTGTGTGTGTGTAGAAATGAAATCCAGAGTCTTGTGTATGCTCCACAGGTGCCCAGTCATCGTCCCAAACCCTTTATTTTGCCAGTAGTTAATACCCATCCTGCAAATCATATACAACACCTTAAATTAAAATATGCGAGTGTAATTAAAAACTACTTTCTCCGTGTGTGGCAGACTCTAACAGACCCTGGAGATACAGATGAAGAAGGTATGACCACTTCCCAAGTAAAGTCTATAAGAAAAAGAGCCATGTTAACAATCATTTTATAGCTCGTGTGGTGGTGCATACCTTTAACCCCAGCACTAAGGAGGCAGAAGCAGCAGGATTCCTGTGAGTTTGAATTTGGTCTACATAGCTAGTTCCAGGACAGCCAGGGCTACATAGTGAGACCACAAACTCAGTTTGAGGCTCCTAGTGCACTCTGCAAGATACTTCACTTTGTACTCATCTGTGGTCTCTTCCTGAGACATTTCCATTTATTTAGTCTTTCTATAAAAACATTCCTATTCTTTTGTCCTGTTACCATTTGTTCTATGGAATCAGTAGTTCTTCAATTTGACCTAAACAGTATGAAATTTTAGATTGGCTATGTTAATGGCCAAAGCATTCTTTCTGTGGCAAGAGACAGAAGAAACAAAGCTTCTAAATGGTTCCTAAATTAACTTCCATCACTAACCTCACTTAATTTTCTTTAGTGCAAAATGCTCCCTATTCTTTATACATTTGTTTGCCTAATCAGCAGCTTAATTGCTACTCATGGTGTTGGTAAACAACCCAAGGTGATGTAGAAAAGCATTCCAATTCATTCATTTGCTGTTGTGCCCCATCCCCCAAGGGTTGCCTCCTATCTCAGCTCAGTTTCTTCCTTGTGGCTCAACTTTTCCTGGCAAGTCCCACCGCATTGTTCCAGTTGATTTTGTCCTGTCCATGTTCATGATCTTCCACAGTGCACATACTCAGAAATTACCTTAATTTGTGAGTCAGATTTATTAAAAATTAAGGAGGAAAGTAACCTCTACCTAAATAGTCTTGGTAGTATTTTATTTTCATATTAAAAAATAGTTACAAATTAATAACTATTCATTGTAGAATATTTAACTTATATTAAAGCAAACTAAGAATTCAAAATCATCCATAATCCTAACTTTCCAATCAGAAATAATCATCACCAAGAATGTACACAATTCAGTCATTTTATGACTTAAAAGTTACTTGTGTTTAGACACATTTATGTTTGTGTGTATGTGTAAAATCAGAATATAAGTTATTTTGCATCCTTTTTTGAGAAAAAAAATCAAAGTTCATATTTTCTCTCCCTTTGACTTCCTCTCCAGAGCTGGGGTTGGAACTTAGGACTTCACTCATACCGAGCAAGAACTCAGCCATTGAGCTACATCTCAAACCCCATTTTTTTCTTTTTAATACTTTAAGTTTTATTGTGGCCAAAGAAATACTTTATTAAGTCAAATAATTTAATTCTATTATTTTTTGTTCACATTAAAATTTTCATTATTACCAACACTAAAACTGAATGAATAGTTTGTTTTGTATGGAATTTTTATTCTGTTTCAGGATCACTTTTCCGTGAAACTATTTGGTGAAAGAAATTGTTAGCCACAAATGTCTCTCCATCTTGTTTGAAGAGTAACTAAGGGACAGACCAAACATTCACTCAGCATTTGTTTGGATATTCTGCTTCCTTGCAAAGATTCTTGAATTCATTGATTTCTCCTTTCTTCCTGTTTAGAGCAGCCTTAATGGTCTCAGGAAATGTCTCAGAATGACAGAAGGAACAAGTGCTCCTTGAGACTGTACTATATAAAATTACTTTTGTAGGGAGGTAGAGGCATCTGCTGCCAAGCCTGGAGACCTGAGTTTGATCCCTGGGACCCACATAATACAAGGAGAGGACCAATTCCAGAAAACTGTCTTCTGACTTCCACAGGTACACCCCAGACACACAAATAAATAAACATGATAAAAAATTTAAGTAAAATAAAATTATCGTTTTTGCATACCAAAAGTGATTGAAAATTGACAATTTTACGAATTACAAATTCACATCATTGTATTCAGTAAGTAAAAATGTTTTTCTTTTGCTCAACCCTCCTCAACTCAATATATTTTTGATGCCTGGAAACAATTTTTGTTTAGGAACTTGTGTTGCAAAACACTGCCATTTCAAAGCAGAAAGGGAGCTTTTTTGTCTGAGACATGCATCAAGAGTTGTTTGTGGACATGTTCTCACTGGTTCTCAAGAGAAGACAGGAATAAGCCAGGTTGAGATTGAAGATGCACATATTAGGCTAGAGGATGCTCTAGCTTCATTGAAGGGATGTCAAAGCATCTGATGATCCAAGCCACCTAACACATAGACTAGCACTGTTACACCCCAGGCTCAGAATTTCCAAAGGTTCCACACTGTCTTGCTGTGTGGGGCAGCAAGGTATTGTGACACATGCCCATGGAGAACAACAGAAAACTTCCATGCATCAAGTGAGCAAAGCGCACAGGGGGATCCATTTTGATATGGGTCGTGCTGCTGATAACTGTTGCCCTTTCAAAGGCTGTGCATGAAGATGAGTGCCCTGTGCAACTATAAGATTTTCATCACTTGTCATCCTAAAAACATAGGTGGTGACACAGAGAGGACATAACATTTTGAAGAACTCACATGGTATGATAAGGACTTCCTAACCAAAGTACCACTTTTTTCTGAGTAGTAATTCCATTGAGGGGGAAAAAAACTCTAAGACCTTATTTCCTTACTATCTGCTTTCAGTCATACTGCAATATTATGAAACAAATTGCTGCTAACAGAGTGGCTGTCATATTTAGGAAGTGGGCACACCCACAGATGCAAATGATTGGCACAGCTCAGGTTTCTTTTTATCAGTTATGTCAATCCAGAAAATACCAATGTTTTAAATGGCTCTAAAAAGTTACTAACTGAAAAGCATCCTAGTCCCTCAAAGGACCTCCTACAGTTTCTAGGTAGAGCTTACCAATAAAACAGGTCAGCAAGTTGGTACCTCGGCATCATGACTTCTCCCTCTAAGTTGCTAGGCTAAGTCACTGTCAAGAAGACAATTTTAATTAGCCTTGGTAGTTTTATCTTTAAAATGGAGATAAAAATGCCCAATTCAGTACAAAAATATGTGTTCCTATGATCAACAGGGTAAAATTTTGTATCTATTAATAATTTGAAAATTTCAAAGATATCCTCCACCTCCACTATTACTTTGACATTTTTAAAGGTAATTAATTCAGCAGATATTTACTGATACTGCACTAGACATGCTCAAAATTAAGCAGGGGCCTGGGCTCTGTCTCTCAAGAAGCTTTTGTAATGATAGCACCAAACTTTAAAACTTGAAGAAGATGCTCACTCGTTGGTTTCGTCCACAAGTCCCATTGCCCAACAAGCAGTCCTTCGATCAAAGCTTGAGAGTTGAATAGTTTGCGAATCCTGCTTGCTATTCTCCCCTCAGAGCTCTTTAGGGGTCTGGGGAGTGATGGACTGGGTTCATAAGTGGGACCACCCACCTTAGATCCCACTTTAAATTGTTCTGCATGCTACAGAGATTTTATTTGGGGACTCTAACATTCTGTTTTTTATTAGAAAATGGAAGAAACTCTCCGAATTAAAAAATATGTATCATTCATAAGGTGCTGTTGAAGACAGCATCAAGGAAGTTAACCCAGGCCACTTAAGTATTAGCTCCAGTTCTTTGGACTTCCTGCTCAGTTGGTTAGGCCTCAGGTACCTATAGAACTGGAAACTTATTGTCTTTGAAAATTATAACTAATTGTATGTTGTTATCTAGTGTTCCCATGCTATATAACAGTTTTTAAGATTGTGTGTTATAAGCCATTAGTTGGTCAAGAAATCAATGTGATAGTAAAAGAGAAGAATTATTGGGCCAGAGATGTAGTTAGTGGAGTGCTCGCATAGTAGACACAAACTTCTGAGTTTGAGCCACAGCATCATATAAATTGGACATGGTGATGAGGGCCTATAATTTCAGCACTTGGGAGACTGAAGTGAGAGGATCAGAAATCCAAGGTGATCTTCTACTACCTAGTGAGTTGGAGTCCAGCTTGAGCTACATGAAACTCTGTCTTCAAAAATAAATAAATGAGCCCAATGTGATGGGCTTTAATCTCAGTACTTGAGAGTCAGAGGTAGGCAGGTCTCTGTAAGTTCAAGTCCAGCCTGTTCTACATAAAGTGTTTCAACATAGTGAGGACTACATAGGGAAACCCTATAACAAAATGATTAAAAAAAAGAAAACGAGAATGAAATAAACAAAAAAATGGAAAATGGAGCATCAGAAGAGACACTGTATAGTAAGAGTAAGGTCATTTCTTATATGTGATGTATTTATTAAACATACAAGGTTGTGTATATATGCCCATAGAAATGTATTTTTCATTGGGAAAACATTTGATACATAGGTACTTTGCCATTTTTTACAATATGAAGACACCAGTAATAGGCCAACAGTACTTCTTTCTTGACAACTCTTTCCATGTTTATTATAACATGACACCTTTAAGAGTGCTCCTTGATCATGATTTGTGTTTTTGTCCATTAATCATGCCTTATTTCACCAACAGTTCTGTGACGATTTCCTGACCTTCTGTCACCCTAAATTATCAGTAGTTTGTTTGTTTGTTTGTTTTCTGCATAAGATACTGTTTTCTGACGCTATTTCCTAGGAGGCTCCTACAATGTCTCCTCACACTAGATGGAAACAGACGATGGACCAAAGTAAGGTTACCACAAAAATCCAGCTGGTGAACTCACTGGAGTTTATTGGGGTTACTTACAGGAGTATGGATGCAGGGCAACTTGCTGGAGGAGAAATAGCTCAATGTCAGATGGTTAACAAAATTCTACCCAACCATGGGTGAACACTCAGAAAAGCTGGAACCCTAGAGCACACTGCAGAGCCTGCAGGTAGCTCACCAGGTTAGAGAGTGTCTTGTCCAAGCAGCTCAGTTGATCTGCTCATCTCTCAACAGTCTTGTCTGCTTATATACACCTGGGAGGAAAAGATCGCACTCACAATGTTATGTCAACTTGACACAAGCTAGAGTCATCTGAGAGGAGAGAACTCCAATTGAGAAAATGGCTCCATAAAATTCAGTTGTAGGCAAGCCTGTAGAGTGTTTTCTATTTCTTTCTTTCTTTCTTTCTTTCTTTCTTTCTTTCTTTCTTTCTTTCTTTCTTTCTTTCTTTCTTTCTTTCTTTCTTTCTTTCTTCCTTCCTTCCTTCCTTCCTTCCTTCCTTCCTTCCTTCCTTCCTTCCTTCCTTCCTCCCTTCCTTCCCCTCTCTCTCTCTCTGTCTTTTTTCCTTTGTTTTTTTTTTTTTTTCAAGACAGGGTTTCTCTGTTGTAACTCTAGCTGTCCTGGAACTCACTCTGTAGGCCAGGCTGGCCTTAAACTCACAGAGATCCTCTTGTCTCTGCCTCCCAAGTGCTGGGATTAAAGGCATGTGCCACCACTGCCTGGGTTTTCTTAAAGATTGTTGTTGGAAAGGGCCCAGTCCATAGTGGGTGGTGCCACCCCTCGGCTGGTGGTCCTGGGTTCTATAAGAAAGCAGACTAAGTAAGCTATTGGGAGCAAGCCACTAAGCAGCCCTCCTGATGGCCTTTGGATCAGCTCCTGAGCCTGGGTTGCCACCTTGATTGAATTCCAGTCCTGACTTCTTTAATGGATATGGAAATATAAGCCAGATAAACCCTTTCCTCCCTAATTTGCTTTGGGTAATGATGCTTCATCACAATAGTAACACAAACTAAGACAGGAATCTTATGTGTATCAACGTGTCAGGGACTTCCTGGAGACTTTAAATTGTTTATTTCCTGACCTTGACAGCTTCCCAGCAGAATGAAATTTTACTCATCTCCCTTTAGAATATCCTGTATCTTAGCAAGCTTCTCCTTAAGACGGAAGGTTTTTAGCTTAGTGGAGATTGCTACACAACAGACGGCCTTAATTTGAAATAAATATTGGAGTCAGCTAAGTAACGAAAATGAGGGACCACTTGTACAAAAGTCAAGGATTTAAAAAACTATTGTAGAATATTGTAATAAATGTGGAGCCCTTTTGAGCATGGTTGCAATAGTACAGGTTATAGTCCAGGAATCTGGCCCAACCCCACCGTGGAGCTGATTCTTAGAAGGTGCTCTAAGTCTTAGCTGCTGCTATTTTGTAGGACTCCCTTCTGTGACTACAGCTTGCTATTTCCAGAGTGAAGAGTGACTCCAAAGCAGAACAACTCTGCCCACTTTACCCTGGCCACACTGCCCCTCTGCCTGCTTAGCGAATGCGCTTTCACCCTAGCCACACCAACCCTTTGGGTATCTGCTCCTTAGATGTAGAAGTCTTTGTGAAATTTCATACCCAGTCTCTTAGTAGCTAGACACATGAGTTGTGCACTTACAGAGTCAGCAGTGTTTGGTCATCCGGCCACCTTTGCTTAGCTCACATGGTGGAACTGCCCACGAAAGTGCCCTAACTGGCAAAGGAGTCCTAAAAATACTTAATTTTTCCACAATGAATCTGAAAATTCAATGCTTCAGAAAAACTAAACATGTTATTACTTAGGAAGAGTGCTCTGAGAAGTAACCTAATAAAATATGATTATTTCCTACTAAGTCAATGAATCTCTTCAGCTTTTTATTTTATAAGGATGATACGAATCATAAAGTCTCAATTTTTTTTCAAGTAGCTCTAACGTGCAAATACTTTAAAATATCAGCCAGCTGAAAGTTTAGATTGAATAGTCACTGAATGTCAAAATGCAATTTAAAGACTAAAGTCAATGAGACATCATTATGAAATCCCTTTGTGTCTACTCAAAGAGAAATAGAAGTAAATATCTCAGGTTAAGGAAGTCTCTAATGCACAATTCTGTCATTGGCCTTGCAAGATTTTCCTTGATTTCCCTGTTATTCAAACATAGCATGTTCTCAAACTTATTTCATTAAAAGGAAAGCCTTTGTGGTAAGGGGCTACACATGTCTAGTAAGTCTCTCCACAGCTAGTGATAATGAGGTGGGAGGCTCTTCTGCAGAGGTTCTGGCTCCCTGTTGTGAGTTCTCACAGCATCTGCTTCTGCCAGTGTTTGCTAACGGGATTCCTCTACCCAGGCTTTTAGGAATGAAGGGTTCTCCTGGTCTAGAAATCATCCCTTATCTGTTGATGAGGAAAGTAATTGTTCATTTGGGGGTTTGTAAGGCTTTCTAAATAGCTGAAATTTTGTCTCCCTGAAGATTCATTTACAAAGGAACATACTTCATTAAAATGGGTGTCTGTCAATCAGAATAGGTTCAGGATGACGTAGGTTAAATTTTTTTGGGGTCTCAGTCATTTGGGGTCCATAATAAAATACCTTAAGAGTAAGTAATTTAAAAGTAGACATTTCCTGAAAGTTCTAGAGCTGGAAAATCTGAGATGAATTCATCAGTAAGCTCCTTGTTCAGTGAGGACCCAGGTCTCTGCTTCCAAGATGGCATCTTGCTGCTTCATCCTTCCATAGAAGAGAGAGACCTTGTGCTCACACGATAGAGGAGAGATGCAGAGACTGTTTGCTCATAGGATGGGGAAGAGCTGGGCAGCCTGAAGTCCCAACCCTCTTTTTAAGGTCACTAATCCCATGATGAAGACAGCTCGCTCTCTCTCAGGACTTAATCCTAAATCCTTAACCTCCTAAGGTTCCACTCCGTTGTGAGAGTGCATGTGAAACCCAGAGAACAGCCTCAGGTGTCATTTCTTAGGAATATCCACCATGTTGTTTGAACGAGGGTCTCATTGACCTGGACTTGCTAGGGAAGGCTAGCTAGTGAGTTCCAGGGATCCACTTGTGTCTGTCTCCTCAACATGGATTAAAAGTCCATGTCACCACATCTGGCTTCTTACAGTTTAACATGGGTTCTGTGGGACAGATTACAATGCAAGCACTGTATTAACTGAGCTACCACACTAGTCTAAATTTATATTCATTTACTTCTTTAATTTAAATCATTTATCTTTCCATCCATCTATCCATCCATCCATTCTCTGTATTGGAAATTGAACTTAGGGCCTTATGTACATGCTAGGCAAGAATTCTACCACTAAGCTATTTCCTTACCCCATTTCTTAACACAATCACAGTGGCAATTAACTTTCACTACAACCAATTTAAGGGACACATTAAGATAATCTTCTAGAACTGAACATTGTTCTTTCTCCCAAGACTTGCTATTTTTCTACAGGTACATTAGCTAGCTTGAGCCCCTGAAAACTGCAGCTTGAGGTAAAGGAAGAATCTGTATGGAGGAATCTCCATAACTGGCCTTTTTTTGGCACTGACAGATGCAAGTGTGCCTTTCTCAGGATAGCATCTACAAATACTATTAAATGATAGACAGCAGTATTTGCCACCAGAAGCGAATACAGGAGCTTATACAATCCTGCACTGACCATCAAGAGCTCACTGTGGAAATACTGGGAGGTTTGGAATGATTCTCACACCGGACAGAATACAAAGTGACCCCTAGGAACTATGGAGGATTCTGAGTTCTGTTGTGCAAGCTCAGGAATTTGAAAGAGTTTTAGTGTCAATGAACACCTTGTTGGGTTTCTTTTCTAATTTTAATTTATTTATTGGTTGATTGTGTGGATTTATGCGATGTATGAGTGTGTGCTATAGTGTGTGTAGGTCAAAGAGCAACTTTTGGGAGTCAGCTCTGGCCTTTCACCTTACTGAGTCAGGGTCTCTCTTACTGCGTCTGCTCCTGCAATATGTACTCCAGGCTAGATGGTATTTAGGCTGATAGATGATTCGCCTGTTTCTGTCTCCTATCTCCCTGTGGGAGTGGTGGGATTACACATGGGTCCTACTGCATCCAGCATGTTACATGAGTTCTGGAGCTGGAACTTAGCCATCAGGGTTTTGTGGCCAGTGCCATGACATATTAAGCCACCTCCCCAACCTCCATATTAGTTTTCTCTAAAATCTCACTTTCTCTTTCTCTCTTCCTTTTCTTTTTTCCTCAACTATTGTGTGTGTGTGTGTGTGTGTGTGTGTGTGTGTGTATAATAGTATGCATGGAGGTCAGTTTTGGGTGTCAGTTCTCTCCTTCCACCATGTGGATCCCAGGAATTCAACTCAGGTCTTCAGAATTCACAGTACGTGCCTACACTTCCTATGCCTTCTCTTCAACCCTCCTCTATAGCTGTTAGGCTGCTATGGCGTCTCAGCAAGGATGACAAGGAGGCATACTCACTTGTGCAAACACTTCCAGACCTCATCAGAGGAAACGACTGCCATGGCCAGCGCCATACTGCACAGTGGAACTCTGAATCAGGTGTTTTATTGATACAGAACTCCTCAGGCATTCTACTGATAGCATGTACAATGAGCAATCAAACATCCCCCACATAAATCCAACACCTGCAGACAATACAAAATGCCGAGGCCTAGGCAGCCCCTCACCCAACAGTTCACAAGACAGTTATTTTATACATAACTAAAAATAAACTTACACAAGTTTATTTTCTTCCTTTCTTAAGTTGGAACTCATCAATGGCTTCTAGTGTCTGTGAATTGGAATTCCACAGCTACCACTTGCAAATCTTCTGACTTTGGACATTTGGCTTCATAGCTGTGAACATCTTAATCCTTCATCTGTTAAAAAACAAGCAGGATGTCCCCTTCCTAGACTTGCTAATCAGCTGGCAATAAGCCCTAAGTAAGGGGATTTATCAAACAGCTATGATCTCCCTAAAATACATGAACCAAATAAACAAACTCCTTAATCTCTAATTTTTTTGACTCAGTTTAATAAATTTTAAGTCTTTCTTTCAGCATACTGTTTCCATTTGTTCTGAAATTATACAATCTTTCTGAGGCAGCATCACCATGAAAATCGTTTATAAAATAAAAGACATTAGCTATTTACCCACACTTTACCTTCCTGTAGAAGACGAAGCCCAAGTATGCTCAAATGTTCCCTGCTCCCCAGCCTCTGTCATCATTATCAATGGCAAAGGTGGGTTGCATCATAAAAGACTTTTAAGAACTTAATATCCGTGAGGGGTTGGTAAGTACGTGTATAGTTAGCATCCATCTGTTTAGGGGGTAAATGATACTGTTGGTTTGAAGATTAAGAGGATTTGAGAGAGTAAGCCACCTTCACAGGCCCACAGGGGACAATAATAACAGCAGCACACACCACAGAAGGACAAGTCACACAGCAGTTTCCTAAAACTGTGAAGAAACAGAAAACTTCGCATATAATATTTTTGTGTTCACAAATAAAATATTACAGTAAACACACTCAGATTTGGTGGATAGAGATGTGGCAAATTCTTACCTAAAAGGCCTTTTTGCTGGGCTGATTTTTCTCCCTACCTCATTTGTTCCCTGGATTAATCTGCAGGGTAAATCAAGACATTGATACAGGAATCTGTAGAAAGAGACTAGTGAGTGCTCTCTAGTTTCTTGCTTTTCTCTAGGTTTTCTCAATATTTGGTGACCTTTTATGTTATCCTCTAAGATAGAGCAGGAGTTGACTGCCATTTAAATCTTTGGAAGCATGCTCAAGTCCACACAGGACAGCATGGGAATTGGGATGCTGAGCAATGATTCAAGGCCTCTGCTCAAATCAGTGGAGCAAATGCCTTTCTCTACAGCCTCAGAAAACAGTTCATTCATGTTATAATTCGCAAAGTAAAGATGTAGCTCAGTAGCAAAGTACTTTGCCTTCATGAGGCTCCTGGGTTTGATCACTAACAGTGTGTGGGGGCTAGGGGGAGGCGCTTCAGAAAGTGGGCACGTACCTGAATTGTAGAACAGATGCTTAGCCCATGCAAGGCCCTGGTTTCTATTCCCAGCCCTGAAAACACACAAACACAATGCTTAAATATGGTTTCCATGGCGGTTCCTGGAGCTAGAATCAACCCCACTTCTTCCTCCTTTACAAGAAATAATCTGATGTTTTGTTTTTTTGAGATGAGGTCTTACTGTGTAACCTACCTGGCCTGAAGCTTGCTGTGTAGACAAGTCTCTCCCTCAGTTCTCAGTGATCTGCTTGCCGTTGCCTCCCGAGTGGTGGTATTAAAGTTGTGTGCCAACACACCCA
The DNA here is from genome assembly GCA_026225945.1 of Cricetomys ansorgei. Lineage (NCBI taxonomy): Eukaryota > Metazoa > Chordata > Mammalia > Rodentia > Nesomyidae > Cricetomys > Cricetomys ansorgei. The sequence continues at coordinate 1,632,992 of JAMJFZ010000020.1, forward strand.
GCTCTCATCATTATTTTTATTCAAAGGCCTTTGGTCTGAAATGAGATGGCTCCAACTGTCAAAAAACTCTACCAAACTCTAGAGACCATTATTTAATAAGAGTGGTAAGCTGGGTCAGATATTTATCATTACTCTGCTTTTCAAGAATCTCTCTTTCCCATTGGGTATGATGGGCATACACCTATCACCTAAACACTCATGAAGCTGGGTCAGGACGACAGCTGAGAGTTGAGGCCAGCCTAGTTTACATAGCAAAATTATAAGTAAATAAATAAATAGAACAAAATTGAAAAACCAGTAAGAGTCTGTAGTAGTTAGTCTACTGTGTGGGCTCAGCCAGGAAGACAAGGAGGCATATTACATAACTGCAAACCCTGCCAGACCTCAGCAGAGGGAACCACCATTCTGGCCAGTACCATACTCCATCGACAGTGGAACCCTGAGCATCTGAGCTCAGGTGTTTTTATTGATTCAGAACTCCCCAGGTTCAGATCAGAAGCAATTAAATATCCCCACAGAAATCCAACAGCAGCAAACAATACAGAACGCCTTAGACTTAGATAGCAGAAAAACATCATCAATGTCCAATTATCTCGAATTCACTCATGATCTTCTGGGCTCCTCCAAAGGGCTTGGATCACTTCTCTGGCTCTGCCCTCTGCAGCACACACAGTTTGTCCTCCAGGGTCAGGCTGACTTCACTCCACTTTTGCTGTTCTTGGTGGTTGCCCCATGGTACTGGTATCTCACAGACTGCTGGGGTCCCTACAACTGGGCTGCACTTTCACCAATAGCCTCTCCTGGGCTCTTTTCATGGTGTTAGGCCTCAACTTCTTTACATGACCCCTTCATCTGGGCCTTCAACTACTACTGAGGCTATACCTTTACCAATGTCCTCTCCTGGCTTCTCACAGTGACAAGCCTCAACTTCTCTCCAATGACCCCCTCATTCCTTCAAAACCAGCACCAGTTGGGTGACTCTTACAGTACCAAGTTCAGCTGCCAGCATGAGATATAACCTCAGCCAGTTCTAGAAGACAACTTCTGTATGCTGACCCTGAGGAAATTCTTTCCAGATTATCAGATAGGGTCTGGTTTGCAGGAAAAACTAGTCCCTGTCCTCAGGAAGGGTTCCCTTGTGGCTGGAGTTCTCATCACCATCACCAGTGCCTGGGATACTTGTAGTTAGGTTTGCAGGGGGAAAAAAAATTGTTCAGTTTAATTAAACAGCTTTTTCACTCCAAGCTGAGGCTTCTACAATAGCAGGGGTTCCTGGGTCTGCGGGAAGAATCTCCCAATGAAACATTCTGGCAGTTTGGTGTTCTTTTTTTACCACCTCTAAGGGGAAACATGCACCCTTCCTCATAGACTTCAAACACAAGAGTTTGGGCCTCACACACAAAAAGCCATGAACACAGTGCACTGTCACCAGTGGCAGGAGGGAGCGTCAGCACCATGGTCAGGAAAAGCTGTCAAAACATTGTTTCTCTCCTTGCTCCAGTTGAGTTATTTGTTTTTACTCTGAAAATATCTTTCTCTTTCTTTCTCTTTCTCTTTCTCTTTCTCTTTCTCTTTCTCTTTCTCTTTCTCTTTCTCTTTTCTCTTTCTCTTTCTCTTTCTCTTTCCACTTTCTTTTTTCTTTCTTTCTTTCTTTCTTTCTTTCTTTCTTTCTTTCTTTCTTTCTTTCTTTCTTTCTTTCTTTCTTTCTTTCTTTCTTTCTTTCTCAAGGGCTCTATTTTGTGGATCTCACCTCAGAGGTTTTTTTCCCCTCCTTTCTTTATTAATTTCACAGCTTTTTCTCTTCATAAAGGTTTATTTCCTTTCTCTCTCTCTCTCCTCTTCCTTCAGGAGCCTTCACTTAATACCTTACTCTTTATCCTCTCGTTGCTTCTCTGATCACACTCTGAGGTCTGGAATTTCTTTTTCTTCCTTGTTTCCATGTTGGATTAGCTGGTGTGATGTCAGGCCCCAAGTTGCAGGCAGCATTTGTTGTTGTATGCTGCTGTAGCAGTTCACCAAGAGAGACAAGACAGCACATTCATATCTGCAAGCTCTACCAGACCTCAGCAGAAGGAACCACCATTCTGGTCAGCGCCATTCTCCATCGACAGTGGAACCCTGAGCATCTGAGCTCAGGTGTTTTTATTGATTCAGAGCTCCCCAGGTGCAGATCAGAAGCAATTAAACATTCCCCCACAGAAATCCAACACCTGCAAACAATACAGAACGCCTTAGACTTAGGATAGCCCCTCACCTAACAGTGCATAAAACAATTTCAAATGTAACTAAAAATAAACTTCTACAGCAAGAGTCTCTCCTTCCAGTAAAGGGAGAAGAAAGAGCAGAAATAGCCAGCAAGCTGCCAGGGTTTCTGTACAAGTGACATTTAGGGGATTCTTCTGTAGAGATACAGATTCAGGACATCACTCACTGGAGTGTCTTAGAGTTTTGCACGTAAGACATCAGTATCAATACCAAAATCCTACCAAGAAAAAGGAAGTAAAGAGTGAAAGAGCCAACAGTTCCTGCCACTGTCCATTTGTTTCCTAGTAAACATGTTTTTTTAAACAAACAAACAAACAAACATGTATTTAGATTCTTGTGTTAATCAGCAAGTTTCCCTTCCTTAGATCAAGAATGAGAAATTAGGCAGATGTGGACTAGGAATGTAGTTCAGTTGGTAGAGTACTTGCCTAGCACATATAAAAGTCCTGGGCTCTACCCACAGTACAGCATACATCAGGCATGGTGATTGTCCCAGTTAGGGTTACTATTGCTATGGTCAAACACCATAACCAAAAGCAAGTTGGGTGAGAAAGGATTTATTTGGCTTACACTTCAACATATTAGTCTATCATTAAAGGAAGTCAGGACTAGAACTGAAACAAGGCAGAAACCTAGAGGTAGGAGCTCATGCAGAGGCCATGGTGGGGTGCTACTTACTGACTTGCTCTCCACGGCTTGCTCAGCCTGTTTTTTTAATAGAACCTAAGAACCACCATTCCAGGGATGGCATCACCAGCAATGGGCTGGGCCTTCCCCCATCCATCACTAGTTAAGAAAATGCCCTCTAGGCTTGCCTATGGAGACATTTTCTCAGCTAAGGCTCTGCCTCCCTGATGAGTCTAGCTTCTGTCAAGTTGACATGAACCAAGCACATGGTGCCCCCATGCTTGGCAGGTGGAGGCAAGAGGGCCAGAAGTTCAAGGTCAGCTTCGGGCTTGAATCTGTAGCCAGCCTGGATAGGGAAGAGTTTGTTTAAAACAAACAGAGCAAAACAGGTGAGGCACCGATGTCTTCAGCCCTCTTGGGATCATATCCCAGGTTCACCCTCTGTAGCCACATGGCTGACCTTGTGTTACCCTCGGACTACATCAGCCTCGATTGCCTCAATCAACTAGGAAGACTAATACTGCCTCCTCATACCGTTTCAGGAAGATTAAATGACAAGAGCCAGCTAAAGGTCTTATCACAGTGCCTGGCATTTTGCAAGCCCTGGCTTTGTGAGCTATCCTCATTTGTATTCATGTCACTCATCAACAGGCTTGGTTCTGGTTCAAGAAGATGAATGGTCGAGACCCTCTGTGATGATCCCTGTCCATGCTAGCCCGTGAGCTTTTTTCCTGTCATGAATCGCTTTGCTTCCTATGTCCAAGAGGGAAAAAAAAAGGTAGGGGGGGGAGTTGTTCCATAAGAATGATTTAATAAAGTCCACAGGTAGAGAGCTTTGGGAGTCGTGCTCCCAAATAATATTTTAATATTAATTAATTAAGTAATTAATTAATTAATAAAAATCGTGTGTATCTACATTGGCAGGTGCCTGAGGAGGCCAGAAGAAGATGTCAGTTTCCCTGGATCTGGAGTGACAGGGTAGCTGTGAGTTGCCCAATGTGGGTGCTGGTGCCAGACTCAGGTCTTCTACGAGAGCAGTATACATTCTTAACCACTGAGCCATTTCTCCCCCAATTAACATTTTTAAAAGGTCTCACATTTTAACAAATTAAACACTCCAGCAAATGCCACCCTCCCTTCTGTAAACATATAACTATGTTTACAGTAGGACATTGAATTGTGTCTAATTGTTCCAGAAGAATCTATGCTGCTGATTTAAAGTAATAACTGTATTAGCCCTCAATATCCCAGTGAAATTGGTTGTTATGAACACTTTCATAAGCAGCAGATAATAAACACATTCTCTGCTTTCAAAGAATAAGTTGCAGTGTTGTAAATAAATCATTACATTACCCCAAAGGTGCTAAAATCAGCAGTCACCTGATCATCACTGGCTAGCCTTGTCTGAACTCCATTTTTTCCCTAATTAAATGAGAAGAGAGTAAAAGAAATCTTTGTAAACTGTCCTTCATACAATAGAGTTTCTGGCTGTAGGGGGTTGGACGATGCGTCCACCTTCATTTACGGTATTAGGGAATGACTAAATTACTTTCTCCATGCACACTTATGAGGAATGATATAATTTTCTAAATCACATAAAAATACATAAACAGGAAGCAACTCACTGCACCAGATTGCTGAGAATTCATGTAGATGAGAAGTTCATAGGATAATATTAAGAGGATTTTCTTTGCACGTGTCTTCATTCTCTTTGAATTCTGGTCATTTATTTGTTGACACAGATTGTAGCTCTGACTGTATGGGGACTCATATTTTGTTGAGCTTTGTCATCTGTGTTTGGAATCTAAGACCTTAAAAAGTTACTAGTTCTAAGCATGTTTTAATAAAACTAAGCTTGTGTCCCAAGCCTGACTATCCATTCAAGGCTGCTTTTAAAATGTTGAGTGACCATAAAACTAGAAATGTGAATTTTATTTAAATTGATTTTGTATCTTCATCACCACTCCTTAAAATGAATCTTATTACTAGAGATAATGTCTGTGTCAAAAAAGAAGCCTCAAATGCACTTCCTGTGCTCTTGACAGGGTGACAAAATATTTCTCCTATCCTTTCCTAATTGAGCTGCAGTACAAAGGAGGACATTATAATAATATTAATAATAGTTACATGGATATTTGTAGGTACTGTGTAACCCTTCAGTCCATTTTCCCAGACAATGGTGACTACAAAGAGGCTTCAAAATAGAACATCGCACAATATGAATGCCACTTTTTTCTATCTTACATTTTAAAAACATCATTGAAATCAGAAAGTTCATTTACAAAGGACTGGCAGTTGCAATCACAGCAATAATGTAGTGCTGAGAAAAAAAGGGTAATTGGTTTGGTAAAGATCGCTTTCCATTACACCATAAAGCACTACACAATAGGAAAGGTCGCCAATTAAGCAATCATGAATACCAAGTACTGAAGCTGATGAAAATAGGGCAGTGGTTTAAATAGATTTGCAAGCAATTTACCTTTTCACAATGTTGGCAATCTGATGCAATTTGCTTGCAATTTTGTCTGCTTTCAGTAGCACTCGAAGCTGACACTACACAGACCAAATGGCAAAGAGGCCCTGCATAGAAAATGTAAAACTATCTTGGCTGCATCAGGAAACCAGAATGGTGGTTCATCAGGAAAATTACAACAATTAACATAAGTGCTGCAAAAATCAACACTTTAAATGTCACACTCACTAGTCTGTCCAAAGACTGTAAAAGTACCATCCCCATTGCTGGACTAACAGTAAATATGAAGCAATCACCAGCAAACCTTGGGCTGATGGCTTTACAATTGATGTGACATTCTCTGGGTGATAAAATAGCCTCTCATTTTACAAAAGTAAGTATTTTTCTTTTTTAGACTTAACCTGAATTATGTCAACACAAAATTTACGTTTAATTTTTTTCCCAACTTTTTCGACAAAGCCATTTCATGCCATGTTGGGTGTAGTTGGTCTTGACATTTAAAAAATAACTTCATATTTCAGAGAATTAGAGCCAAGTTGATAAAAAATAATCCCTCCTCAAATATTGATCTGGGGCTTTCAAATGGAAATCATGGCCCAGATTTATGTGGAGAGCCATTACAGAGGGTGAGGTACAGCGTGTCTGACCAGAACCTACTTTATTATCTTACAGAGGGCTCCAAAAAGCATCCCTGGAGATTCCCTGGAGGATTGGCTGGAATTACAGATGCCATCACATGTCTACAGCAATGTATTCACAGCTAAAAGTTAGACACCTTGAGAATAATTGATAACTTCTGCTTTGGTGCCCATGTGAAGCTATAAATTTGTTAGGCTTGGAGGAGAATTGACTTATATTGTAAACCTGATGACTTCTCGGTGAGCTGGGAGAGAACAAGAACAGAATGTCAGAAACTCTAAGTTTAATTTTCATCTCAACATTGGCTGAGGGAGAGGGTTATTTCACAGTTGTGTCTACAAAGGGTCGTCTTCCCGTTCTAAGTGAATTGTTCCAACTTTGGGCATAAAGGCATTTTTGTGAGGACAAACGGTTCTGCTTTTCTTGAGTTCAGAGGCTGTGATCCACATAGCAATAAAGAAATGAGAGAACCAGGCTTGGAGTGATGAGAGATAGCATGTTCACAGTAAAAATAAACAATTTTATTAGAAAACAAGATGTTTGTGAAAAGACCACTATGAAAGATGAACTCCATCCCACAGTTTATACCCAGTATGTCTTGGCTTTTTCCTTGAGTTGCAGAGAATTCTGTTTGAGAAGAGAATTCAGAGTTGGCCTTAGAACTCAGATTGTCTTTAATATGGGGCCTCATGGGTTGTGTTAGCATATGATTCTAGGCTCTCCCCAGATGACCTCTCCTGTCATAACTAATGTGAGCGTCATCCCATCAGGAGCTGCAGTACCTAATACTTTTCTCCCTGCAACACTTACAGTGCAATAGTATAACTCTGAGGAAAAGTTGAATCAAGCGCCTCTTCATAAGATTTATGCAATGAACCCCTGCAAGCAGCATGCCACATTAGTCTCTGGAATGTCATCCACCCTACCTACGAAAGCCATTCCCAGACAACAAGGATACTGAACAGAGAACTGGGGCCCAATATGGGCCATGTTTGCTCTCTAGGAAAAAACTTCATTGCTTACCCGAAAACAAGGGGTTTAGCCTCCGTGGAAGCTAACTGCACAGTTGTCTTGGAAGTGTCCCCCTTTACTGCAATGTGCAGCTTCCAGAAGGAATGATTTCCTGTGTGCACCTGTCTTCTGAAGGAAAGTGTATATCTGCTGCCTGTTCGTGGACGACTCGGAAAGCAAGCCACCTCAGGGGAGGTATGAACTTCAGTAGCTGTCTGTAGCATGACAGGAGTGGTTCTCTGGGAGGATGGCAGCAGCAGGGTCCAGGGGAGTTATAGGCTTGGACTAGCAATACAGAACTTGCTGTATCATGAATACAGTGCTCAAAAGTTTATGAAATTGTTTACAGAGAAGCAAACATTGAGAATAATTAGCTTTCTCTCTCTCCCTCCTTCCCTCCCTCCTGTGCTCCCTCCATCTCTCTCTCTCTCTCTCTCTCTCTCTCTCTCTCTCTCTCTCTCTCTCTCTCTCTCTCTCTCTCTGTGAGCATGTGGTTTGGGATATTTAAGGGAGTAGTATACAAGAGGGTAGGCAGAACCCTCTTGTTAATTTTGGTAAATATAATGACCTGTGGGATTTTTTTCTCAGCTGTTGATTGGTACCACTGAAAACAATTATTACTGGTTAATTTCGTTGCTGGCATAGTACATAGTAAATATTTTTGTTCTATCACTCTTTATTAACTGCAGAAAAACCCTTTTGATTTTATTAATCAAATTTGTCAAAATCACACACAGCTACTATATGACTATAAAGCACAGTGTCTGGATCATAAAAATGATTTCAGTGCCAGTCACAGCTCGCATCATTTACTCCAGAGGTCATAATTTAGTGGAATCCAGAACTCAGACTTAGAGTTAAATGATAAAGTTTATCAAAGAGGATGTTTTAGAGTCTTTATTACTTTGGGTTGGTGCATATAGTCACTTTAGTTGTTTCTCAATCCAATATAAAAATGTGTGGATAAAAGGTTGTATAGATTATTACAAAGCCTCTCAATTAGATTTATCCCATCCCCCCCCCCCCCACACACACACACAAATCTCCCTCTAGGGGCCAATATTTAGCCAAATACATGTTTTCAGTTTTTAAAGAATCTTAAGAAAACAATAAAATTAGAGCATTATTTTTAAATGAACATTTAAAATATGGAAATAAAATTGACTTGAGTGGCAGCTGTGAAGCCATTTGGGCTAAATAACGTTAGATGGATTTGTACCCTGCTCTTCATTCACTGTGCAGCTGTAGGGAAATCACATCATCTCTGGGTCTACATTTTGTCTTTTGTAAAGCGAAGGCTGGAATCTTACAGGAACTTGTGTGAATGGTGAGAGCTTTGAATCAGAAATGGCACATATCAGATGTTTAAATAAAGAGCATGGCGGTAGTCATGCTGGCTGTTAGCTGTGAATGATGATGGTTAGGAAAGCTAGCCTGACAAGCATCCAAATGTCTCTGTGCCTCAGGTTTGTTTGTTTTCTCTCTGGTTTTCGAATACTGACAGGGTATCCAGAGATAAAAATAGAAAATAGTTACCAGATTTGAATGAGATAATCTGTGTTAAATCATTTGAAATGTGCTGTAAAACTCTCCTTCAGGGCACTTAATATTTTTTTAAAAATCTCTGAAAGGGTCCTCTTCACATTGAAATTTTCTGTTTTGGTAATTATCGTTCACCATATAAGACACTTTATCATCAGTCATCCGCCATGTATTGAGTGTGTTCCTATGAGTCTATTCTGCATAGAATAGAAATGCTGTCTGTTGCCATCTTAATTCATGTAAGCAGAGTCTGGTGTTCACACAATGACAAAAATCAACTATCAGTGTAATATTAGAATATGTCCTATTGTTAAGCAATGCATGGCTATTCTATAAAATAGTTTTGAAGACATAACAATTTGAATTCCAATGGCTAGGCATGTGCTTGGCAAACGGGGCTGAGTTTCTCTCAAATCTAAAGATTTAAGCAGATTTGTGTTCTTGCTTAGTTTCCTGTATTAACAGTTCTGATAGCCTAGAAACTGCGGAAGACTAGAGAGAAGGCCTGGGAAAGCAGGTGGGGAAGGAGCTAGAGCTCAGACCTTATGGTCCAGGATGCCCAAGCGTCACTCTAGGTAGGGATGCATTACAAATCTAAACACAGGACAAGCTGAACAACAGCTGAGGTTCATGAGACCACAGTGTCTGTCAGGGATCACAGATCTAGAGACATCATAGAGAGGAGGACGGATATACTTCTGCGAATGGTGAACATTCACTAGCAAATTCTTTATCACAAGGTACCTGGATTCTCTAACCCAGCCTATAGTGGTTCCTAACTAACCTACAGGGGCTCTCTAGGCAAAGAGAGATGACTATAGTTCCTTGTGACTCACTGGAGCTTAGTCAAAGTGGATGCATTTCCATTAAGATCTGTGACTACCTGTGATTCCCCGAGATCCGTGCTAAGCAATATCCACACACCAGACATGTACTGAGTCCCCGCTATGAACAATACCTCACAGGGGTGTGTACAAGATGATTTCTAGTGAGCTTACAGGCTAGTATAAGAGATTAACTCACCTATATGTGAATAAAAGTATGGAAATCATAGGTGCCTTAAAGAAAATGAAGGTTTTAAAGTTGATAGTAAGTATTGGCGATGCCTATGAAGTTATGACAGAATATAGTGTTTCAATAAAAATGTCCCTTCCCTTCACACGAGGCTGATGATGTCAGATAGCTGGTGTCTGAGACCGTACTTAAATATTTCCTTCGTCATGCTTTGCTTGGGGCGGGGAAATATTTCAATGTGAAAGAACATAAGAAAGAATGAAGAAATGGAAGAAGAGAGAAACCCAGCCTTCTCAGAGCCAGCGATCTCAAGTCCAGTTGCTTATGGAGACTATTCAGAATTTAAAGTGGGACTCTTTCTTGTTGCAGACACGGATGCTGTGAGGAAGGGTGTTTCCTCAGCTATAACTTCATACACAGCCTTTCATACATCATGCCCTCAATTTCTGGATCTTAGCGTGCATTGTAATTCTTTCTCAGATATGCTTAAGACACAAGAATGCTACACTCGAGCTATCTTGTTAGGAAAAACCAAAGTGAGAATGGCTGATTTTTCACGTGTCTGAGCCCCAGTCACACTCTAATCAGACCTGTTGATGTGGTCTTTATGACCTTAGTCTTCCAGGCTGAATCTGAACACAGCCTCAGGCTGTCCAGCTCTTGAATATAAGGCAGTTAGGAGAAAGTGAGGATGTCACCTGCTAGGGTTGCTTCAAACTGTACTTTCCAGTTCATCGGAAGTGTAGGCAGTTCAAACAGGAAGTTATAGCCTGTGCTTGCCTGTACATTCGTGAAAGTTTGTATTTGTGTTAGAAATCTCTGTATACATTGGGTTAATAAACCTGATACCATCGTATCTTGTCCTGTGTGGCTGGCTATGGTCACTTTTTCTGCTGTCAAAGTTCCAATTGCAGAACACTACTCAGTCCTTTCTCTACCTGCCTCGTGCTCCTTCTAATACATAACCATACATCATTGTGCCCACAGTACCCTGCCCCGGCTCTCATTGCAGCTGAGATCTACTGCTGTTTAAAGCAAGTAGAACAAAGACCAAGTTTCCAGAAGCTTTGGTTGCCCTGTAGTCACCACAGAATGGTGACTTCAGGTTTTGACGAGTCTTTCCAAGGGGGACATTGGGGCCAGGATTATCAAATATCACAGACTGTGCTTGCCTAACAGCTTCCTTGCCATGGAGCTACTTTATCTCCTGGCTCCCAAGTTTGGTGGGAATAAAAATATTGCACAGATGGGGCCTATAACTGACCGTAGCCTGCCCCATTGTATGTCCAACCATCTCTAATTACAGCAACACATGAAAGGAAAAGATTTGAAAGGGCAGGTGACGGGAGAGGAGAGGAACCTGTTTGACTTAAACAGCACAGGATCCCTCACCATCAGGCCTGATGTACATCAGCCTGACAGCTAATTAGGGTAGACATGAATTTTTCCAATGTAACAGATGTTCGCTAATCAGGCCAGATTTGGAGCCCTTGCGCCAGCAACATTTCATGCACAATTTAACTATCTAAAAGGAATAAACTACTTAATGCATTGTGCTGAAGGCACAGCTGTTTCACAATCAGAAAATTTGCTGTCAAAGATGTTCTCTTTAAAACTGACATGTTTTTATATAACTCTGATGGGGTGTTTATAATGTATTAATAGTTGTCAGCGAGAGCTGCTGTCATCATCAAGAGGTAAAATATTTCTGAAGGTATATTAAAATGAACAGACTCCTTTCTCTGCCCCCAAAATCCATTCAGATAATGTAACTAGGTTAAATCTGGTCTGCTGGGTTCCAGGGTATATTTGAAACAAAGAACATCAATGTATGCCTTCAGTGTAGTCTAAATTTAAGACAAAACCCAAGCTCATGCCTAGTTTTGGTTTAATGGCTTAAAATAATCGTAATTCCACATTTGGTGGTAAAGGTGGAATTTTTACAAAATCATTCTGCTTTTGTGGTATCTCACTGGAGGGACAGCATTTCCATACCAAAAGCGTTTTATTGAAGGGAGTGAGGGTTTGCCCTTTCCCCAAGTACACACTAATGTAGTAATGTAATGGAAATGCTTCTCTCTCTTCCCCTCTCTCTTTCTGTCTTCCTCTACTCCCCCTTGTAATTCATTTATTAATTAACCTTCTGTTGTTGCAAACGACTGATAAATATAAACTTGGAAATTTTTGTCTTTTTTTAAAGATGGTTTAGTTTTTTTGTTAAAAGAAGCTCACATATTTTAAAAGTGTGTGTGTTTGAAGTAGATATTATATATTGTGGGCCAGTGACTTCAGGTTGTGCAATGAAAGCAGGTTGCGGGGTTATAGTGATCTCCACTGCCTGTATAATTTAGTTATTTGCTTATTTTAGTAACATGTTTGATCAGTTTTTTTCCACCATCCTATGAGGCATAATTGTGTACTTCATTTTCAACCAATGAAGTTAAAAGTGTTATGAATTATGCTTTATTTGACAAGAGAGCCAGAATAGACGGTTTATGTAGTTTCTATGGAGACTGAGTTACTATGACCCTTTTTTTTTTTTTCCATGCACAGGCCCACTTGCACTTGTGACTTCAGAGGGGAGCTATGTGGCTCAAATCTGACAAATTCAAATGTGTGGTCTTCAAATTCAAGTCTCAAAGAACTATCGTCAGGACTGATGAGGGAGTCTAGGGTTCTCTGATATGATTCAAGAGCATCCTGTGACATTTTTCTGATCGGATGAACTTTTCACTAAAATCTATCTGCAGATCAACCATATATTGTGTCACATTTCTAGAGAAATGTGACACTCATGCCACACCCAGAAAGAGAATATCCTATCTGTGTTCCAAAATAGGCCGCCCTGAGAGTAGTTTAAAACAGAGTACAAAAGACCGGAACTGGAATGTGCTGATTGTACCACCCTCCCTGGAGATGCTCTAGGCAAACATGAATCTTACCACCACCCTTACAGATATCTTAAAGATACGTCTGAGTCTTTGAGACAGTGTTTTTTTGTTTGTTTGTTTGTTTTTGATATGCGGTGTGATGTGAGCCTAGTTAGGGTTACTATTTCTGTGATGAAACACCATAAACAAAAAAACAACTTGGGGAGGAAAAAGTCTATTTCACTTACAGTTCTATATGACAGTTCATTATGAAAAGCAGCGAGGGCAGGAACTCAAGTAAAGCAGGAACTTGGAGGCAGGAGCCGATGCAGAGGCCACAGAGGAGTGATGCTTATTGATTTGCTCTCCATGGCTTGCTCAATCTGTTTTCTTACAGACCTCAGGACCACCAGCCCAGGTGTTACAACACCCACAATGGCCTGGGCCCTCCCATATTAGTCAGTAATTAAGTAAATGCCCTACAGGCCTGCCTACAACCTGATCTTAAGAAGGCATTTTCTCTTTTGAGATTCCTTCCTTTCTGATGACTCAAACTTATGTATGCCAAGCTGACGTAAAACTAGCCAGCACATGAGTTAAACTTCAGGTAAGGCTTTTAAAAATTAGTATGTACCAAAGAATCACCTGCTTCCTCTTTGGTAATTCAGCTTGAAATATGCATACTTTATAAGATAATTTGAAATTTTAAAGGTCTTCTATAGATTTAGATTCACTTAAGGTAAAATTGCTATCATTCTCTATTGTCTAGGAAAAATCCTCACCTGGTCCTTCCACTACCCTATAGGCTTCCAGTGGCTTCCCTGGCTCCCTGTGATCTCACCCACTGTACTCTGCCTCCTGAAGCAGGTGCATAGAATTTTTCTCCTTAGCATTTCTGAATCACATTTCTAGACCTAGAATGTTCTCCTCCCTTCTTGATCTGTCTGACTTCTCTCCACTTGAGTCAGCTTAACTGGAGCTTACTAAGTGAAAGCTCCCTGGAAGCACTGGTCTGTGCTGCCACATCCCAGCCCCATCATATCCTCTACTTATTTTCTTATTGCCTTTATAGAACTCATCCAAATAAGTTTACTTGCTTATTTGCTCATATTTTGATCTCTGTTTCTGGCTACCCACTTCAAACCCTCTAGACGTAAGATGTGGACATATTAACCACTAGCCACTTGTGGCTATTTAAATCTATATTAGGTAAAATTTAAGTGAGATATAATTGCAAATATCATTGCTAAATTTCTCTCATTAGCTCAGATATGAACCACTTACGTATATAGAAAGTTATGATGTAACAGAGACCAAAAGAAACTTTTGACATCTTTATACTTCTAGGGTCTAGACCAGCAAGTTGCCTGTCGTAGCTCTGTTTGTTCAATGACTGGATGGATGGGTGGACAGGGTGCTGTTTATACATAATTACTGAAAATCATGACAGTCCCAGTAATATATAGTTCCTACTCAACCTTATGCAATATGCTGAGTAATTTCAGTAGGATAAAAACTAATTTCTATATCACTATAATGTATCTAATATGATTTTATTTTTTTCCAGAGACTCATTTTCATATTAACTTGCAATAGAACAACAGGAATATAAGGATATCTCCAGAATCAATGAAAGTATAGGCTGTAGATCACATGAATAATCATATGAGAAAGGACAGGCAAAGAGAATCCAAAATTCAAGTCCTTACTCTGATAGTGATCCCAGACTCTCTGCTTATCTTTTGCCTCAGCCTCAAAAACTCCCATTTCTCCCATGTGTAAGAAGAGACTAGAATTACAGGATTGTTCTAGGAATCGGGTGTTTTGTGGATGCTTGGTGTGTAGTAGTTCTGCATGCAATGATAGTTTCCCTTGTAATGTAACTGATTAGTTAAAGGCATAATGACCCCGTAGACACAAGGTTCCTGGAGGCCATGTTCAGGCTGTATTTGCATATAATCTATCCACGTCCTCCTGAATTCTTTAAGCCTCGGGCTTACTTACAATGCCTAACACACTGCAAATTCTGTGTGAATAAATGTTATGCTCTTTGTTTAGAGAGAGATAATGCTGGTCAGTACTGGCTTTCCTTTTTCAAATATTTTTCTTCTTCAATTGGTTGAATTCATAGGTATGGAGCCTATGGGTATGGAGGTTTAAGGGACATTATTGAAGAGTTTTCTGTATGACACTAACACAAGAGGATAACAGGCTAGATGCTCTGAAGAGAAAAATTTAACTTCTGTGACCTTTTATGAGCAGTATAAAGGACAATATATTTTTTAATGCTTTGCCACGATTAAAAAACAAACAAACAAAGCAAAGCAAAACCAAAAAAAGCAAAACAAAAACACCTTGGGAAAGAGGGAGCTTCAGAGCCTCGGGCTGGCCATTTGTGACCTGCACTTCTCAGAATAAGCTTTACAAGCCAGCTTCCCGCAGAAATGGCATTTCTCATTTATTTGTTTCACATGTGTGTCTGCAACTTCTAGTTACCACTTTATTGCCATTTATCTCTCTCCTTCTCCTTCTCCTTCTCTACAGTGATTGTACATATTGAAATAAGCATCCCTGATCTAAATGAAACAGAGTGTTGGGCAGAGATACTGAATAAAACCAAACCAGGAAGTAAACAAAAGGAAAGCTAGGCCGGAGGTTTCTGTCAGTTTCCGTGATCATAGCTGATTGTCTCCGAAGCTCCAAGTCTCCGCTTCTGTGGTTACAAAGTAAGATCTCGTATTGCAACTCTAGGGTTTCAGTTCTATTTCTGTGGGGGTCTGTGGGATACTGCTGAGCTGAGACCCTCAGTTAAATCAGGTGGAATAGCTTTTGTCATTTGCATGTTCCTTGAAGGTGTGTCATTTTGCAGGTGTGCAAAGTTTATCTATAAAAAAATTCTCAGAAGTAGGGTTGCTAGAGCAAAGGGTGGCATTTATTCTTCCAGTGTTAATGGTCTCTCAAACTTACTTTCACATGTGCATCCATTTATACCACTATTAACACTGGAGAAAATTACCTGTTCCTCATAGGCACATGAAAAAATATTTATTGGGAAAATTTGAGATCTTGATGGTATTCTTTTGAACTGGGGTATTTTGTTAGAATTTTACAGTTCACTTTCATTGAGTGGGGCTCAGTTTTAAATCTAGGATCCACTCATTTTCTATTTACTCTTTTCAAAGTTATCATTATTATTTTCAGTTTTTAATCATTTTAGAGTGTTTTGACCTGTTAGGATAATTACCATTTGATTGACATAAAATCATTTTTCTAGCTTATTATTTTTCTCCAGACCTGCTTACTGGTTTTCCATTCCAAGGTTTGAAACATTATTTTTCTATAAGTCTCCTTAAATTTTCTATTATGGTCTTTGAATTTTATCCTTAATTTCAAAGGCCTTTTACACACCATAATGTGTTTTTAAATCTTTTAACCTTTTGTGCAGTGTGAAGAAATAAACTTTTAAAGAGTGGGTGTCACCCCTGCTTTGACAATTCCCCAGCCCCCTCCATCAGCACACTGACTTGATATCCCACTTGATCAATTCTTAGATCAAAGTGTCTAGAAAAACTTTCACTTTTATGGGTTGCTGGAACATTTGAAATGTCCAGTCAGAACCTCTTGTCCTTTCTCTAACATCATGCTCTGCTCTTTCTTCTATATCCAGTGATCCAAACTGCAAAACATTTGAGGTTGATTTAAGGTCTTTCCTTTGCCTTGATTTGCTCTGATTTACAAAACTTGATTTGTATAGACTTGTGTTGATTCAGGATAAAAAGCTATTTATTCTTTTGTCTATTTTAATCCCTACTCCTAGTCCTGGAACCTTGGAGCATTTTGGCCTCCATACAATTCAGTCTTGATCTTAGAAGTAAAAGGCTTCCATACAATCTAGAACATTTAAGTCTCTGAGACTTTCTGCTGACTAAGTCACTCTGACTGGCTCCTTCTGATCTCTGACTCTTCTCGTTCAATTCACTCGCTATTCTGACTTAAACTCTTCTCCAAGCTTCTGGTTCAAACTGATCTTCTGAACCAGCTTACTGTTTCTGACCAAACTCTTCTGACTCTGGCAGACTCTGACTGATTCTCTGACTACCTTGGATTGAACTGCTCTGTTCAGCTTCAGATTGACTCACTCTTCCTGTCTGAACTGACTTCTTCTGCCAAGCTGCCTCTATGTCTCTGCCTCATACTCTTCAGACTGCTTTCGACTGCTTGCCTTATACTGCTGCTGACTCCTGTTTCATACTGCCTCTAAGCTGTCACTGTCTCAGTGACTGTCCATACTGCCTCAGTCAAACTCTCTGCTTCTCCTCCTTATCCTCAGTCAGATCACTTCATTGTCTCTGTGTCTTATCCCTCTCACTAAGCTAAGAGCCTGCTTTTCTAATCCGAGAGTTGAGTATGTCCTCATGCTGACTCACTCTGCCAATTCTTTCTCTGATTTGTCACTTTATCTGTCCTTCACTCTGACTCATCTCAGATGTCACTTCCTGTCTGACATTGACTCTTCTGAGCTCTGCTTCCTGTCTCCCAAGTGCTGGGATTTGTGAACCATCATGGCCTTCTGAATTCTGATTAAAAGTATGTGCTACCACTGCTTTCTTAACACTGGGATTAAAGGTATGTACCAACATTCTTTCTACCCCATGTCAGGAGCCATGCTGACAGATTACAAGATTAAATATTCCTCTACAGATTTGTCTGCTAGACCCATAGGAAACATAACACTTCCAAATAAGGAGAAGAGGGCACTATTACCTAACTGAAAGTGATGTGGGGAGAGATGCATGGGTTGGGAGATGATATAATGTGGAAAAGATGATATATATATATATATATATATATATATATATATATATATATAATGTGGAAAGATGATACATGTATAGAGAAATGTATAGGAAGATATTACATGTGTGGAAGATAATATGACATGTGTAGGGAGATGATACATGCATGGGGAAACGCTATATGTGTAGGGAGATAATGCTACACATGTAGAGAGAGTATATGTGTGGGGAGATGATACATGTGTGGGAGATGCTATTATACATGTATGTGAAGACAGTAATGAGAGTGACTTTAAACTATTGAAAATGTTATCGTATGTATTAATTTTAAAGACATATTGAGGCCTGGAGAGATGGCTCTGTGGTTAAGAGTACTTGTTTCTCTTACAGAGAATTCAAGTGCAATTCCTAGCACCCACTTGGCAGTTCACAACCTTCTATAAATCAAGTTGATGCCCTTTCTTCCTTTTGTGGGCACCAGGAATACACATCACACAGACATAAACATAGACAACACACTCATGCACATAAAAATAAAATAAACAAAAATAAGAATGTAGTATTTTTTCTTTAAGATATATGCTTTCATTGAGTGGATCTTATTGATAGTTGTAATATGCTTTAAAGAACAATTTCATGTTCAAGGAACAGCAATAGAACAATTATTTTTGTTGGCCAATGGAGTTAACAATGTAACAATGTAATAAATAAAAATCCATTAGAGATTCTTTCACATTAATAATATATCATCTCTACTATACAATATCCCCTTTCCACTACTCCATCCTCTGTAGCAATTAGATTTCTTCTGTCCTTTTCTCATAGCACTTCATACATACTTGCATTTTAGCATTTTGTTCTAAATTACAGCATTGTCATTTGCCTGTCAGTCCACTGAACTACTGACTCCTTGTTCGTTTTCGAAGCTCAAACAATAGATGAGAATTACTGGCTCTTAGTAAGCAAACAAATGAAATGTCGGTGGAAGAGATGGAGGCAGCAAAAGAAGGAAGGAGATAAGTACACAGAGACATCAAAAGACACGTCTACTGGGAATTGGGAAATGCTGAATATGAATGGAAGCATACACTAGATGGGCCGGAGGCGAAGGCTCGGTCTTTCTAGTGAATATCTGGTAGTTAGTGTCTACTTAGGCCTCTTCTTTGGTCAAAGCCCTCTCCCCATCCCAGAGTATACATTAGTATTCTTTCAATTGCTCTAGCCTGCATGATATGGCTAACTGTCACTTTTATGAACTCTTTTGCTATTCTTCTTGCTGAATACTATTACCCCTACCCCTGGCTCATACTACCCTTCTCAATGTTTCTCCAACATGCTGGAAATACTCTAGAGATTTGCACTTACTGTTCTTTCTAACACGTTCATTTTTTCTGAATGTAGATCTGTGACACTCTCACTCTTTCAAGTAAAAAGTAAATAAAAAATATTTTCTCCGTTGAAATGGCCCTAATCTGGCATTCCCCATCTGCTTTCATTGCCTCATTTTTGTTTTCAAACTACATGTATCCTTTTCCTATACAATATAACAAAATATTTTGTTTACCCTATTAGAATGTGAACTCATGAAGAAAGGAGATGAAAGAAGAAAATTAATTGTCTAGTGAGTAGTTACCAAGTGATAAAGATATGATCACTGAGTAGATGTTTGCTCTGGGCATCTTTTTTTTTTTTTTCATTTGGCAGCTATCACTATATTGAAGACATTTACTTTTACTCCTAATTAATCAAATTTTTTAATCATGAAAGGATTATCAAGTACTTTGTAGCAATTGAGATGATACTGTGGTTTTGTTCCTCATCTGTTAATTACTATTTTAAATGTTGAACTTTTCTTACATTCCCCTAATAAGTCTTACTTGGCCATGGTCTATAACCTTTTTAGCATGCCATTGGATCTGGCTTGCTAGTATTTTATTAATGATTTCCGCATCAGTGATCAGATGAAAGGTCTGTAGTTCTCGTCCCTTACACTGTGTGTACTGTCCTCTGTATCTGTGCTGGGTATCAGAGGAAAGCTGACCTCACAGGAGGAACCACCAACTTTTTTGATTGCTTTAACTTTTTTTAACTTTTTAGGACGAGTCTGAGAAGGATTGTAATAGTTCTTCCAATGTTGGGTAGAAATCTTCCGCAAAGCTCTCAGGTGTAAGCTTTTCTATAGCAGATTTTTCTTTAGTTACAGTCTCAACCCCCTTACCAGTCATTAAGAGTTTGTTTCTTCTGTCTTAGCCTCATTATCGTTTGTAAGGATGTGCCTTTTTCATCTCACTGAATTACTCCATAGCTGGTTGCTTTGTTTGTTTCTTCTGTTTTTTGTTTTTGTTTTTGATTTTTGAGACAGGGTTTCTCTGTTGTAACTCTGCCTGTCCTGGAACTCACTCTGTAGACCAGGCTGGCCTTGAACTCACAGAGATCTGCCTGCCTCTGCCTCCCGAGTGCTGGGATAAAAGGTGTGTGATACCCCTGCCAGGCTAGCTAGTTGCTTTTTGGCTACTATAGGATTGGGTGTCAATTCTAAAGTTATAATGTCTAATTTGACTTGGTACCAGTTTAACTAGAATAACATGTGAAAGCTTTGCTTATAGATCTGCCCCTGCCTCTTTGGGAAATTGTCATAAATTACATGTTTAAATATTGTGTGCTAACATAAGCTAGTGATTTTTTAAAATGCATTAGTTTCTTAAATTGTATATAAAAACAAAACATGGAGCTATACTAATAAAAATGGCCTTTAAGTTGATGCAT
Source organism: Cricetomys ansorgei (assembly GCA_026225945.1). NCBI lineage: Eukaryota > Metazoa > Chordata > Mammalia > Rodentia > Nesomyidae > Cricetomys > Cricetomys ansorgei. The sequence continues at coordinate 1,652,995 of JAMJFZ010000020.1, forward strand.
TTTAAAACTTCATTTTATGCTGAAGAAAACAAAAGTTGGAGTTGCAAACTGCTCTAACAATGTCAGTGTCTCTCGTCACTGCCTGACCGTCTATTCCTTCCGGGATCCTTGTATCTTCCTGTAATCACGGTCTCACTCTTCTCTCCAGCTGCTCAGTCTAATCATAACAGTTCCCCTTCAAAGTGTATTTCAAACCCACAAACAGGCATTATCCCAATTCTCATTACATATACCAGGAAGTGGAGGCTTAACTTGTCTCTGTAACTCCTAGGGCCAGTGGAAAGCCTAGACCTATTTCCCTGAGTGTTGCAGAGTCAGACTCCTTGTTCATTGTCATTATTTCATTTGGCTTCTAAGGATTCAGTTTTACCACTGTTTAAAAGCTAAGTGCCTTCCCATTCCATCCAGGATAATGCCCAGATAGATTCTTTACTGTTCTTGCCAGATAACTGGCTTAAGCTCATCTCTCAATGTCTTTGACCTCAACAGTGATCACCCCTACCCAAGCACCAGACTCCTCGCCCTGACCCACTGCTCCATCACTAATGAACTTCCAGGTCTTTGAATGTACTGACACTCATACCCACGCTAACCTTACCGATGTGATGAATACCCATCCCCATTTACCGGACTTGTCCTTACTCATCCTTCAGGTTTCACTGTGAAAGGCTGCCTGGTGGGCTCAGGGCATTCTCCACTGTGCTCCTCAAGACTGTTAGGTCCCAGGGTGAATTTGTTCTGTCCTGTGTCAATGACTCCTAATCATCATTTGGAGCTCTCCTTGAAACACAGCTATGTGGACCTAATCACTGACATCTCTGCATGAAACACAAACTGAGCATTCCATCATTAGTCCATGACTTGCCCAAGTCCCAAATTCATGATTCACCCTGGTACAAGTCTTTGTTCCCTTGTCTCTGAAAAATATTTCAAACCAACCTCCTTCTCTCCATCTTCCTTAGCCTTATAATTAGGATCCATACTTCATTCTTGCTACTTTGCAGCAAACAGTGCAAATATTGAAAACCTACATCATAGTGCCTTCTCCCACTCAAAGTATTTTTGCTCTCTCAATGACTCCCTACCCCACTGACTTTACTCTTCTTTTACTGACTGTATGTGCATCTTGTACCTTCTAGTACTGGCTTCGCCTTCATGTGACAGAAAACCCCAAGTAAAGATGCACCTACTATTTATTTTACTGTCATGTAAAACAAATCCAGGTCTAAATAGTCCAAGGATGGAATGTACACAAGACGAGGGCCTCATGCTGCTTCTAGCTATAATGATACTGTCTTCTAGACATAGCCTGTACCATGTGATCCATGATGTTATTTGGAGATCCAGCTATTACAATCACATTCCAGCCAGAAAGGAGGTCACAAGCATTCTTCTGCCTTTAAAGGTATGTATGTTTTATTGTATTCTATTGGCAAACCCCATCAAAACAGACACATCACCCTGAGAAGCTGTCTAATGATTCCTTTTTACTGTTGACTAGTATTTTATGAATAGACACACCACAGACTATTTAACCATCTATTGAAGGTATTTGGTTGCTTCTAGCTAATTACTACAAATAAAAGAGCTACACATTCTGGCATGGGTTTTAATGCTAACATAACGTTTCCATTTCTCTAGGGGGAAGTCACAGCAAGACCACTGCAGGATATGAACCTGACATGATCTATTGTTTTACAAATACCAGCAATTTTTAGATGATAGAGTTTCTCTTTTCTGTACAGGCTTTTCCAGTAACCCTTGTTTTTTATTTAACCTCTTCTCACATATTCACAGTGATGTTTCACTGTGGTTTTAATTTGTGTCTCCTTCCTACCTAATGACACCAAGCATCATTCTGTGTAGTGTCTTCCCTGACTGTTTCTGCTCCTATGAAATGCTACTTTTTGTATCTGGACTCTTTTCTAGCTCTCTCCTTTCTTTTTTTAAAACTGTCATTTTTAATAATTTTTATAGATTTTAGATACCTTCCTGTTGTCAAATGTGTGATTTACATATATGTTTTCCTCAGTCTGCAACTGTTCACTCATTTCAAAAGGATTTAGTCCAATTTATATCTGTTACTTTTATGCTTGGGCTGTTGGTATCAACTCTGAATACTCTTTGCCTAACAAATCCTGGGTCCCAATGCTTGTGTGTGTGTGTGTATGTATGTATGTGCCTGCCTGTCTATGTGTTTTATGCGTGTTTCTGAACATGTTGTGTGTGTCCTGGTATATGTACTCATGTGTGTGTATATAGGCTAGAGATTGACAGTGAGCATCTTATTCTATTACTCTCACCCTAGTTTTTGAGATAATATCTCTTCCTGAGCCTGGAGCTTACTGGTGATGAGGACTCCCAGGATGGTCCTGCCTATCTCCCAGCACTAGTACTATAGGCTTAAGTTACCACATGCCCTGTGCTAAGACTTGAAACTAAGGTCCTCGTGCTTGTACAGAAAGCACAGAACTGACTGCACCATCTCCCAAGCTCCTACTTTTCTTTTGTGGTGCTTCAGGGCCTTGAATACATGAAGCAGGAACTCTGCCACTGGCCTCACCTAGTCTTTGTTCCATATGTTTGCTAAGTACTTTATTATTTTGCATTTTTGTACAATTTCATGATCTGATCTGGTTTAGTTTTTGCTTAGGTTATAAGAATTAGATTAAGATTATTTAGTTTTGTATATGAAGATACAAATACAGGAAATACTTTTAAAACAGTCATTAAAAAGTGACTGTCTACACACACTCAGATGATGGCTAATAAAAGCCAGAAGGACTCACTAAAACCAAGGTAGGCCAAGCTCCTTTTCTTCTTCCCTCTCTTCCTCTTCTTCCTTCTCTCTTTCTCCTTCCCTTTCTCCCTCCTTCTTTCCCTTCCTTTCTTTCTTCCCTTTCCCTTCCCTCCATTTCCTTTTTGTTCTGGGGACTCAGCCTAGGGTCTCTTGCATGCAGGGTAAGTGCTCTACCCCTGAACTTCGTTCTTTACCTTCTCTTTTTTAAAACAAGATTTTTATACTGGGAGTTACAGGAATGTTGACAAATAACACATACTACCATAGCAATCCTGAGATAATATCTGGTGCCAAGAGGTAGTCCCGTTATATTTGATACTTGGAGGATTTATGGAGTAAAGGTTTGTGAGGTGATGCATTTTAAGAACACTTCAAAGTAGGAGAAGAAAGGCCAAATGCTGCAATCATGCCTTTGGAGAAATGCTGAAGGGCCAATGCACTATTAGTTTCAGTCTCGATGAAAAGTGATAAAATAATGGATCGAGGCAGGAAAGTATATGAAAAAGCAACGAATGAATAACTAACACATATACTCACACACACACATACTCACACACATACACATATACAGGACAGACACACACACAAAGTTATCCTGAAAAACACTCAGTGTAAAAAGGCCAGGAGATGAATTTAAAATGTTCAGCAAACCATCATATAGAAGAAGTAGAAGGTAGATTCTAGACAGATGCAGGGGGCACCAATCTCAAATAGTTACTGGAATCTTGAGTTTAGCTATATGTAGAAAAGACCTTTCTAGTCCATTGTACCAATGGATCATGGAATGATATAGCTCAAAACAAAGCCAACTTTTTGTCTATACAAGGCTATAAGCTGTAATAGTAATAGCACTGGCCACAATGACCTCAGAAGTCCATGGGCAAGATTTCCTGGAGAAGGGTTTTCTTATTTCTTGAAGTCAGATAGGGTTTCCTTATACGGAACATACATGTTTAATTTTTTTAAAAAGTTAGACTCATTGAGCTTTAAAGATAGGAAGAGGGAGGCGAACTAAAGAAAGAGCAAGCAGGCTGTTCCCTCTTGTGGAAGCTGAAGAGTCATGTGAAGAAGTGTACTGCTTGGTCTTCATCAACCTCCCACCAACTAGAGTCAACAAGGAAGAGAGATTCAGTTGATTATTGGCCTGTGGGAAAGTGTGTGGGACATTTTCTTGATTGGTGATTGATGTAGAAGGGCCCAGCCCACTGTGGATGGTGCCACCTGGGAGGCAGGTGGGCCTGGGTCCTGTAAAAAAGCCAATTGAGCAGATCATGAAAACAAGCCAGTAAGCAGAGTTCCTCCATGAACTCTGCATCAGTTCCTGCTTCTAGGATCCTGACTTGAGTTCCTGTCCTTGACGTAATATGGGAAATGCAAGCCAAATAAACACCTTTTTCCCACAGTGGCTCAAAATGTTCTGTCACAGCAACAGAGAAACAAGCTCAGACAGGAAGTCTCTAAAACTGGTAGTGATAACTCCTAAGCAACTTTCCTGTCTAACTGCAGAGAGCCAACTCCCATGTGGCCCCCTGACTTCTACATGCATTCAGAGGCATGTATGAACACACACACACACACACACACACACACACACGTGGAATAATAATATAACAAAAGATGGTAATGATGGAACAGGTCTACAACCCCAGTTCTGGGAAGCTAATTCTGAGTTTAAGACCAGGTTAGACCACATAGTGAGACCCTATCTCAAATAAGAAAGAAAGAAAGAAAGAAAGGAAGAATTTTTTAAAGCTTAGAAAGATTTACCTTGATGATTATACACAAACTGAAATAAAAACATATAAATGGAAAATTGTTATTTTGTCCCAGTGATGAACAATTGTTCTCTGTACACAGTTTCACTCTGGGAAAAAAAAAAAATGACCGCTCCGAAAGCAAGCCTATTTCAGGGCTCAGTCATGTTATTTTTTTTTTACCCAAGAAGGAGCAAGACGTTCCTTGTCCTTCCAGGAGGAAGCAGATTAACATTGATTGTGCTACAGTTGTCTTCAAACACTTGTTCCTGTGACACATTCAAAGAGATGATTCATTCAGTTCATTGTTTTTAAGAAGTTCATGGAATAAGGAATAATAATGCAACCTCACAAATAAAGTCATGTATTTATTTACTCGGGGACTCTTTTACCTTGATTTATCACTTGATGTTACTTTTAAAATCTGAAAACAAGCAATTATTTTTCATAATTTCACTGTAGGATAGCAATTTCCCCTTAAATATGCAATTTTTCCAACTGAAAGTTTTTTTTCTGTGAAACTTCCTGCAGAACAAAATCTCCTTTCATGTTGTGGAGCAGCTAAGAACAGATAAAAATATTAGCTAACTTTCCCCTCTACCCGAACTCATCTGCGACCCTCTGATCGCATGGGGTAGTTGCAGCAGAGCGGGAGGGGGACACACAGCTCCATGCAGAGGATCCTCAGAAATCAACAATGCAGATTTTGCCGTGGTTGCCAACCAACTGGGGCTCCAAGTTTCTCAAAGAAATAGCCTGATTAGAAAATCATCGTGCTCCCTCCTCGCTGCTCTCACCACACCTGCACTTCTCATTTCCTCTAAGGTATAGTGGCAAAACTGCATCTCTCAACCCTGTCTCTTTTATCTGATGTAGTGGATGACAGGTAATCTAGCTGAAAGTTCCGACAATTGCACCACCAGAAAAACACTGGCTGATGAAATCCGAGCAGTTATCACACTAACCATCACCTGTCAAGCCTCTTGCTTCAATTTAAGGGCGCATCAATTTTCTGAAGAGGAAATCAAGGGCAAAGAATAAAAGCGCTTCAGATAAACACTGACAAAGGCCCTTTCTGCTTTTCTTCTTCTTCTTTTTTTTAATTTATGATGGGATGTACTATCATAGGTTGCTCCGTGAGGTTTTATCAACTGTCCTGATACATCCCAGATAGCTCGGAATTCTTTGGCCATTGATGAAGTGCTATACAGCTCTCACAGAAAGGGCAGAAGATTTCTAGCTGAAAATTACTTTCACTAAATACCACAAAGATATTGAAGGCAGAGAGCAGGTGGAGATGGCACAAATGACAGGAGTTCCTAACAATGAACCTCTCAGTTCTCTGGGCTGGCAGACAAGACTGATTAGAGTAAGAACATGAAATAATGTTTTCTTAAAGCCAGGGAGCATATTGTATAAAGTGTCAGGTACAAAGAGTTCCTATGTTCTTTGTGGCGAAGTGAGAACCTGGTGCTGCCGACTGTACTCAAAGTGTGACCCGTCACAGCTACCAGGCTAAGGTGTATACATGTGAACTCAATAGAAGAGGAAGGGAAGTCAATGAAACAGTGGAGTAGACCCTGTGAAGGACTTACAGCTTGGGTCTTTGCAAAAAGATGTTTGATTCTGGGGATTGAAAACCGTAGGGTTGGGGTGCTGGCATTTTGCTATAGTTCTGGGATTTTAGAGGCCATTTCAAGAGGAAGCAAATAGGTAGGGCAGATACTAGTGGGTTTTTGCTAGTTTTTGAGGTACTTGGAATTGACCCTAGGGCATGGACACACTAGGCTCTGCCAATGACCTGTACGCCTTACTTTATTTTGAGACAGTCTCATTACATTGCCTCACCGGATCGGGAACTCCTCTTTAGTCACCGCAGGCCTTAAATTTCATGATCCTCCTGCCTCAGCCTATTGAGTAGCTAGGATTATAGGCTTATATGGCCAGGCTGAAATACCACTTTTGGTTGATCTTCAGATATACAATTTGATATGAGATGAGCTGGAATTTTCCCACTGCTGATGTTTCTAGCAGCTCTTGGTTCACTGTAAAGTGGCAGCTGAGGTTCCTAAAGGAGTGTCGATGACTTTCTTCAGATTGTGAAGCATGTGTAAAATAGCTGGGTTGGAAAATACCTACTTTATCAACATTAAAGTGAGAGCAGAGACAAAGGCAGATACTCTAGGACAGAGATTTTCAACCTCTCTTTAACACGCTGCGACTCTTTTCACACTGTGGTGACCTCACCATAAGATCTTTTTCATTGCTACTTCACAATTGTAATTTTGCTATTGTTATGAATCATAATCTAAATATCTAATATGCAGATGGTCTTAGGTGACCCCTTTGAAAGGGTTGTTTGACCCCCTAAGGGGTTGCTACTCACAGGTTGAGACCAGAACCACTGAGCTTTGCAAGTCGCATGCCAATGGACTAAGCCCCCTGGTTGAGTAAAGGAAAAGCAGGTACAGACCACCTGAGTGTAATGGAACTTTTCAGCTCTAGTCAGGTACACAGTCTACCCTTCAGGTGGGGAGAGACAAAGCACCACGTAAGAATACAGGCATGGCTGACACATGCCTGTAGTCCCGGCATTTAGAAGGTAGAGGGCGGGAATGTGAAGACTTCAAGGCCACCCGTCGCTACATAAGACCCTGTCTCAAAGCAAGAATAACAACAAAAACCAAAACAACAACAAAGAGATGGACAAAGCAATATATTCTCAGAGGGCTGAAATTTTTTTTAAAAAATCTTGTTGACCAAAGTCTTACAATTTCCAGTGTTTGTCTATTTATTGGTCTTTCGGTTAGCTCTAGGGGGAGTAAAAAGGAATATTAACAAATTAATTTTACCTTTGAATGTCCAAGCGACATTCACTTGTTTGTGTGTGTGTGCGTGTGAATCTTTTAATGGAAAATTGTATTTTGGTTCAGTGGCATTTTAAGTCTGCTTCAACATTGTGCGGTCATTGTACTATTAGTAAATGGTATATGATTGATAAAATAAAGAACTTACTTTGCGTATGAGTGCAAACCACCAACGGTGGTTTTATTATTTTCCTTCATGCTGGGGAAGCAGTTGTGGTGAAGGATGGGAAAAGGGAGGTAGCAGGAGACAAAGGTTAGCCTTTCCCATTCACCTCTAAGTTGGCACAATGACGGCAAACGATGCATAATGTTTTAACTCAGGCAGATTTTGATTTAAGGTGTGATTGTGTTGTCACTAGTACAGACTTGGCAGTGCATTGAGCCACCTATGCCTTGGTTTCTGCTTTACAAGATGGAGACAGCACATCATTGAAGTGGATACTATATTTAAAGTGTTCAACAGGCTGCCTAGCACTGTGTGTACAACCTGACAGTAAATGTCAGCTCTGCTTCCATCCAGTTTGTAAGAAAGTGCTCAGAGACAACTGACCTTGACTTCCTCTCTCCTCTGGTGGAGTGAATTCCGAGGATTTTGAATCTTGCAAGCTTTTTTTTTTTTTTTCAAAGTTACCGCTCTCTCAATAAAAACAAAATAATCTGTAATCTAAATGCTTGGTTTATGACAGGAAAACTTACTACTTGTCTTTTTTACCTGGTAAAGCATATTTTTCATTTGTATTTCTGTGTATGAGACAAAACATATTGTGTATTTGTATTCAAAACAACAATTTTTTGCTGTAAACTTCTGTTTATTAGGGTTTTCTGTTTTGTGTTATTCTGTTTACAGAGAGGGGCACAGGCATCTCAGACTGCCTTGAATTTGCTGAGTCTGTGGATGTCCTTCAGCTCCTAATTTTTCTGCCTCTACCCCTCAAGTGTTGAGATTACAAGCATGTAACACCATGCCTGCTTAATGTAGCGCTGGGGCTCAATCCATAATAGGCAAGGTCCTGAACTACATCCCAAGCCTGTCTGTTTTCTTTCAACTATGACCCCTCTGCAATTATTAGTAATCTATAAAAGGACTTAAGCTCTAAAAGTTATAATCTCGTAATATTTTTTCTCAGATCTCTTAAAGTCAAGTTTTGTTGTAAGAAGCTACTTTGTTATTTGTTTTTCCTAGGAAGCTCAAAGCACTTTAGACAGCTCTCCAATTTGAGCGATATTCTCACGGCTCCTATGCGAGTGAAGAGCAGCAAGGCTGAACCACAGTGAGCGTGGGGGGAGTTGATGCGGCCCTGGGTATTTGATGCCATACTGAGGTGGGACTGCAGTCAGGGCGCTCAGCCACCCCCTAGCCTGTTCCCGAAGCAGGAGGCTCTCTGATCTCATTATTCCTCACGGTGCCTTCAGTCAAGGAATTCCTGTGCCTCATAGCCCACATTAGGTCAAGTAAAATGGATTTTACCCATCATTTCCCCCGGCATGCCACCATCTAGACACATTTGTTCTATCTGTTCCCGTGTGAAGGAAGTGAAGTCACAAGTGCGTCAGCTGTTGGATAGATTTTTGATCTTCTCTATGACAATAAATTCTTGGGGTTCTTGCCAGGTTTTCCAAAAAGAAAAGTGGGAAAAGAAGGAGATTTTTTTAAAGTTTACATTTCCTGCTGTCATGGCTCTGGAACTGTTTTATGTAACCACCTTGCACATTCTGCTTAATTCCACCCTCCCTAGCTCATTTGTACCAGATGAGAGAGAGAAAAAGAAGGCAGAACTGGCCTCAACTACTGCTTTATTGATATTTGTGATAAAGCCAACCTTTGTTTACTTGTCTGAAACCTCATAGTGTTGTGGGATGATAAAATTAGAAGCCTACCCTTCCTGAAACAGTCATACATGTTTTTTTCATCCGTCCATTTTCCCTTTCTGTTCAGTTACCTGTGCTTTTCTCGAGTCCTCTGTTTGTATTTATCTGTATGCTTTTATTTGTTTTCAATGTGGAGGGTGTTTTTATTTATTTATGCTGGCATAAAAATCATCCAGAGTTCCAGTGGCCCAGAGGTTGGACCTAGAGATGGGAAATACTTGCTTTTGGAATGTGTTCCTCCTTTGGCTTTAAGGTATGCTTCATAATATTAATTGTACTATGATTTTGCTGGAGTGATTGGCAAGCATACAGGAATCACTTCATGTAAGTATGAACCAGCAGAGACATGCATATGCTCTTCCCTTGTCCTAAAGACATGTTCTAATGGCCGTAAATAATGGTGAGGTCTTTTGTAGAACTGAATAAAGTTGTAGATTAAGTCTTAAGAATTACTGGCTTGTTTGTTTTGTTTTTGAGACAGGGTCTCACTATTTAGCTCTGGCTGTCCCGGAACTAGGAGACATATGGTTGGAGGTGGAGACAGGCATGGGTGTGTACCCAGGGCAGACAAAAGATAGGTCCTCAGACTGCCATCAGACCTTCCTGACCTCTCCACTGCCTGCCTGGCCAGTTCTTCCACTCCTATGGCCACAGCTGCCACTTGTATTGCCCTCACTGATGGGTAGGGCACTGAAAGTATGCTCTGTCACACCACCATAGGCTGCAGGCGCAAAGGCCAGCTGATGAGGGCAGGATTGGATACATCAGTCTGGAGCTGGACCATGTCCTGCCCCCAAACTAGCTACCAAACCACAGGATCACCCTGTTCCTGAGCAATGATAGGATAGCCCAACTGAAGAGTGTTTCATCTCCTGGACCGAGTATCCACACAAGAAACCTATCCTCTGGTTACCAAAAGACCCTTCTGTCCTTTTTACCACCCTCCAGGCCAAATCTGCTGCTCCTGTGGGTGTGGCTGCTATGCTTAGTACTCATCCTGATAAGGTAGGGGAGAGCAAGAACTATGGCACTAACAAGAACTGCAAGACCAAAGGGTAAGGCAGCAGGATGGACCATGAAAAGGGTAATAAGGTGTGTGTGCAGCAATAAGAGCTTCAGCAAGTCCTGAATTTGAATATTCTACCAAACCTCAGGATTACCCTGATTCTAAGCACAGTAAGACATCCCAGCTGAAGAATATTCCACACTAGGAGTTGAGTCTCCTCTTTTTGAGAGGGACCTTAGAAACCTCAAAATGCTCATGTGGACCAGGACAATTAGAGATCTGTCTGGACTGCTGACACATCAGAGTTCACTGGCTTCATGGGTCTCTCATTCTGGCAGGCTGGTCAGGGCCTGCATGAAGTTTGGGTGCCTGCCTGGAGTCTGGGGGCCCACATGAAGTCCAGGTGCCTATGTGACGCCCAAATGCTTATGAGACGCCCAGGTGCTTGTGGAAGGACCGATTCCCTGTAGGATAGCTGGGTCCCTCTGTGATAATTTGAGGGCCTGTGTGAGGTCCTGGTGCCTGCTCAGTGTCCAGGTGCCTACATGATGCCCAGGCATGTGTGGGATGTCCAGGCACATGTAAAAGGCCTTGGTGTCCGCAGGATGTCTGGCTGCCCATGAGATGTCTGGAGCCCTGCAGAATGCCCTAATGCTTAAGGGATATTAGTGTGCCTGCACAATGGCTGGATGCCTGTGGTAAAACTGGGTGCCTGTGTGATGTACAGGTATCTTCAGGTTAGCTGAGTACCTGCACAATGCCTGGGCATCTTTGGTATTCCCTGGAGCCCTCAGGAAGTCCTGGCATCTGCGGATTGCCCTGGTACCTACAAGAAGTCCTGGTACCTGTGGGATGTCTGGGCACCTCTGGGATACCTGGATGCCTGTTGGAGATCCAAGAGCCTAAGGGAGGTCCTGGTGTTTGTGGGATGTCCTGGTACCTGTTGGAGGCCCAGGTGTCTGGGTGAGGCCCTAGTAACTGTCAGATGTCTGGGTGTGTGATGGCCGGGTGCCTGTGTGATGTCTGGGTGCCTGTATCCAGGTGCCTGTGGAATGCCTCGGTATCTGCAGGATGTCTGGGTGACTGCAGTTTGGCTCAGTGCTTGCATGATGCCCAGGCATCTGAAGGATGCCCTGCAGCTTGGGTGATGTTCTGGTGCCTGGAGGATACCTAGGAAGCTGTGGGATGCCCTGGTGTCTTTGGGAGCCCCTGGTGTCTGTGGGATGTCCAGATGCCTATGGGAAGCCCTAGTGCCTGTGTGATGTCCAGGTGCCTGTAAGATGTTTGGGAGCTGGCAAGATGTCCTGGTGCCTGAGTGATGCCAGGGTACCTGTACAATGTCTTCAGGTGTCTTCAGGATGGTCCAGTGACTGCATGATGTTTGGCCATCTGTGGGATGCCCTGGAATCTATAGGATGTCCTAGTCCCTACAAGATGTCAGGGTGTCTGCAGGTTGGCCCAGTGCCTGTGTGATGCCTGGGAGTCTGCAGGATGCCCTGGAGCCTGGGGAAATGTTCAGGTGTCTGTCAGATGTCTGGACATTGGTGGGATGCCCTGGTGCCTGCAGAACATTCTGGTGCCTGTGGAGGTCCATATATATGTGGGATGCCATGGAGTCTGCAGCAGGAGGTCCTGGTACCTGTGTGATGTCTGGGTGTCTGCAGGTTGGCCCAGTGCCTACATGATGCCCAGGAGTCTGGTGGATGCCCCAGAGCCTGCAGACTGTCCTGGTGTCTGTGGATGTCTGGATGCCTGCAGGATCTGGTGGATGGGGCTGTGGGATGCCCTAGTGCTTGCAGGATATCAGGGTGCCTCCTCAGTGAAGTCCAGGTGCTGGTTGGAGACCTGGGTATCTGAGGTCTTGGGCAACAAGACCCAACTTCAGGTTGAACCTCATCATGCTGTGTCCCAAGATAGCATGGGCCAGGTGAATGTCCATCACAGCAGCCTGCTGCCTCCAGGAGCTATGGCCACACTAGTTGGACTTAATTTTCTTTTGTTTGTTTGTTTGTTTGTTTTGAAGGCACAGGACAGGAGGGTGGAACAGGGAGGAATGAGAATAGGGTATTATCGAGACAGATGTATGAAACTAACATTATTAATAAAAGCATTATAAAAATAAAATAAATAGTTCATGAATCATCTTCTGATCAAATAGAATAGATAGAATAGGTAATCCTTAAGTTAACACTAGATTTTGTGATTAAAATTTATTGGTAGTACAAAGACAAAAAAATTTACCTCATATGCATAAGCTACTATTTTAATGTACAATAATGTTATTTTATATTCAAATATATCAATTTCCTTTTCCAGGAACCTCCAGGCACACAGAACTTGGTACCTGGTGGTAATCTAGTAGGTGTGAAGCAAGAAGGCAGGCGAAGTTCTCCCGGGAAAGCAGGGTGTTCAGATTTTTATTCTGTGAATGCTTTCACTTCATGTCTGAACTGATTTTGTGTTGCATGCTCACCACATTCACAGACAATGAGGAGACAGTCAGTGGTTTAACAGGAGCTCCTACCTGCTCTGGTTTTTTGTGACATTAGCTTCACACACTGAGTTGAATGATATGAGTTATGAACATGAAATTGCCTAGAAAGCACAAGAAATTTGGCAAATATTCACAGAGCAGCAGCACAATGCTTTAATGCAGTTAAATGATTTAATGACAAGGAGGGAATTACTGTAGAATATAATGCTTGGCCTGAGCTACAACAGTGCCTGCTGTCTAGACTAAGAAATCCAAAATGGATTCCAGGAGGAAACACAATGCCAGGCTGTGGCATGCTTGCTTGGTCCTCCTATACTGTTATTACTGTTCAACAGTCTTGAAATCTGAATGACAGTGGCCTGAGCCCTTTCAAACAACAGAAAGAAGGTCAATTTTCGTAATGAAGAAATGGAAGTGGTGGTGCCGGAGATCACTGACCCTTACAGTTTCTTGTGCGATGGAGGAGCAGTGAAGTGCACCAGGAAATTATGGTGTAGGACAGCAATGACACCACCATCACAGAACAGAACCAAACAACAAAGAGCAAATGCACTAAAATGTGCATAAATAAAATACACGCTATCAACCCTGGCTTTATTCCCCTTCTCCAATTGTGAAAGCTGGGCCTAACAGTTCTATAAAGAAAGGAAAAGGCAAAGGGCCCAAACGTAAGTTCAAGTGTCTCAGGCGATACTCTTATCCAGAGACAGTGTTTAAAAGCCTTAGCATGTGCTCATTTTGGCAGCATATATACTAAATGCTTACCAGCTTACAGGCTACATATGGACCAGTCAGAACAGACCTTGTTCAAGGGGCTAGAGCAGGACTCTGGAGGCCCACTGCTCTGCCAGTGGTCATCCAGCTAGCTCCCAGCTCCTGTAGGCATGGAAGCATTTTAGGAGACACCGATATAGCTTAGACAAAGAGGTGAGGTGGTAGCTGCAGTACGGGATCTGTGATTGTTCACTAACCGATAAACAGTTATCTTCACACACACCCCCTCTGTGTGCATGTGTGTGTGCATGTGTGTGTGCATGTGTGTGTGTATGTGTGTGTGCATGTGTGTGTGTATGTGTGTGCGTGTGTATGTGTGTGTGTGCATGTGTGTGTGTGAATGTGTATGTGTGTGTGCATGTGTGTGTGTATGTGTGTGCGTGTGTGTGTGTGTGTGCATGTGTGTGTGTGAATGTGTATGTGTGTGTGTATGTGTGTGTGCATGTGTGTGTATGTGTGTGCGTGTGTATGTGTGTGTGTGTGTATGTGTGTGTGTATGTGTGTGTGTGTGCATGTGTGTGTGTGAATGTGTATGTGTGTGTGTGTATGTGTGTGTGCATGTGTGTGTGTATATGTGTGTGTATGTGTGTGTATGTGTATGTGTGTGTATGTGTGTGTGTGTGCATGTGTGTGTATGTGTGTGCATGTGTATGTGTGTGTATGTGTGTGTGTGCATGTGTGTGTATATGTGTGTGTGTGTGTGTGTGTGTATGTGTGTGTATGTGTGTGTGTGTGCATGTGTGTGTATGTGTGTGTGTGCATGTGTGTGTATGTGTGTGCTGTGTGTGTGTGTATGTGTGTGTGTGTATGTGTGTGTGTGCATGTGTGTGTGTGTCTGTGTGTGCATGTGTATGTGTGTGTGTATGTGTGCGTGTGTCTGTGTGTGCATGTGTATGTGTGTGTGTATGTGTGCGTGTGTCTGTGTGTGCGTGTGTATGTGTGTGTGTGTATGTGTGCGTGTGTATGTGTGTGCGTGTGTGTGTATGTGTGTGTGTGTGTGTGTGTAAATGTGGGTGCCAGAGGTGCACATTGGGTGTCTTCCTCTATCGTTTTCCACCTTATGTCCTGAAACAGGGTTTCTCACTGAACCTGGAACTTAGCTATTCAGCTAAACAGTTGACCAGCAAGCTCCAGGATCCAGGAAACCTGTCTCTGCCTCCTCAGTACTGAAATTAGAGGTGCTCACTGCCTGATCTAGCTTTGATGTGGACACCAGGGAACAAATTCAGGCTCTCTCTTGGCATTAGCAAACAATTTACTGACAAAGCCATCTTCCAACCCTATTTTAGTGTGTAAGATCAACCTGCATATAACCCAGGCAGCTACCAGGTCTGGTCTCAAGTCTGCTTTAGTCCAGTGCCACTCTGACTAAAACCTTATTTTATGGTGTGTTACAGGGAAGAATAGCTTGTTATCTGGGCTAATTGAACATGTGCTTACAATGTTGAATCACCTTCTTCTGTCTCATGTCTTTTTATATTATGCTACCGTCCCCATATTTGTAAGCCTGGAGCTTCTGAATAAGAGAGAGCTCAAGCTCATTACCATCACTAATGAAATTTATTTCACTGGATAATAACCTAAGGCTTGATTATCTTAATAATTCAAAACACCCCAAAGTTTGTGATGGCTTCCTAGACTTTCTTTTTTGGCCACAAAACAGAATTATATTTTTAATGAGGTTATTCTGGCTTCAGAACAATGTTTACAATATTGACAGCTTTGTTTTTTAATTCTGTTTTCATCAATTCAATAATTGTGATAATTTTAAGGGGGCAAAATGGAAAAATGCAAACAGGTTATAAAATAAGGCACAGAATGATCAGGACTTGAAAGGGACTCAAAGATAAAGTGTTTATTATCTTATTTACAGAGTACCTGTGGGTACTTCTTGATGATCCTTCAGAGGTATCTGGAAGGCTAAAAAAATGGTCACAGAAGCCACCAGCCACACCAGAGTCAACTCTAACTTCTTCCCTGTAATAATGGAGGAAACTCAGTAACTAATGAAAAGAGGACATCCAGTCATCAAGAGGAAGCCAAGAGGCATAGTTGCAGAAGGACAAGACATACCAGTTCATCCACCACACAAAGCTGTTGTACCACTCATAAATATCTAGAGGAAATACTCTATGCCATGAACTAAGCTCCCAAGCAGCTACGTCGGCCACAGACAAAAAGAGATTTTTTTCAGGCTACAAAGGGATAAATATTTAAGACAATTTTTCAAACATAGTTAACAAATACTCAGAAAGTGATGTCTTGGCCACACACTGTTATTTCCTTTAAGTGCTAATGGGACAGAAATAAGCAAAAGAAAGAAAGAAAGAAAGAAAGAAAGAAAGAAAGAAAGAAAGAAAGAAAGAAAGAAAGAAAGAAAGAAAGAAAGAAAGAAGGAAGGAAGGAAGGAAGGAAGGAAGGAAGGAAAGAAAGAAAGAAAGAAAGAAAGAAAAGAAAGAAAGAAAGAAAGAAAGAAAGAAAGAAAAAAAGAAAGAAAGAAAGGGATAGAGAAAAACCATGAAGGTCAGAAGCAGAAATCAGCAAATCAAGAAGCTATGTTGACCTTTATTCTGCCTTGTGCTGGACCAAAATGTGAATGTTGTTGGGTGTTTTTTGTTTGTTTGTTTGTTTGTTTTTGTTTTTAATCAAAAGAAAAATCTAAACTTAAACTTTTCCCCCCTGCGAAACAATGTTTCTCTGTGTAGCCCTGGAACTTGCTCTGTAGAAAAGGCTGGTCTTGAACTGAGAGATCTTCCAGCTTCTGCCTCCAGAGTTTTGGGGGGAAAAGGCATGAGTCACCATTCCGGACTTTAAACTCAAACTTTTAAGTTTCAGAAGTGTTTGCTTTGGAATCACCCAGAAAAGAAAGTGGGGCATAGAGTCCATAACTCTGAAAAACTATGTATCATGTCATATATTTCAAGATGACACCTTAAATTAAATCATAAGTGAAAATAGCTGTCAGGAGTGTAATGTTGACGTTTCAAAATACAACTTCATATCACCCTTTTCTGAAAGTCAATTGAAAATAAATACCACAGGGATTTTACACACAGTCATTTATTAAAAGTTACAAGATTTGGATATTCTTCTTTAAAAAAAAACAATTTTAAATGTTAAATTAAAACTCCTATACGTCCTGAGTATCAGAAAACATTGTATTAAACAGTTTTTATTAAAATTGTTATTAGAGGCTACAGAAGCACCTAGGCAGGTGACTCCTTCCTGCAAGCCTGACAACCTGCATTTGATCCCTGGGATGTACACGCATAGCTCATGGAGCGCCCCCAACATACCAACACATACATACCTGTATATAAAATAAATAAAATATAATAAAATTATATTAAAAAGTATTAGCAGGGCACAATTTAATAAAATTATAGCAAAATTCAAAGCACTTGATTATGATTAAGTATAAAAATACTTTCCCTAATGAAATTAATTAATAATCCCTCAGTCTTAGTTACACCAGAATTCTTTCCCATGCTAATAGATGACCTGCTCTTCTGTATGGTCCCCTAGTAATTACAAAGCCTGGGATACCATGGTCTCTACAACTTGTAGGTCTGTGATCCCAACACTGTCTAATGGAGAGCCTCACTCTTCAGCACTTCCCAGCATGCCGAAGGTACTTGATATGCATTAGCTTTTACAGTCTTCTTCCCCATAATTTCAGGTTTTACTGTTGCTAGAAAAACTACCTTTCTCATGAACCAAGCCAGTTCTGGGCCAAGAGTTTCGTTTTAACAGGGATCTTTTAGATAAACAAGGACTGTACATTGATGTCACCACATTGTTGTCACAGCAGAAGGCAAAAAAGTTTTTAATGGAATTATTGCTGTAAATGGGCATATAATTAAGTGGCTTAATGGAACACATACGCAACACATACACATAGTATCTCTCTCTTTCTCTCTCTCTTTCTCTCTCTCGTTCTCTCTCATACAAATCCAGTGTTACTGGAAGCCAAGAAGTCTTACATAAAGGCAGTTAAGCTGACATTGCAAAACTACGCCGTGAACTTAAAGAGCTGTGTTTCTCTTCTGATGCTAAGTGAGCACAGTTCGCATATACTTGGAGACATGCTACCTGGAGCATGCGTATCACTTTGATGGTCCAGATGGTGTTTTAGATGGAATCTATCTTCCCATCAGCGTACACAGGCTGTTGTGTAATGATTTCTGTTTCTACTCCATGCCTGAGCTCAAGCCTACTACTGTCACAGTCTGGCTCCTCTCTCCCTACTGGCGTCCCCACGAACCTCACATGAGGAAAACAATCTCCACAGCAGGTACCTAAACAACAACAACAAAGGCCAGAAGATATTAATGACTCGCTATTTTTTTTAACCAAAGACTATCCCCTTTTGTTTTTGCTTTGGCTTGGGTGTTCCTTCTTCCCTTCTGAAGAAATGTGCCAAGTACTTGAAGGCTTTTTGAAAAATAAACAAAATCTTGTTTGTAAAAGCAAGACTCGCATTCTAAATGTCCTTTCTGTTAGAAGCCCAAATACAGCGACTCAGCAGTAATTGCTATTTTATAATCTCCTGAATATCGAGCTATTTATTATGCAAATTAAAACTCTTCGGAGTATGAACCCACATGGCCATGGAGTTCTCTTCTGTTTACGTATTTTACTTTTGCAGCTTTTGTCAGTTGGTGTGAAGAGGCATCTTGATGTTTACTAGCCTCAAGCCTCAGCAGATTCTATTAGACTCTCTCGGTAGCTACACTTCATTTTCTTTGTTTTTAAATGGAAGGGAGCTATATGGCAGAGTTGCAAAATTTGATGCAAAAAAAATTTTTTTTCTTCACAGTTTGTAGAGATTTTCAGCAGAGCTTACTTCTTATGATTACCACCCCCAGATTGTTCTGACTCCGGAACCCACGCAGGGTGTGGCAGCGTCGGAACACGGGTGAGGTGAGTGCTGTGAGGTGCTCAATTTGTGATCAAATGGCAGTGGCTTGGTCTCGGAGGTTCAAGCTAATAGTTGCTGCTTATCTGGCTTTCCCTCAGAGGGCACTCCAAAATGTGGACCTCCTCAAAAATATACTCGCATAGACAATATTTCCTAAATTTGGTAAATTATCATTGTGCACTATATATAGTAAGGAGTTTCACAATCGTTTACCCAATCATTGCAATCAAGACAGAGGGAATCAATGCATGAAAATATGTTGACCATCTCAAAGGTTGTTTCATGGTAGCTATGATGCAGAGGTGAGGGAGTGAGAGGGCAGTGGAAGTCTTTGAGAGCCCTGGAAGTTTTATTGATCTCAGGTGAACAATAAGGTGTCAGGAAATCAACCACCACCAAACCCATGCCAAGTCAATGGCTTCAGAGTCATTTGTCTTGTGAATTCAAAGAATGCATTTTACAGAAAATGGGGTGGGGGGCGGTAAGTGGTGGTGGTAGATTTTTAGAAGGGAATTTGTTGTAGGCTCATAGGTGAAAACTTAACAAATAGGGAGCAAGCAGAGTTCCTGTATAGAACATCAGGTCCCAAGAAAAGGTTGGGTTGCCACAGAAGGTCATTGTCTCAGGGTATAAGGCTTTCTGGGTTGATGAATTGTGAACTGGCCAGGTCAGTTGGCCCATCGATGAAGTGTCCATGTGCTTCTCTGCCCCCAGTATTGGGACTGGAGTTTTCATGACACTCTCACAGATAGCTGTGTGAAAGAAGATGGCAGACAGTAAGAAGCCAGAGCAAGAACCAGAGGCCCCAAATATTTCTGATATTTCTAGCATCTGGCTTGGACAAGATTAAGGACATGCTTGGCTCTGGACAAGAATAAGAATCAATGTCCTTGTCCCTCCAGTGCTTCTAGTTTCTGTCTCCTAGTCTCATCAACTGCACTGGTCTGAAAAATAACTAACTCTGCCTCGCATGTGTGTTCATACAGCCAACAATATAAACAAGGGGCCTTATTCACATTTCACAGATCTGGAAACTAAAGCTATAATATATTTACCAGCTAGGTCAACCACCAGTGAGACACATAGAATGCTTTTCTGCTCTGTTTCATTGAGAAGCCTTTGAACAGATAGCTGTATAAAAGGAGATGACAGACAGTAAGAATGCTTTACAGAACCTCCACCGAATCTCTCTTACTGCCTGATTTCTTCTTTTTCTTACTTGACTTTTCACACACTAACAAGGTAAGATGGTAGATAGATATGACCTGAAAAACATTCAAGAGCACTGGCCCTCTACTGTCAGCTAATGGGAGGTTGAGGAAGGAGTAATGCAAGTTCAAGGCCTACCTGAGTCATAAAGTGAGAGAAAATGGCAGAATGTGTTTTTAAAAAGCCATGTCCGTAGCTACAGAGAGGAAACACTCTCTTGAACAAAACCAAAAATGAATAAATTAATAAATGTGTAAATAAATAATGAATAAGCCGTGTTCACCTCTCTATCAAAGAAACATGCTACCGTTGACATTTGCACCAAAAGTGACTTTTCAGTGTCACAGACTTCATAAAAACTTGGGCACACATCGCAATTAATGAGACAACCTTTTACAGTCAGTTAACCCTACAGACACACATCAAAATGTGTGGCCCACTGTACATAACAGTTTTAGCTAGGTCTAAGTACCCAGCATCCTCTGTTCCTCTGTCATTTGACCTTTTGTGGTGGTGAGCTGTGCTCATGAGAATGCAGGCTACTAATCTTATAGAAAAAAGACAAGCTCAAATCATTAGTTTAAAACTACAGTGTGGTTTTATCTGCCCTGTGAACTCAGGGCTCAGATCCACTGAAGCCTTTGGAGAAAGAGCAGCTTCTGACCCTCACACATTCATCCTGTGAGCCTGAGTCTGGAAGGTCTAACTTTCAGGAGGTGTGGATGCCAATAGGCTAAACTCCAGGGCTTGGTAAACTATTAGGCAACTGGAAAATCTTAAAGGCTTCCAGTAAGATCACTGGAAGTCTGTCTATGCTCCAGATATGTGCAGAATCCTCAAACACCACCTTCAATTTTATTATGCATACTATCATAGTATTGTTAGCAGAGTATTTTGGAGACCCTAAATCAGAAGAAAAGACATAAATCAATATGCACCCTAAAAGGTTTAAAGCACTAGAAGATGAATCATATATGTCAATAGGTATAGAATGTTCAAGTCCCAGGACAGTATAAATAGTAAGTGTGGTAGAGACAGGAGGATCCAAAGTTGAGGGCCATCCTCAGCTATATAGGGAGTTCAAGACCAGCTTGGAATATGTGAGAACCCACCTCAAAATAAAATAATAATAAAATAAAATAATCTCGTACTGCCAGCATGCCAGTTTAAATCCAATTGTATCAATTATATAAACTCCTTTCTGGAGTAAAGGCTTGAGGCACTGGCTCTGTCTTCTTCCTTACAATTACTATGTCCCTTAGGGAAATCTTGTATTGATTGTCAGATCCTTACCACATCATTTAACCAAACAGTGTTTATACAAAATGAGACACATCTAATTTGATATTTTTGTTTGTTTGTTTATCCTTTTGTTTTTTAGAAAGCCAAGTTAGGGAGAATTCAAGGACTGGCCAAAGCTATGTCTGGAATAGAATATAAGGACCCTGGATATCAGGTGATTTCCAGAAGGGAGGCAATGTCCAGAAACCTTGTTTAATTTGACCTGCTAAGAGAATCAAAGGAGTTCATGTCACACAAAGCCTGCACTTGTCCTCAATCAATCAACCAGTAACTCAGATCATAGCATTTATCTGTCAGTTATGTGTAAGCTATCTGGTCAGGTGTGAGAGATACCAAGATTCATTCAAAGATCTCCAATTGTGACTCCGGTTCAGAGCACTCCTCGGAATCTAATATGACTTATCACCATGGTCCATGGAATTCAGGATAGCCCAAGTCTAAACGCCTACTGGGTTTGCCTCTAATTGGCCTGTGGAGTCAGTAAGAATAGACAGGCTTTGAAGTTGGACAGCTTACAATCTGTCACTTGCCTGAAGGAAGCAAAATGTATGCATTGATTTTCTCATGTATAGAGTAGGGTTACAAAGGTCAATCATAGAGGATTGTGAGGGCACTGAAATAGTCATGTAGGATGTCTGGTGCCAAGTAGCTCTTCCATAAAAGAATAACTGCAATACAGTCACTCTTGTTACCAGTAGCAACCACATCAAATCTTAGGTGTCTATTAGAAACATTCAGGTCTCTTGAGATTTGTCTAGAGTTAAAGTGGAAAACATGCAAGTTTGAATGAAGATGGTAGACAACTTCTATTGTAAACAGAAACAAGAAGCAAGAGCTGGTTTTTTTTTTAACTCCATGTCCATAACCTCTTCACACTTTGGTGACAGGTTATGTTAATAGGGATTGCTTTTTCCAGGCTGTGAAGCAAACTGTCCTGTGTTCAGTCCAGCTGTCACTAGTGTTTGTCTCCATGTCTTAAGAAGGTTGTGCAGATATTTGAGAGGTCCAGGGGAGAGCACATTGGTTCAAGGGTTAATTTTAATGTGTGGCCTTGACTAGGTTGAAGGGGAACCAGATATTTGATTAAACATGATTTCAGGGTATGTTTTTGAGCATTTCAAAGGATGAGTTAACACTGCAGTTGACCGACTAAGTAAAGCAGACTGCCCTCCCCAGTGTGGGTGAGCCTCATCCAGTCAGTCAAAGCCCGAAGAGCATGAAAGGCTGAGCCTTTCAGTTGCAGTATTAGTCTTCTCTTGCCTATCAAAAGCATACTTAAGTGCTACCATTGTCTCTCCAGCTGGAGGATCCCAGATCTGGGGATGTCTCAGTCCATGTGAGCTAGGCTATCAGTCTCTCTCTCTCTCTCTCTCTCTCTCTGTGTGTGTGACTGTGAGATTATGTCTGTCTCTGCCTCTGTCTGTCTGTCTGTCTGTCTCTTTCTTCCTCTGTTTCTTGCTGATACATTCCCCAGAAAACCAAGTTGGAGAGAATTCAGAGACTCGCCAAAGCCATGCCAAGACTAGAATGAAAGGACCCTGAATATCAGGTGATTTCCAAAGAAGGAGTGAGGCAGAATCTGTTTCTTTAGAGAACCAAGATCAGCAGTCATTTATAAAAATCACATACTTCAGGAAGCAAGCAGCAGTGGATTTTCTAGTGAGGAAGAAAAAGAGCCAGGGTCCTGGGGGGGTGGGGGGGAGCGGGAATGTGAGGTATCTGAGAACCATGTGACAGAGGGAATGGTTTAAACACCACAGACTACCTGGGAGAAATACAGCTGAAGCAAGGCTTGTTAACACTGTATCCAGCTAACAAGAGTGTATAGACAGATACTGGACCCAGTTATGGAAGAAATTGAATAAAGCAAAAAGCTATTTTTCTTTAAAGATGGAGAGATAATACTTCCTGGTAGAAGAATTTGGGCTGGATCATTCTTTGGGTTTCCAGGTGATACTAAGGTAGTTTTATTTGGCCATTTAAAAACCCAGAGAATCTAGAAAGATGTGAGATTTATGATGAAAGTAGGGAATATAGTCATAGAAATTTCAGACTTTGGTGATTGGTTTTCAGTAGTAACAATTATTCTGTATTCATTGTATTCGTCATTCAAGCCATGGGGAAAACATGGCTCAAAGGGCTCATTTCTTTGGAGCTGAGATTCTAGTAAGAAGGCCTTACCATATAGTCTATCATTTTTCAAACTCTCACCAGCTAGATGGTTCAGTAGGTGAAGGTGCTTTTCACAAGGCTGATGATGGGAGTTCAGTTCCTGAAATCCACATGGAGCAGGAGAGAAGCAACTTCTTCAAAATGTCTACTGGTCACATTATTGTGTATACATTATTGTACATTGTACAGAGAGAGAGAGAGAGAGAAAGAGATGTAAAAGCTAATTTTTAAAAACAATTATTGTTCATACTCTGTTCTAAGTGTCTAGTAATCCACAGGCAGAGATCTTTCACAGGGGAAGAAACTCATGCTGCGTAACATCCCCCGTGGTTTTCCATAATTTGCATAGAGTAACAAAATGGGCATGAGAATCCCCTTAGGCTTAGCACAGCCATTTTACAAGTTCTACTTATAAGACAGAAAGGTTGTCTTTTAATTTTTTCTAATAGACTAGCTCTTCTAACCACCTTTGTCCATTATTCTATCCATGCAATCCATCATCAATGAATACATGAATATTTATGCGTATCTGTAATATGTATAGTATTTTAGCAGGCAATTCCCTTAAAGACTATTGCAGTATTCTGTGAACAAACATCATTGGGCTCTCATGACCCTTTTGTAGGCCAACTTTTAACCTGATTAATTTGACTTACAATATCATGGGCAAACTCTCGCAGGGAAACACAAATATAAAGTGTGTTACCAGGACAGTGAGTTAGAAACAGAAAAAACTAGCATCCCAAATGTCACAGATGAAGCCGTGAAGTCCTGCAGACATCACTAGGTGAAGGGGAGGGTAGGGAAGGAGCATGCTGGACTCAGCCTGATGCTGTATGTAATTCTAGAAGATTCTCTCCAGTGCTTTTGTTTTTATTTTCTGTCTTAATGAACATTCACAGACTTTACATTACCAACACACACACGCATACACACACACACACACACACACACACACACACACACACACACACGCTGTTTCTATTACCAAACATTTTAACACTTTGTTTTACATGGGAATACCCTTAGGGGGTTATATGTGTGTTCTGTTCTTTCCTCTGAAACACTAGAAAAGTCAGAGGATACAAATGAATCAACTCAGATGTACTTGATAAGACCTATCCCCCCAATGATTCCCCTTTTCCATTCAAAGTCATACCAGTTAAGAGGTAGGTAAGGAAATCTAGCAGATAGAAGTCTTCTTATCAAATTCCCAGGTACTCATTTTGAAGCACATCTTACTGTCATACAGACTGGCTATGCACTGATGCTACATGATGATGCCTGAATTAAGTGTCCTGATTGTGACCTAACTCTTACAAAAGTGAGTGCCATCTTGCAGCTTCTTGATATTTTTCCCAAAGTATTTTAGTGTGTGCAAAGTTCAGGCCCTGTGGTTTTATAACTCTGCAAATGACATCTCTTGTTATGCCATTGGAATTCCACAGCAGTCCCAGTCAGTATGCACAGGTCATCCCCATGGACTGGGTTTTCTGAACAAACCTTTCTCCTTCTTTCATTTAATCTTTTCAAGAAGGCATGGTTTATTTTTCATTCTATATATTTTATTTGGGGTTGTAAGAGAACTGCTAGTTCAATTTAGGTATCAGTTAAAACCAAAGATAAAGCTTGAGCGTAAACCTGCTCTGGATATTTCTCCATATAGACTTTGAGTTTAAAGATTATTTGTATTCATGTAATATCCAAATCTAATTGAGCTCTTGTGGTTTTGCTTTTTTTTTTTTTTTTTTGGTTGTTTTTGCAAGTCTAAGTACATTGTTCTGTGGACACTTTATAGCATTTCTTTAATATTTATTTTCTCTTTGAAGAATTTATTTTTTTATTTATTTTAGTTTTTCGAGACAGGGTTTCTCTGTTGTAAGTCTGACTGCCCTGGAACTTACTCTGTAGACTAGGCTGGTCCTGAACTCACAGAGATCTGCCTGCCTCTGCCTCCCAAGTGCTAGCATTAAAGGCATGTGCCACCACCACCTGGCAAGAATTTATTTTTCTTGATGAATTGCTAGATAGTTTTTCTTAGTTAGAGTGAAGGTTTCCGTGTAGATAGTTTGTATCAGAGCAGCCACGCCGTTTGTTAGCTTATCTTGCAAACTTGTTAGAAAATCAGTACTTCTCCGAGTCTCCTAAACAGCCTCACTCACCTTTTCCTGAGTCAGCAGCTGAAGGGTTAACTCAGTGGTTCTCACCTTTCTGATGCTACAACCCTTTAAGACAGTTCCTCATGTTGTGGTGACCCCCTAAGTATAAAATTATTTTTGTTGCTACTTCATAGCTGTAATTTTGCTACTGTTATGAACCGTAATGTAAATATCTGATTGCAGATGGCCTTAGGCAACCCCTGTGAAAGGGCAGTTTGATCCCCAAAAGAGTCAAAACCCACAGGCCGAGAACCCTGGCGATGAAGTGAACGTCGTAACGATCTGATCTCTGCAACATCTCTTTCTCTTGGACGTGGTGCAGTTAACTGTCTCTCATGTCGATCTTAAGTGTGCCTCTCATTTTAAATCAGACAAATGATTCTCCAAAGAAAACACTCCAATATAACTATACTTGTGTCTGTGTATGTGTGTGTGTCTGTGTGTGTGAATAAAAGCATGTCCGATGTCACACATTTGCTCTCCCCTACTGTTCCGAGTGCGCCCACACCGCATCTTTCTCCTTCTATAGCAAACAGCAATGGCGCCTCCTTTTTCCAGGTTGCTTTTGCTACCATAACAATTCTCTGCCCTTCCCGAGGGATTAGCCATGGTGCGATTTACTTGTCAAGGAAGGCCCATTTATCTTCTCCCTGACAAATTTCAACACATGCACAGCTCTAGCATGAACGTTTCTGCAGATTAATCCCTCACCCTTCTCAAAGGAAAGAATTATTCCCAAACAATCTATTTCAATACAGAGTTCCTGGTGTGAAGTTAATTTCCACAAGCCTTGCGAGTGTGCTACCGGAACACCGTCTCAGTTATTCCCTGAGAACAGAAGCCCTTTGGCTTGTAGTTTTCCATCCTTATTGTTTAAATGTAAACAGCAAAGAAAGACAGGGCAAAGCAAGCTTTTTAAAAATCAGTGATTCCTGCTAGCTCTTGAAATGGCTTCTGTGAACAGCAGCCTGCGGTCATTAACCATCAATAAATATTTATTCAGCATCTACTACAAACCACTACATGTATATAAATGCTGTGGATAGTGATAATTCACACATACATGTAAACAAACGTTGTGTGGGACTTTTTAAAAAGAAAAGCAGACTTTGTGAAATCAACATGATATTTAAATTGGTATGGACAGCAGGGCTTTATCAAATATTTCCACATTTTGTAAGAATCTATTAATATCCAATCCTTGGAATAGCCAAAAAAAAATCCAAATAGGGCAAGTATAGATTAATATACCCTGGGAAAATTATCAGATAGTACAAATATGTAATAGTAAAGCAAATACGAAGAAATAAAATAGAAAATGAGCTGGTGATGACCACAAGCTGAATATGAATCAGCCATTCGGTGCTTATTGTGATAAAAGTCAATATGATACCAATCAATAGCAGTGGAGAGCCAAGGCTTAGGTGTAATTCTTCTTCTGGACTCCCTATTAGTCAAAGGGAAGAAAGTTTCCTGACTTGGATGCATAGTTTATATATATGTGTGTGTGTGTGTGTGTGTGTGTGTGTGTTTATGTGTATATATATATATATATATCTGGGGTTGTGGCTCATGTAGTGTGCAGGAGATCCTAGGATAAATCCCCAACACTACAAAAAAGGAAGTCTGCAGCAGTTACCTATAGCAAGAAAGACAAGGAGGCATTTTTATAGGTGCAAACTCTAAAAGACCTCAGCACAAGGGAACCACTTGTCATGGCAAGAACCACCCTGGACAGTGGAAGTCTGATCCTCTGATCTCAGGGTTTTTATTGACACAGAAGCTCCTCAAGTATTTTATTGACAGTATATGCAGATCATGAGAGATCAAACATCTTTTACACAAAGCCAACAACTGCAGACAATACAAAGCACAGAGGTTCAGGCAGCCCTTCCCTCAACAATGCACCAAAGCAACCGTTTCAAACATTACTGGAAATCAACTTCTCAACAGAAGTCTGACTAGTTAACAGCTGTTAGCAAGCAGACCAACGTTGGCTTGAAGACTATTATTAACTATCTAGAGGTTTTGGTTTGTTTGTTTATTTTGTTTTTCTTTTGTTTTTTACAGAAATCTTAGGCAGTGACTCTGATGATGTAAATTAAATGGAAAATTTTTTTTTCAGTCTGAAGTAAACTAACTGCATAGAAACTTCCACTATGAAGAAACCCTTTATCATTGCAACCGAATAACAAAGAAATCGAGTAGAAACTGCACTAAGATAAAGATTGTCCAGGGGCATAGTGCCTCAGCACGTGGGAGGCAGGGGCAGGAAGACCTCTGTGAATTCCAGGCCAGCTACGTCTACATAGTGGTTATCCTTTTGTTGTCTGACTTCTCCCAGGGAGACACAACCCATACATGTCTCCTCACCCAAGAAGAGGAGCCCACAACAGAACAAAGTACTGACTGCACCAACGCCCAACTTTCTGAACGGACGAGTATTGTGATTACTTACAGGAATATGGGTGAAGGGTTACTTATAAGAGCCCAGATGACTCAAAGATGGCTGCATCATCAAAGCCCACCCAGCACAGGTTAGATAGCTCACAAAGGCTGGAAGCCTGGGCACAGCACAGCCTGAAGTCAGCTCAATGGGTCCCTGGCCATGGCAATAACCATACAATAATTGTACTCATGCTACATATATTTAACTATATCCTCAGCTGTCCTATGAATTTTCTGTTGGTCAAGGATATTACATGTGAACAGCATTGATATGTGGCATGCTCCTTTCTTTACTGTTCCATAATAAAAAGAAATCAGACTCTGAAGTTAACTATGTTTTTGTGGTTTAGTTCCACAATTCCATAGATTCTTAAGACCCCATTAAAAAGGAGACAGTCAAGTGTGATGCTAAGCATAACTTTTTTCTTTGAATTACTTTATAAAAATATGTTTATTATAAAAAAGCAAACTTATTTTAAGTTAATTTTACTTTCTATTCTTTTTTAAAATGCTTCCTTTCTCATATTAATATTCTGCTCCTCTGAGTATTAAGAAGCCATAGAAGAAAGAGCTGGTTTTGTGGCCTGGGTTCCGTTTTTAGGATGAGAAGAGGCGATGTTTTGGCATAAAGGATTTTATGGCTGCTCATACCATCAGTATTTTATTTAACCCCAAGAATTTTTAACTAAATTATATTGTTTTATTTACAATTTTTTTATTTGAGAGTTGTGCCTTGACTCAGATGGAAAGACTGACTGTTTCTCATGTTTTAGCTGCATTAATACCCCAGCATAGACCTCTCATGTTAGTCCAGGAGCCCTGTCTTGCTTTGTCTCTCATGCAGACCCACAACAACCATTCCCTAACCCACTTCAGCACAGCTCAGAACAATTGCATATGAAGAGGCAGAAGCACAAGTCGTGTCTTGCTCTCCTCCCACTTATATTCCCACTCCTGTTTTCCTGGGGATTCTTCAGGACATATTCCTGCAAATCCTATAGCCAATTAGTTGTGAACATTAAAGAAGTCTCAGAATTTAAAAAAAAAAACAACTCTTGACATATTGACTATGCATAGCTGACATATACTGAATGTATAGGAAGTTTCTGACAAGGCATTAGATATCTTGTAAAAATATAAAGATTAATCAGAATCAGATTCTATATGGAAAACCTAAAATCTGGTATTTGAAATGTTCATTTTCAAAATTGGTCTTTAAAAAAAATTCAGACTTTTAAAAACTGATATACATATAATGTTTAGAAAACACTATGAATAAATGATGTTACACAGTATTCTGATAGGTGAAGACACTCCTCTCGTAAAATTAAGCTGTAGGTTTGAATTGACTTGAATTGAATTTCCAGTTATGTTTAAAATGGTTGTTCTGTGCATTGTTGGGGGAAGGGCTTCCTAAGTCTTGGCGTTTTGTATTTTCTGCAGGTGCTGGCTTTATGTAAAAGATGCTTGATTCCTCATGATCTGCACACACTGTCAGTAGAACACCTGAAGAGCTTCTGCGTCAATAAAAACTCCTGAAATCAGGTGATTGGTGTTCCGCTGGCCAGGGTGGCTCTTGCAATGACAGGTGGTTCCCTCTGCTGATGTCTGGCAGGGTTTGCACCTATGAAACTGCCTCCTTGTCTTTATTGCTGAGTGAAAGCATGGGTGCAATGCCACAGATTTCTGCTGTGAAGCATCTCTCACTGTTGAATCAACTGGATAGGATGTTCATGCGATGAACCATCTCTCACTGCCGAAAATCTTGGGCAGCTAGCTCACCCAGAAGCCGTGCTGCCCAGGAATGATATCCCCTGGTGTTAACTCCCAGAACACAGTCTTGCCCTTGGGAGAGGTGACTCCACATCCCTCTCTAAGCACCCGTTTCTTTTCACCACTCTCTGGCCACACTGTTCTGGCCTTAAGCTCTGCCTCCTATCCCCTGCGCTACAGCCTAAACTCCAGAGTTCAACAGATGCCATAGGGAAGACAGGACTCTAGATACCTAGGCTGTTGATATCTTCACCTTTGCATTCTAACTATGTCCTTGCTTCTAGTCTACAAAGACTTTTCTGTACTTCTACTGAATAGAGCAGTGCATTCAATGTGTTTATTAGGCATAAGGACATGAGATCCAACCTCAGAGCCTAAGAAAGATGCTGGGTGAGGCAGAGCATGCTTGTGATCAAAGTACTGTAGAAACTGAAACAAATGGATCCATTTCTGGGGCTTGTTGGCCAGAGGGCCTAGCCTAATCAGTGAGCTTAGGGCCAGTGAGAGACCCTGTCTCAAGAAAGAAGGTAGAAGACTCCTGATGTTGTTCTATGGCCTCCATACACACATGTACACATGCATATACATATGAACATGAAAAATAAGTTATTTGTTGAAAAATTAAACCAGTATTTTTACAAGATCTATCCTAGGAAAAAATTTTCAAATATTTAGTCCATCTTAAATAGAACCTCTTAAAATTAAATTTTAGAGAGTCTCTAGAGACTAAAAAATGCTTAAAATATTGAAAAGCATTGTCTGCTACACACACACACACACACACACACACACACACACACACACACACACATATATATATATATATATATATATATATATATCAACATTTCAGTTAATGATAGGCCTCACATACAGCAGTGGTCACATCAGATCACGTCACTTAGTCAGGTCTGATATCTTAGTGTATGCCAGTATAACAATGTCTTCCCTCAGATGTCCTTGTTAAACAGTACATGAGTGGATATGAAGACAGGAATACACTACAGATAGCAGTAGATGACATGGATATGGATGTGTATGTAACTATAATTAAATACAAATAGATATCCACAAGTATGTAAAGTAGTTCCATAAGTTATGATGATCATGATGTTAAGCAGAATTACCTAGGCAAATTAAGTTTACTTTTTTTCCCCATAATTCTAAGAATATTATAAAAATGGGGGCAAGGGGAAAAGAAAGGCAAGATGAAGAGTGCAATCAAGCAGTCATAGGCCATTTAGCAAAGAATTCAATTCTAAGCAAATTGGTCAACAGAAAAGTTGAATACTCAGCTCATATTTTAGATGATGTGCCTGTTGGTGAATTGATAATGCGTTTTCCATATAAAGGCCTTTATGGCATCTGTCTTGCATTTTATTTATCTTATTTTATTTTTATTTTAATAAGGGTGCACATTCATTTTCAACTGAATGATGTGTGACCCCGTCCTGCCCATCTATTGAATAAAATATATTGTTTTCTTACCAAATACAAACAAAAACCTCCATAAGATAAAAAAATAAAAAGTTAAATCATAACATTTTACTCTTCTTGTGTTTGAGTTGTCTGAGTATTATTCCCAATAACATTTTTAATATATCAGCTAACTTCTATTGTACTTCATTTGATGATAGTATTGTTCAAAATACATGATTGTCACCGAGACCTATTGGATTTCTCACAAATTAGCATCATAAAGCAACTGGCTATGCATATACAGCATGGAGTGGTTCTGGCTTCCTCATCTTGAAGCTGCATTTGACTCGGTGTCGAAAAATGATTGACCACAAGAGATGCTGAAATCTAGAAGCACATTTGATTCATAAAGCCAAGGTTGCTAATTGGGTAATATTGTGCCTGCTTATAAATTGGCTCTCATAAATTTGATGAAGGCACCTAAGGATATTATATGGAATTTTTCACCCATAAAATATATTTCACTAAATTGAACACTGCCTAACACATTTTGTATATTATAGTTTAGATAAAACTCATATATTACCACAAAATTGTTTTTTGAGTCACTTAACCACCTAGCACAAAATCCATAGACACAGAACGGGTCATTAAAATAAGAAATAAAACTAATTAAATTTCAACAATTCTGTGCCCAAATGCTTTATTCCCCTAATAGCTGTATTAGAGACCTAATGTAACTTCTTTTCTTTAAAAGAATTAAAAATAATTTTTATCATACCTACTTTGCCATAATGAAAAATCATCCATAATAACCTGCAAAAATTATTTGCTTGTTTGTTTGTTTGTTTATCAAGACAGAGTCTTACTATGTAGCCCTGACTGTCCAGGAACTCACTATGTAGGCCAAGCTGGCCTTGAACTCCCAGAGATCTCCTGCCTCTGCTTCTTTAGTGCTGGGATTAAAGGCATGTGTCACCATACCCGGCTGACCTATTTTAATAATTTTTCTGTTTAGTTATCAAATATTGATTTGTATAATACCGTTTGTGCCAGTAGAAGCTCAGCATTAGCAGTCTAAGAATGGGTCACAGATATGCAATTTGTACATAGTCTAATTACTTCTACAGGTAGTGATTTTAATACCTGTATGTATGAACAAAGCTAAGTGGACTCAGTAGGTTTTGTATATGTGTGTGCACATATATACATATAATATATACGTAACACATATATATACGCATATATGCATGTAACAAAAACAATTAAGGATGAGATTATGAATTTGAGAAAGCCGCAAGAGGAGTTGGAGGGAGAGAGGGAGGGGCATGAGTGGAAATAAAGTACTCTTGTGTGAAATTTAAAAAATAAAATAATTGAACAACAACAATAAAATTATTAAACGACAGAGCTATAGAGTTGGCTCAGTGGTTAAGAGCACTGGTTACTCTCACTGAGGCTCTGAGTTCAATTCCCAGCACCCTCATGGCAGCTCGCAACCTCCTGTAACTCCAGCTCCAGGGGACCCAATACCTATTTCTGGCCTCAGAAACCAGGTATGCATGTGGTACACAGACATGCATGCAGGCAAAATACTTATACACACAAAATAAAATATATATGTGTATGTGTGTTTACCTTCGATTCAGTCTCAGCTAACCTTCCATAACTAACTCAAGACTGAAAACAACTTACAAAGTTCTAGAATATGCAAACAGTACCTATTTACTTATTTAAAAGTGGTTCCAGAATTATTTGTTCAACAACTCCCAGCTAAAATAATTTTAGCACCCATAAATCTGGATGTGAAAAGAAAACCGGGTTGGTTTCTTATTCCTTTCCCTTTCCTAACATGGCGTAACTGTGGCAGATATTCATTTTCCCCAAACTGTGTTTTTAGTTTGAGAAGGAGTTTGCCATGGTGGCCACGGATATACGTGGGAGACAAATTTAAATCATGTTATTCCTTTCTCACAGAAGACCCATTGCAGAGTGCTTTACAATGGTGCCCTGAAAAACTACTTTGAAAAATGAAAGAATGCTTATTGAATCTTCAGAATAGTATCTGAAACTCCAAAAGGTGAGGAAGGGACTCTGTCTTAAATTCCAAGCTGTGTCCAGGGGACTCATGAGTTTGAAGCTGAGAAGATCATCATTTTAAGAACCGTTGTTTGAACATCTC
Organism: Cricetomys ansorgei; assembly: GCA_026225945.1. NCBI lineage: Eukaryota > Metazoa > Chordata > Mammalia > Rodentia > Nesomyidae > Cricetomys > Cricetomys ansorgei. The sequence goes on from JAMJFZ010000020.1 coordinate 1,686,144, forward strand.
CCTAAGGCTACCCAAGTGCATTTACAGCCAACACACTTGCTGGGATGATGTGAAATGAGAATTTAAGATGGAAAAGATCCTATCTATCTTACTAGAAAATGATTTTAGAAGACAAGTTTTTAGCTCTGTTTCTTGACTTTTGAACTTTTTAGCAGCCAATTGTCTTCTGTGACTAGTGTTGCCGTCTTCTGCTCTTCCTTCCAACCTTTCAGTCACTGTATTTTATATGGTTATTACTTTACTGAGATTGGAAAATATGTTATCGAGAAGCATTTTTTATTTGCTATAACTTAGTGAAAAGATACTCACTCTTGTTGAACTTTACAGTGCTCCAATATTAGGAGAAGTATTTGTAGAGGAATATTTGATCATTTAACCCAGCAACAAGGCTGCTCTGGAAAAGGACCACATTTATAGGCCTGTGTGATAGCTAGGAAGGGATCAAATCCAACAGTCTATATGAAGGGATCTATATGAAGGCCTGTGTGGTCTGTAGAGATGTAGAAAGAATGTTAGTACACACCTTTAATCCTAGTATTCAGAAGACAGTGGTGGTGTGCATCTTTAATCCCAGCACTTGGGATATAAGAAGCAAAACTAGGAGATAGGAATCAGAGATCAGAAGGAGTCAGTCTTAGACAGGAAGAGACATCTGAGATGAATCAGAGTGAAAGGAAGGCAAAGTGACGAATCAGAGGAATAGTTGGCAGAGTGAGTCAGAGTGAGGACAAGCTCAACTCTCACAATAAAGATTAGACTCTCATCTCAGAGAGTCAGTCAGTGTGAAGCAGGCACATAGAGGATGAGACACACAGGAGCAGTCTGAGGAGTCGGAGACAGTAAGACACAGAGAAGACAGAGACAGACAGAGGAAAAGACATAGAGACATTGTGAGTCAGAGCAGTCCGAAGCAGTCTGAGGCACTTGAGGCAGAGACACAGAAGCAGTTCAGTAGAAGTCAGCATCAGATGGAAAGAGTGAGTCAGTTTAAAATCAAGCAGAGCAGTTCAGTCAGAGAAGTTGTGGGAGTCAGCCAGAGTCTGCCAAAGTCAGAAGAGTTCAATTGGAACAGTTCAGGTCAGTTTGAACCACATAACTTGGAAAAGAGCTTAAACCAGAACAGCAACTGAGTTGAACCACAAGAGTCAGTTGAGTTCAACCCTGAGTTCAGAAGGAGCTAGTCATAGTGGCTCAGTCAGCAGTAAGTCTTGGAGGCTTAAATTTCTAGATTGTACAGAGGCTGAAGCTGAAGCCTTCTAGGTCCTAGTTAGCATCTTGAAAATTAGGTTGTAGAGAGGCTGAACTGCTCCAGGACTCCAGGACTTGGAAACAGAGATTGAATTAGTCAGAGAATAAACTGCCTTTTGACCCTGAATCAATGGCTACAAATGTTGATTAATATGGGCATATTTTAAAACGTCTTAAAGTTTGCCACTCAACTTTTAATCTTTCTTTTTGTTGCAGCAAGATTTAAGGAGTTCTATTACTACTTTCTTCTTTTTTTCCCCCTCAGAGCAGAGGAAACCAGAGTCTTGTAAATTTTAGGTGAAGGATCTACCATTAACCTATCTCTCTAATATATTTATTTTATTTTATTTATTTTTGGCTTTGGAGAAAATTGGCTCAAATCTATCTGAAACACTAATTTCCACAATGCAAATAATTATGCAAAGTGGGTATAGGTATATATTTGTTGCAAGCACTTCACAGATATTTCTCCCATGGTTATATAAAAGTTAGATCTTCACTGTAGAATCTCTGAAAATTCTAATCACTGTTATTATCATTCTTCGGATGACTTTCATCAAGTGACTTGTATCTCAAAGAAAATAGCTTTAATTTCCACCACAAAAAGTATGCTCTACAAAATACATTTGACTAAACAGAATGTACAAGGTAGTAATAAAGCATAGACATTAATACCATGTAATTGGCATTTTATATTTAAACACTGTTCCAATTAAGCACATTACATATATAATATTAAAATACCTATTACTTACCATTAAGTTACTTGTATCATTCTCAGTATCAGCCTTCCCAAATCCTGAGATGCATCTGAACAATGCATCTGAACTGTCTTACCAGAGAATCAGAATAAAAACTGCTTCCTCTGTGCCTCCATCTTTTTCTGCATAACAAAACTTCAAAACACTCTGGATGAAAATATTTCCTCTGTCAGTCTGTTTGGACTGACTCAGGTGTCCCCTAACTCTCAGCTGGTTGGCCAATTGGGCCTGGGAGGTCTGAGGAAAACTTGTCCTCTGTCAGCTATCTGGTGCTGCTGTCAACTCAGAAATCTCAGCTTGCCTTTTTCATCTTTCTTCAGGGTGAGACTCTGAGGCCTTCTAGAAAAGGCAGAAACTGTAATCTTTTAAGTTCTACATTCTGTATGTCATACAATACTGTGTCTTACTTTAACAAATCACAAAGTCAGACCAGAGTCAAGGTCCAGAAGAAGGATGCCTCTTCTGGATCAAAGTGATAATGAAATCGTACTGGATGGATACCTGGGACTGGAGGCATTTGTGGCCAGTAATCAAGTTACATCTTTGAATGAAAAGTCCAGCTACTCAGTTCCTAGAACAGGTAAACTTCTCATCCCAAAGTGTGACTAGCAAGTGCCCACTGTGAATGTATATCGGGCATTTGAAAGACACTGTGAAGAGTGTAACTATAGTAGATAATCTTTTCCAAACCAATCCAGAAACTTGACCTGATTCCCATCAGATTTCATCAAGAGCTCTCCAAGGGTTTATTAGGCCAACATTTCTACATTAAGCAGTACTTCAAATATTCTTTCCAGTAACAACTATATGGCAGTCACTATATTACAAGCCTTAAATTTATAAGTAAGATATATGTATATATAGATAGATAGATAGATAGATAGATAGATAGATAGATAGATGATAGATAGATATAATGAAATGGTAGCGTTAGGCTCCAGCACTTTAGGGATAGGGTAACAAGACTAAAAATTATTTAGTCACTGGAAAGAAGATTTCCTTTTTCATTAGCATCTTTCCACAAAACTTTTCAAATGTCAGATTCTGTCCTGGGGAAACTACAAGTGAACACACTGAAATGTAAACAGAGAAGGTTGGGCAGGGATCTGTATTATGTTATTTAAATTCTACTGACAGCATCTACATTTTATAGCTTAGCTATCTTTCATTTGCTATTCCTTGATGTATGTAAATATAGATTAATAACAAAATTAATAGCATTTATTTTGTCTTATTCAAAGATCTCCATTATTTGTACTATAAATAACACTGGCCATTAATACTTGTCTATGAACTGTAAGTACTTTTTAATTATATCTCATTATGGCAAACATCATAGAGCACAGCTTTCTGTCCTTTTCTTCTGTGTAAAGAACCCATAGATTATAGAGAGGTGTGTCTCATGTTTGCATATGTCTTTGTGTCCAAAAGCAGATTTCTTCCCATTTTAAATGTTTCCCTTGGACAATGACCATTGTGTGTATGTGTGTGTGTGTGTGTGTGTGTGTGTGTGTGTGTGTGTGTGTGTGTGCGCGCGCGTGTGTATGTGCGTGCGCAGTATTTTATCTTTTAATTTATTTTAACTGCTTGAAATGGACCAGCTGCAGAGTGGGAAGTGTGTTGACATTTATCTGAAGTCTTATCTTTATTAAACCATTTGTATTATTATACTTCATAAACAACTTAATAAACTCAGTAAATACTTATCTCACTGGAGTCAGTAAGTCTATTGAAACAACCAATTTACTCTTAATTTTCTGGAAAAAAAAGATATAAACCTGCTGTATCAGTTGAGTCACTGGGGAAATTAAGACTTCAGTTATCAAATCTGCTGCCAAATCCAAGTCTCCCCATGAGTACTTGGAGAGCTTTTGACTTTTTCTTTTCTATAGATACAGACGGAACCACATCCTGACCTTTCTACACAGTTCACTACAAAAGTCCCCATGAACAGGAAGGCTTCCCTCACCACACACATACACAACCCTGGTCACTTTCAGTTGTCCTTCTCTAATCTAAAGGATAGCATCAAGGAAGTCAGTATTTATTTGTATTTATGTTATTAGTATGTATTAGTATTTATACTCTTACTTATAACAGAAGACCAAAGTGATGACCCTTCCAAATTAAAAGTGGTAGAACATTTAGAGGGCTATTTATGTCTAAAGCCATATGGTCCAATATAGTAGCCACTAGCCACAAAATTAAAATAAAAGTTTAAAGCCACTTTTTTAGTAATATTAGTAATTTTTCAAGCACTCAGTAGTCATATGTGACTACAATTAGCTGGTTGGATAGTACAGAGATAAAGATGCCTATCCTCACAGGAGTCTGTGGAACAGAGCATGTTTAAACAATACAGAAATGACCTTGACACTGTAACCTGAACACCTCTGTTTCTTTCTGTTTTACCTATATATATTCACCTAGACAAATATATACTAAACTGCTGTCATGAAGAAAAGGCTCGTTTTCATACAAAACGTGCTTTTCCTAAATTAGAATGCATATACTAAAGAAGAGTAGCATTTAGCATTTCAATACTGATGACAGGTATACCAAATTCAGTTTAGACGTCGAAGCATATGACCACTATAACTAGGTCTTATATCATTCTCTAGTCCATTGCAGAGATGCACACTACACAAGCAGTTTGATTTTATATGTATTTCATTAAAAGATTTCTGCTCTCAAAAATAGCTAAGAATCTGGGTAAGCATCAGTATAGAAAGGTTTGATGAAATTTTCACTTGAAAAGCAGATCCTTCTGCTAGATTATTCAAAGCCAAACCCTGCTCCCAAATAAAGGCTCAGGAAGTCAGAGGATATTAAACACATATAACAATGCAACCTTTCAGTGACAAGGATTGTTGCTGTTAGCATGCCATAAGGTTTTTATATTTATTTTTTAAAATATGTATGGTTGTGTCTATCTAAGTATATGCCATGTATATTCAGGTACCTTCAGAGGCCAGAAGAGGGTATGAGATACCCTGGAGCAGAAGTCACAGGCTGTTTTCAGCCATACAAAGTGGGTGTTGGGAACCACACTCTGATCCTCTGGAGTCCCATATGGCCCAGTCTTAAGTAATGCTTCATTCATTTGTGTGTGTACTCACATGTGGTGTTTTGAGACAAGGCACTTGTCTCTCGATCCTTCTTCCTCCGCCTCCTGAGTGCTGGGAATGCAGTTATGTGCACAGCTCTCTCACAGGCATTATTGAGACATGCACACAGAAAAGAAACGAAATAAAACCCATATGTCACCTAAGCTGCTCAGTAGTTAGATATACCTTTAAATATGTTATATACACATGATCTGGAACTTCTCATTCTCCAGAACTGTAAGAAATAAATTTATTTTATTTTTAAGCTACAGCATTCTGTTATAGCATCAGAAAATGGACCAAGACAATTTGCTTATGGCTCCAAGCATTCAACTTGAACTGCCCTCCTCCCTCCCGCTTCCGAGCGCCCCTCAACAGAACCTGAAGAACTAAGTAGAGAACTGAAGTTCTTCGGAATACTGAGTATCACACGCTTTCCAGGAGGCTATTATTTTGTAAAGAATGGGTTGTATTTGACACTTAACCGGTGTTTTTCTTATAGTAGATTGTATCTACCCTGCGGCTATGAGGAAAAACTCAGAGGAATGTGTGTCTCCTTCTCCCACATACTGAGGGAGCACACATAGTTAGACGCTTATTGAGCACATCTAGTAAGGTTGAATGTCAAGCCTTTATCCCTTTACTTTTCACAAGTTAGCATCACGCACACCAGTCAGCTCAGGTGGGAAGGATTAAGCAAAATTGGCAGCAGTATTCCAAGGAGATGACAGAAAATCCGCTTTGCTCACTGCTTAATGAGCAAGGCTGCATGCTTGTCACCTCCTCAGTCTCAAGAGAAAGTACAGGTGGGCGTTCAGTATTTCCTCAACATGTTCTGCAAACTCATAAGGTTCATGTGCCTTACTTTGACTGATATCTTTCCTGGTAAGGAAGTGACAGCCTGGTGTACTACATCACATTTTGTAGGCAGAATAGGGGAGAACATTCTAGAAAAGTGCTTCACTGAGAAGCTGTGTGGTAGAAGAGAAGGAATGCTAAAAGAACAGAATGGGGTGTCTGTGTCCATGCCCCCAGTTCTACAGTCTCCGAAGTGAAGCTTCCTATCTATTTAAGAGGCCAAACTGCCTTTCTTACTTCAAAAGGAATTTGACTTTTCCCAGGAAAAAGGGCACAAGGCACAGTGGTTGCTGAAGGACCAGAAGGAATGCAAACTTGATGGCACCAGAACATGCATCTTCATTTTAGGTCAGAACACCAAGATGAAGATAGGTTCCAGTTCATTCTGACCTGAAATATGATAGCAATTGGATTATGAAACCTCCCTAAGTCAGGGGGTGATAAATTAATCTGGTGTTAAATGTAAAATTGCTTCCAGGCCTTGTCTCTTAAACAATGTAGAACTATGGTTTATTTTCAACTGCTTTTCCAATATACTTAATTGAATATTGTAACTGGCTCTCTCTGTAAAACTCTAAAGACTTACTCGTTAAGCATTCTCCTATTATGAGTTATATACATACAGTTTTCACACAGAAAATTTTCTCATTTATGTTCCTCAAATAAAACTTTAGTAATTGTCAGTTTTCCTTACATAAAGATCTTTTCAAAGCTCATTAAACTCCCCCTTCCTTCCTCCGTGCTTTCCTCTTTTTGATTCGTTGAGATTTTAATCTGAAAATACAGCTTAGCAGGTAATAAGTAAAACCCAGAAACTTCCATCTCTTAGCATATATCTAAATCCTTTGATTGGCTAGAACCTAATATTAAACATGTTTTCAAAGCAAACAGGGAAAGATGCAATCCCATTATGACATTATTTTCTTGGCATTGAGAAAAAAATTCCATGACCCACTTTATTAACAGTATTCCTAGTCGAGCTTATAATGATTTCTGGCCTCTGCCCTTGGGTGATTTCCAAGGGATTTAGAAGCCTATATCACCTTGACTGATATGTGATATAACTATTTAGTACAGCTAGGAAATTAACTGTTCACCCTTTAGCCTGGGGCTTAATGGAATCCAGTCTTGATATCGCTGGCAGTGTTTACTAACTCACACACAACCCCTTTCCTTTATGAAGTTCAAGGCTTCAGCAAATGCTGACCACTTGTTGCCTGTGCTGGGATTCCCCATTTCAGCCTTGCCAGCAAAACACATTGTTCTTCCTCATTTATGAATTCATTCAACAAATGGTCAATTAGTGCTGAGGTACCAGGCGCCACATACTGAAATACCATGGCAAACCTACTGCATTTGTTCTTTACAGAAAACCAGGTAGTGTTCATACTTTTTTTACATTATGCCGACTTGCCTCCTACAATGAGCCACTTCTTACCATAAATTTCAGGCAGTTTTTTTCAGTCATAGAAATTCCCTTTATATACACAGAATTGTATGGGTGTAGGAGAAGGGGCAGAGTCCAAATAATTTTAATGTGCTGTGAAGATATTGCATTGTTTATGAAACTAGACTTCGAGACCATGCTTTTCCCAAAAAATCTAAATATATGAGGTAGCGATGAATTCACTGTTAATATTGTGGTGTCTGGGAATCATCATGTCATTCCATGATTTTGGCTCTTTGTTTCTCGTGAATTGGAGGTTGAAGTGGGGCGGGAGAGAATTAAGAAAGTTGGTTACTTCTCCTGAAGGCATCACAGGCATCATTTGCTCTGTGTCCCCACGGTACTCAACACACACATCTATATGTTGCATATTATTTTCTATAACCTGCCTTTCCCATTACAGTTTCCAATTCCTACCCTGTAATTTCTAAGTACACATAATTACTACTTCAGGTGTTAAATTCTCCATTTGCAAGTATCTACACCCCAGCCCTCCAAAACAAAAGACAGCTAGCTAAATACAATTACCACATTATGAAATGTGCAAATTTTAGCAATAATCATGGTCTAAGAATATTCAGACTGAGTCAATTTTCTTCAGGTCCCTGAATTAGATGACCTAATGATGAAATCTAGGGGTTTTTTTCTTTGATAATTTTGACTTTGGGATGCATATTTAATAAGTGACCACACTCCACATGTTAGGAAACAGAAAGTAGAAATTAACAAGAAAATTGAGTGTTACTATGTGAATATTCACCATCTGTCTCTGGAAAGAACATTTTTTATCCTCCCGTTTCTCAGCTCAGTGCTCACTGAAATGATTTTTGCCCCTACCTGCAGGCACTTTTCTAGGCATTGAAAGCATTATTACAGGAGAATCAGAAGAGGTCTGTTTTCTAGCCGCTTTTCCAGCCACACAAGTAGAGAGACCACTGCGTGATCTTAATTTTGATGACATTTGTCTTGATTAGGACTAATACAGTGCACTATGTGTGTAGTCTGAATACATATGCTTTTATCGCTGCAGCCTCCCAGTGGTTCCCAGTAATGTTGTATTGATTACAAGGATCATTCAAAACCATCAAGATGGAGTGAATTATGTAAACAGGACTCACACTGGAAAATTAAAATTCTGCCTCACTAATCATAAATCAGCTATATCTTTGGAAGAGAAATTGACAGTGTTCTTGTCTGTACCCAGCTTCTGCTCATTTTATACTTGTTTCTACTTTATCAACCAGAACCTGTGCCATACCAATTGTTAAATGTTCAATGATTGACAAAATTCAATTCAATATCCCCTTCGGACCAGAAGTTGCATTCGTGAGAATATACTACAGATACACTTGCATGTGTAAGATATAATCTTTGTAACAGGGAGGGTCATGAAAATATTATTCAATATAGAAAGGGTTGAAAACAGCCTAAATGTCCATCGGTAAAGGGCTGATTAGAAACCCCATGGCATATTCATAGAACGGACTGTTTTTCAACATTTAAGGTTGAAATAATTATATACAATAATATTAGAAACAGTTCAAAAGCTCTGTTAAATGAAGAAACAAGATAAGCACATTATGCAACATGTCACCATTTGTATATATGTGTACATATGAATGCATACATGTTATATACTGTTTGTATATTTATCAATGCATTAAGAACATGTCTTAGGCCTGGCGGTTGGTAGTGTACACCTTTAATTCCAGCACTCTAGAGACAGAGGCCAGTGGATTTCTATGAGTTTGAGGCCAGCCTGGTCTACAGAATGAGTTCCAGGGCAACCAGAGTTACAACAGAGAAACCCTGTCTCAAAAAACAAAAACAAAAACAAAAAAAGAACATGGCTTAGAAGTATGCATAAGAAGCAGGCAAAATCTTACCCACGGGGGGCGGGGGGGGGAGTATTAGTATCCTAATATGCTGCATTTAAGAAGAAGAAGAATCCCTTTGACGCCTTTTGAACTTGCTACTGTGTTCATGCATCAGGTACATACATGTATATGTATAGCTTGCATACATATTTTGCATACATACATTTTTGATTAATTAAATAAACATGGTATCTCTTATTCTCATTATGTTCATGAAGAAGCTGAACTTTATTGTAAATAATAAAATGGGTAACATAAAAGTCACACATAATTACTTCTAACCAGAAACCATACCCTAGTGCATGTGGGCTGTGCAGTGTTTTCCTCCGTGTCTAAACAGTAGGTTCTGTACTTTCTTTATGCTACACAAATCAGAACATTGATGAACAGCCTACATTTAGTTTAGAACTAGTTCCTGGTTGTTTTTTTTCCTTTGTGCTTCTTAGAGTATGAAGTTGCCTCAAAGTAGCCACTGTGTGTGGATGCTGCTGATTCTTAAGGGTCAGACTCGTTTTCTTAACCCACTCCTTGCCAGCTCCTGCTCACAAACAGGAAAGCCTAAAACATTCCAGACTTGACCTTTCATTCTCATAGCACTGAGGAATCTTCTAGAGGGTACCCTAGGCACATGCTTGCAATGACTTGAGAAACAGACAAATATTTAAAAGGCAATGACTTTAATTTTTCACTTTTCTCATTGTCAACTGCTGATGCCTATTGACTTAAGAACAAATAGATTATTTTCAAAGACTGCCAGGGAGGATTTTTAATCTATAACAAAGAAGTTTGCATTCCACAAAAAATAATGAAACTTTATGTCAAGATGAATTTAGCACATTAAATCTGCTGTAGGTTTAAATCAATGCAGATGGAGCCGAACACTACACAACAAAACAAAATAATACAAGGGAAGATTCAGAAACATTGATCATAGCCAAAATACGCCCCAGCACTGCAAAGAGGTTTACTTCAGTAATATCTGTGGTCATTGACTAAATCGATAAAACTCATTTTTTCAAGAGCATCCAATTATCAGCTTACTGTTGAGTGGGCATTCTAATAAATCAGCATGCTTTACATAGAATTAGACAAGGGCAACATGCAAATTAATAATAGCACAAAAAAATCTGGGGTGAACTCCCAGCAGGCCCAGAAAATCATCTTGTGATTAGTTGTTTCATTTAAATTTGGTCCACAGAAGCAAACATTTCACAGCCATACCATCTGATGGGTAGTTTATGGCTAGCCATATTAATAGAGTTTGATTAAGCACTTAAGAGAAAAGATCAATACACCTTTGTCATATTTACACAACAAAAGGCAGCGTGTCAGTGAGTGGGAACCAGCAGGAACCAAAGTACTATATTATTCAGGAAGTTAACAGTAATATATTTTACAAGCACTTTAGTCATTTAGAAAATGGGCCTTATTAATAGAGCTCAACAGCTTAGATGCAACGAACTGAAAAATGAGTAAAGCAAAAGAATTTTCAGAAACAAAATAAATCAAGTCAGTTAATATTGACGAGAATTTTTTTTTTCAAGAAACATACACAAATTGCAAGTCGAAAAGATTTGGTTGACACCTAAACAAAGTATTACTAATAATGGCTTAAGCCATACAAAGGAAACTTAGTGCCCTAAAATTGCCCTGGAGTGTCATGGGCCTTCTTACAAAATACATTGAACATTACCATTCTTTAGCAGAGTGTTCCACTAAATCAGTTTCTCATTTTTACCTAGTCAGCCTGCTCAGTGTGGACAGCCAATCATTTACATCCCAATGAGAACTCAGACAAGGAATATGATGAGCCACAGCAAACAGCTTCTGAAACTGAACATGGAGGAGCTTGTGGGTAGCACCAATACTCCTCTAAGATTAGAGACATTGAATGAGTTGACACTGTCTTGATTCCATAAAGTATTCTAATAAAGTTGGCTCCTGACTAGGATGAGTCCAAAATTTAGGAGCTGAATCTTGAAGGGAGGAACAAGAAATGATGAATTACAATCCTGGCTTTGCTCCATTTAAGCAGAAGAATTGCTAATGGGAAACGGGTAGAGCTTACTTAGACATTCAAGAGATCAGTACCTCCACATGTGCTAACCACAACCAGACAGACTTCCAATATTTATCGTGTTTAATTCCAATCTCTAAGACTATCCCAAATGTTGTTCTCTACTCATAGCTAATCTTCATGGCATAACTGTGAAGACTATGAATATGAATAAAGGAAGAAACTAAAAGGTATCAACTGGATGCTTGTAAAATTACATTTCAATATCAGTAATAACCACTGTGGCCCAAATCATGGCAATTACAGCTCGTGTGTGTGTGTGTGTGTGTATGGGTGTGTGTGTGTGTGTGTGTGTGTGTGTACAGATATGTGTAAAATTTTCTCACCTTCCCCTTTATTCTGTCCCACTGTCTTCTTTCACATGCCACAGGGGCCACGCACTGTGAATAGAGTTGCTGCATGGTGAAATGCTTTATGAACGAGTGTTAAAATTACAGGTCATCAAACTCCAGTGGTTATTCTGTCAAGCATTAGGGAAGAATGCGAATTATTAAAACTCCTGAACAATCAATTAAAATTGATCCTGGCTTGCTCCCCATTGATTCTGTGGCTGAAACTTGGACCAGAGGGAGTGTTTCTTGGTGACAATAGCTATGAAGTAGTCCCACATGTCCATATTCCTGGGTAATGTGGTACATTGAACTACCTTTGTAAGTGGCAGATATTCAAGATCATTTAAATGCAGGGGAAATATAATCTGGGAAAAATACAAGGAAAGGAGATGTTTCCTGTAAGCTAATATTCAACAGTAGCCTACTCTATTAGATATCTATCACTATTCATACTTCAAGATAAAAACCTACAGATGGGTTTCTAGAAGAGAAAGATGCAAACTGACAGGATCTGAGTGTTTAATGTGTAGTTGACTAGTGAACTGATCTTTTGTAAAGAGCCTGATGCTGCTTCAGTTCAGTCTCTTCTGATGACTTCCTTTGTGAATAGCTACTTCACCTCTTAGAAGCCAGCTAGAAGGACCACTTCCTTATTACTCTCTGCTTTCCACACTCTCTGTGTCACTACATTGATGCTCCCTGGACTCCTCTCTGTAGAATATCTACTCCCTGCATGTAGCCATCAACCTTCATCAGGTTGCTGAATGGACTTTCCATTTTAATGGAGCACATAAATGAGATTACTGTAGATTGTTCCTGATCCTGCAAGCTAGTGATTTCTCAGTTTGGTCTCTAGGCCAGTGTCATTAGTTTTACCTGAGGCCTTGATAGAAATGCAATTTCTTATATCAAATCAGAAACTCCAGGATTGGACTCAATGACCTTTGCCTTAGCAAATGGTTCTGATATATGCTAAAATCTAAAACACAGCAAAACAAACATTGTGGCTCTGAAACCTCAAAGTGGCAATCCTTTTGTGTCAAAGAATGTTAGTAGTGTTAGTAGTCCTGTAAGTTTTGTTACTTGTGTAAAATGAGCTAGTTGGCAGTTCTACAATGTCATTGGCCACAGGACAGGTTGCCTGTGTTGTTCTGTAACTTTGCCTTAGCAAAGATCAATGTCAGGTTAGTACTTCATTCTTCTACCTTACACTCCAAGGGACATTTTGGACTTCTACATGAAGATCGTCCTTGACTTCTGGGTATTATTTATCAGAGGACAAATGAAAGATGTTTGGTGAGAGGACATTTGTGGTGAGCTGATGTTTTGTGGTTGCATAGGTGATGGAAGGTTTGCTATACTTGTGATCCATGCTTTCAAGTAATCATCTCTAAGTTAATTTCTTCAACAGCATATAGAGCTGCAAGCTCTATATGATGGGAAAAGGTAGAATGTAGAGCACCTGGGGCTGAGCCTAAGACCAGGGAGCACGGCTTGAAGGGATGTGTGCAACAAGGACCTGACCAGCCACATATGAAGCAAAGTACTTTGCACTGTGTAGTCTCATTAAGCTTCCAAAAATAAAATAATAGAATTTGGAGACAAGAAAGAATCTTAGAAAATAGAATTAGATGCCTCCATCTCATAGGGAGGAAGCTAGAGACTAAGGTGCAGGGATGTTAATTTACACTAATGACAGACAAGCTGCCCATTATCCTTGTACTGCTCCACACTGAGCCATCTGAGACCTGCCAGGACTCAAATCTGCTCATGTTGAGGGAGATTCAACTAACTGATGTCAACTACTCATGACAGATAGACTGAAATAGGTGAAAAGCTTGTCTCCTGAATTCCTGGTTTACCTGACCATCTTTATAAGCACTGGGTAACAAATAAACTGCAAGGCAACTGGTCATTCCTAGTTTCTCTTTTTTGGGGTGAATCCTAAAGTAATTAACCTCAATGTAAACAACAATTTAGACTTTGAAATGCTGCAAAGAAGACAGCTTTCAGACAATTAAAGAGTGGTCTCACGCCTCTGGCAGATTCAGTATGACAGAATACTGTGAAAGTATTTAACTTATTAAAAATAAATAAATAATGACATGGTTTTGAAGTGCTTAAGCACAATGGCAAATGAAGAAAACCTAGATATAAAAATACTTTACATAATGTGATTTCAACCATATTTGGAACTATGTAGATTTTTATTTTACATTTAGGAAAATCCTGAGGAAAAATACATCAAAATATCAGTATTGCTTATTGTGGTAACTTAGAGAGAGAATGACTTTGCTCTCTTCTGACTTTCGGTCTGATCTGTGTTTTTAAAAATAAGTATTTACTGCATTTCAATCCATAATAAAAATCTTAGGAAGGAAAAATTATAAGCAATCATTCTTGCATTAGTAATTTTTTAATGCTTTTATTAATAATTTGAGTCTCACACACTGTAGCTTGATAATACTCTCTTCCCATTCCTCCCTGTTCCACTCTCCCACCCTGTGCCCTCAAAAAGAAAGAAAGAAAGAGAGAGAGAGAGAGAGAGGGAGGGAGGGAAGGAAGGAAGGAAAGAAGAAAGAAAGAAAGAGAGAGAGAGAGAGAGAGAGGGAGGGAGGGAGGGAGGGAGGGAGGGAAGGAAGGAAGGAAAGAAAGAAAGAAAGAAAGAAAGAAAGAAAGAAAGAAAGAAAGAAAGAAAGAAAGAAAGAAAGAAAGAAAGAAAGGGAAGGAAGGAAGGAAGGAAGGAAAGAAGAAAGAAAGAAAGAAAGAAAGAAAGAAAGAAAGAAAGAAAGAAAGAAAGAAAGAAAGAAAGAGAAGGAAGGAAGGAAGGAAGAAAGGAAGGAAGGAAGGAAGGAAGGAAGGAAGGAACAAAGAAAGACAAATAAAAGAAATTTGAGTCCAGCTACTGTGGCAGGAACATGGATAGCTGCCCTCACCATGGTTCCTGGAGGCAGCAGGCTGCTCTGATGATGGACATTCACTTGTCTCATAATAGCATGAGAGCAAGCATGATGAAGTTTGGTCTGAATTTGGGCCTCACTGCCCAAGCTCGCAGGAACACAGGCCTCCAGCAGGCACCCAGACATTACACAGGCACCTGGATACCAAGCAGACACTCTGATATCCTGCAAGCACTAGGGCATCCTGCAGGCTCCCAGACATTCCAAAGGCACTAGGGCATCACACAGGTACCCAGACACATCCTCTTACAGGCAAATAGATTTTAATCTAAATGTCTATTTGTTTACCATAACAGCAACTTCTTTTGAAAAAATTAAATTAAATTATTATCAATAAATCTTTTATAACCTCACTGAAGAATTTAGTTGAAGTTTAAGTTTTAGAGCTAATTCAAATTCCAAACTCATGTGGGCTATGACCCAAAGAAGGTAGCTTAGGCAAGTTTCCAATCAGCCTCAGGAATTTTGGTACCTTCCAAAGGCCTGAAAAATTTTAGAAGTCAGGTGTTATGATTATCTATGCCATTGAAGACAGCCTGTTGATTTGACAATAGCACACAGAGTACTTCTACAATTATTTCATTATTAAAATAATTTGACAAGTTTACCTGATATAAATGTGCATGTGAGTTTGTATCTAAATTTTAAACTCTTCTCCAATATTATGGTAGTTACTAAGTAACTATAATTAAATATGTTAAATGCTCAAAATATTCTCTGGAATGAGATAGTATATAAATAAATAATAAAATTTGCATTTTAACAAATCCTATCATTTTAGTTTTTTGAGGTGGTTTCAATGTGATAGTTCAGACTGGCCTTGAACTCATGATCTTCCTACCTAAAGCTCCTAACTGCTGGAATCTATGCACATGTTTTTAGACAGCTTCATGTAATAACTAAGAAAAAGATGAGTTATTTAGAGTTATTATTCTGGAGCAAAGGAAAGTTCAGAATATAAATCTCCTTAACAATCCTGTTACAGTAAATAAAAATGTTTCATCATTTTTATTTGCATCTATTTGCCAGTGAGGAATGTGGGGAGTTAGGGTGCAAAGGGTTATCCTGGTAAAGCAAACAGAGAGAGGGCTTTGAGAGAGTGAAAGATGGATGCGGTTAAGTTATCACGACTGAAATAGGATAGTCCAAAGAAGCAAACCTTTACTTTAAAATATTTCTGTGAGCAAACTGAAGGAAACTTCATCACTGCAGGAAACCCAATCACTTGGAGTTTATTAACTGCCTAGTCATGACCGGGATGCATACTGAAGTGTCATGTGTGTGGGGGATGGGAAAAGAAAGCAGACATGAAGTGAGAAAATTAGAGCAGAGTTCATTCTCTCAACGCCCGCTCCCCACACACACGTTCTCAGCCTTCTTTTTACTTTTTACCTTAAAACTGAACCTCACTAAATTGCCTAGGCTGATTTTGTGTTTGGTCTGTAGCCCAGACAGTCTCTGAATTTCCAGTCCTCCTTGCTTCAGCCTCCCTAGTAGCTGAGATTATCAGGCTTGGTTAGGTGTGGAATTTCTTCTGAGATTAAAAATAAAAGAGAAGCTCACATAAGAACATACTGTTGCTGAAAAGAGCTAGAGCGAAGACGGGTAGCTTGTTGTGATCACTCAGTACTAGGCGCTGTGCAGCTGTGACAGGACAATAGAGCCCCTAAGCTTTGCAGTAGAGGGAGCCCCGTGGATGGTCCAAAACAGGAGGAATGATCACAAACAGAAAGAATGTACATCACAGGGTGCATTACTTAGAAAGAGTTAAAGGATGTGTTTATGTTTATATATACATATATATGTGTACTTGTTTAAATGTTTTTGCACACACATGTATGTATGTGTGTCTGTGTGTCTGTGTGTGTGTCTGTGTGCCATGGCAAGAGTGTGGAGATCAGAGGACTTGTGAGAGTTGGTTCTTTCCCTCGCCATATGGATCTTGAGGAGTGAATTCAAATTGTCAGTCTTGGTAGCAAGGGCGTTTACCTACAGAGCCATCTCCCCCCAGACACATCTCTGTATTTGTTTGCCAAGAACACACAGAAGGGTAATCTAAGAAACTATGAAAGTACTTAGCCATAGAAAAAGAGAAAGCATAAAAGAAAAAAATGAAAGTGGAAATTATTAAATGATAAAACCCTCAATTATTTGTGACTTTGATTTGGACACTATGCAAATAATTTACATAATTTAAAATAAATTTTTACAAAAGGAATCCTTTTAAATTAGAATATACTAAACTAAATTAATCTAGCTAAATACATTAATGTGACAGCACTGACAAATCATTTCAGATGACTTTAAAAATAATATAATTGAACAGTTTTAGTAGAACAAATTAAAAGACAAACAGCCACAAATATTAACCTCTGGCATTTTAAAAGCTGTTAAAGTACCTACACACACACACACACACACACACACACACACACACACACATATCCTTTTAGATTTTTGTCATCTTGACACAAAATAGAGTCTTTTAGAAAGGGAAACCTCAGTTGAGAAAATGCCCCCAACAGATTGACTTATGAGTAGGCCTGCGGAGTATTTTCTTGATTAATGATTGATTTGAGAAGGCCCAGCCCATTGTGAACAGTGCTACCCCTAGACAGTTGGTCACTGATGGTATAAGCAGGCAAGCTGAGCGAGCCAAAGGGAGCAAGACAATAAGCAGTGTTCCCCAGTGGCTTCTGTTTCTGTTCTTGTCTTTAGTTCCTGCCTTTACTTTCTTCAGTGCAAACTGTACAGAAAGTATGGCCAGTGGGCTGTGAGGTGCTCCGTTTAGAATATCCACGCAGGATTTGTCTTTTGAATATGCTTGGTTTATTCACACAAACACTCCTTATAATACCATGCTAATATAAAAGGTAAACAGACATCTCACCAAGTGGGGAACAGTTGGTTAGGCAGAAAATGCTGCATTTTCTGGGGGAAACGTCTGGGGAATCTTCTCCAGTGAGGATGCTTCAGAAGCTTGCAGACTGGTGCATGTCTGCTATGAAGCTTTTCAGCTGTGGCAGGTCCAGCGGATGGCACTGATGGAGGTCCAGGAGGTTCTTAAGAGTGTAGGCCAGTGCTCAGGGACAAGCCTGTGTGAGCCCAGCAATGATGCCAGAAGCTCGATGGTCACTGAAATCCGGGCCACACCCAGAGGGCAGTCTTAATGAATATCACACAAAAACCAGAGAAGCCATCTCTCAGGAGCACAGCAGTGTGATCCTAAAGACCATTTCCAAAGTTCCAATGTTTGTATCATTTTATTAGTAGATAGTTTGTGCTATCAGGATTCACAGCTTGGAGTTGGTACAACAGCATATCAATCCCTCCATGGGTTAGTTCATTAGCATTGAATGCCTCAGAGCTGAATCCAGGGCTGGGGCAGAAATTACTCAAAATGTACCTAGGATATTTGTGCCTAAAAGCAAAGTTGTTATCAAAGTCTAGTAGAGTTATGTGAAAGGAATAAATCAGTCAAATTGAAGTGGCCGCCCCAATGGAAAATCAGATAATGATGGCTACCAAATACATTGGAAACTGCATCTTTTACATGGTAAGCTCCAGAAAACTGACTACCTTTAAAAGCTGCTGGGCTAAACCCAGCGTAAGTGTGCCTCTCAACCCTCATTAGAAAAGTTTCTCCTTGCAGTAGATAATAGCACAGAAACTCTCAGGATGCACAGAAAAAGAAACTGTGGTGTGCTGAGCCCTAAGTGGGATAGACACTTCACACCCCTGCCCCCAGGCTCAGAAAACTTCTCAGAAGAGGGAGTGGAAAGACCATCAGAGTCAGATGTGGTGGCTAACTTCAAGGAAACAATATTTTCTGGCCACAGAAGAACAGTTGTACATACTAATTTACAGCGACTTTGACAGCGTGCACAAGATCTGCATAAGCTCAGCCAGACAAAATCCCTGGGTGGAGGGGGAAGGCAGAAAATCCCACCAGTACTGAGGAGCTATTGGTATTTGATGGATGCTGGGAGGAGGAGAGCTGGTTTTCTTTAAGGACGTGACCCCAGTAGGTCAACTGCACTCCAGGGAATAACCTACTTGTAAGAGTAGTTGGCTAACACAAATTGGACTTGATGGGTTTGAGGGGGAAAAAGGATAAAAATCAAAGTTGGGTAGGAAGGGGGATAAGAGTAGAGAGGGTAAATCTGGAAAGAGTTAGGGGATGGAGTGACCAAAATACATTGTATAAAATTTCAAAGAATTAATAAAAACACTATTTTTTTAAATTACTAGGATTTTAACTTTTTAAATTTGTATTATCTGTGTGTATGTATGTGTGTCTGTGTATATGCCCAAGGAGATCAGAGAGATGTTGGCTCCCTGAAGCTGGAGTTCTGGGTAGTTGTGAGCTGCCTAATGTAAGTGCTGGAAATCATCCTTGGGTCCTCTGCAAGAAATGACACTTAACCACAGAGCCATTTCTCCATTCCTAAAAGTTACTAAGATTTTAAATTCTTCCACTGAGGGCCAACAAGATGGTTCAAGTGGATAAAGGTCCTCGATGACAAGCCTGGCAAGATGAGTTCCATTCCTGGATCCCATGGTGTAAAAGGAGAGAACTGACTCCTGGAAATTTCCCTCTGACTTCTGTAAGCCTACTATGGCACGTGCCACTCACACTCCCCACCCCCACCACCCACCACATACATGTGTGTACACACATTCATATACAAGATGAATAAATGTAAAAAATATTCCACTGAGATTACTGGACAATAATCAAATAGATCACTGTGATTTCAGCACAAACCAAATAGAAATCTAACAGTTATGGCTAACTGATGAGTAAGAGTTTTCCAATATAGAAGAAATTTGGCTCAGAAATACACAAGAGATCACCATGTAGCTGTTAAAGGCAGAGAAAGAGAGCAAAGTGGAAGGACAGACAGAAGAGTGGCAAACGCAGACGAGTTGAGACATCTGCAGTGGTGACACGGATGGCAGGGACCCAGGACCACTGTTCACAGTGCCACAAAGGGCAGAGATTTCACTTTTCTCCAATTTTTTAGGCAGAAGTTACTTAGAGTCGGAATTTTGCACACAATGTATGATAGAAGCTTGAGTCTGGTGGAAGATTAAGGATATAATTAATCAAAGTATACAAAAGTAAATTAATGTCCATCTTTGTTTATCTCAATGGTTGTCTTAGAACCATGATATTCAGAGGAGCGAGCAATCCATAAACAGAGACACTTAGAGACAGCCCACACAACTCAAGGCATGCCCATAATTAATGGGTACGCCAGGCTCATCTGTGAACATCAGCAGCACACAGCCCTGTATGGAGGACGGCATGCCGACCTGCACCTGTTCTGGAAGTCGCACCACAGCCTCCAGTGGCTTTCTGTAGTTTTTAAGTTAGGCGGCTTCACAAACTTGCTCTTTTTCATTTATACTCCAGCCCTTATTCCACCACACACATAAAAATGATATGGAAACTCTAAGTTAACTGCATTTGTATTTTTAATGAATTAACTCCCAGTCAAAACTGGAAGTAATAATTCAAGGTATTGTCTAATATGTATTTTTATCATGGATTATTTGTTGATTTCTCATGTGGTTTGCATATACGCTATCTATGTAACAGGAAATACCAATTATCAATATCAAAATCCATTGCTAGCCACATTGAATGGAGATATTGAGGACCCAAAGGCTTCCTGAGCACACAATCAGGAAGCAGTAACTCCTCAGAAGAATAACTAGGAAAAAGAAAATCAGATTAAATAATTAGTGTCAATTAGCTCCAACAAAATCATTCTATAAACAATTGGTCTCCGGTGCCCTGCCTAATTATGTGAGGCTTCTATGAGCCCCACCAAGCCTGCTTTGATTCCTGCTGTCTCTTGAGTTTCCCTGAGGTTTATTAATTATTGCCTTGTACATAAACCCCTGACAATTAATGATAGCAGAAAACAATATAGTACCTTTTTAAAAAGTATTCAAGCAGAAGACCTTGACTGGATGAATGACCTCTGCAGTATTTTTCAGGGGAGACCCACAATATAGTTGGAAAAACCAGCTCGGGGTTGTGACTGAAAACTGACAAGAGAAATACATGCACGCCCTACTTTATACAAAAGAAAACATTGTATGTTGCGTTGCTCTCTAAAATGCTTGGTATTCATTAAACACCATTCTAATTTGTTCTTGGACCTAATTAAAATACATTTTCAAACACCCAATTTAAATAATCAAACAGTTTACTTTGAGAATATTGTAGATAGTTCATCCACAGATTATTAAAAAAAAAGATTGAAATTAAAATAGCATCCAATTATTCAGGTGTTCTTTGAAAGCTAGCACCTGGTCTAACCAGCTCCTAAGTGGCAACTCAATCTTCCCCTGAGAAAGGCAGATGCTCGCAAGGTAATCACCCCTAGCAAACAAAGCTTGATATTTGGTCTATAACTGATGGTAGTTTCCCTCATAGGAATATTTAGATCCTGTAAAATATTTCCCTGGAGCCAGGTGTGATGATTCACATCTGTAATTGTGACACTCAGAAGCTGAGGCAGGAGAACTGCCACCAGTTTGAAGCAAGTCATGGTTATGGTGAGTTCAGACCAGTCTGGGCTGTAGAGTGAGGCCTTGTCTCAAAATAAAACAAAGCAGAATTTCCCTGGCATTGATTTTAGAAGTCCCTGAAAGCATTAGAGTATCATGTAAATACATTTTTATGAATGAACTCTTAGAATTCCCAACTTAATAGGCTATTGTACATACAAAGTCCAAACAATGGACAGTTCAAAATTGTGACCATCATTATACAGTTGTCATACTGGGACATTTTAGGGAATTTTACGATTCAATCCAGATTCCTGATTGACATGTGCACCCACAGAATTCAAAGTGAACCACCATCTTTGGAACAAGCTTGTTGGTTTTTTTTGCAGACAACATTGTCATTTTGAGATCACATGCAACGTGATCTCACACATCTCCCCTGTCATGTCCTCCCTTATAGGAACCACCGAGCTGAGCTCGTGCCTCTCCTTCACTGCTTCCCATAAATCTTCCATGATTGTGAGAGCCTGGTCCTAAGTGAGAGAGACAGAGTATGATGGTATTGAATACCACGTACTAGATAATAAATAAATAAGATGGAAGATAAATCACAGCCCTTTAGTCTTTACTGTGGAAATATTTTATTTCCTTAATAAGTTGCCAAACTCCATTCCATAATAATAATATTAGCAAATCTAATTTTACAAACTTTACAAAATTTCTAATTTTGTAAAGCAAGCTAATGAAAAAACACAAAGTAAAATCAGAAGCTAAATCATGGCTCTTCTAGAAAAAGGCTCGACAGTGTCTAGAAAAATTATGATTGAAAGACTAATCTCTAAAATATATAAATGCAAAGCATTACACCATTATTCATGTCTAGTCTATTTTTCCCAAATAAAATGGAAATGTTTTCAATAAAAATTATTTTAGATAGTGTTCCCATACATAATGAAATTACAAATAATATACCCAAGCCAGGGTTTTGCAGTTAGCATTTCCTCAGATTGGGTCAACTTTAAAAATGGATTCTACACAAGCAGAGAGTAATGAGGAAAATAGCAAAGGAAGATGAAAAATTATTAAAAATGTGTTTTGTGAGAATTCTATTTTAACTATAACACATAAGCTAATAAAAATACTAAAAATTAACAAGGGCTGACTTGAGTTACATTTCAACCCATGTCACATTAGCTTTTAAGACAAATGTGATTATGGAAATTCAACAAAGACACAGTTTCCTAATAAATTTTACCATGTACATTATGGGGAAAGTGTACTGAAAAGTCATGATATGTTTCACCTAAAGTATTGAATAATGTAGATAAAATGCTTAATCTGTCTGAGGGGGAAAACTCACAGAAAATGTCTAACAAAAATAAAAGTGTCTTCTGAACAGAACTCACAGGCACCAGAGATACAACTTCAAAACTCGGGGCTGTGCACATTCACAACAGACAGCAGGCACAATGACATGTTAAATTACCCACATGATGTATAGCTTAATGAACCCCCTTGTGTTGATCACGCTTGGCATTAATCAAGAGCCATGAACAGATTCCCTTATTTTCCCAATGCTGCTCTGATAAACTACAATTTTATTTAACCTTGGACAGCGACGTTAATAGCTTCCATGGGACAACTGTCGATACCTTCCTGGATATACAGTGATTAAACCACAACTCAAGATGCATGTCATGAATTTTCTTCATTTGACATTAGAATTTTTATTCTTAACAACCATTTGCATAAAATATGCTGGAGACACTGAGATGTCTAAAGATTTGCATTTATCTGAAGTCTAAATCTGCCATGCTGTATTGTAAGGCAGTAATTAATATCATATTTGTATTTCTACTTGTGTATTTGTTTTTCCTCTTGTGAATAATATAAATAATCTTTCAGTCTGGAATAAAAACAACAGAAGAAAGACAGTTTACATTGTGGCAGATCAGCTCAGCTGTTTTACTGTGCTCAAGACACACCCTCCAGGTATTTGGAACAGAGGTAGATCTTCCCTCCACATCCATTTGGGAAGTGAGACATGCCTACCATTCATTTTCAAAGCACAGGTAATAATCACAGAAGATTAACAGTAAAGACAGATTACTCAGAAGACAATGCCATCCAGTTTCAATTCCTCTCCTTCATCGCTAATGTACTTATTTGCCAACCTTAACTGGAATGAGGTTAACTTCCTAAATTTTAAAGATAACTGCTAGGTGAAAAATAATGTTGGTTCAGTGTCTATCTGTAGAAGTGGAAGTCCATAAGGTAAAACATTTCCACCTTAACAAATCTCTCTTAAATTAGACAAGGAATTTTCATATATAGGACTTTATTTGGAGAACCAATAACATCTTTTTGACTTCTATTGAAGGGGGAATTTGAGTAATGTCCAGATCTGCTAGAGAATACAATTCTCTCTGAGGGAAAAGAGAAATTAATGTGCCAAAAGGCACGTCACATGAAGAGAATGAAGTTAGCAAATGAGGAGGATGAAAGGTACAGGTCTGATCACAGAACACAGAAAACTCATGACAGCTCCCTTGCAGGACTTGAAATTTGACAGCAGAGTGCCCATAGACTGTGTTTCGGGTATTCACATTGAGAAGGTGCTTTGCTTGGCTTGCTGTGTTTTGTATGTGGTACTGGAGGTTGTACATAGGACCTCATTCATGTAGGAATACACTCCACCTGTGAGCTGTATCCCCAACCCCTAAACTGAGAAATGGTAATAAAGCCCCCCCAGATTAGATTTAATTTTGTAAATGATTTTGTCTGTACTCAGTAACTTTTCCCATTTTCTTTAATGTTGATTTTACAATTTGGCTATTTGGGGTCCCACTCTGAAAAGTAGAAAGGTACATTTGTATTATCCATGACTACCCATGTAACCTTGGGCAAGCTAGTCATCTCCTTCCCAGGATAAGAAGTCATTTAGAAATGGTCAGTGTTCTACTGCTGTGAAGAGACACCATGACCATACACCTCTTATAAACGACAGCATTTAATTGGGGCTTGGGAACAGTTTCAGAGTTTAGTCCATTAATATCATGGTGGGAAGCATGGTGGAACACAGGCAAACACGGTGCTGGAGGAGCTGAAGTTCTATATCTGGACCTGCAGCCAGCAGGAAGAAGAGTTCCTGGGACTGGCTTGGGATTTTGAAACCTCAACACACACACACACACACACACACACACACACACTTCCTCCAACAAGACCACACCTCCTAATCCCTCACATAGTGCCACTTTCTATGAGCTGAGAGGGAAGGGGGCTAGGGGTGGAGGTGGAGGTGTGTGTGTGGGGGGGGTGGATTTTCCTCCATACCACCACAGTAGACGATTCTATTTTGTTGTCTTTGAGCTTTTTCTGGGATTCGTGTTCTAAGAACTATGACAAGCTTCTGTGAGTTCCTTGGATTTGGATTTGGAGTTGCAGTTCTTCACCATAAGGAAGTGCATTTTCCTATTACAGAGTTCCCACTTTGCATTCGTAGTACGTACCCTGCTCAATATTAGAGTCCGTGAGTATGCTCAGATCTAGATCTTTTGAGCCTCTGATCAAGGCTGTAGCTGGCTGCTTGACAATACTTTAGGAAATGGCAAAGAGCTGAATTTAATTATCTACCACGTCGAACACTCAGCTGCTGCCCTGAACAGAGACTATGTTTGCTCTTAGTGGAAAAGGAAGGAAGCCTTAGAGCCAGATTAGTCGCCTTTCTATATAGCACATTCATGCCCTTTCCACTCTGTGCCTAGAGTTCTTGTACTGTTTGGGAGGATATGTAGCTCCGGGAGGAAGAGAAGTTGGGGGGGGGTGTTAATGGGGAGACATGTGGATCATGTGCCGGTGAGAGTCTAATAGGAACTTCCGGAGCCCGGTGATGTTTAAGAGCGCCTGCGCAGACAGGCCGCAGAGGAGTATGTACTTGGAAGTCAATCAAAATGCACGTAAGCCAATTTGTGGCCTTTCAGGGCACAGGCCAATCATCTATCACAAGCCAGCCAGGTTCATGAGTCAGCTTGGTCAGGCATTCCTGGACTTCCTTCACATCGGTTATTGCCCACCTATCCCTTCTGTCAAAACTGTTCTTTTCTTCTTTCTTGGCTAATTAAATCCTTCTCAGTTTTCAGATCTCCGAGTTAAGGTCAAGTCTCCAAAGAGAACACGTGTGCTGAAAATCATTACTACCCTCCCACCCCCCAGAACCACCAATCACATGTCAATTACCTTACAAAACAAATAATTTGTATTTTAAAGTTGCAAACTGGTGAAGTGTCTTTCTTGAGAACAAATAATGATTTGAATAGGGATCTAAAGTCCAGTATCTCCAAGCAGACCTGTAAGACCAGCAATTGAGAGATTAGGTCAGGGAGTAACAAATTCAAGGCCTGTCTGGGCAACTTGGTGAGTCTTTAGCTCAAAATTTAAAAGTAACAAGGAAGCTTGGGGTATAGGGACTGGTGGAGTTCTGACTTATCTAGCACCTACAGGCTCCAGGTCAAATCTCCATTGCTGGGGAAAAGTATCCATAAAATAAAAACAGTTGTTTACAGAGGTATTTTAAACCAGTCCAACAATCTATATGGAGTTTGTAGTCAATGGTAGTCAGTGAAATGTGTGACTGCATTTTGTTGAATTGTTATAATTAAAACTATTATATTTTTGAAGTACAAAGTTATATATTTTGTTCTTTTTTATTTTGTATGTATGGTATTTGTAAATGTATGTTTGCGTGTGTGCATGCATGTGAAGGCCAGAGTTTAACAGTGAGTGTCTTCCACTGTCACTCTCCACCTTATTTAGAGAGTCTCTAGTTAGCACAGTATTCACTGATGAGCTGGACTAACTGACCAGGTAGCTTCAAGTATCCTGTCTCTGCACCGCCAATCCCACTGTCAGCTTTAGGGTATAAACATGTAATCCATGTAATCATGCCTGCATTTTACATGGGTTCTGGGGATCCAAATGCAGATCTCCATGCTTGCACGTCAGACATTTTACCAACTGAGTTATCTCCCCAGCCCTGACATTCTTCATTCTAAACATTAAAATCTAATAACCCCCCTACCCTTAACGGTAGGTCAGTTTTAGTCATTTAGATTAGGGCTTTCTGTTTGGTTTCAATATTCAAAATATATTTAATGAAAATTGTAGGCCATTTTATTTTGAGTCATTATTTTGCTTCATAGCTGTATGACCTTGTAGCATGTTGTATATATAAGGTTCTGAAGCCTGGATGCTTTCCTGGAGGCTGAATAGTCAAATATTAATTGTGCTAGTTTAGATTCCTTGAACATAACAAGAGGAGCATAAAGCACAAAGAGCTCCCCTCCCCCCCAAAAACTGAAAACCTAGGAATCGGAAGTAATCACAATTAGAGAGATTGGGAGAAGGACGGCTTAATAAAGTCCAAAGACAGCAAGAAGACAGATGTTTAAACATTTTAGACCAAATGTTCCATCTTAATGGCAGAGGAGCTCATGCTCTGTAAAAGAGCAGACAAGTGTGCGTACTTGCTCCAGCTGTGCCTTCACTGGACCTTCCCAGAGTCTTACGCTCTGGACTATGGACATATTGTAGTAAATATTTAGTTTCATCTCTGTGATATGCGTGTTCTATGATGCAGACGTATATCCCTTTTCTTACAGATTAGACAGTAAGAACCTTAATATTTCTCCTTTAGTAAGTTTTAGGGCTATGACCTCTGTGTTTCCAGTACAGGGCTCCATCATTATCAGCATCGCCTGCCACCTTCGATGTTGGGAGGAGTGAAAAAGGAAGAAAATGAAAGAAAACCTGGAAGGCTACTTAGTTAATTAGGGTCAAAGGCAATCCATTGCCGCACTAATTAAGATCCAGGAGGTAAAGGTCAGAGAAAACAGCAACTCTCAGGAGCCCAGGCAGACTCTGTTTTAGTGTATCCCTGTTACTTCTCCATACTTCTCCTGGCAGTGACTTGGAAGGAAAAGTGATAAATATATTTCCTGCCCTCAGGAGAAGGTCTGGAAAACCTTTCATTTTTCCTAAGAAAGAGGGTATAATTGATACACATTTTTATACTAAGCAACTACAGTGATTAGCAAGAAAAATTCATTTTAAAAGATTAGAATTATCACTGTTTTACAGCATGATAAAATAAGAACTGAAATTGCAGGATAAAATTCGTAATCCAGAAGCCCGGCGTGGCGGTGAATGCCTTTCACCCAAGCACTTGAAAGACAGGAGAAAGCAGATCTCTGTAAATTCAAGGTCAGCCTGGTCTACATAGTAAGTACCAATTACTTAGGGAGACCATGTCTCAAAAGATAAGAAAATTGTAATTCATCAGTGAGAATGTTTTAGCTAGTAAAGCTTAAATATCAACCACACTTATGAAATCTAAAAGAAAATATACTCCATAGGCCATTTGCTGATACAAGTATATCTGGAAGACACAGATTTTTCTTGCTTTGATAGTTACACAATCTATATTTGCATCTTTAGAACTCTTTAACATTGGACTATTATGTTGAGGTTTTAGTGTTATCATCTTTATTAGCATAAAAAATTTACAAAATAATGCTTATATTTTTACTCACATGTTTAAGTGTCACTTCACTTTTTTCTCCTTTTATTGAAAATAGATTTTTTTTCCTCACATAAATATCCTGATTATGGTTTCTCCTCCCTCTACTCCTCCCAGTTCCTTCCAACCTCCCCTCCCATCCAGATCCACCATCCCCCTTCTGTCTCTCCTTAAAAAATGAACAGGTATCCAAGGGATAATAATAAAACAAAATAAAACATAACGAGGTAAATCAAAAACTAACACATCGTGATCAGTCAAAATAAACACAAGGAAAAGATCCCCAAAGAAGTCCCAAGAAACAGAACTGCTCATTTCACAAATCCCATAAAAACACTAAGCTATAAGACATAATATCTATGCAAAGAACCCATAGGATATGAAGGAAAAAGAAAAATATAAATTAAAAAAATAGTAAGATAAAATTTAGGAAAAAAAAAAGAAAAAAAGAAAGCAAAAACCATGACATGACATTTTGAGACAAGGAACCTCCAAACATGAACTTAAGTTTGTTTTCTGCTGGCATCTACTGCTGGGCATGCAGCCTACCCCTTAGGAGTAAATTGTTTCCTGGGTGAGACTCCGTTTATTTATTTATTTATTTATTTATTTATTTATTTATTTATTTATTTATTTATTTATTTATTCATTTTTATTTCATGTGCATTAGTGTTTTGCCTGCATGTATATCTATGTGAGAATGTCAGATCCTCTGGAACTGGAGCCACAGATAGCTATAAGCTGCCCTGTGGGTGCTGGAAATGGAACCTGGATTCTCTGGAAGAGCAGCCACTGCTCCTAACCTCTGGGCCATCTCCCCAACCCTCAAGGAAACTAAATTTTCATTTGCAAGTGTTAGCAATTTGAGATTGCTTCTAGGTTAGGGCATATATCTACTTCTCCTTTCAACTCAAAGATCCCACTTGTGCAGAGCTATGTAGACCCTGTACAAGCTGTCTCAGTCTCTCTCTCTGTGTTAATAACGCGCATTGATCATGCTGATTTTAGAAAGACTTGTTTCTGTGGTGTCCTCCATCTCCTCTGGCTCCTACACTTTTTCTTCCTTTTTTTCCATTGGATTCTCTGAGCCCTTAGGGGAGGAATTTGATGTAAGATCCCATTTGGGGCTGAGTGTTCCAAGGTTTCTCACTCTCTGGCTGTGGGCCTCTGTGTTTGTTCCCATTTGCTGGTGGAGGAAGCTTCTCTGATGATATCTCAGCAAGGCGCTGATCTACAAGCATAGCAGAATGTCATTAGGAGTCATTTCATTGCTACTTTTGTTTGTTTACTTGTTTGTTTGTTTGTTTTTAGAATGGTTGTATTTGGTTTTACCCTAGGTTCCTAGGCTATCTTGTCTCAGGTTCTTGGTCACCCTAGCAGTGTTTGGTTTGGGATCCATCTTGTGAAGTGGACCTTAAGTCAAATCAAATATTGGTTGTTTACTCCCACAAACTTTGTGTCACAATTGCACTGGCATATCTTGCAGACAGGGCATAATCATGAGTCAAAGAGTTTGTGGTTTTGTTAGTGGTTATATTTCTCCTTTGGTAACATGCAAAGTACCTTCCTGTACCAAAGACATTAGGACTTAGGGGTGAAGGCACCAGCTCAACTTTGCCATGGTCAATAAGTTGTATAGGTGCTTCTTCAGTAATGGGGCTTTGCTGTGAGTTTTTGGAGAACAAGCTATAGTCAACAACAGCCTTTGTTGCTTGGGGACTTCCACAGGGCCCCTTTGGCCAACAACTCAATTATATGTTACCCATTCACTGTCCTGGAAGCTTCAGTTGATGACAAGAAATGTCCAGTTGCAGCTGTGCCCCCCCCCTTATTTGGTCATTTCATTTAGATCACTTTCATATATGTATATATTTTAGAAAGCTTCTACTGTGTTAGATTTCCATATTAAGCCTCAAATAGCCCTTAATTTTAACTATCTCTCCCCATATTCCCTTCATTGTCCCTCTCTTCTCTTGTCTGTCCACTTGATCCTCCTGTTCCAGTCTCCTTACCCCCACCCATCCATAACTATCTGTTCTGTTTCCCTTTCCAAGGGAAGTCTATCTGTTCCCTTAGTCACTTACTCTATAATCTCTGTGGTTCTATAGGCTGTAGCTTGGTTATCATTGATTTTAACAGCTAATATCCACATGTGAGTACATACCATATTTGTCTTTCTGGATCCATGATACCTCATTGAGGATGATTGCTTTTCCTAGTTCCATCTATTTACCTGTGGATTTCATGATTTCATTTTCTTTTAATGGCTGAGTAATAACTTCAGTGTAAATGTACCACATTTTATTTATTTGTTCTTCTGTTGAGGGACACCTAAGTTGTTTCCAATTTTTGCCTATGATCAATAAGTAGCAATGAACATGGTTGAGCAAGTGTCTCTGTAGTAGGATGAAGCATCCTTTGGGTATATAACCAAAAATTGTATAGCTGGATTTTAAAGTAGATTGATTCCCATTTTCCTAAAGAATTGCTACAGTAATTTCCATACTGGCTGCACAAGTTTGCACTTGCACCAGCAACAGGTGAGTGTTCCCCTTGTTCCACATCCTTTCTAGCATGAGCTGTCACTTGTTTTATTAATATTAGCCATAAGTGTGTTTCCTCTCTTTTGATTTGCTGGCCTGGGATTATTTATTACTTATGTTTATTTGGGTGTGATTAAACTCTTTAGGTCAGAGATTACCTTTTAGTGCCTCTGTAGGGCTGGATTTGTAAACAGATATTGCTTGAATTTGCTTTTGTTAAGGAGTGTCTTATTTCCTCCTTCTTTGTGATTGAAAGCTCTGCTGGGTATCGTAGTCTGAGTTGGTATCTGTGGTCTCTTAGAGTCTGTAGAACTTTTGTCCAGCCCTTCTGGCTTTTAGAGTCTCCATTGAGAAGTCAGGTGTTATTCTAATAAGTCTGTCCTTATATGTTACTTGGTCTTGTTCCTTTGCAGGTTTTAATATCTTTTTCTTTGTTCTGTATGTTTAGTGTTTTGATTATTATGTGCTGAAGGGGGATTACTTTTCTGGTCCAGTCTATTTGGTGTTCTGTATGCTTATTGTTTTTGTATCTTTATAGGTACTCCCTTCTTTAAGTTGGGAAAATTTTCTTCTATGATTTTGTTAAAAACATTTTCTGTGCCTTTGACCTGGGTTTTGTCTCCTTCCTCTATTTCTATTATTCTTAGATTTGCTCCTTTCATAGTGCCCAAGATTTCCTGAATGTTTTGTGCCTAGAATTTTTTAGATTTAACATTTTCTTTGACCAAGGTTTTCATTTTTTTCTATTGTGTCTTCAGTGCCTGAGATTCTCTCTTACATCTCTTGTATTTTACTGGTCAGGCTTGCCTCTGAGGCTCCTGATCAAGTTGCTGAATTTTTCATTTCCATATTTCCCTCAGTTTTGGTTTTCTTTACTGATTCTATTTCCATTTTGTGGTCTTGAACCTTTTTTATTTCTTTCCTTCTACTGTTTGTGCTTTCATCCATTTCTTCAAGGGATTTCTTCATTTCATTTTTAAGGCTCTCTATCGTATCCATAAAGGCTGTTTTAAGGTGTTTGTCTTGTGTTTTAGCCCTGTTAGAATGCTTGGGCCTGCTGTGGTAGGGTTGCTAGGCTCTAGTGAATGTATATTGTCCTGGGTATTGTTGACTGCTTTTACTCTGGTGTCTAGGCATCTGGGTTTGAGAAGATTGTAATTCCAGGTGCTGATATCTGGTATTGTGGTTGTTGGGTGGATGTTTTGTTCCTTGATTTCTGTTACCCTCTCTATTACTTAGGAGAATGTGGTGACTATGAATTGATTGCTTGATAGGAAATTCTTCTGGGATTCTAATAGGTATGGCCACTAGAGTTTCCAGGTAAAATGTGTTTCTAGGTGTTGGGAGTTGATGTTAAGAAATGGGGATGGACTAGAAGGGGTGGTGTTGAGGGGCTCCACGGGAGGGCAGAAGCAGGGTGTTCACCAGGATCTGATTAGTCCTCTGGGAATGGGGGTAGAGAATAAGAAGAGCTCACAACAGATGGTCTGCTATAGGGCTAGGGTATGACTGGGAGGCTGGATTTGGAGGAGATGAGGGAGAAGTGAAGATATGCATTTAGCCTACCTGCTTCCCTGGCCAGAGTGGCCTGTGGGTGCCTAGGAAATGCCTGCTAGAGTTGGGGACTGAGATAAAGTGATCTGTTGGTGGAGGAAAGTTTGGATCTGTGTGATCCACTGGAGATGGGGGAAGTAGGTAAAGAGGCTGCAGCAGGTTGTCTGCTATAGAGCTGGGGATAAGTCTTGGGGTGAGATTTGGAGGAGGGAAGGAGAAGTGGAAATCTGCAGTTAGCTTACATACTTCCCTGGATTGAGCTTACTTCGTTTTTTAAATAATAAAATTGATTATTTTTGTTTATTCCTAACTTTCTGGTTTTTAATCTTATCATTTAATACGTCTATGAAGGAGAGGGGTATCACTCACTGGTAGACTACTTGTCTAGCATGTATGAAGCTCTAGGTTCAGCCCTCAGCAAACACATATACACACACACACACACACATGCAAACATGCACATACAGAGATGCACACACATAGTTACCCATACAGGTACATATATATGCATACACACACGCACATATCTTTTAAGTTTTGAGTTTCAAACAGTTTTTAGGTTCTTTGTCTAGAAGATAATAAGCTTTCTCTGTTATTTTATCTAAAGTCAATTATGAATGCTCCAAACCTAAACCACTTTCAGCAGATGTGAAAAGAGACTGGATTTCCTTAATTCTTTCTACGATACCTGTAGTTTACAATTACTACAGAAAATCTGCTGTGCGTTGAATTGCACAAAGCACCCACCTTCGAAGGTGCAATGATTTGGCCTGGTCACTGGGGATCCACTTAGCATCTTGGAAGAAGTAATTAAATAAATGGGCCCTTGGGGCCCAAAGTAGCTAATA
The DNA here is from genome assembly GCA_026225945.1 of Cricetomys ansorgei. Taxonomy (NCBI): domain Eukaryota; kingdom Metazoa; phylum Chordata; class Mammalia; order Rodentia; family Nesomyidae; genus Cricetomys; species Cricetomys ansorgei. The sequence continues at coordinate 1,718,858 of JAMJFZ010000020.1, forward strand.
GAGCTTCCTCTTCAATAATAAAACATGCCATTTTCTTCTGACAAGATAGCAGCTAATTTCTAATCTGAAAAGTAGCATTGGCTGTGTTGTTCCTTTCAAATATGCTGCTGATGAGTCAGAATTACAGTTTTTTAGCCAACTTACCTATATTCAGGTTTTTAGCCAACTTACCTAAACTCTTCACTGAGTTTAGATGGAATGAAAAATGTGAAGGTCCAGAGTGCTTTGCTATGCCTCCAATTCCTGTCCCTTAATGTGTTGAACTCTGCTTGTTTTAAAGTGATTTTATTTTAAAGAGTAGCAGCCATTCCTGCTTCTGGTCTTGTCTACTGCCAAGAATATCACCAACTAATGTAAGCTTTGGAGTCTCTGGGAGAACTAAATACATTATTTGATTTATTTCAAAACTAAAATTAGGGTCATGTCTCTAGTCCTAGCACTCTGGAGGCAGAGGCAGACAGATCTCTATGAGTGTCAGCCTGGTCTACGTAACAAGTTCTAGCCTAGCCAAGGCTAAACTGGAAATAAATAAATTAATTAGTTAATTAAATGAAAAAGACTAAAATTTTCATATGAATTACATTAAATCTGATTATTATTCTGGAACAACATTGCATGCCTCTTCACACAATTGCTTTCTTTTCATTCCTCATATCTGTATTAAGTTCTTAAGTCCATGACATCATATATCCAACATCATCCCTCTCTCTCATCCACAGACACAGATCACAGATACCTGGGCAAACACCCCCCCCACACACACATATACATTGAGTAGAGGTGGACAATAACTCTGGGCACTTTACTTTGTAATACTAATCAAAATATATATTCATCTGCTTACCTGTCTTATCGCTCTTATTAAAAAAAATCTAAGTTCCACAAAGGGTAATAATCCTCCTATCTTATTTAGCAACATATTCCTGGAGCTTACATAGTATGAGGATCACAGAAGGCTCTCAAGTATTTATTGAGAGGATAAAACAAACTTGAAAATAAACTTCATACATTATAAACTGAACAGTTTAAATCATGCAGTCTATGAGGAGCCCATTCAGCATTCCTATATAGATATGTATGTGTGACTATGAAATTGAATGAGCATTTATTGAAGATTTTTCTGTGTATCAGAGACTCAATAAATGTTATGAAAAAGTGAATCAATCAATCAATCAATCAATCAATCAATCCTGGAATTCCAGTGTACCTCCATGATCAGAGGGATCCAGCAGAATTTTGAAGGTTAAGCTGCAATTAAGTAATGTTGCCTTAATTTAGGCTTAAAGTTACTTAAAATGACATCATTTTATGATGTCTTTATTTCTTTTCATTTACATTATGGTTTAAATATGATCAGAAGTTTATAAGATATATGATTGTGCTGAAATGTGCAAATGGGCTATTGTCATTCACTATGCATTTTTAATGTTAAAAAATAACATTTTAAATTCTTTTTTAATTAAAAAATTTACATTTCTCTGTGTGTGTGCATGTGTGTATATGTGTATGTGTGAGGATGTGTGTGCACCTGTGTGTATGTGTACACCTGTGTGTACATGTGTGTGTGTGTGTGTGTGTGTGCACCTGTGTGTATGTGTACACCTGTGTGTACGTGTGTGTGTGCACCTGTGTGTATGTGTGCACCTGTGTGTACATGTGTGTGTGTGTGCACCTGTGTGTATGTGTACACCTGTGTGTACGTGTGTGTGTGCACCTGTGTGTATGTGTGCACCTGTGTGCACCTGTGTGTGTGTATGTGTACACCTGTGTGTACGTATGTGTGTGCACCTGTGTGTACATGTGTGTACGTGTGTGTGTGTGTGTAGGTCATAGAACACCTTGTAGGAGTCTGTTGTTCTGTCCTCCCACCATATAGTTTCTGGGGCTCAAACTCAGGTGGCAAGAGCTGTTGCCAGCTGAACTAATGCCTGTTTACATCTTCAAATTTTCAACAAAATTTAATTTCCTTGCAGAGAAAAAGTCAAAACTGCCAGGATGCTATGAAACAGCTTAAGAATGTATACACACGTTTACTGTAGAAGGCATCGATGTCACATCACTTCCGCTCTTAAGATGCCCTCGAGCAGGAAAGTTGTAACTTTATAGAATGACGCACAAAGCAGAGGGTGCTCGTTAATTTACTGACGCTCCAACTCACGGCTAAACTGATCAACAGTAGAACACACAAGTCCTCTGCTTACTTTATGTGTTCTTTATGAAAAAAAAAAATGAGAATGTTTTCATTGCCTCCCATATCCGCATCATTCTTTAACGAGCAAGCACTCCTTTCTCACACTTTCCACATAATTCTTCACAGAAGTGCTTCTCTTCCAACCTATTTTTGTTTCCAATGAGAGCACAGCTGTTTTTCATTAGATATGTTTAACTTGCCAGCTCTATATATGCAGAATTTTACATGCTTAACAGAAGATTTTAATACAGTTTTAGCTTCTGCTTGAGATAAATCAAACTCAAAGTGACAAATAAGCAAGTGTCTGCAGGAAGTGGGGGTTGTCTGATTTAAAACTCTGAGAGGCTTAGAGAGCCTTCAATCTCAGATTGCACAAATACACATTTTATTCGGCAAGACATGATAGATACTTTATTGCAGGGCTGTTCTTTTTTAAATTCACTGGATGCAACTGTTAACAATCTAAAGCTATAATATATTAATAAGATTAGCCAGGAATAGAAAAAGAAAAACTGGTAATCTAAGTAGTATAATTTATCAAATGCTTTAGAGATGTTACATAAACATTTTCTAATCTTAAATGCCTTTTCTGGTTCCCTTGTTTTCATTTTTTCTCTTCTGTTATACTCACTACCAGCTCTTTTTGTGTGTGCACGTGCAGTCCAAACACTTACCTGATTATTAGAAAGCATGCTCGTGTATACATGCAAAGCAGTTTAACATTATTCAGGGGAAATGGCTGCCATGCACGGTTTACTACATGGACCTAACTTATGACCTTCTGTTACTTGATGAAAATTAAGACATTTATCGAAACATCGTGGTTGTCCAAAGAATATAGGCTTTTTTGCCTCTCCAAATTAATTTCCTATGATAACATTTTCCTTTTTAATTGTCCAAAGATGGATTAATTCCTCATAGTAGCCTGTTTCATACTTTAAAAAACAATCCCTAATAATAATTTAAGCTTGATCCAAATTTTGGAAATTTAACATTTGACAGCTGTGCTGGCCAGCCTGACAAAAATACATGGGAGAAATAATGTCATTTATTTTGTCGCAAGTAAATTACTGAAGAGAATGATATTTCTAGAGACAATAGCAGGCACCTCCTTGAGAGTGGTCCGGTTAGTTTCACCAAGAGCAGGCTAACTCAAATGACGTGTCAGGTGGTGTGACACACCTTCATAAAGATAATACTGCCACAAGAAATGTGACCATTCGCTCACCATGAGGAGTAACCATAGACTGAGAGGTGTTATATGGAAGAATTTGCCTGTCCTCCATGATATTGTGAGAGATCGGCTAACTGGTACAATTAAGATGGATCAAAGAGGGGTTAGGGAGCGTGGGTAAAATACTAATGGTAAAAGTGTGAGGACCTGCGTTCATGGCTACAACGCCCACACAAATGTTGAGCCTGACGGCACGTGTGTGTGACTGTAGTACTGGGGAGGGTGAGGCCCTTAGAGACAGCCAGATTCCAGGGACTTACTGAACCATCCTCACCTCTCCAATTGCTGAGCTCCAGGTTCATGGAGAGCTCTTGTCTCTGAAAGATCCTCAGTGTTGACCTCTGACCTCCACACTTGCTCAAGAACATTCTCTCACACATACGGAGAAGATACTAAAGAGATAACAGCAAAGCACAAGATGCAATTCAGATTAATGCTGGAAAGGGAGAAAAGGAGCTTTGGTTTTACTTGTTTGTGTTTATTTATCTCTAAAGAACATTTATTGGGATAAATAGTAAAATTGAATATAAACTTATTTTAGGTGGTTAGTGCTGCATTGAACTTAAGTTTCTGAATCTGAGATCTCAGGTTTTCTTAATCTGTTGGTACACAGGGAAGTGTAAGGACATGCACTAAGTATTTATAGATGAACATTCAGGGTGCTAGAGACAGGTTGAACATAGCTAGACAGAGGGATAACAGAAAGGTGGATGAATAGATTGCTAGATGATCATAGGAACAGAAAGATGAAGCAAACACAATAAAATATCCTCACATTTGGAGACCCTCAGTGTATACAGGTATTCATTTTTCTATATAGTTCTTAGTTTCATGTTGGGCATGTCCAAAGCAAAAAGTAAAAATAGAGACTATCACCAAACCATGTCAAGAAGGAAAGAACAACATTCTGAATGAGGTAGTTTTGGGATAATTTAGGAAAACATCATTGATAGTAACTAATAAACTTCTGGACTGGGTGAATGTGTCGGACATATTAATTAGCTTCTTTAAGCCACCTATCATGATGAAATAGTAAGGACAGATACATTTAGTACTTAGTAGTAGTGAGGGACCAGACGGGCTAGAAAGAAATTACATTGTCTCTTGTTGTCTATCTCCCCAGTCAGTAAAAGACTGTCAACATAAGAAATGGCTTCAAGGTAAAGACCAAATAAAAGTAAGTTCTTTTGTTAAGAACTCTGAAATTTCTAAGGTTGTGCTTAATGCTTTCAGACAAAAGTGGCTTTTAAGGCTTGGAAGGTTGTATTCACCAGCAAGCTGACACACCAGGGCAAAAAGGAGCCTGTCTCAATAAGAATTGTGGATGCGGCTTCTGCGGCACCAGATGAACCTGCTTTATCTGAGGCTCTTGAAAGGCTGAAGTCACTCATACAAACAGACAAAATAAGAGGCACCTGCGATCCAAAGCTCTATAGGAATGGAGGGTGGTGCTAGGGAAGATACTGAGCTGAATGCAGAGGACACATCAATTTCTTTTCTTTTCCTTTCCTTTCCTTTCTTTTTCTTTTCCGAGATAGGCCTTCTCTGTTGTAACTCTGACTGTTTTAGAACTCACTCTGTAGAGTAGACTGGCCTCGAACTCACAGAAATCCACCTACTTCTCCCTCGCTTAATACCTCTGGGTATTAAAGTTGTGCACCACCACTGCCCATCTCAATTTTCTTAAATGGAAATGCCATTCACAAAGTCAAATTAAGGGCTGTAAAAATAGCAAGCTAGGGAACCAAGCCCACAGACCTATATAAAAGAGCCAGTAGGAAAGTCTCTCAGGAAGCAGTCTCAGCCCTCTCAAAGGGACTTCCCTCATCTTTGTGTGTAAGTATTTAAATGTAGGCTGGGATGGATTTTAGAATTTCTATGAGTGGGTGTGGATGCACATGGGCCATGGTGCACATGTGGCAATCAAAGGAAAACTTGCAGGATTCTCTCCTTCCACTAAGTGGGTCCCAGGAATTGAATTCAGATCATTAGATTTGGCAGCAAGCACCTTTACCACTGAGCAATCTTGCTAGCTTTAAATGGAGTTTTAAATTGCTAAATTTTAGGTGCACAGAATTAACATCAAAGAACATTCTAGGTCATGACCAACAAGCCAGAGCCCAAAGATCAAATCTACTCTATTGTGTTATTTTTTTTTTTTTATAACCTCAAATCTTACTAAGATCTGAAGGTGACTGGGGAAGCTGGGTGCAGTCTTGTATACCTGTAATTCTAGCTCTTGAGGGACCGGAGTGGGCAAGAAGATTTCAAGTTTGAGGCCAACCTGGGCTACCGTAATAAGTTTCAGACTACCTTGGGCTATATAGCAAGCCCTTATCACTGAAGAAGAAAAAAAAAAAAGAAAAAGAGAACAATAGAAAAGAAGAAAGAGGATAGAGGGAAAATTAAAAGATGAAAATATTTTGTGACTGTAAAACAATATGAAATTCAAATTTCAGTGTCCAAATAAATAGACTTTACTTGAATGGGATAGTTTCACCTTTTATTGACAAAGTTGAATACTCGTGGCAGAGTCTACATTGTTTGTAGAACCGGAAGTATCTGCTTGCTGTCTGGCTCTTAATAGAGTCTGAGAGCTCATGATTGTTTACATGTGATCACAGAGAGCCCAGCTTAAGTCTGGCATGAAAAACAAAAATAGGTGTGACCTGTCTTGGCACCCACTTGTGAGCTTCAGGCCATCAACTTCATCCAGCTGAGATAACGCAGACTAGAGCTTAGGGAAATTCATTAGAAGGTGAGAGTGCACCACCTGTGACCAAGGACTTCCCAAGAGTGAGCAAAGTGTGGATACAGCAGGGCATTGGCTACTTAATAGTCTGAGGAAGGAATCTGTGTTGTCAGTAGCTCTCCCGCCTCCCTTCTGCATGTCAAAGCTGTAACAACACAGGAATCAACAGAACTATGGTTTCAGTAATCCAACAGTTACCTCCTGCCTTAAGGAAATCTAAGTCTTCATTAAAGCAAGCAAGCTACTAATCTTGCCTGGAATTCTCCCCAACTTCAGACACAGTGGAAGAGAGGTGACAAAGCCCTGGGAACAAGTGACTAATGGAACTTTTATGGGCTTACTTTCATTCTTCCCTTATTTCTTTTCTAGTGTCCATTTTCCTGACTCTTGAACACAAAACTGTTGATCAAAACTCACTAAACTTGAGTCTGACTGGCAGTGGAGCAAGAGCCAGGTGCTACCATCAGAGGGCGAGGCCCATGATACCAAACCCAGACTCCTCACTCACTGACCATTCTCGGTGTGGAGAAAAAAGCCAGTAAGACAGGATGGGCAGCCACGACATGAGGCAAAGAGAAAGAAGAGAAGGAAAGACAAGAACCAGAATCCCAGATCCCATTACTCTACCTCTTTACACGTAATCAGATGTAATAAATTCTCACTGGGCATGTAGTCCCAGCTATTCAAGTGGCTGAGGCAGGAGGATGACAAGGCCTCCCTCAGCAACTTGACCTATCAAAAGTGCAAAGTATAAAGAAGCCTGAGGAGGTGACTCAGCAGCGGGTACCTGCTTGGTACTCATGAGGTCTGAAGTTCAAATCTGTGGATACTAACGAGCAGCTGAACAGCTGCAGCTGGAGCCTGTAGTCACAGGAGATTTGGAAGTACTTCACCTATTTATGTGCCTGATCTGTCTTCTAATCTGAGGAAATGAACAAGCCCCTGACTTAAGTTGCTACCACAATGTGTGTGTGTGTGTGTGTGTGTGTAATGCTATCTAAACATTTTGCTGCTTAACTATTACCAAGCTCAATGTATTTTAAACTAAAGCTCTTTGATAATTTTTAATGGCAGATCAAAGCAGGGGAGCTCCAGAGACAGTTCCCTTGCAATCATGGGGCACATAAAGAACAAATTTATTAATATAATAAAAATAAATAGGACAATAAAAAATGAAAAAAAAAGAATCTCCACAGAAATTTTCAATAATACAACAAATTTTTATTAACTAGAAAAATAAATAAATACATAAATAGGATAGCGAGATAGCTCAGCAGGTAAGAAACGTTTGCGACCCAAGCCTGACAACTTGAGGCTGATCCCTGGAACCCATACAAAGGTGGAAGGGGAGAAGTGATTCCACAAAGTTGTTCTCTGACTTCCACATGCAGGTCACAGCACACACACATATACTTTACCCACACACAATAATCATAAGTTAAGCTTAAAATTTAAAAATAAGTAAGAATGAATATGCTGCATTGAGGATGCCTAACACAGATGAGGGTCTAGGTTTGATCCTTAACATTGAGATGGAGAAAAAAAAATCAGTCCATTTTAGGGGCTGGGGAGATGGCTCAGTGAGTAAGAGTGCTTTCTGTGCAAGCATGAAGACTTGAGGACCCCCAGCACCCATGTAAAAGCAAGGCATGGCCCTGTGCACCTATAACCCCAACACTGAGGAGTGCAGATTCCAGTGGATCCCTGGAACTCCCTAGCTAGCCAGCTTAGCCACAGAGCAGGAGTTCCGGTTCTCCGAGAGATTTTGTGTCAATAGGATAAAGCAAAGAGGCAGAGAGTGCTAGAGCAGGATTCTTGCTGTTCCCTTCTGGCTTCTGCTCATGAGTACCCATATGTTCATCTCACACACACACACACACACACACACACATACACATACACATACACACACATACACACACACACACACACATACACATACACACACATACACACACACACATACACACACACACATACATACACACACACATACACACACACACATACATACACACACACATACACACACACACATACACACACATACACACACACACATACACATACACACACACACACATACACACATACACATACACACACATACACACACACATACACATACACACATACACACACACACATACACACACATACACACACACACACATACACACACACATACACACACACACATGCACATACACACACACATACACACATGCACATACACACACATGCACATACACACACATGCACATACACACACACACACATACACACACACATACACACACATACACACACGCACATACACACACGCACATACACACACATGCACATACACACACATGCACATACACACACACATACACACACACACATCCATCCATTTTTCATTATCACCATACACAGAAGATTCTAAATTACAGTCATGATCAAAATATTCTTTCCCTCTTCAGCAAACCAACCAGCTAACTTCATTCCCAGACTCCCAGACTGTCCTTTCTATTCCCAGTGAGGCTTTGAAGCCACCCTCACGAAGACACATGGAACAAAAAGAAAGTAAAATACTAAGGCAGCGCTGACTATCAACTGGTTTTATTGGAGGCTGTGAGGGGAAAGCCCTCAAATCTTTCTAATCATTTCCCCTAGCCTAGCCTTCTCCTCTCTTGCTCTGAAACTCTTGTGTTCTTTCCTCACTTTCCTTTACTGAACCTTTGTTTTTTTTGTCTCAGACTCTGATCCCACCATCTCTGTCCCTTTCTTTGAAGAAACTTCTCCAGTTTGTAGTTTTACCCGTCACCTTCTCTATAAACCAAAGTAATAAAAATTTTCCTGGGACTATCTAGCCCCTTTCAAGAATCTAAAAGGCCAGAGAGGGAGAAACATGTAAATAACAATGAATTAACCTATTCTGTCACCTCAAGATTGATGAGGTGAGTACCACATCATAAACTATGCATAAGGGGAGCTACAGCACCCACTTAACATACATTATAGAAAAACCACAAAAGCATTAAAGCCTAACAAGCCAGCATTTTTCAGGGGCTTTCTTTTTATTTACATCATACCTCCAACAAGAAAGACAGCATATTTCACCTATTAGTTTAGCATTTCTTATTTCTGATCTTAGACTTTAACACCAATGGGGAACTCCTGACAAATTAAAAGAAAGAAAGGTTAGTGTTTTAAGAGTCCAGAGCCACCTCAAGTGCTTCCCACAGAGTATGTTTCACTGCCGGATCTCTCTTTAGAGAAGTTTGCTTATAGTGAAATTCTCCAATAGTGAAGTATAAAGGTATATATAAAAGTATAAAGGAATAAAAGGTCTAAATTGCTTCGGCACAATTCAGCAAGATTTCACTGCACTTACTGAAGTATGCCTTTCTCCACTAAGTGCGGCTCTAATGATGCACTTAGTACTCTGCTGGGGCAAAGTGCCTACAGCCAACCCTACTGGCCCAAAGCTCAGGAATGAGGAAGCCAAATGGAGTCCCCTCTTGCAGGCTGAAGTGACAGGACACTGATGCATGAGGGTTAGCTCCTCCTGATAATGATTCCCACATATTAACGATGAAAACATTCAATTTGTCTGGTTTTCCGTAGTCCATGTCTGGCTTCAAGAAAGAATTCTAAGGAGGCATGATGGGGTATGCCTGTGACCTCAGTTCTTCAAAGTGGAGGCAGAATACTCAGAACTGAAGGTTATCTTCAACTGTATAGTAAATTCAATGCCAACCTGGGCTACATCTCAAAACAAGTATGCATGCACTTGTGTGTGTGTGCGTGCGTGCATGTGTGTGTGTGTGTGTGTGTGTGTGTGTGTGTAGCTAAATATCTGAACATCACTTCTTTACAGAGGATGCCCTACTCAGGAATGTGCTATCAGCAGTGAATGCTAAACAAAATGCTTGCAGAGCTTCATCCCTGTACTCACTCTCCTTTGGACAGACTCTCACGGTGTCTAGTGCCAACGACCTGCCTGAAGATGAATGTAAGCCCCAAATCTCTTACCCACTAAAGTCCAACAACTGTGAGCTCCTGTTCACAGCCTTTTTGTCAACAATCAGAAAAATTATTATCACTCACTCAAGGAAGGCTTCTATACAATTCTTGTACTATAAAATGTAGATTTGAGATTTGTTATAACACCATATCAATAAGAAACATGAACTTTAAATAATTATAAACATGTTCTCTTTTGATTTTCTTCATACACACGTATTTAGGTGCTTTTCAAAATGCAAAAATGGGGTAATGTAAAACTACGCATATGGTTCACTGGTAGAGCATTTGCTTAGTATGTTCAAAATACTGAGTTCAGGAGAATACATAAAGTAAAAGAAAACCGAAAGTTTACAGATTAATATAGTGTCACACAGTGTACTTTTAAAGTGCCATTGAAGTGATCTGCTTTGCATTGTTTTTTGTTTTTGAGGTGCTGGATTCAAACCCACAGCCTCACACGTACTAAGCAAGTGTTCTACCACTGGACTATACCCACAGTCTTAATTTTTTTTAAAGCAATTCTTATAAAAAATAGAATATTCACTGAATGAGTAAGATGTCAGTCCATCTGAGCAGCTTCATATGATTTGTAACATATATACCCTACACACGAACACACAAAATAAAACTTAAAAATATATAAATACGCCATATAGGTTTGGCATATACCCCTACACATGAACATACACAATAAAACTTAAGAAATATATAAATACGCCATATAGGTTTGGCATGGTTCATATGATTGTGTGACATATATACCTTACACACAAGCATACACATAATAAAACTTTAAAAAATATATAAATGTACCTTATAGGTTTGGCATGGTGGCATCTACCTGTAATCCTAGAACTTGTTGATACTGAAATTTCCAATTTCACCTTCCTGACCAAATTTGGGAAGTTGAGGCAGCAGGATTATGAGTTCAAAGCTAACTTGGCCTCCACAGTGAGTTCCAGACCAGTCTGGGCTACACAACAAGACTGTCTTGAACAATAATCAATCAATTAATATTTTTTAAATAAATAAAAACTTTTAAGGTAAAAATAAGATCCATACAGCACATGATATGCTGGCACTAATACCAAAAGAATTTCCAGCAATGCAAAAGCTATTCAATATCTACCGTTTCCCTCCTTCCAAAGGTATGCCTTCCTACTCAGAGAAGTGCAGTGGCATTGCCTTTCTCAAACTGGTGGCACTTTCTAGACTGTCAAGCAATAATTAACTTGGGTAGGGAGCAGAAAAGCAGGGAAGGAGAAAGAGTCAGTGAATGGCAGATGTTTGCCACTGGTCATGTGAGATAGAGTCCTTTCCAGGTATGCATTCCTCTCCGTGCTGGAGAGACAGAAGATGTTGGAACATATGACAAGCAAGTCCTAGCCACTGAGATGATAGAGGAGAGCAAAGGTGAGAACCCTGCAGGTTCAAGATCATTCACAGGGGAACAAGATTCCAGGGCTCAGGTCTCAGCACAGTTGCTAAGATTCTTTTCCCTGATCAGCTTAGGGGCCAACAAAACACAGAGCTGAGCTGGTGACCTCCACCTAGAAGGTGAATCTGAGGTCATTAATCCATCCGATTTAGTTTACTAAGGTCTAGAAAATGGGCATCCTGAACATGTAGTAGTCTGGGAAAAGCAAAGATGCAATGTCAACTCCAAGTCAAGAAGCTTCATTCTGCATGCTAATCTTTTCATTCATTCATTGAACAAACATTTACTGGGCTTCTACTAAGTGTCAAGCACTGAATTGGCTTCTGGAGTTACAACATTTCATAGCATCTAGCACTGAATTATGGAGTAAGGTGTTAAGTAGAGTTCAGCACTGTACTAGATACACCATGTTCCAGTGTTAAGTAGGGTCTAGCATTTTGGTAGTAAATTCCACTGGAGAAAAAAAGGAAGAAGATAAAAGACAATACAGCTTCTAAATGATGGTAAATGTTATGGTCTGATCATAACTGGGGGATGAGAGATTACAAGATCGCTGCCTTAGCTCCAGGATAGCTCTTTGGGAATGTGGCATTGTAGTTGAGACTTACTAGTAAATGGAACAAGTCAAGTACAGGAGAATCTGACAGAAATGCAAACAACTGGTAGAAGAAGCTGGGGCAAGAATGCTTCTGAGAGGGTGCTTAGGCTGAAGCAGAACAAGCCGAGAGGAAACCCCACAAAATGGGTATGTCAGGAAGTCAGCAACAGATTTATTAGTTAGCAGTGGGTTTGAGAGGCTGCAAGTTCAATGGGAGACCTCACTAGGAGCACTTGGCCTTATGAGTCTGCAGAGTGCAACTCACTGATAAAAATGTAATTGTTCTTGTCAATTATCTCCACCAAGGTGAGGAATTTGGAACATTTACCAAGACAACACCATCTGCTAAAGTAAGCAGACATTAAAGATAATCCGGGGCAGTTTCCAAAACACTCATCTGTGAGGCTTGCCAGGCTTGTGGGGTCATGGTCTTCTGTATCCCCAAATGAGCCTGTCCCTTTATTCTTTATATTTTTAATTTATATTTGCTTATGTACTTTGTGTGTGTGGAACAGAGTCCTTGCCAATGGGCAGGCCTTCTCATCAGTGCTGGAGTAAGCCTTGAACAATAAGATTGGAAGTCAGAGAACAACTTGTAGAAATCTGCTCTGTCTTCCCATGAGGCTGCTTCCAGAGATCAAACTCAGGTCCTCAGGCTTAGTGACAAGCCATCTCAGTGGCCTTCTGGTGACATCTGCCTCAAGGTACTCCTTCATCTTAACCATCCCCACCAGAGTCAGGACACAGGAAGACTCATTCTGAATATAACTCTTAAGAAAATTTGCCTTGGGCTGGAGTTTGGTGGTTAATTTGGTTGCCTCTGGTGGCAACAACCCTTCCCCAGCAATTTCTTTTTTACATAAAGACATGACTAGTGGAATAGGCTTGGGCTAGTGGAATAGCTTAGTAGATAAAAGACACTTGCTTCCAAGCTTGATGTCCTGAGTTTAATCCCTAGAAGCCAAAGAGTAGAAAGAGAGAACCAATTCCTACAGGTTATCCTTGGACACCCACATAAAAATTGTGAGATAAGTAGATATATACACACTAAAGTAAATAATGCAAATTAAAAAAAAATACTTGGCTTTTATTTATCTTCTTGATTGCCAGCTATAAGATTCAACTGTTATGGTGGGTAGATTTTGTGGCATAGAGTTGCCAGGTTAATCGCCTCTCAAAGTATCCATTTTTGGGTACTCCAGTGAAGGACATTTAGTTACCTTTGTTCCTTCTTGAATTCTTGAGCAACAGGATACAGAAGAGGAAAAGTCTTCCTGGGTTACTTTTTCTGCTTAACATAGTTTCAGGACTTTCCCAAGCACAGTGTACTTTCTCAAATGTATGCTCTCCTATTGACTGAAAATCTGGCAGTGCTGATCTGTATGATCTCTGTATGTCGTTCAACACATCTACTATGTTAGAGTTGCAGGTCATATTTGTTCTGTGAATTTCTTCTGTTGTGTTCTACTATGAAATTGCTCTGTCCCTACCCTAAAGCTCTCCTGTTATTGAAGGACTGTGTTTAGTAATTACCTCTTCACTTCTGCCTCACCTCTTCAAAAATGATTTTGCAGTACATTAACATTCTCTGAGTGTGTATCAGCCTACATTATTTGAATCCATTGTTAAGCAAATTATAGGCATTCCCCACCTCCTTTTCTTTTCTGTTTTTGGTGGTTCTAGAGGTTGAACCAGGGGGTCTTATGAATGATAGGCAAGCATTCTATGCCTGAGAATTATCTGAAGGTCATTTTTTTTTAATCTTGCATTTTGAGACAGGTTATTTCTAAATTGCCCAAGCTTTCGTGAATTTGCAATCTTCCTGCCTCTGTCTACCAAATAGCTGAGATTACAAACCTGTGCCACTAAGCCCAGCAAATTTCTTCCACTGTTTTTAAAAAGAAGAAACCTCTTACCTCCATAATGAACAGTTGTCCCTATTTAAAATTTGTAATATTTGTATTAATCTGTTATCTGATGTATGAGCATTAGGGCCAAGGTTTATTGGAGGAAATCATGTGAGTCTGTCAATCTTGCTTTAGAAATTAAAACTCTGCAGGGCCAGGGATTGTAGCTTGTTTGTAGAATGCTTATCTAGTTCAGGGTGAGCTCTGGGTTCTATCCTTAAGGTCACAAAAACTAAAAATAAATTAACAATATGGGGTTCTTAAAAACAAAACTGTAATCCAGCAGATCAAGCTAGGTTTTGTGAAACACCAGTAACCATAGCATACGGGAGGCTGAGGCAGGAGAATTACGGTGACGCAGCCTGAACCTGTAACCAGGCTGCACTGCAGAATGAAACCCTATTTCAAAAGCCAAAGCAAACAGAAACCAAATATGATCAGAACAGACCAAACACTTCAAGACTAAAATCTTCATTCAAATGACCCCGGGGTTTGGCCTTCCCTCGGTCTTGTCAGAGAGCTGTACAGTGAGCAGGCCAGCACAGCCGAGCAGCCATTGGCTTGTGAAACAAATTCCTGCCTCCCCCCAGGCTTCCTCCTAGCCAAAGCCACCTAGTCGGACTCTGGAGATGGCTGGCGGTGGCTGCCTTCCCGCTGCGGGGGTGGGGGTGGGGTGACACTCTGGTAGAAAGGATCCCTGCCCGCGGCCAGAGTGGACCAAGGGCGTTTTTCTTAGGCATTCAGAGCCCCTGACTGGCATCACCTCCCAGGACTCCGAATGCTTCCTTTCTTGTTTTAATCCTCTTAAGTTCTTTTTCCCATTCCCGGGTGGCTCGCCGGGTTCCTAGTCCCTCGAGGGGAGCCTCACCCGGCAGCCCAGGGAGGCCTGCGCTTTCAAGTTTACGGCCCATTCGGGGTGCAAGCGGGAGGTGCTGCGCAGGGCTGCGGAACTAATCAGTAATCTTAACACCACTATCCGACCGGCGTTTGTAGATGGCGAAATGTGACCGAGTATTTTAATTGTAAGGACACAAGGAAATCGGTCTTATGAATCACTGATCAATTCTATGATTACAAAAGTCCACAAAATCATTCTTCAGAAAAAGACCAACTCAAGAAAGAAAGAACTGAAAAGAAAATTCTTTGCTCAGGGAACAAAACCGAGTGGGAGGAAATTCAATGCAAAAATTGCTAATGAAGCAAAGAGCCAAGCTGCATGCTCAGATGGGGTTCGTAGGAACCTACACTGAGGGTCCACACTCAGGGTTAATCACAGAACCATAGAATGTGGATTAAACCACCGCGGAAGGGAAAACACAAAGCAACCGAGCAGAGAAATTTTAATCAGGAACAAAGATTACCATAATCCCCTCTATGGGCTTCCTTTGCAAAGAAGAGACGTTTGTAGAGGACAAACGTCTGAAAAACAATAGGAGCGGTGTGCTAAATTAACCCGGGAAACATCTAGACTGGGGAAATATTCTGAGAAAGCTTGTCTGTGACAGGTAAACTAGCCTTTACTCTGCATCTGCTCAGTATGGTCGAATTGTTCTAGGGACGGAATCTGAAGTCTTTGAGGATGTTTCTTCATGCTTCGTGGTTTCTTGTATGTAAAGGTTACCTCATTCAAAAAAATTAAATAACCTACTCTCCTAAAACTGTCTTATTTTCTCAGGCATTCCTACGGTATAATTATTACTGTAAAGCTTCTTCTTCGTTCATTTCATTTTCCTGGGGATTGGGAGAAAAGTTCACACAAATATTGCACAAACAAATATCATAGGTAGTTATAAAAAAGAGTTTCTGTTTGGCAATAACCACACTGGTTCAACAACTATAGAGCATAGTGCAGGGAAAAATACATGGTTATGAATTTACAGATGTTACCACACATACTAAACTGGACACATCCATGGGACAAACAAGTCCCTTTTGTCCTGAGTATCCTTCAAGGGAAGTACTGTGGGAGAATGGAGTTACTTCTCCAAAGAATATTCCAGACATTCATAAGATGCTGGATAAAAAGGCCAGTATCACAGCTAACAAAGGTAAATTGTGATGTTAAAAATATGTGATAAAAATAAATGTAATTTGTGAGTTAAGCATGATAGCAAATGTCAGTAACCCAAGCGCTTGGCAGATGAAAGCAAGACTGAGCCAAGGCCAGACTGAGCTATAGAGAGGGACCCTGGCTCAAGATCAAAGTATTTTTAAGAAGCAATTTGTGAGAAATTGATATATTAATATCAGAGAAAATTTTATGAATCATAGAAGCTAGAATTGTACGACTAGCTAATTATGATACTGAAAACCTAACAGTTTACTACAAACAGTTAACTACAGTTACTACGAAAATTATTCATTTTTGTAACAAAATCCGTTACATTTACCACCACCTGTTTGTGTAGCAGATCACAATCAGAAAAATGAGCTGCAAAGATAAGAGTAAAGTCCCTTTCTA
This sequence comes from Cricetomys ansorgei, assembly GCA_026225945.1. Lineage (NCBI taxonomy): Eukaryota > Metazoa > Chordata > Mammalia > Rodentia > Nesomyidae > Cricetomys > Cricetomys ansorgei. The sequence goes on from JAMJFZ010000020.1 coordinate 1,735,453, forward strand.
TGAAGCCCAACCCCTTGTTGAGCCAATACACATAACACTCTATAAGAACAAACTGCTAACACTTCCATGATAATAATACTATAATAATAACAATCTTGCATTTATGGAAAGCTTTTCACTCACCAAAGTGCTTTTCCATTTATTATAGTCTCTTTGATATTCCCCCAAATAGTAAGCATTCATCTTTGGCCCCTGAGGAAAATGTATTCTTCATTCAAAAACTCCTTGGCTATCTGGCTTTGTGTGAGAAAACAGCCCCAGTCGGTGAGTACTTTGCTCACAAGTATGAGTTTTGCTTTCAATATAGGATGACAAAATAGCAATTTCATGGAATATGAAAGCAAGTTTAAATTGCTATGAATCCGTTGAAAAGTAAGCTTATTGAAATAAATTGTTTATCTTGGAGATAATTCTGCAAATCAACAAAATGATGTTTTGAAGAAAGTAACTAGCAGTCTACCAAATCTATTTCCCTTGGTTTCTGGCATGTAACTCCCAGGAGAGACCAGGCTTTCTGGTACCCACTGTGGGCTAGCACAGCCATGGAATATGAGGAGAAAGGACAAATTCCTTACCCTGAACCTAGGGGCACTGGGCATGTTTCCTTGTGTCCTAGCAAGCTAGAAAGACAGTTCTACCTTATCGAAGCAGATGGCAAGAGTGTCCTGGTAGCTGCTTGCACAAGCTGATGAAAGATACCTGATCACTTGAGTGATTTCAGGGAAATGAGCTGCTCAGTGCTGTTCACCAGAAAATTAACTTCTATGTTCCACACACACACACACACACACACACATACACACACACACACACACATAAATTTATTATTACTAAAGAATATTTTTCTCAAGAGTGGAATATTTTTTTCATTATAATAACTCTTATGTACATGTGAGAACTGAGGTAATGCAGGCTTTTTTATTGTTGTCGGGGGGTGTTATTGTTAATTGGAGGGAGCTGCATGGACTTTTGTGTGTTAAGAAGAGTAGAAGTCAACATTAAATATCTTTCTCAATTGCTCTCTACCTTATTTTTTGAGGGTTTGTCACTGAACCCAGAGTCTGCCAGATCAGCTACACTGGCTGACAGCAAACCCCAAGGATCCTCCTATCTCTGGCTCCCAAGCACTGGGATTACAGACACACTCAGCTGTACCTGGTTTTTATACATGGGTGGTGAGGATTGAACTCGTGTCCTTACACTTGTATGTCAAACGCTTTACCACTGAACCCTTTTCCTAGCCACATTGGGTTTTTGGTTTGTTTGATTGTTTGTCATTGCTGTTTGTTTCTTTGTTATTTTTGAGATAAGGTCTCATATAGACCAGACTAACCTAAAGCTCACTAGGTAGTCAAGGATGACCTTTAACTCATGATCCTCCTGCCTCTACCTCCCAAGTGCTTGGATTACAGATACGAGCCACTGAGCCTGACAAAGCAACTTAATCTTTCTGGATTTTATTTTGTTTTATTTATTTATTCATTTTTGTGAAAAGGGTATGAAGGTTGAATTTGGGGCCTTGACTATGGTACGCAAGAGCTCTATTACTGAGCTAGCCTTGTCCCATTACTGTTAAACGGGGCAATGTTCACATATCCATGGTGGTCTCCAGTCATTATTCAACCGAAACAAGTAAGCTAATGTATTATAAATGCCTATAAAGTTTAATAACTAATGACAATATATGAACACGGCTCATTCTAAGCAATTTTCATAGTTTAGAAAATGAAACCAAGAGACAAAGGGTATACTGTCCCATCAGTGGCTGATGTATTAAGGAGGCTTGGGCTTTACCTGACAACAATTTTTTTTCTAGTGTCAAGGATCAAACCTGCACTCTTAGAGGCCACATATTCCACCACTGACTACATGCCTGGCTATGAAAATTGTTAGCATTTGGTAAGTGTGGCCAGAGCTAAATGTCTCATCTTAGGATACTATAGTCCTCTATATTTACCCCCAGAGCAGATTGAAAGCCATAATGTTTATTTTATTTCTCACATTTTGATACTCAGATTTACTCATTTATCTTTGGCTCTTTAACAAATGGCAACCTTGATTCTATGACATGGCAGGTTTTAAAAGCTGCATATCTACACAAAATTTCTATTTCTGTGAAGACTTTATTTTTCTTGTGGAAGTCTACTTATATGTATTGGCAGGAGGGAAAGGTACAACAGCTGTCTTAAGTAGAGTAAGTTTGTGTGAAAGTGTTAACAAAAAATTAAGCAGAAGGATTCTAAAACAAAGTCTGTCTTATAGATGCAGTTCTCAGTGTCTTTAAGACACTGGCTACAGAACCAACTCCTCACCACATATTTAAGCCCTCAGTTCCCGCTAATAAAATGCTTGGGTACTTAACTGTATGTTAAGTACCACATCTTATATATCACATATATCATCACATTATATCACATATAACATCTATGTGTTAACTTCCACATCTCTGCATTACTTACAATACTCAATACACTTACAATGCCAAAAGTTGCTATCTTGTACTGTTGAAGGAATAAAATCTGTAAAGCTTTCACATAAAGTCTATGCACAATTTGGATTCTAAACATTGTCCGTTCATAATTGGTGAAGGTCCAAAGAGGTATGTGTAACAAGTAATGCATATTGAACAATATAAACACTGTGATTTCCCAAATACTGAACCATTTCCTTTTTATAACAACTTCGTAAATGGCACAACCATGGTTCAGCCCAGAGAATCTGATGCTCTTAACAGTCTGTCTCATAGAAAATAGGTTAATAATTAGAACTTGTCATACATTATGCAATGTTTTTGTATCTTGTTAAACTGAATTTTCATAGCTTCATGGGGTAGAATGTATGAGTCATAGACTAGAAATCATTTGAAAACATCAGTACTTGCCCTGTGTTCTTTAACATGAGAGTGTAGAGACAGGCAGATCAAAGAAAAGGATTTGAATCTGAGCTTCTAACCCAATTCTATTATCTTGCATTTCAACAAATTCTCAGCACTGTATTTGTCCTGGGTTAAACAAGGCTTGGTAATTCTGTGCTTCCGTCATTGTTGTTCCTGACTGGCTGTGTCTAGCATACGGTTGAGATTTTACCCAAGTTTTGTGACAACCCTTACGGTCTTAGCCATTTCAGAGGTTGAGATAGTAGTCTTGCTATGGAAAATTAAGAAATGCATTTATGAGAAGAAAGAGAAGATTGTTACAAACCTGTAGTGATACAAGTCCTTCATTGCAACGGTCTTTCTCATCTCATAGTGAGCATAACCCAGGGAGCTAGGATGCTGGACAATCATGAACATCAAAGCTGCCCAAGTCAGATAATTCAAGTCCATGCCAAAGAACATACAAAGAGTGAGTAAAGCAAATGAAGTAGATATATTAAGAAAAATTGAGAAAAATTCTCGATGGAAAGAGTTATCCAGAGACAGAGACAGCCTAGTTTAGCTGTGTTTTATGGATGAGACTTATGGCAAGAATGGGATAGATATCAAAGTAATCTTTACTGACATTGGTTATTCTTTTGAGTACATTCATGCCAAACCAGTGAGTAATCTACATACCCTGTACATGGCTATTCGGCACAGCCAAAGGGGTGACTAGATGCTGCTCATCCAAAAGAGTGGTCATAAGTCATGCTGTTCTTTTTCCATTCTCCCCCTGAATTCATTTTTCTCACTCTGTAGGATTTTGGTTCAGTCAAGACCCTTTTCTGTTTGGAGGCTATGTGACTAGCTTGTCCTGGCTGCTCATGGAGAGCTCACTCCTGTCTCAGTAGTAAGATTAATATTCATCCAGGTACTGCATGTCTATATTCTCAGTTCTTGGGATATGGAGGCAGAACAATCCCAAGATGGAGGCTATCCTAAGCTCAGCTCCATAGTTGAGAACCTGTCTAAAAGGGGGTGGGGGGAGAGTCTGATTACTATTCAAGTTGATTTATTCAAATATTAACTATTTAATGAGTATATTATTTTAAACTTAAAATGACTAGTCACAGACTAAATTATGCTGGTTCTTTTCAATCTATTTCAAATTCATTGATAAGAGGTATGCAAAATCCCTTCAAAGTTAACAATCACCTAACTGGCCACAAACATAGACCTACTATGGCTTCGAGGGACATGATTACAAACTGTGATGAGCTTGCACATTCCACTTGAAGTGACAATGTTGTGGTTAATGCAAAACCACTTATAAATTCAAACTGTAGGTTTGAAAGCTCACAATAGACGGTCCAGTAAGACTGACCAGTACTCACTAGTGAGACGAGAAATTCTCTCTCCCAAGTTTTATGAATTACTTGGCCAGGATCACAAGACCCAGGGATCTGCTATCAAATCGAATTTTTTTTAGAAAGGATTACACTTGCGGATCACACTGGATTTTTCTTTTCCTTTTTTGGGAAAGACTTTTTTAGTTTTTTGTTTTTTGTTTTTAATTCTGAGATGGGCTCAGTCACTTTAATCTAGTTTCTATGTCTTAGAATTTGATTGCATTGGTTCTTGTCACTTCATTATAAATGAGAAAGGTATTCAGTCATGCTGAAGGAGGATATTTATATGGAAATAGAAGATATTTTGCATTGACAATGCCACTACTCCTGGGAATGAAGAACATATGACTTTCTGACTGCTACACTAGACTCTAAAAAGAACAATTTTTTAAAGAATCAAAGACACTATGTATTTTGAATATTAATGTTCTTCCTGTTTTAGATTAATGTTCAGAACAGAACAAGAGAAGAATATGAAGCACTCTATTTTACATAAATAACTCCATGTTCAACCAAACCATTCTTTTATCATGATTATTTGAAGAAAAGTATCTTGACCAAAATATTTCACTAAGCATAATTGCCTACAATCCCACCATTTAATTAGTTTTGTTTACTAAAATCTCATGCTAGATCTATATTACAAATTAACTGAGAGACTGACTCAGAGGACAGAAGTTAAAAGTCTTCTGAATATCAAAGACTATTAGGACCAGGTCAGAAATTTAACTCAACATTCCTCCCAAATGCATAGATCCAGAATCCACCATATTCATAAATCCATTCATTTACTCTTTTCTGTGTGAAAGAAGCTGATGAATGTTAAAAGGAAAGCAAAGAGACATGAAATATAGCCGTTGCTATGGAAAAACTTTCAAACAGAAAAGACAGACAAGTCATCTGATAAATGATTTATTTGGGCCTCTAAGTGGTCCTGCAACATTGTCATTGACTCCTATGCATCATTTAGGCCTCAGGTTCATTTTAGATTGATTTTCATGGGAAACAAATCTTTCAAATCTCTATCGAATATTCTTTTAAAAATTGCCGCAGGAAGGGGCTGGAGAGATGACTCAGCAGTTAGGACCACATACTGCTCTTGCAGAGGACCCCAAGTTGGGCTCCTAACATCCATGCTTACAACTGCCTGTAAGTCAAGCTCCAGATGATCTGATGCCCCTGGCTTCCTTGGTACCTGTACTCAAATGCACATCTATATATGGACAGTCATATAATTAAGACTCATAAAAGTAAATATTTTTTAAGTAGAATCGTCCTGGGGTCTGGTGAGATGGTTTACTGGGTAAAGACACTTGCCATACAGTGTGAAGACCTGAGTTTGACCCATGGGACACACAAGATGGAAGGAGAGATCCGACTCATACAAGTTGTCCTCTACTCTCTGCACACACCCTGTGGCCCTTCCATCCCACCCCACATAAATAAACATAATAAGCTATTTATAAAGGAGAAAAGGCTTATTTTGGCTTAAAGTTTCAGTGAGATATAGTCCATTGTGGAGTGAAAGACATGGCAGCAGGAAAGGAAGGGCACAGTGGAAGCAACAGGAGGCTGGCTGTTCATAATGCAAAAAGGGATGAATACATGCTGTTGCTCAGTTTCCTTTTTCCAACTCCTACAGTTCAGGATCTCAGCCAGGGAATGACACTATCCACAGCAGGTGAATCTTCCACCTCAATTAATATATTCAAGATAATCTCCCACAATCATACCCAGGGGCCTATCCCCAGAGTGATTCTAGCCTGTCAGGTTAACAATCCATACTAGCCATCAGAATGAGTAATTTTCTCAAGTGTCTCCATGAGTTGAGACTCAGAGAATTAAACTCAGTCATCTAGTCAGTTAAAAGTTGGCCTCTGGGGCCAGCAAGGTGGCTTGATGGGTAAAAGTGACTGCTTTGAAGCCTGATAACCTTAGTTCAATCTGTGGGACTATACAGTAGAAGGATAAATCTGACCCCTACAAGCTATCCTTGACCTCCACATGTGCAATGGCAAGTTCATAAAACACACACACAATAAAACTATAAAAATATATTCAAATCCAGCCAGATAATTGCCCTAGTAAGTAGTTGACCGTGCATTAAGATTTAGATGATGTTACATAAGTTTCCTAATTTATAGTAAGTTGACAGGATTTCTTTGATTGTGTGATATCATAGCAATGTGCATTCAACACAATGTGCATTGTGCTTGGGTCTATTTAGTCTGTTCTTAGCCTACAATATGTATTGTGACATTTTATTGTGAATCTGGGGACAGCAAATTACATCTTTCAACTATGAGAATGAAAAACCAAACTACAGGACATGTTAGGCAGCTCAAGTCTATTAACAGCATTTTGACTTTGGGTATTAATCAATTTACAATTTGTTTATTGGATCACAGTCTTGAAGTAAGGGAGCACTTGTATTGTCTATGTGACGATGGTAAGCCTGGAGCCAATAAAGAAGCTGCAGTGTTATACCCACTGTAATTGCAGCACTGGGAAGGATGAGGCTGGAGGATTGTGAGTTGGAGGCCAGCCTGGACCACACAATGGGACCCTGTATCGAAAGAAAGGAAAGGAAAAGAAGGAAGGAAGGAAAGAAAGAAATGAAGGAAAGAGGGAGGGAGGGAAGGAGGAAGGAAGAAAGAAAGAAAGAAAGAAAGAAAGAAAGAAAGAAAGAAAGAAAGAAAGAAAGAAAGAAAGAAAGAAAGAAAGAAAGAAGCAATCCATTTGGAACATGCTTATTACTTTACCAGCCACACTTCTGATGGTCTTAAAATGATGTAGTTAAAATAAACTAAGACAAATCACACTGAGTTCTAGAACAGAATGCCTTTCTGAGACAAGAACTATACAAACTAAGAAATTATACATCTCTTTCATCTGCCAAGAAGATAACTTTTCATCTTTATCAAAGTTTCCATTTGTCTACCTATCATTTATCTATGTATCTATATCTAATGACAAATAAAAGTGCTATTTACTTAAATTTACTTAATTTTCTACTTAGTTTAGTCTTTTGGATCATCAGAAACTAGTCACCTGTCCTTGCATAATACATAATTGAAATACTTATTAAAAAATTAGTTCAGTTGTGTGGCACTGTGATGACATGCTCATAAAAGTCGAGCTGGGTGCAGTGGTGCACACCTTTATTCCCAGCACTCAGGAGACAGGCAGACAGATTTCTGTGAGTTCGAGGACAGCCTGGTCTATACAGCAAGTTGCAAACTAATCAAGGATACATAATGAGACCTTGTCTCAAAAACCAAAAGGAGAAGAGAAGAAAAGAAAAGGAAGGAAAAGAAAAGAAAAGAAAGAGAAAGAGGAGGGATGGAGGGGGACAAAAATAAAAACCAAAAGAAAATGAAAAGTAAGGAGGTGGGCTATCATGGTGACCCCATGTCTTTAATCCCAGCACTTGGGAGGCAGAGAAAAACAGATCTTTGTGAGTTCAAGGCCGGCCTAATCTACAGAGTGAGTTCTACGGCTAGACAGTGAGATCTTGTCTTTGAAAGGAGGAAGCAGGGAAATAGTAGTTGGCAATTTGTATATTACTGATGGTGTAACAATCGCTTCATCTTGTTTCCTCTCTACAACTACCCCAGCTAACTTTAGAGAAAACACTAATTTCTAGAAAACCAAACTATTGGCCCATACTCACTCACATAATCAGTGACTACACTTATTAAACCCTAGGATTTTGGATTGCATTAAACTTTACTGCTAAGAAATTCAAGTAGATGCTGAAACAATATTGGAAATTATTTCACTTATTTTCATGATAATTTTTAAATAGTAATAACTACTATTATTATTTAGTAATAGTCTAGCCTCTGTGAGCCCACCGGACTGTTTCTTATTTATAGCATTCTAAAGAGTAACAATCTGGAAATAATATTTTTATTTGAGAAGTCTTTAAAATACCTTTACTCAGGCTGGAGCAGAAGAGCACTTGGCTAGCGTGAGCAAGCCCCGGGTGGAATCTGTAGCACCCTCAAAACCCTCATAACTACATGATTTTGCTAGAAGAGAAAGGATAGTTATAAAAGGATCAGATGCCAAGTGTGCATGCCTTTAATCCCCGCACTTGGGAGACAGGGGCAAGTGGATCTTTATGAATTTGAGTCCGGCCTAGTCTACACAGTGTATCCCATGACAGCCGGAGCTACATAGTGACACCCTGTCTCAAAAAAAAAAAAAAAAAAAAAAAAGAAAGTATTAAAAGAAGAGGATCAGACAGCCATTGTTAGACTACCCAACTCACATTGTATAAGCCAAAGTAGTAGATCCCTTTAGAAATGTATGTGTGTATATATACATCCTATCTGTTTTGTTCTCCTAGAGAACTCTGACTAATACACCCTGTGTATGTATCTGGTATCGGGCACTCTCGGTTTCATCAAAATCCTCAACCCTGTTGCCAGACCCTGAGGCCTGAGACCCAAACTGCATCTATGCAAAAGTATAACATATAACCCATGAAATCCTGTGAATTATATGGATAATGATTGAAGGTTTTTTTTTTTTTTAAGAGAGAAAAGAAAAAGAAAAGCAGGCTGTCACTGTAGTAGCCCAGGCTAACTGTAAACTCAGGCTCCTCCTGCCTTGGCTTTGGGAGGAGTGGAGTTAAATGCAGCTGTGCCTGCCGTAAATGTTTACAAACCAACTCCCCTTCAAAAAATACACATTTCTCTCCCCATCTATCTTCTATAGTTACATTTCAAAATGTACTTCAATCAGTAACTGGAGTTACCTCGTTATGACTATATTTGTGTTGTTTGCTATTGAGCTGGGTGACATTTCAAATGCTTCCTTTCTCCTTTCCCTTTTCTCCCCTACAATTATTTATTCCCTTACATTAGGCTGGTTTAAGTTTCTGTGTACTCACAGGCATTCCTTTTCCACAAAGTCATAATAGATTTATAAAATGTCTATAAACTTTCTATAAGTTCATGGACAACAAATAATCTCTTTCTTTGCATTTTTGTCAAAATTCTCAATTTTAATGCCTCTGCTTTGGGGTGTGGTCTGGTCGCTCTTCATAAAGCTCATATCACTTGTTCCTTTTTCTTTCAACTTGCTTTGCTTGGATGCTTGCTATGTCTCATGACTACTTATTTCTTGGTTTACTTTCTGGTCCCACTCCTCTCCCTCATATTCTTTATGATTTGATAAATTTCTAGGGAGAGGACAGAAAAGTGTATGTGTTCAATCTGCTGTGTTGACTGGGAAATCTTGAAGACACATTTTCTTCTGATCCTGTTTACACTGAGGTAGCCTTTGATAATGGGACTAGACTCCTTGCCTTTATAAACTTTAATAAGGGAGAGACGAGTACAAACGCAACTTAAATTACCACCATCAGCAACTAACCCCCGACTGACTGGATTACATATATTTTTTGCCCATATGGTTGCTTGCTACACAGTTTTATATCTGTCCAGTGGTCTGCAGTTGGCTGATAGAAAGATAAAGTACTATTTTTCATAGTGTACATATGGAATTTAAAAAGTAAACTCTGCATAACTTTTTAAAAAAATATAATTTGCTCTCTAATATAAAAGCTGTTTATTGCAACCAGTGGTTATTTTCTCCATTAATGAAATAGAGCAGAACTGATTTCACCATTTAAAAGGTTTTAGGACTAAAGCCAGGGGATGGCCCAATCTGTCAAGTGCATCCTGCACAAGCATGGGGACCTGAGTTCAAATCCAAGAACCCACATAAAAAGATGTCTGGTGTGGTGACTCACTATTGCAGTTCTATTGCTGGGGAGGCAGAGACAGGCAGGTCACTAGGGCACACTGACCAGCCACTAGGCTATTTGGTAAGCTCCAAGTCTGAGAAAGCCCCTGTCTCAAAAGGTGGATGCCTGAGGAAGAATCCCTTAGCTCGACATCTGGCTTCTATATGCACTTGCACACATATTAACCAACATGAACACATGATATGTGTGGAGACAAATTCAAGCTTTCTTCCCCCTCTTAAAATAACTGCACATGGAAAAAGGGAGGGAAGTGGAAAAAAAAAAAAAGGTTCTTAGGATCAGTAGGATGGCTCATCGGGTAAGGCACTTGCTTCAAAAGCTTGACAACCTGAGTTTAATCCCTAGAACCTACATAAGGGTCAAATGAGAAAAGAGAACAAATGTCCTTACGTTTTTCTCTGACTTCTACATGGGTGATCACACATATACACACCATAAAAAAGGAAGGGTGTTTAAACAAATGTACCAAGTTCTTATAAATATGTGGTATTACACACACAGAACATGTAAATTTTCTTTAAGAGCTGACTAAATTATCTAATACAGAAATAATAACACAAATAATAAAAATAAACAATCATATGACAAAATAATAACACAAAAACAGGTCCTCTTTTTCCACCATGTGGGTCCCAGGGATTGAACTCAGGTTATCGGGATGGGTGACATGCACCTTCACCTGCTGAAACATCACACCAGCTACTGATCATACACTTTTTGCTTGCTTTCTTTTTGATCCAAAAACAAGAAACCACTAAATCTTCTTAAAAACTTTGCAGTGTAGAATATTTCTTCACTTTAGATACAAACGTAAAAGACAATAGACTTGCCACCAGGCAGTGTGTTTAGAAATCACAGTATCTATAATTACAAGTTCTGAGTCAAATGATCATAATCACAGTTGTCCAAGACACCAGAATGTGACTGTATTTATTGTTCTTTATTAAGGTATCTGCTGTCAATTTCCTGTGGTTTGAAATGATGATACCTGCAGTATTTAGGAGTTGTTTTCCCTTCACCTTCCTGATTAATATAAAATAACTGCAAGACCAACATTGCACAATTTTTATTTAATTGCTGAAATGTATAACTTAGGTAAAGATGTGTAGTCTGCTTTCTGTTTGAATGATTATCCAGCATGCCTTCCTGCCAGCTTTGCCTAGTGTCATGTCTTGGCCATGCTGCTTCTATCCAATTTAAATAATTATATACAGTGCTCAGCTCTAACCATTTGATACTGTATTGGGTGTGTTGAGGAGTATTACTGAATATCTTCACTATATTACAGGGTTTTCATTTGGCAAAATCAAAGTAAGTCTACAACATAAGGACATAGGGTTTTTAACAGTTTTAGTATGGACTTTCCATTCAGTAAGGATAGGTTAAGGCAGAAGATCCTTGATGGTCTATATGGTCTGAGCAGCGCCCACACCGCTGCCTCTGGGCATGCATGTCTTTGTGTGACCTCCTCAAAGGGCATGAGGTTCTCTCCTAGGGTTAAGTACATTCATAAGAACATTATGTCAGACTGCACATTGGTATAGCCTTGCTTTAAATTCTTTCTTCACTGGCTTGATGAAGGAAATTGAAGCATGACATGGGACTGGAGCAGTCTCTAGCTGCTGGACAGCAAACATGCAGGGCCATTAATCATACACCTGCAAGGAGGCGAATTTAACAGGCACTCTCAGAGATGGTCTTAGATATGGATTCTTTCCTGCCAAGCCTCAGATAAGATGGCAGGCCAGTCAATGTTTTGATTTCAGCTTACTAAACTCCAGCTATGCCACACTAGAACAGAAACTGAGGTAGTCAAAGTAGGGATTTTCACTGGGCAGTGGTGGCTCATAACTTTAATCCTACACTTGGGAGGCAGAGGCAGGCAGACCTCTGAGTCTGAGGCCAGCCTAATGTACACAGAGAGTTCTGGGACAGCCAAGGCTACACAGAAAAATCCAGTCTCAAACAACAAAGTAGGCTGTTTCAATATCATGAATTTGTAGTAATTTAGTAATAGTAATAGAATGAAAACATATCTTTATTCCTATAGTGAACAAAAGAAAATGTAAGAAACATAAATGTGAAATAAAATGCATTTATGGGACAAGTACAGGGCAGTAAAACTTATGAGAACTTGATGAATGAAGTTTCAGAGAAAGAGGAGTTCTTTGTATGTGGTGTCTTCCATTGTTGGTGGGAGTACCTTACCCTGACTTTTGTGTTGGTGAGCACTGGACTTCCATTGATCAGAAAACCTCTGAGAAAAGACCTTAATATGGAGAAGGGACACTAATAATATTTGCAAACAATACCAGTACACTAATCACTGGACTCTTCAGCATTTCCTGGACTCTGTGATGTCTGTAGAACATTTGACCTTGTGTTTGTGCGGTATTGATAGTAACAATACATTCTGTTGTATTATTCTCAACCTCACTCTACACATGACAAAACTGAGACACAAACTGCTAATTGACATGCCTGGTGTCACACATCCAGTTGTATTAACAGAGCCAAGATTTGAACTCTGAGATACAGAGTCCATACCTAGCTATATCTTCAGGTGGTTTTTTTTTTTTGTTGTTGTTGTTGTTGTTTGGTTTTTAGGGTTTTTTTGGTGGTGGTGGTGGGAGGGGTACTGAGAGTTCTATTGTAACATTCACCACCATGTTGATCTCTGATTTAGCTTCACAGAAACAGATGCTGACCCAGAATGTCGGGAGAATACTGAAGAGCACATTGAGAGGCAGCACCTGAGAGGGAGACAAGCCCTGACCTGCAGCTGTGACAAAGCTTCATCTGACCTCCAGGGTCAAGTCACCTCTGAAGCAAGGGTGATTGGGGACTGTGAGTAAAGGCACAGGCTGGACCTTTATCCTGAGCATGAGCTATCACCGGTGCAGTGTGTTCTGGTGATAGAGGTGTCAGCTATCATCATTCCTGGAAAAGATGACAACTTTCCAGAAGGTTCTCCCAGGTGAAGCTTTTTCAGGGTTGCATTTCAGCTAATGTCTCCCTCTGCCTGATCTTGCTGGCCTCCCTCACACATTGTTTCTGAAGGTGATTTCTAGTACTAATGTTGAAGAAGCAGTCTGAGCCCCCACAGTAAAGCACCTATTACACTGGGTTCCAATACATTTTAGTCATGAAGATGCATCCTACTTAGGATCATCCCCACTTTGACCCCTGCTGTTAGATTTCTACAAAGGATCCCCAGAATGAGTGGATGGTTCACTGCAAGCACAGGGCCCAAGTTCAGATCTCCAACACCCACATGAAACGAAACAAACATAGCCATATATGCTTTTGTAACTCCAGTTCTGTGAGAAGCAGGCAGAAGGATCACTGAAGCCCGCTGGCCAGTCAGCTAATGGAAACCAACAAGTTCCAGGTTGAGTGACTCCGTCTTGAGGTAATGAGGAGGAGTGGTAGAATTGGACACTCAACATATCCTATAGCCTCTGCAAATATGCACAAAAGGCACTCATACCCTCACATATACAAATAAGTAAGCCAATAAATACAAAGCATTCTCTGTAGTTAGTGTATCTGAACTCTATTGAAGGGGTTTAAGAAAACAAAAGGAGATCATTTGTGGTAAATGGTAAATGTAGTGGTTGAGAGGAGCCATCAACACGGCAGCTTGGTAAAGGAAGTAGGCCCTGTTAACTTCTGAACTATGAATTACTATTTTGGCCAATCAGACTGAAAATAGTTTGTTGGCAATGTTTTAAAATACCAAGACTTTACCCACAAAAGGTGTCCCAAATGAATTATTTTTAAGGAATTGCACGAGTAGGTCTCTATGGGTGTAAGTTATTTGGCAGTAGCCCAATGTGGGCTCTTCCCTTTATGTGGACATTACCACATAATGACATAATGATTCATTGATCTAACTTGCTTCTTTCCTGTTGAAATTTGAGATGCTCACTCCTTACTAAAGACCTGCAGGGAAGATCTAGAGAAGAGTTCTCCTTGTAACCTCTCAAGCATACTCTAAGTAGCATATCCTTGGCCCATAGCTCTCTAGTTTACCTACAGATTAGTCATTTCTCAAGGTTCTGATGTGTGTGGGAATGTCAAGATTCCCATTGCTCAAGCACATAGCAGGCTACTTAAATCAATATCTGAAGTCAATTCAATACACTAGGATTGCTCAAATCCCAAGAGAGAATAAAGTTACAACTGAGATTCAGAACGACTGAGACTAAAGGGTTGTGACAGATAAGCAACAAATTTACACATTTAAGTCCATAGCAGCTGTGTGTCAATGACCAGATGGCACCTAAGAGATGGTTTAAAACAATGGTTAGAGTAAAATACCAAGGACCAAAGCTTAACAAAAAAGTCAAACTTGTTCTAATGCAGACCCAGCTTGATTCAATTTTAGTGATTCCCATCTTCACATTGAGAGATTCAGCTTCTAAATAATCAAGGACTACTAATTTCCCCTAAGAGCTAGTAATTAATTTTAGTCTTATTTTGTCTTGCCTCCCTTCCTCCTTCCTTCCTTTCTTTCTCTCTCTTCCTTTCCCCTAAGGGAAAGGGAGGGGAGTGGCCCTGAGGAGCTTCACACATGGCAGATGAATATTCTACCACTGAGTTTCTTTTCCTATCTCTTATTTAGTATTTATATCTTACTTAGATATTTAATATCTCTTATTTTTTCTTATTTAGTATTTCATTTAGCATTAATTCCAGTTATATCAGTTCAATCATCTGTGTGCATATCCAGAAATATTACAGTCCTCGTTACTATATCACTAAGATTCTTGAGGTAAGCACGTACACATGGTGGCATTCTCTGGCAAAATATACTTAGATCTAAATAAACAAACAAAAAACAAAACAAGAAAAAAGCCAAAACAAAACAAATAGAATTTGAAACTAGAAAATGTCTTCTGAATTCTTGTCTCATACTGTGTGCTTTCTTTGTCTTTTTAGGGACCAGGCTTACTGCGGCGTGGCTCTAAAGCATAATTCATAGGACTCCTCAAACCCACCTATGGACTGACAGAGATTGCTGGAGTTAGAATTACTGTAGCTTTTTTCCATCAGGATTACTGGGATGGTCACAGTCAAATTCAAATAAACACACACACTCAGATGAACTTTGATTTTGACAATTCCAATTCCAACTAAAAGCTGGAGCGTTTGGTCAGAATTCACCCAAATAGAAAAACCATTAGACTTTTCTACATTCAAGTTCCTATGACAGCCAAGACATTAGTGTTAAATTAATAGAACTGGCTACTTCTAAACACAAAGGACTCTGCTTATTTCCACAAGTCCTGTTTGGTCAGTCAACAGATTAGTCCGTATTTAGAAGGAAACCTAAGTGGAACCTTCTGGACTGCCTTATCCTCTTCCTTTTCCTAACTGCTTCTGGCTGTGCAAATGCACCAATGTGAACATCAGACATAAATAAGTTATGGCTACAATTTGACTCCATTGTTTTACTAACAAATGCGATCCAGAGTGGAATAACCAAATAGGGACACATAGTAAAACCAACATTCCACTGACCTTTTAAACTGAAAAGTTCTGCTCTGCAAACAAAGAGGAGAACAATACAATTACATGATACTGCTTGTATGGGCTTGCTGCATGTGTGATGAAGCCTTGGCTGGCAAGCCTGTCTTCCCATCCCTTCTCCCCAAGAAAAGATTGAAAAGAACAGGACAGCTGTAGTGTCTCGACTAAGATTCAGAAGTGAACAGAGTGACAGATGTAGAGCTCATGCCTCGAAGTGGGCAGGCCCTTGTCCCCAACAGACAACAGAAGGTGACAGTCTCAGTGCCCCATTTATTTCAATAACATTTTAAAAAGTCAGCTGTCCTTTTTAATATATAAGATACTGGTGAAAGGCAGTATTTACCTACCTGTTCTCAAATGCCACCTCATCTCATCTGGTGAAACAAACAATTTCCCCCACTTCATGATTATTTGCTAAATAAGTATGTACTTTATACTATTCCTCTGCCCATTACTTTACTTCATGTCTCAAGTAAGAGCTACTGTAGTTTGACAATGAGCCATCAACAACCTGACAAATAGGACTTGGGTAGAGCCGACTGGTAGACCACTCACTGAGCATCTCTGAAGCCCTGAGTTCAGTCTCCGGTACTACAAAAGAGAAAAAGCATGAGAAGTAAAAAAATTTTATCTTAAAAATGTCCTGTGTGTTACAAAGGCTTTGTCTGATTTTTTTTTTTTTTTTTGTCACTGTTTGTAGAAGAATGGATTCCATGGTCCTGTGCTGGCTCAGCAAGTGTTCCACCCACTCTGCTACTCCTCAGTCCTTGATTTCTTGGCACAGGGTCTCCTTTGTAATTCCAGGTGTGTACCACCATGCCCAGCTAAAAGGAGCATCTATATAAAACAAGCAAACAAACAAAACCACTCCTGGTTTAGCCAGGTGTGGCTTAAGCCCATAATTGGGGAGGCAGATGTAGGTCGTCGATATCTGATTTACATTCCTGGTTTACATAGTGAGTTCCAGACCAGATCAGACCAGTCAGAGATGCATAGTGAAACTGTCTCAGCAAATTAAAACAAAAGAAGCAAATCAAAGCAACCCCCCCCCCCAAACTCCTGGCTTTGTCTTATAGTAGGTCTCTAATATCCAAAGTACTGATGTTAATGAACCCATTAAGCATGTATTGTGTGGTCTCATACGTGCTGTGATGGCAAACTTTCTGTGTTTTTTACTTTTCTCACCAGACACTATCCATATCTTAAAACTGAGCATGGCTATTGCTTAAGTGTGTCTGGAGTAGATCCTCAATAGATATATATAACCTCAGTGGCTCCTCAGACACTTATGTACAGCTGGTAGGGCAGCAATATCCTTATTTTGTAAATAAGCAAACAGTGGTTTGGGTGGAAGCATTGATACATCAACTAGCAGCCAGGGAAAAGCAGTGAAATTAGAAAGAGAGACAAGTTTTACTAGTTTATAAGTTGGTGTGATTTCATTATAACATTGTTTTCCCAAATGGATGGGAAATTTATGAGTGATAGATAGAAATATGTCAACTTCTTTAAGTTGATCAGTAAAAACTGTTTTCTCAGGGACAGAGACAGCCATGATTAGCAGTGGTCAGAAGCATTATCTTTCTCCGTATGTGGCTCCTAGATTTTGTGAAGACACATAAAAGCACGTATGTATATTTGCCAAGAAAGTAAACATGAAACTATCTAGAGAACAAGGAGGACCAACAGGGAAGAGAGCAGGAAAATACATAACGTATACCATCTACAATGAATATATACAATGAAAATGTAAGACTTTAGGGTCTTAATGTATTTTATTGAATAAAATAAGCAAACTTTCTAAGAAAAAGAGGAGGAGGAGGAGAAGGAAGAGGAGAAGGAAGAGAGCATGGATTCAGTAGTATTCAAGGGGCTCAGGCAGGGAAATGGTCAGTTGTAGGCCAGCCTTGGCCAGATGGGAAGATTCTTAAAACATCATGACCAAGGCAACTTACAGAGAAAAGGGTTTACTTGAGCTTACGTTTCCAGAGGGTTTAAGGGTTCATGATGGGAGCAAACAGCAGGCATGGAAGTAGGAATAGAAGCTGGGGTTCATATTTTGAACCCAAGCAAGAGGCAGAGAGCATGCAAAAGGTTGACAGGGCTTTGAAACCTCAAAGCCTGTACCAGTGACACGCTTCCCCCAGCAAAACCATACTTCCCAAACCAACCCAAACAGTTCCACCAACTGGGGACCAAGTAGGCAAATGCCCAAGACTATCGGGGACATTTCAGAAAAATACCACAAAGGCCCTACTCAAGCAAACAAGGGGTGCTGATATGACTCAGGAGGTAAAGGTACTTGCTACTAAGCCTGATAAAGTTGGATTCCCAGAAACCAACGAAGGAAAAAACTGATTCATGCAATTGTCCTCTGACCTCACATGTGTGCTGTGGTATGTACACATACATAAACACACACACACACACACACACCACCTACCCCCAACCCCATACATATGCACACACACACACACACACACACACACGTGTACATGCATACATACACGTAAGATCAAAAAAATATATAATTAAAAAAAAGAAAGGAGAAAACCAAGCTTGACTTCATGGTGTAGGTCCATAATCACTCTGGAGGCAGAGGCAAGAGGATTGCTCTGAATTCATGGCCAGTCTAGGCTACATAGTAAGTTTCTGGCCAGCCAGAGCTACGTATCAAGACCTAGTCTCAAAATACAGACAATAACAGCAAAGCATAAATTATAATATATTATTGTTATAATTGTTATAATGTTGGTATGTTGTTATAATGTATTATATATAAACATGTATGTTTAGGTTGTAATTTCTATAGCTGAAATTCTGATTAGCCAATCCACACCATAGTTCTTAGTAAGCTTAACACAATCATCAACATTTTTCTGCTCTATCTTAAAATATAGTTTCAGAAGATGAGACAGTTATTGAACTATTGAAGGACATATTTAAAGTGTGAGGTACATAAGAATAAAAAATAAATTTAATTGATTTTTGTTTGTTTGTTTGTTTTTGTTTATTGAAACAGGGTTTCTCTATGTAACAGCCCTGGCTACCCTGGGACTTCTTAGACCAAACTGGCTTTGAACTCACAGAGATCCACCTGTCTCTGCCTCCCTCCCACGTGCTGAGATTATAGGTGTGTGCTACCACACTAGGCTAAATTAAATTGAAAATAATCAAAGTAACAGTGAGTTGAACCCAAGGAGGTAATTATGTGTATAAAAATTTTGATGTTAACATTAATTTTTACAAGAGGCTGTATGAATTTCACACCTACCAAACTGTAAAAATTCATATAGATTTATTTAAAAGATGGGCTTAAGCTTCAGGAATATCATGCAATTTGAAGTTGACTTTTTATCAGAAGAGGAAATAATGCTAATTAGTGCATACTCAGTAAAACACAGTAATTCTGCAGAGGTAAATACCTAATTACATCCATTTCCCAAAGTGGGATAAATCACACATTAAGTTATATAATAATTTAAGGACTTGTAAGAGACAAGAGACAAGATGCACTTGATATTCTTCAGCTAATTACTTTTAATTAGCATGTCTATATTATAAAAACATATGAGAATATTTTAAAATTAAAAATGTAAAAATATTCAATGCAAGAATATGGATCTGTACAGCTAGAGGCAACTCACCATTGGGAAGACGAGAGGTCTTACTTCCATTTCCCTATTAAAGTCTAAGTCTAGACATTCATAATTACACCAATTAATTGGCCATTTTGGCTAAATTATGTAAATTGTCTACATACACTTCTCAAAGTACATAACTGCCAATGCTATTTTCACTTTGGTCAAGTCTATGCTACATAGCAAAATGAAGTGGATAATTAGGACAATTATTCTGATACTTTAGATCAAACATTAATTAAGGTAAAAGCAGATAGTTTTTGTTTGAATTTGGATTAAAATCTAAATGTTCTGCTTGTATTCCATAAGCATAAAAATGTCTTCTTCAATTGTTTTTGAAATCTAATTATATGGCAACTTTGTAATCAGAATTTCTGAATTTCTGAAAACTAAGATGCCTACATTATAGGATAGTATTTTAGAACTATTTACTTGCTAGCTTAAATGTTATTTTCTAAGTTCATAGATGACATTGATGAAATTATGGATATTCTGAACACAAAAGTAAAGTCACTGGAATGCCTTTTAAACTTAATGAGTAGAATGTAAGAGGTATTTTCTGTAGTAGCATTAGGACTATAAAGAAAAATACTCTCTGGGCAGGTCTTAAGTCGATCCAGTTGTCCAGTGTTGCTCAGAGGTATGGATGTGTATGAGTAAACAAATAATCAGATCTATCTATCTGTCTATCAATCATCTATCTATCCATTCATTTATCTTCCAACCTAGAAGAGAAAACTTAAGCAATTGTAATAAAATCATAACAACTTATGACCTTAAGAAAGGGAAATACATTCTTTGAAATGAAATATTTCATTATACCATTATTTTAAACTTTTTTGTTGGTTCGAAATTTATCAAAATAAAAAGTTGACTAAAAAGTACATTTTAAGCTTCACATAAAGTAACTAATAAACATTCAGTACCCATCAAACCCCATGAATATGATATGCTTGAGAGTAAAAATTCTGCAGTCCCTCATTTCTTAAAACCATACTGTGAAATCTATACTAAAAGATTTTTTCCAATAGGCCTTAAGTGAGCACTTTAAAATATCCCCAAGGTTTCCCATGCAGGGTATAGTTAAAGAGCATTCCACTTGAGATCCTTGCCTGAAAGGCCCTATAGAATTGCAGAGTATCGTTATTAAGCAAATGTTCCTGGGCCCTTGGGTGGTTCACTTAAAACACATTTCACTGTATTGAATATTCAATGCCAAAAGCACAGTGTTCAATGTTAAGATTTGCAATTTAAACCCAGTTGGGAGAAGTAAAAGGTCTTGTAATTTGCCTATACTGTATTGCATTGATGTAGTAGCTTTCATTGATAATTAAGTTCCAAAAATATGAGTTAGATTGCGGGAACAATAGGGGAAAGCTAACCTTTCTATTACAGCTTTAGCTCTTGACTTCTTGTATTTAAGATTACAGATGCTCCATTAAATCGATTTTGTGTTTAATCTCCTCTTGAAAAACAGTGAATGCAAGTCCCCAGCTTTCTTCCCTTTGAGAGAACCCAAGTATTTGACAATGAAGACTACAAGGCTCAAACTAGATAATTAACACCACCCACTGAGGATAAGAAAAGTTTAGCGAGTCTTTTTTGGGTAGTTTTCCTCAACTAAATCTCGCTGGGTTGGAATGTCAAAATATATTTCAAGATGGATTTTCAAATAAATTTTTAAAGGAACCAGATTTGAGAGGATACGGATGTGCTTAATATGATAAAAATTAATTCCACTCACCTTACATACATAGATTATTTTTAACAAAGAAACTTTCAAATGTAAAATTGTGCTTTTTTTTTTTTAAAGGTTTGTTTGCATCACAGCTATTTAGTATTTTCGCTGTTTTACAATCTTTTAGGTTCCCAATAAAATACAATAAAAATGTGCAGGGCATAGGACGGAGTAAAACAATAAGACTGATAAAGAAAAAGGGCACAAATAGTCGTTAAACAAAAAGGTAAATTCTGGCCTTGTAGGTCATGCCTCCAGTAATTCCAACCACTACAGTGGCTGAGGCGGCGGCGCCGGGAGGGGGAGGGGGAGGGGGAGGTTGGTTTCCGGCATGTCCAAGGCCAGCCTGGGCTAGGGAGACCTTGTATCAGAGGAAAACCAAAGTTATTTTTCTCTGAATCCGTGTATAGGTGCCGTGACCCAAAGCACCGATCCTGCTCTTTCTGTAGAGAGTATCACGCTAGACTGAGGCTTCAGTCTTTACTGAATAAGCACGCCAATTATCTCCAGTTTTTGGTCAGTCTCAAACTCGAGAGTCTCCCCAGGTGTGCCTGCAGTTCTCTTGCAGGAAACTTAACCTCCAACCGGAGGGCACAGGCAGCACTGGGGTGCTGGTGGAGTCCTTGGTCAGTCTTACACAGTGAAGGATGATGGAGAATGAACCGCGTAGTGTGCTTAACCGCGGTGCCCGGGTCAGAAGCATGGCTAGGGCATGGGCATTTGACAGAAATGTATACTACCCGGAGATAGCCCCCAAACTTAAACTTACCCTCTGGGTTTGACCCAGCAACCTGTCTGGTAACTGGAATAGCTCTGTGGGTGATGCTGATACATAACTTCGGACGTAAAAATCAGCACTTTACTTTTCAAAGGGAGCCTTTAAGTCTCAAGTCCCGAGGCGAGAGGGTGTGTGTGTGCGCGTGTGTGTGGACGCAGTGGGTTCAGCCATTGCCCGGGCTGGGAGGTCCGCGTCCGCCTGACCTGGCGGCGACCCCGTGCTCGCACCCCCACCTAGCGCCCGCCTCCCCGGCCCCCGCGCACAGCAGGTGTCAGGTGGGCGGCCCGGGGCGCGACGGGCCCCTCCCGCGGCCGCGCGTGCCAGCCTCAGCCCCCTCCCGCCCCGCCGGCCCCTTTGTCCGCCCCGAGGGCGGCCCCTTCCCGCCCGCAGGGTGTGCGAGCTCTTCTGGGGAGGGCGCGGAGGAGGGCCGGGGAGGGACTGGGAGGAGCGGGGCGGGCGGCTGAACGCAGGGGTGGGAGCCGCGGCGCATCCGTAGCGGAGTCGCTCGGTGACCCGCGCCGCAGCCGGTGCGCAGCCGCCACCCCGGGGCGCGCTAGTGCCTCCCACTTGACGGGAGCCAGCTTGGGCCGCAGCCGGGGGGCCGCGGAAGACCGCGGCCGCGGTGTCCGCTCAGCGCGGCGGGAGAGCGCGGCTAAGCGGAGGGGAGGGCCGAGGGAGGGCCGGGGCGGAGCCCGACCCGGGACGCGTGTGCACCGGGCCTGGGGATCCCAGCGCTGGACAGGCCAGTCCAGGGGTGGGGGGGGGAGCGAGTAGGGAAGAAAGACAGAGCGGCCACGGACACAGAGATCTTCGCCCCAGGCTGGCGCCCAACGCCCCCTACCCCAAGCTATTGCACTCCCTTCTGTGGCTTTCCCACGCGACTGCTGGAAAGGTGACCCCCCCGTTCACTTTACTCTGCTCCCCCCAGGACAAGCTGTTGAAGCTGAGTCCTCCCCACCCCAGGACGCGGCAACTCGGGAGACTGGGCGGCTGCTTCCAGCAGTGGGAGAGAGACGGGGCCTCTTCCTACAGGGCCACCCCAATTTCCTTCCTAAATGCTTCCAGTATATTAAACATAGCCTGGAAACACCAGCCAGGTGAATCGGTACAGCAAACTGTCCAAGTTCACAGGAAACGGAAACCAGGACCTCTGTCTGAGGCACTCGGACAAGTATCGGCAGAAGACGCGGCTCCGGGTGATTCTCTGTGTCCAGGCGTCCCCAGTGGGCCCTGTCCTGAGAGCAGCGAGGATACGCTGACGCTGAGTGTCAGAATACACTCGGTGTTCAAGTCTCTCACATACTAAGCTATGAACTGGAGAGTATCAGACACTTGAAAAGTCAGCATTGGGTTGTAATTTCTCTGCAGACCTCTCACCATACAATTTCCCCTTCCCATTATTAACCATTTTGGAAATTCTCTTCCTAAACCTTGGCTGAGAAAGCTAAGGAAAAGGAAATTCTGCTCATCACTGCTTAAGAAAAAGGGCGCTTTTGACTAGGTTGACAATTTGCTTAATAAAATTATTTATGAATATCGAAGGCATATTGTGAAGTTTTAAACACCACATGTTAATTAACTATTTTAGTTATATTTGATGACGTTGATTAAAACATCAAATAGATCAACGTACTGGGTGGGGTGTCCTAATCTCAGTCAATTAAATAACATTATAGATGTTTTTTAACTTTAAAAAAGCTGCAGCTTTTGATTTGTTGTGGGCCCTTAACTTACTGTACCTTTATTCTTAAGGCTCCAACTGGTCAGTTCTAGCAATCACTTCAGTTTCTGCCTCTTGTTTTCTAAGACTAAAGGTTTTCTCAACCAAAGCAGACAAAGAATATGGATTTGTTACTGTTCATATTTCAAGAATACAGGCAAAGGATCATACTGATAACCTCATTGTGGATGATAATAACTGATTTTCCCTACTGCACCAAAGGGTGGGGGTGGGGGAATATGTCCAGGTTGGTATAACACTGAAGCAAAATCTACAGAAAAACTCAGTCCTTAATAGCTGTCCCTTTGAAAGTAATGGACACTCCATTTGAGGGTTGTAAATACCAAGTGTGGACAGTGGAGTTGTGGGTCTGTGTTCTACAAATGTTTGCTTTCTTCAGTGTTGATCAAAGGGCAAAGTGTTTGCCTTATGAGGCTGCATTGGATAATGTTTTAAGAACAATTATAGACAAGACAATAATCAATTCAACTTCTTTTACCTTAAGGAATCTTCTCCCCTTCCAAAGAGTCACAGAGGGCTGGTGAAAGAATGATTCATTTTAATAAGAACAAAGGAGACAGAAGGAGGAACGACATCGTTTGTTGTGGTCAGTTAAGTGCAAGCATTGCTAGAAGAAAAGTTTGATCCTGCCTCCCTCTGCACTTCTGTGCCTTATTTTGAATTAAAATGGGGCAGACTTCTTTGGTGGCCAGCAGGGTTCTGGTCATTTGACACAGAGAATCTTCCTGGCCAATGCTCATGAAGCAGATGATTTGAAATGAAGTGTTTGGTAGAAACAATACTTCATAACATAATTCAAATTGGAATTATGAGTTGGAGATGTTTTAAGGTTCCCGACATTCATTACTTTTCTAATTCATAAGCAAGAATAAACGTCATATTTTTGTCAAGACAAAAAAAAAAAGTACCCCTGTTCCCTCTATTTCTTTGGTGATTGGAAGTGGAACTTGACCCTGATGATTCCAATGCTCTTGAACTCGGTAATTAAAGGTATTGCTTTGTAAATTTTCCGTGATTTATGTAGATAAAAAAAAAAATCCCAACATCTTTTAAAGTGGAGGAGGTTGCTACAAAATAGTCCTCTGTGCAGGCATATACTCTACCATCTGACCGCCCCCCCCCTAAGCCCACGAATTCTAAATTCAGGTGGGAAAGAGCCTAAGATGACTAATGCCTCTCTAAAGAGGTGACTTAATAAACTTGACATAAAACAGAATAACCCTTTTTGTAGGCAGGACAGGATTGATGGAAATAACCAATTGGATTCCTCCAGTTTCCATCTAGATCTCATTCACAAGCAAAACTTGTTTACTTAGGAGGAGAAAATGTGAATTGGTGGTCCCTTGGACCAAGACCATATCTAAGTATTACAGAACATAGATTTCAAAAATTCTTAGAGAATGGCATGTGCCAACATTTCTGTGGAGAAGAGATGAGCTGGAGATGGGAGAAAGGGAGCGCCCACCCTTGTCTCAGGGGCAGGACTCCAGACAGGACTCAGAGTGACAGATCACTGTGAGGCACCCAGCAAAACTGCCGCATGTTCAGGATTTTATGACCAGCACAGACACCCAGCTCCCTTGAGTGATTCAATTTGACTTAAATGTGTTATCTACCTAGCTCATCAGGAAAAGGGTGGGCTCTTGATTCCCTTTATATGAAGTCTGGAAGTCACTCAGTTGAAAGCCCCACCCCTTCTCTGGGGATGGTGTGTAGGTGCTGGCAGACATACCCTTCTTAAATGGCTTTTAAAGCTGAATTCTCATTTGTAATTTACAAAATCTCTAAGAGTTTGATGGTCTTTTCACACTCTTCATTGCAGTGTCAGCTTTCCTCCAAAATTATGTTTTTGTTGTTTTGTTTTCCTCAATTTACTTTACTGAGAAACGTGTGAACCCTGGGACCTTATATGGGTAGGAAACTCTAAGAGGATGAACTAGTTTCTAGACCTGATGAAGGTAGATTTTAGAAAAAAGTTCAAGAGAAGTCCTCAGGCAAACATTTCAATACCCTTCATACACAGGCAGACTAAACGCTCACACCTCCAGGATCCCTGGATCTCCTGTCCTTTAGAGTGACTTCTGATATTCCCAGTTGAAAAATAAAAGTCAATACAAGCCTGCACCCAAGTTTTGGTTGGGATTCAATATTCTAAGCAAAATATGCTCAACAGATGATAGTGGAGAAGAAGCCAGAAAACAACTCCAGCTATTTAAACTGCCAAATGAGACATAAAGCTGCATTGTAAAATCATCTGGAAAACAGGTTTTCCCATTGAAGTCGCTATGTGTTAATTACTGTGAGCTGGAAGGCTGGAGATCGAACGCCTGGAAGCCGACTTTCACCCCGCATACGTAAACGGAAAAAGTGCTGAACCGCAGCCAGAGGGCTCCTGCCTGGACTCATTGCCATGCATGCCTAGACATTAATATGTGTTCATGGAGGGCTGGTACAGTACGAGGTGTTATTTCCTTATAAAAAAACACCAGGTCTCGCTTTCCATTCTTCTTACAAAATTATTCACATTATTTATGCTACATTGAGCGATCTAATTTCTTCGTGATAGTCAGCTAATTGCTCTGGCAGGTAATTAGAAGCGGTTTACAACGCAAAGGGCTTTTGCATTGCCCTTCGGATTATTAAGTTGCGCTGTAAATTATACTATATTTGTTGGGGAAAAATTCTTTTGAGCAAGTTCTCTTCCTGCGATCCGAGATGAAATCACCCCCACCCCTCTCTAGCCACCCCCACTACAACCACACCCCCTGCTTTTCCTGGACTCAGAGTCGAATGATTCTAAAGATCGCGATTTTGTTCGTGTTCACTGGGCCGAAATAACGTGGCCATTATGGCCTGAAATGGGCCAGGTTTGAAGCGAGCTTCCTGCGCGCCTGCAATATCCAGCAGGCATGTGGGAAAAGAACGGCTTAAATGGGAGACATCTGCTCAGTGCTGCTCATCTTACTCTTACAGCCAGGTCAGGTTAAGAGAATAACCTGTTCGCCACCTTTTTTCTTGTTAATAAGACTATTAGAAAAACAGCAAGCACACACATACAACAGAACTAATTGACTGCCATATAAGCAAAGAATCACACACACACACACACACACACACACACACACACACACACACACACACACACGGTAGCAGCAGTTACAAGAGGAACTGTAAAATATAACCATTGAGCGATTTCAGCAGAAAGGCACAAAACCTCCTGCAGAAAAATAACCCATGAAGAAAAGCCACATATGTGAGCTCAAAAATGGTCCTTATAAAAATGAATTTCTGCGATGAATCTTAAGAGCTCATATTAATAAAATTAAGCTGAAAGTAAACTCCATTGGACATTTTCTTCCTCAAGCTTTTAAGTATTTTGAGACTTTTTTTTGATAGTATTGTTTTGATCTATGTGATCTCGTAGGTCCTGGTAATGAAGTCCAAGTAAGAACATTCTAGTTTGCCCCATGGTTTTAGAAAGAGAACCCTAACCCTGGCCACAAACATCCCCATTTGTGAACCATATACACTGATTACACGTGTGTGGTGAAGCTCAGAGACCCAGAGCAGTTCCTAGATTATTTGTAATTAGACACAATTCCCAAAGTAACATTTATCTTCCAGAAACTGCGATTGCAATTGTCAACCAACCGTCTGGAGGAGACAGCAGCAGGGTGATCAGGGAGCATTGCTTCTTCCAGGAACAGAACAGAATGAAAAGAAATCAATAGTGTTGAGGATAAGAATTTAGTAGTTTTTAAGTCTGCATGTTAGCTGTGAGAAATTAATATATAATATCAAAAGAGAAAACAGCCCAAACAAATCTATTCCAGAAAAAAATAATCAGACATACTCATCTGAATGTCTAAGCTTTTTTTACACACCAATGTCCCACAAGAACAGCAACACCATCCTCTGCAAACAAGCAAACCCTTTTCCTTTCAAGTGTTTCCTTCATGTACATGATGAAGAAGTACAGAATGCTGTGGAATTGATCATCAATTTCATCTATAAGCTGGGAAAAAATGAATAGAAAATAAACCACAGAGTACATGTTTGCCTGTGGAGCTAAAACAAGGCCACATCAATACGGTATGAAGATTTGAGTATGAATGGAGATAATAAAAGGAAATGTTTTATTTTCTTCATTTAATAGGCTATACACATTTAGTGGAGATTTGTGGTGTGTGTCTTCTCTCTCTCTCTCTTTCTCTCTCTCTCTCTGTCTCTCTCTCTCTCTCAACCTAACCACTTGTTAAGAGGATTATTTGATGCATGGAGGGAAGTCCTTGTCTTCTGACTATATGCAATTTGAATTACCCAGCTAAAGGAAATCAAACCTTATAATACCCCAGATTAAATCGGTTGACATTTTTAAATTACAAAGTGTTCCTAATTTTGAACCCTTTAAAATGACAGAGAAGAAAACCGATAAATATTAAGAAGAAATGGAAGAAAAAGTGGAGTCAGAAAGAGACAGAGAAAAGGACATACTTTTTCCCATTTATTCGAGAAATAATGCCTTGCATCCGCAAGAGTTCCCCGGCCAAGTAGCTCAAGAGTCAACACGGCTTCTCTGTGGTCAACAAATTAAGCAATGCCAGAAAAGTAGGGATCCGGCTGTAAATGTGGCCGGACAGTTGAAACCGAATAACCTCGCTAATAAGGGCTATTGTTCAGCGTGGAAGTTCCCATTTTCCAATCAGGAAAATACAGCTCTAGCCGACTGATCCCTTCCCACCTACGGCTCAACAATCTGCCACCAGCGAGGGGCTTTTATTACGTCCCTTCCCAGGAAATGTCAGGCAAGTTCTTAAGTAGAACCACCCGAAAGCACGGATGGGGCCCTCAAGAATCCACAGGTCCACGCCTGGCCAGACTTTCTTTTCAACAGGAAAGAAACTTTGACCACAGAATTCCCAACAAGCCCCCCCACCCCCACCCCCACCCCCCTTGGCTCAGCCCTCTCCTCCCGCAGCGGCCGGCGGCGCTCAGCCCGGCTTCAGGCTTTATCTAACAGCCCGCACGGTACCCCGCCAGGTGCCCACATCAGCGAGGGCGAGGCTGGCCCTTCCCGTCTTGCCTGCCAGGGGCGCCGCTAGCACTGCGCTTGCTCGCTCACCGAGGCCACCCGCGGGTGGGCTAGCAGAGCTGGGGAGTCGCCGCCAAGTGTTGGGCAACCCAGACGGGAGCAGCTGGTTTACCCGTATCCTGCAGAGGTACGCGCTCAGTTCCGGTGACTTCTCCCACTAGGCTTTCCTAGTCTTCCTCCTTCTTGTTCTCCTCACCACCCTTAGCCCGTGTGTGTATATGTGGGACCATATTTGTATTCAAAATTATATTTGTTGTAAATGCTTTGACGGGTAGTTGAAAGTCTGGGTAACTTTGATGTTTTAAACTATAAATTCCCATTTGTATATAGTAGTTACAAATGGTTTTTATTTACTTGACTCGGAATCTACACATTTTAATCTATTAACCAAGAAGCAGAGACGTATCTCACTCCCCACTTTCCGGAAAGAGAAAGCAGGGATCAAAATCTGATTTGCCTTTAGGACCTTCTTTCTCTGGTTGTGAGAGATTTCCACCATCAACTGGGTCTTCAAACCTGCCTGTAAAAAGACACACACACACACACACACACACACACACACACACACACACCAAAACCCAAACCACCACCATCACCAACAACGCTCCCCCTTTCTCTGATCCATCTAAAGAGATAGTGATGTATATTGTAGCAGCAAGGTATTAGATATACTTGAGCAAGTAGTTCCCAGGATGTAAATTAGGTCCCAAAAGCTGTTGTCCAAATCGAAGAAACAGAGAAATTAATCTGGGAGACTATCCATCATCACCGGTAATAAAGAGAGCGACATGGATGAGACAGATGATATGATTAAGGGGCTGTGGTCGTTTTAATTAACTTTTTGCTGTCCTGTAATGATCAAACTGGTCACCAGACCCGGTCAATAAGCATGTTAATATCAAACAAATAAAACCAGGGATGATTAAAAACCTCCTGGTTTATTAAATTTGAAATTCAAATGAAATTTATGCTGCAGATGCATACAGAATGCTAATAGATTTTTAGCTTTATTGATAGTAGATCCCACAGGTTTGCAAGAAAGCAGCACACTGTCTACTCCTATTCCTTGCAAGCACATTAAACTTCTTATTGGGTAGGGGAAACTTTTAATTGATGCTCAAAAACCTGAACTTCCTGTATTTCTTCCTCCTTTTCTCTAAACATCTCAATTATTACAGTACAATACTGCAAAACAGTGATCAATATCAAAATAGGTGAACTGAACTCTGCTCTCAATGGCTTATCCAGGCTGGCTGTATTTGTCAAGGGCTACAGTCTCTTCCCTGGGACATGATTCAAGTGTGCTGGGGTCACTTCTCCAAAGTGGGGGGAAAGTGCCATTAAAAGTAGTTTCATTTAAAGTAGAAGCAACACTGTGAGTGTTTTAACTCTGCTATTTGATAACCTCATGACACAAAGACTAACTACTTCATGGGGGAGGGGGAGAAAGGAAGTCAAGCAAAGGAGAAAGAAATCATTTGACAAGCCTCCCACTTTCATAAATGGGAATAAATGGAAGTGTAAATTTAAATGTGTATATATACTATACATTAGTGACACACTGATATATATTTTTCTAATGAAAACTGCACATACAAACCTTTACAAAGCCCTAAAGCTGAAAGGAAACCTCTGACACATTGAAGAATCTAGTATTTTCACTAAATCCACACCAACATTGTGACTCGTTGTCATAGGAAGAATGACATGTGATTCTAAAATGCATTTATACAAATGAAATATCTTAGCGTTAGTTTAAAATTGAGCAGCTCAAAATTGCAGTCACATGATGCTAAATTTCTTTAATTCCTGGCATTTTTGAGGAAACAGTGGTTAACGCCTCTGTTTACTCTCATGCTCAGCATTTAACTTTTTAATAGTCCTCCTCTTTCCCTTCCAGAAGATAGGAGAATAAAAAGATAAAATAACTATTCATAGGAAGGAGTCTCTCTTCAAAGTGCTTCCCTCCACCTTTGAGGATGATGGTATTGATTAGAGGTAAACCCCAAATTTGAACAACTGTATATTAGGTTCTTAAAATGAATATCATTATAGAAGGAGACCAAAGCAATGAAGTTAATTCTTTTATTTGTTAAACGAAGTTCCCTCCTTCCCCCACCCCTTCCTCCTTCTGGGTTGGCCTGTCACGCCTTCTCAACACGCTAAAATCATTCAGAGGGGCTTGCAGGGAGAAACACGACATTTATGGTAAGCATCAGCCTTCAGAGAAAGAAAGCAGTTCATTAATTTACTTCACACTTACTTCAAAGTATATGGATGTCCCTTACTCCCTTAATCAATAGATATGATGTGCAGTCAATATGGGCACCCGTGAAAAAGGCTCAGAAATACAAACTGCTTCACAGGCATCAGCCTCAACTTTGCAGGTGAAGTTTACACAAATGACAAAGCCTGATTTTGGACTTCAGCAAAGGTGTTTTTTGTTTGTTTTGTTTTGGTTTTTTCCATCTTTAGAAGCTGCAATACATTTAAGGACATTAGGGGGAAAAAAAGTCTCCCAAGTCAAAACCAGAGCAGTTCTCTCATCTACTAACATTTTAGTCAATTCCTTGTTAAAATTAGACTTCTAAGAGCTTCCTAACAGGGTAAAATAGGAATTACTGTGATTTTTAAAAGCATGGATATTCAAAAGGACTCCAAGGGCTGGAGGTCCCCCTTATTTTGGTGTTGACCTTTTCGTGCCTTAAGAAGTTCAGTTGTGGTGACCACAGAATTGTAATGACATTTCTCAAGACAATATATAGCAAAAACAGCAAGCAAATAACTAAAACGCAACGAATCTGAAATGTGCACGATGACTCAAACACACTCATAGATGGCCTGCTCAAACCACAGACGCTTCTATAAACGTAGTCCAAGCTTTGTCAAAAGCTCACCTCCATTCCTACATAAAAGGAACCAACAGATTTCGGTCATTCTGATTTTTCTCTCAGAAAAGCACGGTGGGATTTCCTGTGAAAACTTCTAGATTGGGTAAAATGCTCTTCAATTTCCCATCCAACGGGGGAAACACACAACACACACACACACACACACACACACACACACACACAGAACCTCTTACTTCCCTCACCACCTAATCCTTTTGTAATTTTACTGCACGCCACGGGGCAAACACACCTCCTCCAGGACAGGCGCTTCCAAAACCGAATCGCACCTCGGAAAAGGGGTAAGGCTGACCAGATCAAAGGAACCACTGGAAGGCGCGCAGGCGCATACACACTCCATAACCCCCCTTCCAATTTTTTTATTTGGCTGAAATATCAGGAAATGAAAGGTAAGTATCAAGATTTTCTTTAAAACTATACTGGCAGAGTCCAGGAAGCTAAGAAACAAAACAAAACAAAACAAAAATCACTCCATCTTTACGTTCAAGGAGGCAGAGGAAGTTAGTGACGGAGGTAGGGTTTGGGAATATTTATTTACCCGGCCTCACTCAACTTCGCAGTCAGTTTCTCTCTCCAGATCGCCAGTCTTTAATGCACGTACACTTTATTGTATTGTTCCTGTTCCCCACCCCCAGCTTTCAGGCACGCACACACTCCTCTTCCCACTGGCCTGCGCGCACAGGCGCGTGCACACTTTCCACCTACACCAATCACGCGCGCACGCCTCTTCCCATCCGGGATTGAGAGCAGAGTCGCTCCTGGCTCTCTAGGCTAGAGGGACTCAGTACCTTACACACTCCCCAGCTCCGACCCATTGCCCCCTTTTTGTCTCGCGCACTGTTACTCCCCACATCCTCCCAGTGGTTGCTCGACCTTCGCCTGCCCTGCTCGGCCACATCTTTGCGACCCAGCCCCAGTCACCCCTCCTCTCTCTGTACTGCTCTCTCCAGGGTAGGTCACACTCGCGATCACTTTACACGCGCGCGCACACGCACACTCTGCGACACTCGCACCCCCCCCTCGGCCGGCTCCGATGACCTCACGCCGCGCGCGCACAGCGCGGCCCGGCGAGGCCGCAGATTGGCTGGCTCGCCTCCGCGGCACTTCAAAGCCAGAGAGGGAGCTACAATTGTGGCGGAATGGGCGGAACTGATCATTGTATTGCACACCTCTAAAAAAAACACAGCCTCTGATTTATCAATATAAAAAAGATCCTCTGAGAGGAGGAGGGCGCTTCTGTGTGATGGCAACTTCACTTCTAGGGGTGAGTCTCAGGATCTTCTCTCGCTGGTTTAATTAGTTTCCTTTTATTGCCGATCGGAGGGGGTTAAAGTCGCCCCGGCCAGGCCACGGGCTATCAGTCTTTCTATTGAGAGCTTCCCCCCTCCCTAAATACAAGTGAATTTAGAGAAAAGAAAGAGGGGGGAAGAGGAGGCAGAGCCACTTTTTTTCTGCACAGGAAAGGTTCTTAGGGCATTTAGACC
The DNA here is from genome assembly GCA_026225945.1 of Cricetomys ansorgei. Lineage (NCBI taxonomy): Eukaryota > Metazoa > Chordata > Mammalia > Rodentia > Nesomyidae > Cricetomys > Cricetomys ansorgei. The sequence continues at coordinate 1,768,416 of JAMJFZ010000020.1, forward strand.
CGACACCTCGCAGCGCGCGGCCGCTCCCTGCTTGGGAGACCTGCGAGTAGCCCCAAATACACGCGACGATTTTTTTGGGGGGGAGGCGCGAGTAAGTTTTTCCCACCTGGGTATACTGCATATTTTCCCCCTTCCCCTTAAATTTTCTTCCTCTGCCCGCCTTGTATTGCAGGTACGTTGAACTGGTATTACTTCTATCATTATAGACCTTAGAGAGAGAGAGAGAGAGAGAGTCGGAGAGAGAGAAAGAAAAAGAAAAAGAAAACTAAAAGAAAGGCTGAAAGAGCGAGTAAGCCTTACAGTTGCGGCCTCTTTGGGCCCGGGAGAAGCAGCGAAGATGGGTTGGAGGGGGACCGGAACAGGATTTTCAAAGCTCTCTCCGGATTGCAGGGTAGCGATCTTAAACGCAGTCCAGCGATTCCCCAGGTTTCAAGGCAAAGGAAACTTCCTCCCGCCCCAATCTGGACTTTCTGTTCGTTTGATCGAAAGCGTCTAGGGCTTTGTTCACACAAGAGTGTTGTCTTAGGTGAGAATTCTTGTTAAACTCTCCTTTAGCGTGGCGCTTTGCTCCGGAATCAGACGCCCGCAGCCAAACTTGTCCCCTCCTGTAGAGTAGGAGGCAGCCGGGCGCCGGGGCAGCTGGGGGTGCCAGGTGAGTTGGTGACGGCGTGTCGCAGCGAGAGATGGGGAGCAGTGGGGCGTCTGGAGGCTACCAGGGAACTAATGCACATTTCTTCCCTCCCTCCCCCACCGGCCCTTTGCCCACCACCCCTCCCCCACCCTCTCCTCCGCTCTGGGTCTCAGGAAGAACCGAGGTTGGGATCCACTCCTCTGGCCATGCTCGCTGCTACCTGTAACAAGATCGGCAGCCCCAGCCCGTCTCCTTCCTCCCTATCGGACAGCTCTTCTTCCTTCGGCAAAGGATTCCACCCCTGGAAACGTTCCTCGTCGTCCTCCTCCGGCAGCTGCAACGTAGTGGGTTCCAGTCTCTCCAGCTTCGGCGTGTCGGGGGCCTCCCGGAACGGCGGCTCGTCCTCGGCCGCGGCGGCGGCGGCGGCGGCGGCAGCGGCGGCAGCGGCCCTGGTTTCCGACTCATTCAGCTGCGGTGGCTCGCCCGGCTCCAGCGCCTTTTCGCTCACCTCTAGCAGCGCCGCCGCCGCGGCCGCAGCCGCCGCGGCCGCCGCCTCCAGCTCGCCCTTCGCCAACGACTACTCCGTGTTCCAGGCCCCGGGTGTCTCGGGGGGCAGCGGCGGCGGCGGCGGGGGCGGTGGCGGCGGCTCCGGGGCGCACTCGCAGGACGGCTCCCACCAACCGGTGTTCATCTCCAAGGTGCACACGTCGGTGGACGGGCTGCAGGGCATCTACCCGCGCGTGGGCATGGCACACCCATACGAGTCGTGGTTCAAGCCCTCGCACCCAGGCCTGGGCGCCGCGGGCGACGTGGGCTCCGCGGGCGCCTCCAGCTGGTGGGACGTGGGCGCGGGCTGGATCGACGTGCAGAACCCCAACGGGGCGGCGGCGCTGCCTGGCTCGCTACACCCGGCCGCCGGGGGCCTCCAGACGTCGTTGCACTCGCCGCTCGGAGGCTACAATTCGGATTACTCGGGCCTGAGCCACTCGGCCTTCAGCAGTGGAGCCTCGTCGCACCTGCTCAGCCCGGCGGGCCAACACCTCATGGACGGCTTCAAGCCGGTACTACCCGGCTCCTATCCCGATTCGGCCCCGTCGCCGCTGGCCGGTGCGGGAAGCTCCATGCTGAGCGCGGGGCCCGCGGCGCCGCTCGGGGGTTCCCCACGCTCCTCCGCGCGCCGCTACTCGGGCCGCGCCACCTGCGACTGCCCCAACTGCCAGGAGGCCGAGCGGCTGGGCCCCGCCGGGGCGAGCCTGCGGCGCAAGGGGCTGCACAGCTGCCACATCCCGGGCTGCGGTAAGGTGTACGGCAAGACGTCGCACCTGAAGGCGCACCTGCGCTGGCACACGGGCGAGCGGCCGTTCGTGTGCAACTGGCTGTTCTGCGGCAAGCGCTTCACGCGCTCCGACGAGCTGCAGCGGCACCTGCGGACCCACACGGGCGAGAAGCGCTTCGCCTGCCCGGTGTGCAACAAGCGCTTCATGCGCAGCGACCACCTGAGCAAGCACGTGAAGACGCACAGCGGCGGCGGCGGCGGCTCGGCGGGCTCGGGCGGCGGCAAGAAAGGCAGCGACACCGACAGCGAGCACAGCGCAGCGGGCAGCCCGCCTTGTCACTCCCCCGAGCTACTGCAGCCCCCGGAGCCAGGCCACCGCAACGGCCTGGAGTGACTGTCACGCAGCCTTCCACCTGGGTCCGGTCGGGCTCGTGGTTCGGCCTGGGCTCCAGTCTCGGCTCGCTGTCTCACGCTACCCCATCCTACCCCAACCCCGTTGTCGGTCTTTCCGGCTTCCCTCTTGTAACTTTATTAAAGGGACCTGGACAGTAAGTAACAAGCATCGGTAGCTGGAGCCCTGGCTCCTTTGCACGGTGACAGTCTGAGCTGGCACAGTGGGATCCCGCTCCTCCAGTTCCCGGCTGGCAGAACTTGAGGGGAAGGCGGCCCCTGGAGTAAAGACGGGATGAGTGGGGTGTCTGGTGGACCCGGGTCTCTGGCCGCGTAAAGCGCAATGCTCAGCCGGCCTGAGCCGGAGCTGTGGAGAGAAGGGGTAGGCTGGAGGCCAGGCTTGGCATCTCTGCCTAGACCCCCCCAAGCGCGCCCCTTGGGCTGCTGTCCCACGCTGAGCACTACCCCGGGGAGGCCTGCTGCACCCAGACCTCTCCCTCCACAACTCAGCTCTGCCAAGGTCTTTGTGCCGCGCGGGTGAACCGATGCAAGCTCTGCGAAGGGGAAATCTGTGCCGCCACCCTCTTTCGTCGTTGCGACTTTTTTTCCCCCTAAAAACTAGGAGGAAAAAATGAACAAGCAACCTTCCTCTTAGTTTCCCGTTTAGGTAGGTTTCCTCTGCCTGTGAGCACGTCTTTCTCTCTAAACTGTTGAAATTCATCCCAAAGTTATTTTGATCACAGTAACTTGTGGGGTTGGGGTAGGAGTGAGGGTAGGTGTCTTTCTTATGCAAAAAATACCCCTTCCGGTGAGACCAGATTATCCGTCTTCGTGTTTGTCCTTTCTACCTCGGTTTTCTGTTTTTCCACCATTCCCGAGCGTCCTCTCCCAACCTGTCCCCACCTTTTTTAGGTTAGTCCAGCGGCCAATTTATCTACTCATTTCTGTAAATTATTGCAAGTCCTTGAATATTATAGGATTAAACTTTTTTCTTTGTGATTTAAACTCAAGACGCTATCATTTATTCAGATGAGGCTGTAGTTTAAATGCCAAAAGAGAGAAATAGGAAAAAAATTAAGTTCTTTGTAAAACTATATCTCAACCTAATGGTTTGAACTGGAAATCGTTCTAGATTAGTTTCCCATTAAATATGACTCTGCCGGTGTGAGGTGAGAGGTACATTGTCCAGGAGACGATTTTGTATAGTATTTTTCTTGTATATTACTTCCAGTAAATATTTGAAAATATATTGAAGTAAACTTGATTTTTTTTTTTTTTTTGTCAGAAGAAAATATTAAGAGTTATTGCTGAGGTTCTGGTGAGCTGCAGGTTTTTTTGAACTCAATTCTGGAGGTGCAGAGCCACACACGCACTTTCCGGGCCTAGTTTTGCTCGAATAAAATTTAGATAGGCATCAAGCTGTAACTAAGACACTATTTGATAAATGTTGGATGACATTTAATTTAATGGCGCATGTACTTATTTGCATTTGCTGGCAGTTCAGGCGTAGTTAAAGTGAGATTTCTCCTATACTTCATAATAACAGGGTTTGCCAAACCCATGTATTAAATAAATTGTCCAAGTGATACTCTACTAACTTTGGCCTTTGTGTATTTCCTGAAGGTGATATTGTTAACTGTTGACAAACACTCCTGAAACTACATTTAAGTGTTGTTTGCAGAGTCTGCAAACTAACTATTCATTGTAATGTTGAAATAATTTGGATATTTCACATTGAAATGAAAAGCCTTTCTCTGGAACATTTTAGACTTGCATTTTAAATGCATGAAATGTAATTGATTTATTTGTAATATTTTAAATGGTATTAATAAACTCAGATAAAAGACTAGGTCAGTTAATTTGTATTTTTTCCCCCCTTTAAAACTGGGCATTTGCATTTTATCTTAAGTTTTAATATCTAATTTAAACAAAACGTGACCCTGTTTTGTGGTAATATTTAAATACTTTCCTTTAAGATATTATGTAGATGGAAGGTCTTTTTGGCAAAGCTGTGTTTCCTTTGTTTACCAAGATAAAGATTATAGTGTCTAAGATATGTAATTAATTATTTAACATTAGATTTAGCTCACAGCACCAGGATTTATTGACCTTTTAGAACTTGCAGTAATTTTCCAAACAATTTTAATAAATTTAACACTGCTGCTTCCTTCTCAGTCTTCGGAAGGAGACAAGTTGTTGGCCTTTGATGGCATTTAGTATTTAAAAGGCCAAGACTTATGTAAAAGATCGATACATCTAAAATAAAAGCAGCCATTTGGGAATAACTTCTGTTTTTAGGAGGAAGAGGGGGTCAAGCCAACAAAAGCTTGTCTTTTGGCATTCTATGTCTTAGCTGAAGATTCTGCAGAGGTTACTATCAGTAGATTCCTGTTGAAATGAGTTATCTGTTCATTAAAAGTCTCTAAACAGTCACCAAAGAAAAGGAAGGTTAAACCTTAATCTATCTACGAGGCTATTGTTCAAAGGTGTCAATGATGCCAATAAAAAACATTGTCTTGTTATGTCTAAGTGCATTTAAACAATGGGTGTTCCTTGAGCCATACTTTGAAACATAATATACTTTAAATGTTGATTGATGTTATATCAAACTATTTCACTATTAGATTAATATTATTTTGAATCAAACTGAATAAAAAGTTAGTGTGTTGAGATTCTAATAAGTTTAGCTTCTTTCTTTCTGTTTGCATGCTCCTCACTTTCAGTTCAGTCTTGGTATTCATCTTGAATTGAAAAATTTCCATTGAAATTTATATAAAGTCATAATATGTAGAATCAAATGAAAATGCAGGGAATTATAAATACTATATTAAGTCTGAGCAAAAGGTAATCAGGCTTGTAGTTTAATATGTTGTATAAAAATATAGCTGGTGTCCAAGCAGCAGACAGCCTTCATCCAGCTGTCCACTCTACTCATACAGATGCCTCAAGCCCCTGCGGTTATAAAGAAACAAGTTACCTTTAATATTTGGGGATACTGTAGCTCTAAGAAATGGTTTCTAAGAAAAATAAAGTAGTCTGTACTTTTCCCCTAGGAATAATGCAGAACACAGTTTAAAGTGTTTCTGTTTTTACTGAAAGTTGCAGCAGCTGGATGTTGCTGAGATGCTGGTTCTACAGTTAAATGTAGAGGCAGGTAAGAGGACAGCGACTTGGTACATTTACAGCAGTGAATATTTGATTTGAGAGATGGGTTCTGCCACGGAAGGATACTGTCTGGAAGATGGATTCTATAGGGCCCAGGAAGCAGGGTTTTTTTGGAGTTGTAGGTGTGCAAACTTTCAGTTTCTTTCTTCGGCTTCCTTCACAGTCTAGCTTGGCTTTAGTTTGTTTTGATTGGCATAGAGCAGTATTTCCAACTTAGTTTAACACAGTCCCCCTTTGCATAGAGTTCCCCTTTGGGGCTGAACATCATGTCTCTTGGGAGGAAGGAAGATGAAACACAAAAGGGATTCTTTTTTGTGTAGTCTGATAATGGCTAGAAACTCACTCCCAAGAAGCCAGAGTGGCTGTCACTTTGAACCAAAGGACAAGCTTCCGGGCTTGCAGATCAAGGTAGAATCAAACTAGCTGTTGACCCAGAGGTCAGGCCTTCATGTATCAGCCCATCCTCCAGAGACTGGGAAGGCACTGCCCCCCCTCCCCAAGGGTTGGTACTATCCAATCTTCCTAGTTCCTCCCTCAACCCTTCCCTAAGCTTGAGTCTTAACTTCTCCACCCAGCTTGCTTTTTTTTTTTTTCCCCCCCCTGGCACCCTTTATCACCTTTCTTTTTAGGTGAGCTTGTTCACTTAGGTATGTGACTGATTTGGTGAAGCTGGACTATCAGCTAAGATATGTTATGCAGGATACCTAATTAAACCAGTATGATAGTTGATTTCCCACAGCCAAGAGGTATTGGAGAGTGTTCCTGGGTAGGCTTGTCTCTATCCACTGCCCAGTTACCCTAGTCTTAGCATAACTTCTCAAGTAGGTTGATGATTTCATCATTCATATTTTTGTCTCCCTGTGCATCTTTTGGCCAGATTGCTGAATAGAAAAAAATTATTGAAAGTAACTATTTTGTTATAGAAGATTACCTCACAAGTCAGAGGATTTGGGCGGTGTGTGTGGGGGTGCAGGAGTGTGAGGAGGGAATTGGTAAAACACATTCAGGGAAAAGCTGTAGATTAAATATCTCCAGGCTAATAGTAGAGGTAAATTTTAGTCATTTTTTTTTCATATAAATGAGGTACTGATTTGATCCCAGTATTTTTTAATAAAGTATAGTTTTTAAATTCTTCTTTCTTTCTTTCTTTCTTTCTTTCTTTCTTTCTTTCTTTCTTTCTTTCTTTCTTTCTTTCTTTCTTTCTTTCTTTCTTTCTTTCTTTCTTTCTTTCTTTCTTTCTTTCTTTCTTTCTTTCTTTCTTATGTTTGTGTCCAAGCAGGTACTTTTATTTCATTTCTATTTCCCCTTCCATTACTAAAATTAGATTCCAATTCTCTTTCCTTCTTCTCCCTCTCCTTTCTCTCTCTTCTCTCTCCCCTCCTTTTCTCCCTCTCTCCCCCTTCTCTCCCCTCCCCCCTCTCTTCCAAAATATCCTTAAAATTCTACTGACTTTGGAGAACAGCTATTGTGTAAGAGGGCAATGCAGTACTCTTTGGATTCCTGCGGCCATTCTCAAGAGTACCATCCTCTAAAACCTTTGCTCAGCCCAGTAGTTGCAGAGCTCGCTTGTGCTCTTATTTCCTGGTTCCTGGTTTCGGAAAGCCAGTAATCCCTGGTGTCCTGGACCCCAGCCCCTGGTTCCTTGGGGGTAGCTGGGGGCCACCTTGTAGACTCTCCCTGGGAGCTGAATACTGATTCGCTGGTGCAGCACAGGGAGGGAGTCTATATTATTTTAGTCCCTGGACAAATGTATAATTTAATTTTCTGTGGGGTCTCTTGGCGGCAGGGAAGCAGCCTTCCTCATTGGCTTTGGTTCCTAAGGAGCGTCAGGATTCCTAGAGCCCTGGGGACAGCTAGGAGGGCTTGAAGTGACCTAGCCCTAGGCATAATGCATTCGATACAAACCTGTCCCCTTATCCTTAGTTCTAAGGCCATCTTTTAAGGCTCATAATTGGGTTCTTGTTTGAAGTTCACTCTCCAACTTGGCTGCTCAGGTTTTAAGTCTGGTTAACGGCTCACTGGAAGCGACCTATACTCTACTGAGGTGTCCGCTGGTCCACTGTTTTCCGGGTTCTCTGGAAACAACTTCGGGAGCTGGGGAGTTCTCAGCCGTTCTCCTCTCAGCCTTCTGCGTGCAGGTGGCTCTCTGGAAGAGCCCCCAACCGCCCCAGGAAGGCTCCGGGCTACCAAGCTACACCTGCTCCGGAGTAGCAATGGATGTCTCGGGTGTCCGTGCGACTCTGCCGGCACCCTCTGGGCGCCCAGAGCACACAAAGGCTCCAGGGCCTCCTGCGCCTTCTGCGCGGACAATGAGCGCCACCCTGTGTCCCGAGGTCGCTCTGCAGAGCCTCGGGCCTGCGGCTTTCCAGCCTGACCTTGGGCTCCAGTGGCAGTCTGGCTCGCTGGGAAAACTTACTTCGGATTTTTGGCTTTAGGAATCAGTTTAGCCACCTAGGTGAGAAGAGAGTTGTTCAGAAGGTACGGACTCATGGTACCCTGACCAGAACTAAACTTTCTTTTAAAAGCCTTTGTATCTAAAACCCAACCACCTCTTTATTTATTTTTTCTTTCTTTCTCAATGCTCTCTTCCTCTATTCTTTGAGCCAGTGGAGGTTCTGGGGCGCTCTAATAATCTTTTCCAGGCCATATCTTGGGGATATTTGAAAGGACCGGGAGGAAGATAAACAGCTTTGAAAGAGCAGCACATGTCACATGTCCTCTGACAGTCTTCATTTGGCGAAAGTACCTGCAGCACTCAGGCTGTCTGAGGACAGGTGCTGACAGGTGGCACACTCTAACCACCTTGAACTCTTGTAGGTCCCTCTAGGTCCTAGGCCCACGGGTGTTTGTGTTAACTAGGATCCACTTTGTATCCTTGAGATTGGCCAAGGATCAAATTTGGTGATTATTGATGGCGCACATGCACCGTTTGAATCAGAGTGAGGGACTCTCAGACTGAGGCCTTGTGGAAACTCTTAAGTACTAACAGGACACTCTTGATGCGCACCTATGCAAGACAGGGTTCTCATAGTTACTCCTATAGTTAAAATCCGTATTTTCATTGACTTCATACCTATAGAGGGAATAAAAGAGGTTCTTTATTTGGTGTGGAATTCTGCCCAACACAAGCAAAGCAAAGCACTTTGCAGCAGCCGGTACAAGTAATGTGCCCAGCCACCAACAGCTCTAGAACATAATTGACAAATACCCCTCCGGAGCACCACCCTCCTCCCTGAAGCCAGCCGGTGATGCAAGCCACACCCCCCCCAGCCCCCTCCAGTCCGGAAAACCAGGAAGCGCTGGAATGCTGAGTTCTCTCACCCTATTGTGCCTAGGTGTTGCAAACCACTGAAGGACAGAGCTTCGCGCTTTGATCTCAGGGCCCTGCCATTATGTAGCACAGAGGGGTGAGTTTAAATTAAATTTCTTTCTCTTCTGATAAGTTCTAATGGGCCTCAGAAGGTGAATAATTATGCAGTAACATTTCATGGGCTGTTGGAGTGGGAATTCCCACTGCGCTGTCACTAGAAACAGAATGCTCAATGCTAAATGAAGCTTTGCAAGTAAGCCACAAGTGTCTTTCAAATCCCTCTGTAGATAATCTAGACCATTTCTACTTTTATCTTTCTTGCCACTGCTAAGCACTCTCTCTTTTTTCTTTCTTTCTTATATCCAAGTTTTATTGGTGATTAAAAAAAATATTAGAAACAAAACTTAAAAGATCATATTTTTTTGAGGGTAAAATACTTTCGATGATTAAATCATGACAAATACATGAAACTGATAAGAGCTGGGGCAGCGTTAGAAAAAGACAGATACACTCAGCATGAAGAACCTGAGATTTGCCCCCGCATACTAGGATTTGGGTATAGCTCTCTCTTGACATTTAGTGAACTAGTGCTTTTTTTTTTTTTTTTTTTTGATTGCAGGAATCAGGCCTGGAGCAGCTTGACCGCTTAAGAGGTGATCTCATCACTAATGTTTTGAACACACTTAATTCTGCACCACAAATTTAGAAGTGGGCTCTCCACTAGAGAAGGTTGAAAGAAAAAATGCCATTGCTGTCCCATGCTACTTAGCTGAAGAGGACTAAATCTTTGAGATTTTACTTTACATTTAATCTTTTGCCAAGCTCAATAAGAATTGTCAACAGTTTAGACACTGAAAATGCGTCATAGCTATTTAATATATCAAAAGGAAATCAGACCCTGAACCTAAAAATAAAAGAACTCTAAATTTAAAGCACAATGGAAGGCTTTCTTGCTTTTTTATGTTATTAAGAAAATTCCTTGTTCCCCATTTGTACCAGTGCTTCATTCCACATCATTTTCCTTGTTTAGTTTCCTTTCTTTAAGTTTCTTCCCTTAAATAAATTGAGCTCCCACAAGCTTCAAGATTTCTAAATCAACAGAGAAATTGGAGCCTGCTTATCAAGTTTTCTCTCCTCTCTTGGCAACCCATTTGAAAGAGCCCAAACAATGAGTTGATTTACATTATGCTCACTTCATCCTGAACTCTGTGCGAATGTTGAAAACTTTCAATAATTCACCTTGGGTTATCTTTATGTCTCTAGGGGAACCAATCCTTCCAGCTTTCAAGTTTCTGGCCATTCCATTTTAAGTCCTGAAATAGAAGGAAGAAAGAAAGTAGATGGTCTCCCCCTTCCCAGAGTTCAAGTAATTGTCTAGTTCAACTGAAAGTAAAGGATTTGTACTGCCCAATTTTGCACCCAATTTAATGCCTCTAATTACACAGGGACCCTGTCATCAGATTTCCCATCATTTCAGAAAGTTGTACCCCTGCTTGTGTGCTGATCAGTGCTTCATTTCTCTTTCATACCTATCCCTTATTTCAGCTAGCCCTCCCCCTTTCTCTAAGCATGTTCTTTCCCTATTCAACTTAGCAAACAATGGCCTTTGTAAGGAAAAAAACTTTGCGGCTGGTAGAAATTTATTTAAAGGACATTTTTAATGAGTTAGTGGTGTTTTAAAAAGGTTATTGAGTTATATATACTCTAACTTCGGTTAGATATGTGAACTCTTCACCTGGGGGAAAATAATCTTTATAACGTTATGTTACTCAACTTTAATTACAAGAATTAGCTATATTAGGTTAAAATTTACTGACCTCTGCACGTTGAGAAAAAGTACATTTGTGTGTTTCTTCCAAAGAATATTTTACTTAAAACTGGGAGTTAAGTTTGGATAAGGTACACGTATACATTACACTTCCTATGTCCTCAGTAGTGACGTATTTTAGACAATATCATAGTTAAGTATTGTATTAACGAACGAAAAGCAATTAAACCACTTAATAAATACGTTGGGATCAGAACATTATGTCTTCTGCAATAAACACTTCGTAGGAGGCATGGCATGCTTTATTTAGTATGCAATTATTAAATGAGATGCATTGCCAGTGACATGTTTGTGTGTTTTAGTACGAATACCCTGAAAGTCAGATTTAATGAAGTTTTTCCATTCTTAAAATTCTACTTGTTTGGCAGGAGATTGCTTTCCCAACAGGGTGGTGGTAGATTCCTGGTGGAAGAGAAATGATGCTTATGTCTGTGACTTCTTTTGTTATTTTATGCCCTGAAAGCGTGGGCATTTTAAAATTCACTTAAAGGTCAACTATTGGCTTTGGGATCTTATACGGTATCCAGGATTCCTGTGCTCCCCTCTCCCATTGCTTTAACTGCTCATCCCCCAAATAAGAAAAGAGATTTAGTTTAGTGCTATTTTTTAAATTTCCTGTGTGGACAGCCAGATTAAAATCTTAATAATCAGTATTCCATTATTTATTCATTAATTCAAATGATTAAATGTGCATTTTTTACAGTGTTCTATTTATAATTTATACTTTAAATAATCTTATACATTGAAATTACTTTCTTATTTTTCTTAATAGTAATTAAAAATGCAAGTAATTTAATGATTTTATTTATTTCTCTCCTTTTTGAGGCAAAATTTTAGGTTTTGGAGATTGAGTTTGTCAGAGTACAAAAATATTTTAAAAGTTGGGCCCCCTCTTTCTCTTTCTCTTTCTCTTTCTTTCTCTTCCTTTTCCTCTTCCTCTCTCAGTATAGGTAAGTATGTCTCTTACATTGAAAAAAATTCCATGTATTTTTGTCTTGTTTAATTAAAATTATAGCAAAAAGGAAAATATCATTTACTTAGAATATGTCTTCATATAATTAGATTTGCTGGATAAAAATACTAGATAACTAGCTAAATTTGAATTTCATGCCAACAGCAAATATTTTAAAAGCACACAAAGTTTGGGTCATATTCATACTAAAGATGTTCAATAGGATTTTTAAAAAATAAAATGTAAATGGAAGCCTCAATTTTTCATTTTGCTTTTTTAAAACTAATTTTAAAAATAAAAATGAAATTATGTCATTTTCCCCATTCCCTTTCCAACTCTTTCCATGTCTACCCTAATTTCCCTGTCCTGCTCCTTCTCAATTTTCTGAGCTCTTTTTCTTAAGCTGTTTTTGTTTATATAGATATGCGCAAATATCTAAACACAACTGCTGAATCCTTTAGTGTTGCTTGTATGCGTATGACCCAGGGCTGATCACTTGATACTAGATAACCAACTAAGGTCTCTTGAGGGAAAAATATTACTTCTGCTTTCCGCTCGCCTTAGTTGTCTGTCATTCTTTCTCATTTTTCTTTTTAAAGAAAATTGTTGTTGTTTGCATGTTTGTCTTTATTAAGAACAAAGATTAAGGCCTGATGAGATGGCTCACCAGGTGAAGACTGTTGTCACTAATCCTGACAGCACCTGAGTTGGATCCTCAGCGGTGCAAGGATTCCTAAAAGTCGTTCTCTGACTTCCGCAGGCATACCTTGGCATGCACATACCCACATTCGTCACAAATACAAAAATAAATGTAATAAAAATTTTAGAAAGGATGGTCTTCTGTGCTTTTTTTAAATAGGAATTAAGACATGAAGAAGGTATTTCCTGGAGGACGAGTATGTGGGATTGATATTCCTTTTTGCTGTTTTGTGTATCTTCATTTGCAACTTGTTTGGCTTTCTTCTGGTTTAATCTTACTCATCAGCACATTAGTACTGCACAGTTTACTAAAGAACACACACTTACCTAGTTTAGAAAAGAAGTAGCTGATGACAGCTGGTCAGCCATTTCACACTTCCTGATCTTAAAGCTGCAAACAAGAGGCATCTGAGATCTACCCTATTTCTTCAGATGTGACTCTCTGAGCTTTGAAGTTCTGTCCTGTGCATTCTGCTTCCTGGGATGTTACACTCACCCCTGGCTCATTCGCTCTCACTTTAATTGTTCAAAGGTGGACTCATGGGAGCCTCAATACACTCACAAGGTATTACATAAATTATAACCAAAGAATTACTATGAAAGTTCTCTGTCCCCAGAGAATTTCTTTCTCCTGTGAAAGTATTGCTGTAGGAAATAGATGTTGCATCCATCCACTGACTCATGAAGCTCTCGCAAAAGCAATCCGTCATGTTTATGTAACCAGTTACTTGCCTATGGCTTATTTGTGCTATTAATTGTAGCTTCCTATCCTATGATAGTTACTATTTATGATTATCTCCAGAAATGAATAAAATTCTATGTGGCTTATACACAGTCTTAACAAGGAAGAGTGAGATAGGAACCTTGGTACTTAAGGGTTGTTCATCTTGCCTTATGCAACACATCTGAAGAAGCAAGAGTGGTGTTAACAGACCAGGCTTGTCCAGATGATCAGAAGGAACAACACACAACCTTTTACACACATGAAAGTTTAGGGAAATTTAATGTGAACTGACTCCACTGTAGCATTCCCTGGGATGCTAAATTGTATGTACACTTCCACAAGTGACCTTACTTCTCTCCTATTGCTACTTTTATTATAAATAAATTAGCTAGACATTTGTATTCATAATTTAAAAATACATTTACATCTTTGAAGCTAAGAGAAGGCATTCATGTACAAATGAAGTTTTTTTTTTGGGGGGGGTATCCCCCTTCTTCCGTACTAATTCAGAGATTTATACTTCAATAAAAGCTAGCTAGCTAGTTGCTTGCTTTTTAAGTTTCCAGTGTCTCCTGTATGCTTGGCAGGTGCCCTGTCACTAAGTCCTATTCCAGTACTCAATGAAAAATTTAAACTTTATTTTTTAAGAGACATCCAGATACTAACTGAAATGCACAAGAAATTGTAAAGAAGCACAGATACAAACTGACTTCATTTCACTTCTCAGACACAGTTGTGTCTTCATAAACTTTTTACTACTGTGATGTTTTATTTTACTTCACTAATATCAAAATAAATTTCTTTTATGTTAAAAATTCCCTGCTAATATAATCTTAAACAGCTAAAATTGCATATCTTAAAGTTTTAATACTCCTTCAATATTGAACATTAGTTTTTTTCCCAATAAGATAAATATACACAGTGATGTATTGAACATTCTTACTTATTACTTTTTATTATTCTAATTTGTTTTTGAGACATGGTTTCATGTAACCTAGTCTGGGCCTATATTCCCTGTATAGTAAAGGATGACCTGTCTCCACCTCTCCAGTGCCGAAATTATAGGATTGATCATCATCATGCCTGGTGTACCAGTCCTTGGAGATCAAACTCAGCCTTGTATATGTTAGGCAGGTACTCTACCAGATACATCCCTGGGCCTGATATTTAAAGCTTTATTTTTTTAGGACTCTAGAAAAAGTATAGATTACTGTGGGATAAGAACATTATAAAGTTCCTAGGTAGAAATGACCAGATTACTCCCCTAAGAAGGACATACTCCAACAAACTGTGGCCAAATCAAAGTCACACCATAATTGAAATATGTATATATTTTATTTATGGTGTATATGTGTGTGTATGTATGTATATATATGTGTGTGTGTGTGTACATAACTTAATATATTAACATATATAATGTGTACACACACACATATATATGCTTGTTCTTCCTCTTTTCCTCTTCTTCATTTTGTGCAAGTCTCTTGTATCCCAGGCTAGCTCAAACTCACCTGTAGCTGAGGGAGGATTCCTTGAGTTGTTTCCTCCTGTCTCCTCCTCCCTAGTGTTGAATCACAGATATGTACCCATCAGGCCTAGTTTCTGTAGTGGTAGGAATCAAACCCAGGACTTCATGTACACTAGGCAAACAGTACCAACTGAGCTACACCCTTAGGTAGGTCATTGTTATTTTAACTGACAGTTTCTCCTAGATTTATTCCCTCCATGGTCCGCACCCCCCCACCCCCCACCCCGAATTCTGTCTCTGTGGTTTTGGCCTTTTGAAAGACCTGATGACAGAACAAAGCAGATCCTGGGGAGAGGAGTGCTGGCTTTGCATGAAGAAATTTGCTTCAAACATTTACATACACACACACACATCATATATCACAAAGACAGACAGATACACGCACCCCATATATCACACAGACAGACAGACAGACAGACACACACACACACACAAGTTGTCTTAGGTCTGAGACTGAAGTAAGTTTCAAGTAATAACCTTGAAATAACCATAGTCATCTGTAGTTGGAATGTGATCTTTTTATGTTATGATTTTGAGAAAATAGCCAACTGTATTTTGCAGTGAAGAATGGACATTGTTTTGCATCATCACATGTTTCTTTCTGTGGCGGCCTTTATAGAAACAGTAACTACTGAAAAACAAACCAGAACAAAAACTAACAAAAATTCAGTAATGAGTCTATAGAATCTTAAAAAAAAATGAATTAGGAGTTTATATTTCACTTTCTTAGTTGACTTAGATGTTTTAGTCTCTGGTTACACGAAACTACAAAATCAACCTTTAAATGAATTCAGGGACTGGTGAGACGGCTTAGTGGTTAAGGGCACTTGCTGCTCTGGCAGAGAATCCCAGCACCTGAATCTGACGCCCCTTCAGGCCTCCTTGGGTATTCACATCCACATGCACAAGCGGACATACACACATATAAACAAAAATAATAAAGGGAAATCTGGTCACATAGGTGATTACTGATTTAAATCAGCTATTAGATCTTGACAAGAAGATCTATTTCACAACTGTGATATTTTGGGCTGGAAGTGTGGCTGAGCTGATAGAGAGTACTTGCCTAACATGAAGTCTTGTAGTCACTCCTTAGCAATGTATAAACCAGATGTCATGGTGGATGGCTGTAATCTCCGTGCTATGGAAGTAGAGACAGGAGGATCAGAAACTCTAGCTCATCCTTGGGTACATATACAGTTAGTTCTAGGCAAGCCTGGGCTACATGAGGTCTTGTCACACACAAACAACAGTAAATATTTTATGACTGCTAGAAATACAGTGTTCGAGGATAAAATTAGAGCTATTTAATCACTAAGTAATTCCTTTAGGTTTTTTTTTATGTAATTATATTTAAAATTCATTCTTTTTCAAGACAGGGTTTCTCTTTGTAGCCTTGGCTGTCCTGGAAATCACTCTGTATACCAAGCTAGCCTTGAACTCAGAGATCTGCCTGCCTCTGTCTCCCAAATGATGGGATTAAAGGCCTGTGACACCATTGTCCAGCTAGGATTCTTAACCCTTTCCTTTTTGAGAAGAGGAAATAGAAGTTGGTGAGTTAATTCAATGTAGATGGTTTTCTCAGTGGGACCAGAGACAAGTTCATTTCATATTTTCTTTCTTGCTTGTTCTCAATCTCTCTCTCTCCCTCTTTCCCTCCTTCCCCCTTTTCTACCTTCCTCCCTTACCCCTATTTATTTATTTGTTTGTTTGTTTATTTTGAGACAGGATCTCTCTACATAACTCTAACTATCTTGGAACTCACTATATAGACCAGGTTGGCTTCAAATTCACAGAGATCTACCTTCCTCTGCCTCTTGAGTGTTGGGATTAATGATGTGGGCCACCACACCTTTCTTCCATCCTTCCTTCCTACCCTCCTTCCTTCCTCTTTCCTTCCTTCCTTCTTTTTTTTGCTTCCTTCCTACCTTTTCTCATACTGAGTCCCAGGCTGACCTTGTACTCATAGCAATCCTCCTGCCTCAGCATCTACATGTTGGCTTACAAGAATGTGCTACCACATCCAATTTATAGTGATGTTTTAGATATTATTCTTGTTTTTGCTCAGAAACAAAAAAAAATCAATCAGCAAATAATGAGTGCCTCCTTATGTTCAGTTTGAATAATTTGAATTATTAAAAATAAGTCTGAGCATGATGATGAGTCAATCATAATTTTAGAACATAAAATCATAGAAGAAAAATGAAACCATCTTTGTGTTTTTGCCTTAAGGAAAATAAGCTGATTGAAAAGAAAATAACCCCCATTGTCCTGCTCTTGTAACTATTATTTATTATTATTATTATTAACCATTTAAAAATGTAGCACTGTTTAGGAATTAGAGTTTTATCATCTTACAATGCTTAAAGTGTCTTAAAATAGTATAAATTTTTGTCTCTGGGTATACATGTATTTACCCAGAATTCAGTGCTATCTATTTTTGTTTAAAACTGTTATGAGAACAGAGATTATTTTGTGTCTATAGTTAGAGATTATTTCAATATTCTCTGTGTTAAAAAAAGCCAAGAACTCAATAATGCTGTTCAATAGACTTTTCAGAAAGTGGCAGATTGTTTCTGTTTTAACTGCATATAAATTCACAGCATATTAAAGAAAATAAAAATGGAGAAAAAAATCATCTTTTCGAAAACTTTGAGGGCTGGTGAGCTGTCTCAGGTTATAGGTAAGAGGTTTTATTTACCAAGCTTGATGATCTGAGTTTAGCCCCAGAACCTACACGGTAGGAAGGGAGAACCAATTCCCACAAGTTGTTCTTTGACTTCACTGTACCCTGTGGCACATGCATGCTCCCCCTAATAAGTGAATAAATGAAAATTACTTATTAAAAAAATTCAAAAGTGAAGGTAATACTTTTAGACTTCATTAATTATTAAATCAAAATTTATGTGTAAAACTTTTATCTATAAATTATGTATATAAAGTCATTTGTTTTTTTAATTTTTATTTATTTCTTGAATTAGCTATATACATATATTTTTTGAGATATTGTTGTAGGCTGTGGATCTTCCTGTAAAAGTACATTTCTCAGCTGGGAAGATCTCTGAGTTCAAGGTCAGTCTGGTCTACAGAGTGAGTTCCAGGATAGCCAAAGTTACACAGAGAAACCCTATGTTGAAAAAACAAACCAGACAAACCAAAATAACATCCCCACCAAAAAACCCCCAAACCATTTCTCATATATTCTCCTGATGCCTGTCAGGGACCACTGGGCTCCAGCTGGGAACTGAGCTGTTACATTTGTATACTGCACTAAAATAGGACTCATTTTTGAAGTATTTGTTTCAGTGAGTCAAGGAAAACATCTTTAATCTCTGGTTCAGTATAATCTACCTTAACAAAAAATTAATGTGGAGAAAGCTTAAATCTTGACTGACTATAGTGGATTTTTTGTTTTCTGTTTTTAAATAAAGATGGTAATCTTCATCAAATAAAAAAAGCCATAGGATATTTTTTGAGTTCTAGAGTAAGATTCAATGTTGGGATTTCTATTTCTCTGTCTAGTTTGTGATATCATTTGACAAATTCTTCAGTTTTGTCTAGGTTAATGTCATAAGACTTTTCTGCTAGTATCTAGGAATATACAAAGTCATTTTGAGGTATCAGTAGTGGACACCTCAATTTTAAAAGCATTTCATTACTTGAGTCAGTATTAAGTCTCTCTCTCTCTCTCTCTCTCTCTCTCTCTCTGTGTGTGTGTGTGTGTGATGCTAGAGATAGACCTTGTACATACAAGCCAAATTTTGTACATCCTCAACTCTGAGGCAGCATTTATTTTAGAACATTTGGAAAGTCATTCATAACAACGCAAACCTCAGTAGTATTTGGACCAAGAGTGGAAACTCAGTAGAGTTTTGGACCACTACCATTGGTTTCAGTTCCATTTCTTAGCCACTGCCTCACCCAATGCTTATGCTTCTACTTACAGGAAACCTTCTCCCAGTTACAATGCTGTAAACCTGTTCCTAAAAATGATTCTTTTTTTAGCCTCTAGCTCATGATGGGGATCTTTGAGTATCAGCCTCCCCAGTGCTTGTCGTGTTTTTGCAAGTTAATTATCAAGATCTTTCTTATCTAGACCAGGAGAAATGATGCAACTGGGCTGCAGAAAAAAACAAAGGAGTTAGGATAAGATCCGGAAAGTGAAGATAGCAGAGATGATTCAATAGTCTGAGCAGATCTGTTTAGACAGCAGATCTAATCTCTCCCTGCGCTGAGAGCTTGTGACAAAGGCTAGAAGAACCCTGAGGCCTTGCTGAGTATCACTGTTGGGGAAACTGTATTCCTAACTCCTCTGTGTTACAGTGCGAATGTAAACAAGGAAAAGTATAGTATAAAAGTAATGTAGAGTAAGGAGAAGTCCTTAGAGTATGAAAGGGCTAGAAAAAAACACAGTTCCACACCAAAATGTTAACCAAAGATGTAAAGCATAAGTCTTTGTTTACATGTTTGTACTTTTACAGCCTAAGGAGAAGGCACACCAGAAACACCTCTCCATCACAGCTGCATCCGGGAGGGCTGGTGGTTAGTTGGTAAGATTCCATTCAGAAAGGATGGTGGGTTTGTTATCTGGTGAGATTCTATCCAGGAGGGATGGTGGGTTGGTTAACTGGTAGAATTCCATCCAGGAAGGATGGTGGGTTGGTTAGCTGGTGGGATTCCAAAATAACTCCAGGTTGTATCAAGTTGACATAATACTTCCAGGACAGTAAAGATTGAGCAGTAAGCCAAAGCATGTAGTCTCAACTATCTACTGAGTTAGATGAACAAGAGTTTCAGGACTATGAACATACTTTTAATGGTCCCAGCTAAGTCTATGCTATTGATCCTATGCTTCTACTAAATGCCGTAAACATTCCATTTTACAATTCTTTCTGCATTTCTCAGACTCACATGCATGGATTTCCCAGAATTACTAATCAGGCCTTTTGGATTAACTTGCTGCTTGTTAGTCTCTGTCTTCTTAGGGCATACAGCTCTAGGAAACTAAAGAGTAAAAGAATTTGTGAAACCAGTCCAGGCAAATTTTGCTGAAACAAGAGCTTTGGGACTAGGAGTTTGCATTCTTATTTCATTTAGAGTTTTCTGAAGATTGGGTGATGAATATGTTTTCCTTCTAGTGTTGGTCTAATTGCTATAGTGTAATACATTGCTTAGTGTTTGAGCAATGTCCTATAGCCTCCCTCCTTCCTTCCATTTTTCCTTTCTCATTCCCTCTATCTTTCCCTTTCTCTTTCTCTCATCTTTTTTGCTTCACAGTTGTCTACAACATTTGGTAATTTAACAATACTAACTCTTTCCCTAGGTCTTAGGTGATCCCTGTGAAAGGGTCATTCAACCCCCAAAGGGGTTGCAAACCCACAGGATGAGAGCTGCTGACTTAGGAGAGTGCTGCTTATACATCTTTCACAGAGATGAAAATGACCAGGGCTATAAGTGGGAAAGGAAAGCAATTTTCTATTGTTTATAGGTATTGGGTGGATGCCAACAGGCTCAGGAGTATTTACAGGTTGTAAGTATTTGCCTACCCAATGGGGATTCAGATCTCCAGCCTAGGCTCTTCCTGCTCTGGGCGCCAATATATTTACACCACATTTCTCTTTTGGTCCTGCCTAACCTGATCTGGGGAGAGAAGTTACCAAAGCTGTCTGCCCACATAGGGCTGAATAGCCACAAGGCAGTCATTGTTGATGTTTCTAAACAATACTCATGGTTCTCAACCCCCACCCCGTCTTCACTTTGTATTTTCTTTTTAAAGGTGGAATAGTACATAAATGGTTCCAATTCTTTTCTGCAAAATTTCAGACTATTGGCTACGAGCGTTTAGAGAGAGAGGTTGGTTGTAGGTGCCATTGTAAATAGAAGAAAATACAATTAAGTGGTGCACAACTGTAATCCCAACACCAGGTGCTGAAGCAGGAGGATCATTAGTTTGAGGCCAGCTTGTGAAACCTTGCCTTATAAAAGGAGGAAGGGGAGAGAGAGGAAGGAGTGGGGGCAGTTCTTTACTGGCTCCTACAGTAGCTGCCCCAGTTTACACTCCTTCAAGATTTGTCGTCATTTGTTTTCTTGACGATAGCCATTCTGACTCTAGAAATAGTTTTAATCTGTGTTTCCTTGGTAGCTAAGGATGTTGAAAATTTACAAATATTTATTCGCTTGGCATGTCTTCTTTTGAGAACACTCTTCTGATCCTTAGTCCAGTTTTGGATTTTTTCCCCTCCTTGTGGCGCTGTCACATTTGAACTGTCAGAAGCTTTGACTGTCTATATGAGATCTGTGATACTTGCACAAAATTGTGCCATCAACATTCTGTCATGGGAGAGGGAGGTGCTCCCAAGTTGCTGCTGCTCTCTGAGGGTTTAAAGGCAGATAGTGGTTGCTGCGTGCATGAGTGCATGAATGTGTGTGTGTGTGTGTGTGTGTGTGTGTGTGTGCGCGCGCGCTTTTGTCAGTGAGTAAATTGTCCATGCTCTTCTAAGTAACCCCTCTCCTGTGTTTCTGGGAACAATCCTTATTAAACTCATTGGGCAGCACACAAAATGACATGAAGGTGGAAGAGGCGCTGCTTGGAAGACGAAGTGGATCAGCAGAAGTGAGGCAGCAGAGTGACAGGAAGTGAACGTGATCAAAGTGCATACGTGTACGAGAATGTCATAATGAAAACTATTCATACAACTAATGTGTCCTAGCAGAAAAGCTTTAAAAAGAGAGGGATTAAAGATGGCAGTATATATTTAAGTGGAAAACATGACTCAGTTAACTAATATTGATATGTATATAGAATTTGAAAATCATATATTACATATTAAGTACATATGAATTTAAATAATTTGATAACAATACAGAAAAGCATTTTAACTTTTCACCCACGGTAGAAGTATCTTTTATTTTAAGTAAGTGTTCATACTGCAGTAAGTCTTTGCTTCATACTGAACACCAAAGCTTGGAATGGAATCTTCAAGAAGGACTATGTACTAACTGGGAAAGCAGGAACCAGTTACCCTTACTAGCCACTCCATCCTGTGCTGCTTTCTAACTCACCCACCCTTGCCAGTGAAAGAATATAACAGAATTTTAGGAACTGTATTTTATTGAGAGGGAGGTTGGAGAAATTCGTATAGTCTAAGGAGAGGCTCAGACAGTATATCGACACGCTACAAAGCTCAGTCTTTCCGTTTAAAGATGCTTTCTGCAGTTCCATAGGGCTAACTAACTACATCTTACCCTTCAGCTAGATGATGTTCTGCAGTTTCATCACAGAACGTTTGATACAGAAATGCCTTTATTTTTCATAAAGTTGTTTACAAGAAAATATGTTAGGATATTTTAATGAAATGAGAGATACAGGCACTTTCTCCTTCTGGTAAATTTTGTAAATGTTTAGTTTGCTTTTTTTCTAATTTTAATTTTTTATTTATATGAGTATTTTGCCTGTATTTATGGATATGCTATACATACATGCCTGGTACCCTTAGAGGCCAGAGAATTGAGTGGACCCCCTGGAACTGGAGTTACAAGTGGTTGTGAGCCATTGTGTGGATGCTGGGAATCAAACCGGGCTCCTTCAGGAGAGTAGCCAGTGCTCTAAACCATGGAGTCACCTTTCCATCCCCTTTGGTTTGATTTTAAAAATCCAAAGGGAAGATGCTTGAACAGAACCTGCCTGTACTTGAATGTCATGATTCTAGGTATTGACATATGCAGTGAGAGGTCAGAGCAGGCCAAAAAATGACTATTGTTTTCATTACACAAAGATCAAAGTATGTGCAAGGCCGGCAGCATCAGTGCACCCACTGTGCAGCTACTAATTTAAAGTATGTGTCTCGGTTTCTCAGAAGCTCCTGATGAGTTCCCTGCTCCTTGATTTTTCCATTTTGCAGAACTACAATCAGATCCGCATTCTGTACGGTGGAGAGTCTGTGAGCAACCACTAGGCAGGTCCGTCCTCGCCGGGCTTTATCAAGGGTGTGCTGAACCATCTGGAAGATGAAAGGACCAAGTGACTGCCAGCTTGTGGTAGATATTCATAAACACACCTAAAGTCAGTTATTAAGTGATCTAATGGTGCTTCCCAGAGGAACTGCCTGGCTTTGGGAAACATTCACCCTACTTGATAGAAACAGAGAAAAAGTTCTCAGGGCGGGACTGGGTTAGAAGAGCAATTATGACAGTGGGTGTGAATAGAGTGGTTGTATAGGTAAGGAGATAGTCTCAAGCCCAAAGCCAAGAGGCAACGTTTCCATAGCTATGTCCCCCTCACTGTGTTTCCGAACCACAGAAGTCTGGGGAGGTAGAGTAACCAGAATGTTCTCCCTGCAGCAGCTTCTTTCTTCACACAGACTACTTTGCTAGCAGTATGGAGAAGAACAAACTAGAAAAGAACATTTCCCTTTCCTTGACTGGACAGGTAATTTCAGATTTGGGTCCATTTTGATCTAAGACAAACTCAAAGAGAAAAGTCCTCCTCGAATCTGGTTGCCAGGCTTTCCCTAATCTGATCTTGGTCTTCATGATACCGCCGCCGCTGGCCCCTATTTGACATGAAAGACGTCACCTTTTCGCTCTCGTTGTCAAGGGCTGA
Organism: Cricetomys ansorgei; assembly: GCA_026225945.1. NCBI lineage: Eukaryota > Metazoa > Chordata > Mammalia > Rodentia > Nesomyidae > Cricetomys > Cricetomys ansorgei. The sequence goes on from JAMJFZ010000020.1 coordinate 1,791,521, forward strand.
AGTGGCCTCATCCAGCAGTAAAATTTTTGGATTCCGGAGAAGAGCCCTTGCAATAGCCAGCCGTTGTTTCTGGCCACCAGAAAGCTGCACTCCTCTCAGGCCGACTTGAGTGCTGTACTTCTGTTTTAGGAACATGACGTTAACAGAGAACATTAGGGGCAATTGTAGGTGAGAGACACCTACACAGTTCAGACTTGCTAATCTTGAAAAGGCATGTCCCAACAAGTTATGAAATCTATTCCTGGTCCTTTTTGCAAAAAAAAAAAAATGTCAACTGAGCAGTCAATACTCCATTTTATTTCACACCTCTGACCTGATCCCATGGAGCAGACCCTTGCCATTACACTTCTGTGAAGGAATTCCTTCTGAATTCCTTTCTATTCTCTCCATCCCCTTCTTTCTTTTCTTTCTTTTTCCTTATCTTAAGATAGAGTCTCACATAGGCCATAAGACCTTAAACTCAATATGTAGCCAACAGTGACCTTGAACTTCTGATCCTCCCTTCTTACCTCCTGAATACTGAGATTATAAGCATGTACCAGTGTGCTCAGTTTATGTGGTGCAGAAGATTGAACCCAGGACACTGTGCATCCTAGGCAAGCATGCTACCAACTGAACTATAGCCCCAGGTCCTATAAAGAAAACTTCAGAATTTAAGCATAAGGGGAAGAAATAATGAAGAAAAGTTCTCTGTAAACACAGAAGAATTTATACTATCTGCCATTTCAGTCCAAAACAATTCAAAATATTTAAAACTGCTAGGCAAAGCATGAGGTTTTCTCCTTCATGCTGTTTTGGCCTTAATTCAATTCTTTATCATTTAACATGTACTTCAGGATCTTAAAATCTCCCTTGTGTCTAAAGCTTCTTTTAGGTACCTATATTTCTTTATGTGTTCATGTTACCTGCTCAGACTAGCTTTACCCTTTCCTGTCTGGAGAACTCCTATGCAGTCCTCAAAGTCCAGTTCAAAGGAATATCCTCTGTGTAGTCTCTTTGCCTTTCTTCACTAGGACCTCCGACCACTGCTTTGTGTTTTGCCTCAGCAGATGCTTAGCTTAGCAAGTTTTTTCTTGCTTGTTGTACCATCTTGAGCCAATTCCTAGCAATTTTGCTCCGTGTTTTGTCTTATTTTTGAGACAAGATCCTTCTGAGTGCTAAGATTATACACATGCCCCACCACACCCAGAGTACTTCATTTTTATGTATCTTTCAAATCCATTTCCTTATCCTTTTCACTTTCTGTTTATTAATTTAGGTTTTTAAGAATTCATTCTCTCAACTCTCCTGATGGGTCTCCTTACTCCCTGTTCCTTTGTCACTCTCTGTCATCACTTTTGTTACTGATGGATGAGTAAACATCCAGTTCCAAACATCAGTCCTCGTCACAAACCTTCAGTAAGTCTTTAGCAACTATTAAGGTTAAAATGTCTTTTGCTTGCTGTGGTGGTTAGTCTTAATTATCCACCTGACACAGTCTAGAATAACCTGGAAAGGAATCTCAGCGAAGGATTGTTTAGATTAGGGTGGCTTATGGGCACGTCTGTAGGAAATTATCTTAACGGTTTTAATTGAGGTGGGAAGACAAACCATTTGTTGGTGGTAGCATTCCCTAGGAAGAGGGTCCTGGATTGTGTGAATAGAGAAAGGGAGCTGAGCTCAGGCGTGTATGGATTAATTTAGGGTTCTCTGCTCTTGGCTGTACAGCACTTTAAAGACAGAGGCAGGTAGATCTTTGTGAATCAGAGACCAGACTGTTGTTCATGGTTAGTTCCAGGTCAGTTATTAGTTAGAACAGCATAGTGAGAACCTATCTTAAAAAAAAAAAAAATATATATATATATATCTGAAGAAAATGCAGTAAATCACAAGGCTTACTTTTATTTCCCCTGAAATTATTTAGTTCAGAGTGACACTATGTCTTTTAAGTTCAAACCTTCACCCAAGGCAGAGTGCAAGCACATAAAGACATAATATGCGAAAGTCCAAGTAAATTGTATATGAATGGTTATCAGGCTTGGAAAAAAAATACGTGGAAATCTCAGGTTTGCTTTTTATGTTTAACTTTATGTGAGATGACATCAGAATCAGCACTCAGCAGCGTTGTAGCTCAATATTTCAGCTGTTTTCTTACCCTGGGGAGCCCTTCAATAAAAGAATGGATGTTGGCTGCGTCTGCTACTTCTTTGATCTCCTCTAAGGGCACCACGCGGCTGTTATCACCATAGGCGATGTTCTCAGCAATGCTACAGTTGAAGAGCACAGGCTCCTGGGAGACGATGGCTGTCTGGGAACGCAGCCACTGCACGTTCAGTTCTTTTACATCAACACCGTCAAGCAGCTGCCAGAGCAGAGTAGAAACTAGTTTGTTAAGATCCAACAACCGTGTCATGTTACATCTCATGGTATTCACACATATACAAATCATAATAAGAAGCCTAGGAATTCAAGTTGTTTTTGAAGTGTATGTTGCCAAAGGAAGATTCATAAATCACCTGTTGGACAGGAGCTCTCAGCTTACAGCTTACTGAAAGGCTGATTCCAAACACACACTTCTAGAAAGGACCACAGGTTCCAAGGATATGCCCAGAGACTGGAATACACCTAGTACTACGTCTTGAAGTCACATATAAAATGATCAACCTCCTCAAGTGTAACAATACCCCATTACTGATACCCAACGAGAGTTAGTGCAGATTGTTACAGAAGTCTACCTGTAGAGATGGGCACCTGGCTCTGAGCCATATGTATTCATTCATAGACATACATAAATTTCATCTGCTGTTTGATGAGCATGCCTACTGTGTGCCTGGGACTCTAGGTACTAAGGAAGTGATACAATGCAAAACTCCCCCTTACCCTGATAGTTTATGATCTGACAGACACAGGTATTATGTAGCCTGACAACTCAGAAAGAAGGTGACACGAAGACAGTAACAGAACAGACAGGGACTGAGGCCGAAGATGTCTAGGATAGCCATGGGAAGGGACTTGGAGACTAAACAATGAGACACAGGAAACACTTGAGTCAAAATGACTACGTAGGGAACAGCAAGAAAACAAAAGGCTCCTAGAACCTGGGGAGATGGATGCTCAGCACACAGGGAGTGAGGTAGAGAGGGAAGTCTGGAGAAGGAGGCAGGAGCCAGACCATGAAGGGCTTTGAGGGTGTTGAACCTTGTTTTTGCTTAGTGGGTATTCATCCTCCAGTGGTTTCAAGGAGAGAGTATATTTGCTGCCTGAAAATAGATGCCCCGAGTTCAAGGCAGTTTAATGAACAGCTGTTTTCCAAATGTTGTTGAGAATCTATAACGGAGAATAGGATTAACATGACATCCCTTGACTTTTAGGGAGCCATAGTCTTTATTCTATAGGGAAAGAGAGATGCGGTGTTGGGGAGGTTAATAGAACGGCAGAATATGAGGAATACAAGATATAGTAGATATGTGCAAGGTAGAATATAATCTTCAGGTTCAAAGGAGGAAGAGATTGTTTCTTTTTGAGATCAGGAGTCTCAGCTTAATGGAGATTGATTTGGAAAATATCTTAAGCCTTGCAAAACGTCTCGATGGCTGAGAGTGTGGAAGGCCAATGAGATCAGCCAGAGGGTGGAGCGTTCGTTCCTGTCTTAAGCCAGAAGGGCTAGGGCTAGGGATACTCCGTGAGGAAGCCCCTTGGCTATACACTCGTATTCCAAAAGAGTTCCACAGCTTCTAAGATAAAAACTATGCTTGTCAAGAAATCTCAAGAGTCTCTGGGTCTTTGTACTTAATTTCAAAGTCCTCCCCATTGATTTTTGACAGAGTTATTTTATTTTTTTCAGCTTTGTGTTTGTTCTACCGGGTAAATCTAGGTTGATTTGCACACTGACGGATTTGTCACCAACCCCAAGCTTAGGTGTTTTAAGTCCATCTTACCACGTGTCCTTTCACGGGATCATAAAATCTCTGCAGCAGTTGAACACACGTGCTTTTCCCGCAGCCGCTGCTTCCAACGAACGCTACAGTCTTCCCCGTCTCAATGCTGACGGACAGGTCGCGAAGGACAGGAACCTCCGGGCGGCACGGATAGAAGAAAGAGACTTCTCGAAATTCTAGATTCCCTTCACAGGTAGCCTGTGTAAGGAGGAAGGGTCTTAAGAAGGTTGCACCTCATGGCCATGCCCTATAAGCACACTCTGGAAATTGTGTGCTTTTCCACGCTATTTCAGTTTCAAACATGTTCATCTCCATGTTTAAAAACTCTTTAAAAACCCTTTACTGCTCAACTTACAAATGCCTGGGTCCTTACAAACTCTGCATAAGTTTTACTTAGAAAACTGGACTATGTTTTCAGTTAACATACACTATGTTTTGAACTCCGATCTATCTTTATTTCCAGTTAATCCTGATTTGGCAGTAGTAGTTGCTAAAAGTTTAGGTTTTTCTTTTTTCTTTTTTTCGATCTATTTAGTCATTGGAGATTTTTATGTAAACTTATAGATTTATTTTTTCTTCCCTCCCTCCTTCCTTTCTTTCTTTCTTTCTTGCTTTCTTTCAAGATAGGGCTTCTCTGTTAAAACTCTGGTTGTTCTGGAACTCACTCTGTAGACCAGGCTGGCCTCGAACTCACAGAGATCCACCTGCCTCTGCCTCCTGAGTACTGAGATTAAAGGCGTGTGCCACCACCACCTGGCAAACTAATACTTTTCTATGCTAATGATATTCTTAAAAGGCTTTCCAGAACTATAGCTAAATGGTGAATAATTCTTTAATTGTTTAATTTTTATTTGACCTTTCTCCTTCTCTCCCTCCCTCTCTTCCCCAGCCTCTTTTGTTTCCCCTATCCCCTCTTGTGTGTGTTTGTGTGTGTGTGTTTCTAGAGGTCAAGGCCAGAGCTTCATGCATGGTAAGCACATGCTCTACCACTGAATAACACCCTCCAATATCATTAAAGTATTTTTTTCTTTTGTGATCAAGGTAGATGAAGACCAAGGTTGGATTTTCAGACAAATCCCTTAATAGTCATGTGCAGTATTCTGAACCTAGGAGAAGAAGCACAAAGCATGTTTGATGGGGGTATGTATGAAGCTCAGTGGAGGAGCACTTGTTTAGCATTCAAGAAGTCCTGGGTTAGATCCCTAGTACTGCCTCTTCTGGGTGCAGTGGCATACATCTGTGACTCTAGCATTTGGGAGGTGGGGGGTAAGAGAATCCCAAGTTCAAAGATCAATTTTAGCTACATAATGAGTTTGAGGCAGTCTGTACAACAGACATGAGATCTTGTCTAAAACACAAGCAAACATATATACAAAACATGTTTGATGTCATTTTTCTATTGTCAAAAGCATGAAACTGTAAGATGTAGTTAGAGGTTCTAGCAGCAGAATAAAACATCTACATGATATACTCCAGATCCAAGGCGGGAAATAGAAGTCATTTATTTTTGGTTTGTTCATTTTCTATTTTGCCCTGAGAAGCATACAGTTTTTACCTCAATGTTAAAGCATAGTACATTATTATTTCTGCACATTTTCTGGTGCCTTTAGGAAGTCACAAAGAGCTCTTAACACACTTTAAAGTTTATTCTTACTATTTTTAATTGTCATATGGAAAAAGTGGAGAAAAATGTAATAGACTTCTATGTGCCTGTCAGCTAGCTTTAGTACATATCAATATATGGAATTAATTTGTCCAGATTTCAATTTTTAAAAACAGAAGTGAAATATTTTATATTAATATTTTATTTACATTTATTTATATTTATATTTTATATTAAATAAAATGCTGAACAATTCCTACATTATATATATATTATGCTTATGTTCTGTGTCATGCATATAGTTCATCCCTTCTTCTCTTCCCCCCTCCCTCCTCTCCTCAGCTTTTATATCCACATAATTCTGAAAGGGCAGATAGCTGTGAGACTCAGTTTCTCTTTGAACTTTTAGAAAGAAATAAAAGCAGCATTGCACACATATAAATACCAAGATGTAAAACATTTTCATGTTCTTTAATTTCTAAAAGACATTGTTGAATTTTTCTGAGATGTAGCCATAGATTTAGAGCAGAGGACAGTTTATTCTTTGGCTAATTAAATCACTGTTTCTGGACTGGAGCTCTGGAACATTTAGGCCTCCATGTAATCTACTCTTAAGCTTGCTAGCCCAGACTTAGAACTGGAAGGCTTCAGCCTCTGTACAATATAGAACATTTAAATCTCCATATAATCTAATCAACTTCTGAGACTTACTGCTGACTGAGCCACTCTAACTAGCTCCTTTTGAACTCTGATCCTTCTGCTTCAACTCACTTGCTATTCTAGCTCAAACTCTTCTCCAAGCTGATTGATTCCAACTGACTTTCTGAGCTGGTTTACTGTTTCTGACTGAACTTTTCTAACTCTGGCAGATTCTGGCTGACTCTGACTGCCTGAGTCTGAACGGCTCTGCTTGGCTTAAAATTGATTCACTCTTCCCTTCTGATACTGACTTCTGCTGAGCTGCCTCTGTGCCTGTGTCTCTCTCCTAGCCTGCTTCAGATTGCTCACCTCATACTACCTGCTGTAACTGACTCTGCTCTGAGTTGAGAACCTGACTTTCTATCGAGAGAATTAGGCATGTCCTCATTATGACTCATTCTGCTAACTCTTCCTCTGATTGGTCACTTTCCTGTCTTTCACTGACTCATCTTAGATTTTACTTCTTGTGAGACACTGACTCTTTCTGAGCTCTGCTTCCTATATCTGCTTCCACACCATGTTTCTGTCTTAGGAATTAAAGGTGTGAAAAACCACTGCCTTCTGAATTTGGGATTAAAGGTGTGTACCAACAAGCTTAACATTCTTTCTACATTCCATCTGGACCACCCTAACGCAATCCCTTCTTATAGACTCCTGGAATATAGACCCTTCCTAGTTTTCACACAGGCGTATTACTCTACACTGTGATGTATCTTTGAGCATTCAATTTTGAGAATTTTAAGGTATTTTTATTTCTAAAACACAACCATGCACATAAGCCTCTTATTAATTTTACAATTCCATCGATGGTGTTTTATTTTAAACTGTCATATAAGTAAGTCTACTACTAAAGTTCTACAGAGAAATAGTGTAGTTTAAAATGAAAACTGTTTGTATATATCTAATGATTAATCTAGTTTTTAAATATAAGATGCCGTGAAAAGTTTTGACATTGAACATATACTTAATGTATAGGACTGTAATCAAGAAGCATATCTTCAAGTTATTTAGCTCCCTGTTGTTTCTTTTTCAATACTTGTGGTCTCTTAAAGTTTGCAGTTAAGCTTGTGTATACAGTTTAAATATATTCAGTTCCCCTTTTTCCTCTTATGCAAATATATTCCCCATGACAAACTATGTTTGATGTAAAAGGCATTACTCATCTTGCAGATGTAATTAGAGAAAAATGAATAAAATCTAGCCAACATTCATGCAAGATCAAATTCACTGCTGTCTAAATATAGTTTGACTTAGTAATAAATCTTTTGCTGGATATTTTTATGGCATTATGTATATAAGCTAAAAGATTTTTTTTTAAAAAACATTAAGTATATTTTAGGAGTAGAGGTGAGGATCTGACTAGAATGAAACACTCTTCCTCCATTGCAGTGCTAAAATTCTTCTATACAAACTTCTGGTGCCTGGCGTTAGGAGAATCTATGTTAGCAATATTTGTACCGAGAAAGTGGATACTTAAAATTCTAGTTGTGCTTACTGGTTTTTCCCCACTTTGACTGCAGCTGTCTATAGTTGGTTTGTTTTTCAGCAAAGCAAACAGATGTGCAGCTCCAACTTTGGCTTTGGAATATTCAGGAGCCCAAACAAGTGTTTCTCCAATGGCCATAGCCCCATACGCAATGGCGGTAAAAACTCTGTTAAAAGAGAAGATACCAGTGTCTCAGGTCCATTATAACAACAGAACTTGAGAAGTGAAGGGATAGTGAACAGAAGTCAAACAGCAACATTGATGTTTAGGGCTCAACAATGGCTTTTCTTTCTAGCTTTTGACCAGGTGCTCTGTACGGCAAAACAACCTTTGAATTTGAGTTATCTCAACAATTCCTCTTTTGATTAGCGATCAAAGATTCCAACCAGTGAGCATGAAACCTTTAGCCACTTTGATATCAGGCATGCTTGTTTGGAGATTTGGCAGAGAATGCACTAACAATAGGAAGAATGTGTCTCTACTGGTGAGATCTGATGCGGGTCTCTTCTTTGTTTGCATGCAATGTAGTTGCAGAAGGTGGGTTAGATTAACTCTCGGCCTCAAGTGACACACTGTTTTAGAGAGCAAATTGTAGACTTGCACTTTCTTACCCTTCCTGCAGGGACTAAAGGCCACTTCAGCCAAGACTAGAGAAGGAGCTGTGATCTTGCAGTTCGTTGTAGATTCTGATCTTGGTTTCGGCACATGTTCATTATAACCTGGCAAACAGGTCGATGGTGTTTGAAAACACACAGGACATTCACAGAGCTGTGACCTAACATGTCGTTAAATATTACTTCCTATTTTTCTGTTTCATCTTAGATGTGAAAATAAAGAACAATTCAGCTACAGCTGTGGACACGTTTTGCCAGCATTTAAACATTGGTAAAGGGCATTTTGGAACCCAACTACTTGTTTGTTTTGATCTATCACAAGCATGTCTGGGGGCTGGCAGGGTAGTTAGTGCACCTCTTTAATCCCAGCAATTGGGAGGCAGAGACAGGCAGATCTTTGTGAGATTTAGGCCAGCATGGTCTACATAGCAAGCTCCAGGCCAGCGAGGGCTGTGTAAAGAGACCTTTTCTCAAAAACCAAACCAAACCAAAAGACCAAATACGTCTGGATTCCTCATGAATTTCATCCTTTCCTGCCTTGCAACCTCTCAAAGGGTGGGGACTGTAATCTGTTCAGTGACCTTGATCTTAGACTCCAAGTGCTGCTAGCTTTATAAAGAAACATTGGAGAAAATATAACAACCAGTTTACAGGGTATCTGTTGATAATTTTTATTACTCTTAAAAATGATTATGGCTTAAAATGCCATTCAGAAACTAGATATAAAGCTGTAACAAGAAATATTGTCTAATTTAGTTAACCTGCTAAATACATGTTTGTTGTTGTTTGATACAGCATTCTTCTGGGTCACTTAAGCTATTCTTGAAATTACTATTCTGACCAGACTGATCCTGAACTCTGCATCCTTTTGCCCCAGTCTGCTGAGACCTGGGACTACCGGTGTGTGTCTCTGTGCCCAGCTGTATTTGTTTTAAATGTAAGGAAAGTCAGACTGGATCAAACTGAAGTCTCAATCTGACCCAAGATCAAGATTCAGCAGGTGAAACTGGAAGAAGACTGTACTAAGACTGGTGACCTGGGTCCTACATATACAAGAGTGGAGTATCTCAGAAGTCAGCAACTGAGAAACAGCCTAGTGTGTGTATTAGTCACTGTTCTATTGCTGTGAAGCAAACTGGGCTTGGGCTCACCCAGTGGTGAGCTGGGAGAATAGTCAGGTCCACTGTTTTTTAGTAACTATTTGAAGTTACTAAAGTATATTAATGGGTGGTGGTGGTGGTGCCCCACCTTTAATCCCAGCACTCAAAAGGGAGAGGCAGGTGGATCTCTGAGAGTTCTTGGCCAGCCTGGTCTATAGATCAATTTCCAGGATAGCCAGGGCTACACAGAGAAACCCTGTCTCAAAAAAAACGAAAACCAAAAACAAAGAAACAAACAAAAAACAAAAGCCCAAAAAAAAAAAAAAAAAAAGAAAGAAAGAAACATACCAGGACATAAGTGATTTTCCCATTGAATTAACTCTTGACACACACTATGTAAAGCAGGAATTAAATAAGGTTCAAAGAAGGTTTCATTGTATGTAGCCCAGGCTGGACTTGAACTGAATTCACTATGTAGCTAGTCAAGCACTCTACTCATGGAGACCCCTCCCAGTTGGCTTTCTCTCTAAAACTAGTTTTTGAATCGGTATACAAAGTAATGGAGTTCATCATGGCATTTCCATACATTCTTTGTCTCCATAGCTTTCACAGGCCTGTGTTGTCCTTAGGAAGAAATCTTAGTACAGTACGTAGTGATGACTCCATCATAAAACCCTTAGGGTTGGTCAGGGTGATAAAGAAGGGCAAGCAGGGAGTTGGGACGGAGCCCCTGAAACTCTGAGGGTTTATCCCCTTCCACGATAGTTTGTGGGTTTTCTAATGTGGACAGCCCTGCCACCTTCTCACTACACTGGTCCTCCACGCACTCCTGAACACTGTGAAAATACCAACATCTATTATAATTGTTAAGATAAAACCAGATTTTTTTATCCCCCAAAACACAGACATGAGCGATTCCAGTTTTAACACAGTTGATCCAAACAGGAGTAACCAGATATTCACCAAGCCCAATCATTGTGTCTCCCCTAAGCCCCGCTCATTTGTAGAACTTGAGTGACTTGACCTATCCTGAGAGGAAGTTTAGTGTTCCTCCAGCTGGGTTACCCAGACCACATGCATGTCTGACTTGATTTCTTCTTGAATCTGACTCCTAATTGTAAACGGAGCTAAGAATATCTATATGTGGTAGGATGATTATGAGAATTAAATGCATAAATGAATTATGGCACCTGGAACAAAAGAAGTGTTAAATGCATTTGTGTATTATTATTGTCAGAAAATGCGCTTTCACACTTCTGTAGAAATACAGTCCACAATAGGTCTCATCATAGTAATCAGAGTATAAGGTTCTCTTTGGCTGGAAAGTGGAATAGCTGTCATTATGGAAGTGCTCATTGGGTGACTTCCCCTGGCTCATCCAGCCAGAGTCCTCCTTTCCCACTCCACATCCAATGATGGATGGAAGTATGTCGCAAACCATTGAGATTTACTTGGTATTTTGGAGCTTGTGAATGTTTTCAAGCACATGATACAATCTGACCACCTAGGAGATAATTAGACCAGGAACTTCCCAGTTCACAAATTAGGAAACTCCACCTCATGAAGATTATGCAGTTGGCACAGGATCACACAGATGTGATGTGGGTGAGCAAGCCTCCTGTCAACTGTTTCCTTCACATGCTATGCTTTCTGGTGGTAAGATGGTGTCTGCCCTATGCTATGGTCCCTTGTCCTGTCCTGGGATCGGCACAGGTCTTAGACATCCATTCTACTTTGACTTCTCTCTGTAAATACTTTCTGTGTTAACTGGCTTGTATGCCTTTCTTCCAGATGACTCCTGGGGAGGAGCCAGCAGGAATGGATGGCTATAATGCAGGGCCCAAGCAAAGAAGCCCTTCCCACTTGCTAACTAAGGTGGCTTTCTCAATTGCAAGGATTAGTTCTTCTAAGTGAAGATGGTAATAAAGGCCTGAGTTCCCTTCTTGTCCTTGATTTCTCAAAGTATCAATCATACGGATACTTTTCAACTTCATTGACAATGAAGTTAAGTTGCTATTGTTCTGATAGCTATATTTAGTACTGAAAGTCCAGTGTAACTTTCTGTTGAGAACTATATTTAGATTTTGAAGAACATGAAGCACACACCACACACACACACACACACACACACACACACACACACACCACACATGGAGTTGACTGTCTCCTGTAGGAAGTTTCCAAGCTGTGGCATTTATCATTACTGTAATGCGCTGTTCTGGTTTCTCTCTCTCTTGCCTAGAATGAGTGCTCAGCTTTGTCTATGTGTACCACAGAGACAGCAGTGACTCACAGTCAGACAAAAGCCAGAAGTGGTCATGATGGGAAGATTCAGAATCCTCTGCTGGTCACCAGCAGTTTCTGGTTTATATGGTAAAGGCACATCAGCTAGGATCTTGCCTAGTGTCATTAAACCTTTCACTTTTGCTTTTGGATAGAATCTTGTTATGTAATTCATGCTGGCCTAGAAGTCACTGTGTACCTAAGTTGGCCTCCAATTTATAATCCTCCTGTCTCGTCCTCTCAAGTGCTATGATACTTACTTTACTAATGCAGAATGAGAAAGGGAAAACTAAACTTATTTTGTATTTCCAAATCTCTGTACATTCATAGTAATCGAGCAAGCAATGTCACACTAACAGAGAGGGAGTTATCCCTCTGAGTAGTAGGGCCTACACAGGAGGTTTTCGTCAATCCCTGGCCCAGAGCCAAAAGTCAACAGAATAAAAATGTTATTATTCTGTTTAGATGCTCATTTCAGAGAAAGTTCTGCAATCGTGGAGATGACACTAGTCAGCTTTTGTCACAAGGTGTGCTCCCTTTATAAAGGGGTCTTTCCCTCTCAGCAACGGCTCTGGCCAACCTGTACGAGTGCAGGAGACTGTGCTGCAGCACCCTCTGTACACCCCCATTTCTAGGCACACTTTCCCTTCTGGAAGACACAGCTTATGCACCTGTTTAAAGCCTGTAGTTGTAAACCTTGAAAATGCACTCGTATTTTATTGGGTAAAAGTATACTATTATTGTTATTAATTCTATTAACTGCGATTGTGTGTGATGGGGCGTGATAAGTGGTGTGGTGGAGAGGTGATGTCTGTGCCTCAGCATGAATGTGAGGCAGAGAAAGACTGTAGCGCTGGTACTTTTCTTCCTTTATAGGGTTCTGGGGATTGAAATCAGGTCATCTAGCTTGTGCAATAAATTCCTTTACCTGCTAAGCTACCTTACCTACCCCACACCATTATTTTAACAGTAAACTAAAATATGACTTCCCCAACTTTTCCATAATTCTAGGAAAGTTTCTGATACCAGACCAAATGTATAAATAAGAAATGTATTGTGGTGTGGAGAGCAGAGGAGAATATGGTTCTGGTATTCATGTTTCTTTAAAGTATACGATCCCAGGCTTTGGAATAATCTGAGATATTTAATTAAGATCCATATTTCTGGTTCCATATCAGATCTGTAAGACAGACTGCAGGGTGAGCTCTAAGCACCACCTTTTAAAATCAGCTCTGAGATTGCTGAGTTGGAAAGCCACCTAGGAGACCAGCACAAAGTGCTTTTCCCTTCAAGAGGATTGGTTTAAAATCCTAAGAGAATTCTAGGTGAACCTTTTCCACTGAGTTGGGTAATTAAAAACAGAAGGCATCTGTCACTCTGGACTGTGGAAGGCACAGTCTCCTGGGACATGAATCCAAATGGACGCTTGAGACACACTCATGGTAGTACAGGGTGCACTGGTCTTTATAAAAAAAAAAAATGGAGCTCTAATTAAGACAGTTCTCACCTACAAATCTATACCATGTGTTGTACTACTCTGCCTATAGCGAGACAGCTCATTTCTTCTTTCCTGGCCCTGGGAAACATCATCATGATACTATTCAGAATCACTTGTGTGTGTGTTGGGGGTGGGGGACATGACTCAAGATGGCCTCAAATTCACTATAATAGAGCCAAGAATGATCTTGAACATCTCATCCTTCTGTTTTTCCCTTCTGCCTGTTGGTACCCAAGTATATGCCTGGTTTTCTGTGGTGCTGGCCAGGACTTTGTGCATGTCAAGTAAGCTCTCTACCAGCTGAACTATACTTTATACTTCCCGTTCTACTAATCACTACTCTTGTGCTAATGTTCTGTGAATTAAAACTAAGGAAACCGAACCTCCTAGTGACTATAGATACATGGAAGGTCTGAGGATCTACAAACCTTCCACACATAGAAGCCCAGGAGCCACAAAGGAAATAGAGAGACTGGACCAGTGGTGAAGAAAAGACTAGAAAAATTAGAAAAGAAAATTCCATGTTGGAGCTGGCAATGCTACTGAAAAATCGAAATGAAGGGGTGGGAGAATTGAGGGCTGATGGCTGACATGGAGGTTAACAGTGGTCTTGTTAATGAATCTTTTTAGTGGTGTGGAGAGGAACAAAGGTTGGCCTGGGGATAGTTTGCAGAGATTAGAGACACTGACATAGGTAGAAGACTTATAATCACAGGGAAGATTTTTTTTTTTCTTTTTCTTAAGTAATTAAAAAGTAAAGAAAAACAGGCATGGTGGTATATATCTTTGATTCAAGCACTTCAGAAGCAGAGGCAGCAGATCTCTCTGAGTTCAAAGCCAGTCTGGTCCACATAGCAAGCTCCAGCCATCCAAAGAGAACAAGAATTTGAAAGAGTACAAGGAGGAGTTAAATGGGAGGGTTTGGAGAGAGGAAATGGGAGGGGAAAATGATGAAATTATATTTTAATCTCAAAAAATAAAAGAAAAAAACACACAAATCAAAACAAAAAGCAGAGAAGGAGTAGTGATTGAAAAATGGCTCAAGAGGACGAAGCGTCTTCAATGCGGGAGTTAAAAATCACTGGACAGCCTACATTACCAACTGTGTTTAATGGGCTTGCCCTCTCCTAGTAATGCCCTAGGCATTTGCAGGGCCTAAAGGCCTTAGAATGCCAAGAGGACAGCATGTTCCAAGTTTCTAGTATTTGTTTGACAATCAAACTTTTGTAAGACAATGAACTTTTAATCCTGGGAGTTGCCACATGACATTTGCACCAAGGCAAAGGGCTAATTTAAAAAAAGCTTGTGAACTATCTAAATTAATTCCTGTGATTCTAGGTTTTGTTTCTTGTTAATCTGACAAATTGGTCTATGTAATCAGAATGAAGCCCAAGGCAATGCACCTTAATTGTGTTTTTACAGGTTTATACAGACAGCACTGTACCTTGTGTTAGAGAGAGAAAAACAGAGCAGGAGCTCTGTACTTTCCTTTTGCAGCAACCCCCCCCCCCCACCTCATAAAGGTTTCTCTGTGTAACAGTCTTGGCTGCCCTGGAACTCACTTTGTAGACAAGGCTGGCCTTGAACGTACAGAGATCTGTCTGCCTGTACCTACAGAGTGCTGGGATTAAAGGTATGCACCACCATGTCCCACAAACACAACCTGTTTAAAGGTCACTCAGACCTCCTTTTAGCTGTGTAGGATTTCATCTTCTAATACAAATTAAGCATGTTGAAAGTCAAACCCTCCAGGCCGGGTTCTGTTGCAGTTTAAATTCGGACACTTGCTTGAAAGAAACCCTGCCTTTAGGATAACCATGCAACTCTGTTCCTTGCGAACTTGCTTTTACTGTAAGCTGGTAAGATTTAGGAATGTTGATTTGGTGACTTTTTTTTTTTTTAATCAGTATCGAGCAAAGCATTGTTCTTGGACATTTATAAATAAAGATATTTTTGTGTCAATAGAAAATAAAACTTATCTGAAACTATTCTGAAATTACATTGCTTCGAGTTTTGATCATTTCTTTAAGCTGAACATATCCTCAAATTACAAATATGTTCCAGCAATGAAGGAATTCCAGGAAATACCAAAAGCTATGGGAGGCCAAGAACCAAGGAGGAGCCCTACTGCTTCCCAAATAGGCCAGGCTTAGAACAAAGCCATTATCATTAGGGACGGAGCCTTGTTTCAGTGTGTGGGGTACATGGGAGTTGTTAAAAAATATGGATTTTCTGTAGCTGTAAATGTCGAATAGTGAGAATTGTGATATAAATAGCAACACTTCTGGCATTTTAGGCTTGGACTGCTGAAAAGTAACACTCCAAGTTTTTCCAGTTGCAGCAGATGTTCTTATCAAGTGAAGAAAGTCATCATGGTATAAACAGGATCTGAGAACATAAGTTCCAGCCAGTCACTTTAGGATGGTCAATTCCTGATGAGACCTGTGTGTGTACAAGCACTGACTGTGTTCGTACCGATGAAAGCCGTCTCCACTTGGAGAACTCCATGGAGTCTCTGAGTTCCTCAGGAAGAGGACACCAAGAGGCCAGATTTGCTCTTGTCACCCACATTGTAGTGAACTAAAGCTGAGAGCAATTTATTTGGGAGTTTACCACGAATCAGTGGATCAGTGTATATGCTCAGCATAATCCGGTTACTGCCCCGACTTTACTTATGCTGTCATAGTGCCTACCATAGCCATCGCAGCTATCAAGTGCCAACAAAAAACAGTCTTGGTTATGCAATGTGAACATCTGCAACAACGCACAGTTTGTCCTATAACAGACACAAATGTCACTTGTCAATTAAAAAAACAACACACCCATTATAGGTATACTTAAATGTTTCAAGAAAGCCTCTTCTCCAGGGGAACCAGATGGGAACCTCCATAAACTAGACACATGTGCATAACCCACTTACAGGGTTCAAGTATTTGCACAACTTACATGAACATGCCTTCTGGTGTCATTCGTCCAGCTTGAATCAAATAGGCTCCAAACCGAAACCCTGCTGCGTGGGTGAAATACACAAAAGCGTGGCTGACGGCATAGCAGCCTCCAGTGACGTGTGCTCTCTTCAAGGCATTTCTGAAAAGCATGATTACCACACGATGGGCAAGAGTGATAGAAGGACAACATAATAAACTTAGAGTGATGAATGCAGAGGACTTTGAAATGCTGTAATTCTGTGGATATACATTTTTCTAAGGATTATAAAGTTATTATAGAGAAGACAGGTGGTTTTCTCTATAGCTGTAAATGGTGCATGGTAACAAAATTGCCTTTGTTGTCAAATGAGTGGATGGGTGTCATGAAAGAATGACTCATATAAGAAGAGTTAAGGAGAGGTGGCTCAGTAGTACTTAGAAGTACTCTCTAGTTTCCACCATGGTTCATTAGTAGACTACATAGTGACAATCAGTGGGTGGTGGGGATCACAAGCATCACTGCAAATGAGTACAAAACTATCTCTCTGATAAAGTAACACAGAGAACCAGAGACAGTGAGATAAGGAAGGCCTGTTAAATGAGCATCGTGTACACGTTTGTTTCACATGTAAGTTCTCTTAGAGATTTAACATAAAAGGGTGAGCCATCCTATTTTCTTTCTTCCACATATTTCCTCAACCTTCCTTCAGAAATACATTGGCACCATTCCCTCACTGAGGCATCAAATGGTCACATGAGGACCCACACTTCCTTGTTGTGCCAGCCCTAGATGGTCTTTATTTGCTCTTGGTGAAATCACATGAGAAGGTAGGATGTGCTGTTCTTAGGAAAGATCAACATGGAAATAGCTTAGCAATAAGACGTACGAGTCACCCTGAGCACTACATTTCCATGATGAAAGCCAGTTGAGTGGGCTTGAGCTATAGTCACCTGTGTTGGGTCTGAAGCGTCTCCTCGTACATTTGCTCGAAGGCTTTCTCTCTTGTTAATGACACTATGGTGCGTATGTTCTCCAGAGCTTCTGTTGCTATCTTATAAGGTGGTACAATAAAATATAGAAACAATATTAATGATGTTAATCTCCCCGGTTATGAATTTCAGTCTGGGGATACAGTATTTCAAGTTAATTTTATTTTTTTCCTGGTAATTACTCTTACCCCCATCTCAATTAGATGGAAATTACTTGATAGGAATTTCTTTTGAAAAGATTTAACACATCCAGTTTAGGGCCCTTAAGTCTTTACTGAATTTCAATTTCAATTGTTTCCCCAGCAGAGAAATCAAACATTGGTGAGCATGTTCACATGCAAATGAGCTTCTTATAAATTATGAAACAATTCTTATAAAAGATAGCAGACAAAACCAAATAAATAATTATTTTGTCACAGACTTGCAAATCATATCCAAACAGGACTCAGGATATCCCAACAAGGCATCATAAAAGGTGGCTGTAAAATTCTTTATAAGACAAAACCATTTCTCATTTTGTAGCCTGGGAACTTATAAAGATATGGAACTCAAATATGACTACTGTTTCTTTATGTTTATACAATGTTCAAAAAGAATGAAATTACATGGGTTCCAGAATGGGGGAGGCTTCTGGCTTGGTATAACATTTGAATCTGAGAATTCAGGTTAGCTTGAAAGCTAAATCTTGTCTTATCCACATTTTCAGACTGCAGTCCACAGGGGACCTAGGTAGATACCTTACAGTTATTAAAGGACGTTTTAGGTTGCAAGAGTTGACAACATAGTATTAGAATACTCAGACTCTGCTTTCAGTTTTCATGTTCAGTTTTTTCAAGTTAACTTTATAACTTCATTAATCTCAAAGAACCCTTCATTTTTCACAACGGATAAGACTGCTGGATTCTTGTTTTAAGGGGACAAAAAGAAATGAACAACAATAAGAAATTCCTTGTGATTATTTTTCACATTGTAGAGAGGATCATTACTATATTTAGAAAATACTCTAGTCTTTTAAAAATATGTATGAGAGTCTTGTCTGCATACGTATCTTTGTACATGTGCATACCTAGTGCCTACAGAACTCAGAAGAAGACATTGGATCCCTTGGAACTGGAGTTATGGATGGTTGTTAGTCACCATGTAGAAGTTGGGAACTGAACTCAAGTTCTCTGGAAGAGCAGCAAGTACTCTCTGTACCACCTCTGCAGCCTCAGGAAATACTATAGTCTTAAGGAAAACTAATAAAGGCATTTTACATCATGGAAAAATTAAGTATTTGATTATTTCTTCTAGTTTATAAACAACTAAAAGGAAGACCAACATTTTATTATTAAAATTTTAAATTTGCATTGATTGATTGATTGTGTGTATGCGTTTGTATATGGGAGGGCATGAGGAATGCTACCACGTTCCTGGGGACGGTAGAGGACAACTGTGGGTGACAGGCTGTTTTCTCCTTTCATCATGTGGGATTCCAGGATCAAACTCAGGCCATCCAGCTTGGCAGCAAGTGCCTTTACCTTCTGAGCCATCTTGCTGGCCTGGTCTGTATTCTAAGTTGGTCTCTGGTAAGTTGACTTGCTAAAAGCTATAGGGACAGACTCAGACTGCCTAATTTAATGACAGTTACTCAGGTTAATCTCACGACACAGAAATAAGACATCAAAGGACACATTTATAACAAAAGCTCATGACACAAAAAATGAGATGAAAAAACAATCTCCTTAATGTCTCAATAATTTATAAAATGTCCAAAATTATCACCATTTAAAAAGCATACGGGGAGGGCTAAACAACTGTTCACTGTCTCTGAGGCAAATATTTGCTAAGGAGTTCAGTTTATCCAACAAAAGCAGGCATTCCAAAGGCTCTTATCTTATCTCACACTTATCTAGTATAAGAAATATGGAAAGGTCCAGGGGCCAGGCAAACCAGATCACTAAGTAACTGACCACACTAAAGAATATTCGCTATGTTTATACTACGCTAGCTCTAATCTAGTTACTGTAATTCTAGATGGATTCTAGAAGACATTAAAGTCATTTTCATATTCAGAGGATGGCAATCGATGTGGCAAAGAGCTTTGAAGCCACGTTGAAGAAAAAGCCTACACCCTGGAATGTGTGTCTCAAAGAAGACCCAGAATTTGAATGCTGCAGCTTCTAAAAATCTGTCATAATAGAAAGGAATGTAGTATACAAAACTAGTCAAACAAAACCCACAATACCACCCCCAACCAAAGCATTAAAACACAATGCAAGAGTAGGCAGCCTGAGATAGTAATGCATTGTTAGACACTAGAGAAACAGTTGGGTAGAAGACACTTGGCATTACATCACTATACAGCTAGGTACATTACATCACTATATACTATGCAGGCCTGCATGAAGTCATTCCTTAGTTCAAATGACCCTCTTTCATCTCAGATGATTACTCTAAGGCAGTCTTTTCCTAAACCTCAAAAATGGTGCTCACTATTTTGACTGTGAAGCTTAAATGTGCCAAAGACTTTTTTATATGATTGCATGAATTATTCATTTTTATTATAAAAAGACAGATGTGTTCATGTATTATCAATATCACTGTCTTATATTCAGTAACTATTAGATTTCCTATACATTTTGAAAAATAAAATACCCAGAATCATTTTGTTTGAGAAATTTATTCAGCAAATAGAGGATGGGAAATCACGGAATTAGAAAACTCCCCTTCACAGCAACAGTAATAATGGATGACCGTGGTCTGTGTGCTTGCTCTCTTCTGGGCAACATTTAAAGTGTTTTGTACAGAGCAACACTGCTTTGTGCAATACACAGATCTGTAATGGACACTCTTACTATCAGCCTCATTTTACAAAGGAGCAAATGAAAGGCAGCAAACGTAGACATCACTTACTTGCGTCACATGTGTGCTGCTGGCAGAGTGGGATCTGGCTCAACTCTGTGTTCTGAGGCACAGATCACAGTGCTGTCATACACCCACACCCCATCCTGCACTGGTCTGCATGCATTTCGGTATGTACACAGCACTCTGTACAATCTTAAGAGATAAAGTCATGAAGATGTAATGATGCAAACAAGAGCCTGCACTTTACCTTTCCAGAACGCTTAAGTTCTTGCTTATCCTTATTGGCGAATCCAGCCACTGCTGCGGTTTCAACCATTCCGGTCACTGCAAGTACAGGTGCAAAGCTGAGAATCAGAAGTGTCATCTCCCATCCATATATGAAGGAGATGAGAATGGACAGCCCCATGTTGGTCACATTTTGTATTATGACACCAAGTCTTGAAGTTGCTGCCTAGAATCAAACATATTTGGGGTAGGAGTTAAATTTAAAAGAGTTCTTCCTATAGTTTTCTGTAAAAAAGTTTCTTTCAAATTTCTAGTTGGACTTGTTCTTTAAATCTACTCTTAAAGATTAATGAGAACATATATTTCTTAAAATTTGGCTAAGGTGTCCTTTCATTTTCCATATGTCCACTATACAGACAGCCACATGAAATGACATTTATTTTAAACCTGTAGGAAGACTGTGGAAGCATGGTAGAAGTTTTAGATTATTTGAAATTAAATATGATCTGCTTTGTTTGTTTTTTTTTTTTTTGTTTTTGTTTTTGTTTCTTTTTTTTTTTTGAGACAGGTTGTCTCTACATAGTCTTGACTGTTCTGGAACTCACTATATAGACCAGGATGGCCTTGAACTCCTAAAGAGCCATGTGTATCTGCCTCCTGAGTGCTGGGATTAAAGATAGGCACTACCATGTCCCACAGATATGACCTGTTTAAAGGTCACTCAGAGATCTTTTTAGCTATGTGGGATTTCATAGTCTAATACAAATTAAGAATACTGAAAGTTAAAGTGACAAGGGTTTCTTTTGTCTCTTTAAAGACGTTAACACATACACATTAATTCATATTCATGCCCCACCTCAACCCTAATTTATAAACTGGATTTTCTTTTAAATAAATATTATTATTATTATTTTATTGTGTGTATATATATGAAGTGTATGTGTGTGTGTGTGTTTATGTGTATGTGTGTAGCCCACATGGAGCAGTCAGAGGACATCTGTGTGAATTGTTTCTTTCCTTCCACCTTTATGTGGGCTCTGAGAATCACACTCAAGTTTTGGTCCAGCTTGAATGACAAATGCTGAGTCATGTCACCAACTCCCTAACTTAGCAACTTGTGAAAATAAAGCTGGTGCTTGAAAAAGTATCAGAGTAATGGGTACTGTAAACAATAAGACAAAAAAAGTAAGAGTGAGTTAGTCTTTCATGTAGAAGGTTTTAGTATTTGCTGTTATGATATTGTGGTTACATTTAGTGGGTCTTTATTATTATTATTACAACTATTATTATTATTTTGGTTTTTCAAGACAGAGTTTCTCTGTTGTAACTCTGGCTATTCTGGAACTCAGTCTGTAGACCAGGCTGGCCTTGAGCTCACCGAGACCTGCCTGCCTCTGCCTCCCAAGTGCTGGGATTAAAGGCGTGCATCACCACTGCCCAGTTAGATTATTTTGATAGCCAATCAGATGGTATGCACTTGTTACCTTGGGAAGCTGAAGCAGGAGGATCTTGAGTTCAAGGACATCCTGGGCTACATAGTTTGAAGGCAGCCTAGGCTACATAATAAGATTCTTTCTCTACTTTCTCTCTCTGAGTGTGTGAAAGTGATTATTTCTATATTAATATAAAGATTATATATAAAGATTGTTTTTTAGAGTGGGTTTCCTGGCTCACAATAGTTTACATATGTTAATGTGACTACTTAGTTTTTTGAGGAGTGGAGCTTAAAGTGACTGAAAAGTTAGGTAATGTAATAATTTCTGTGTGAAATTATTAATACACGTAAGAATATGTTAAAAAACCTGAGAGCAAACTATGCCAGTACAACCTGAAATGGAATCTGCTAAGATGTATTATAAGTGGTGGTAGTGAAAATATTTATGAGAAATAGGGATTAGATGGACAGACAAAAACTTGCCATAATGTAAGACATGCAAACTATATTTGTTCACTTTGAAATCAATGTGTTTTTATAGAAAATCATTGAATTTGTCATGTTTTTACCATAGCTTTGGGTGCCAGATTTTGCGACACACTTGATAATCATTATTAATTAACTTAGCTAAAACCTCAGGACAGGATTATAATTACATAACAGCATTATACTGTGCTAAATAAAGTCATTTTAATAACTACTAACTTTGCTTGACTCAAAAAGACTATCAATTTTTTTAAATATATTTCCCATGTCAGAGTGAAATCAAGAAATGAGGTCAGCATTGCACAAGTTGATATGCTAGGACAAACTGATCAGCTCATTGGCTCTGGAATTAATAAATGAAGTAAATGTTTATGATTTCTTGAGGCAACATAATTATAGCCATGATGAGCAGAGCTCTTGGCATTAGCATTGGGTCTGCTGGTGGCAAAGAGTGTACACCATGGTGTCAGTAACATTTTCTTGTGTAAAAATGAGCTAAGACCTTTGGTTGATGACAGAGTTACTAGAATGGATAGAAAGAACAACACCTTGTAATTTTGTAGCCTCTGGTTTCCAAAAGAATCTAAAAGGAATTTATACTTTTATTAAAAGTGCTTATTATATGGGAGTCTGTTGACAGATATTCGGGCAATAAACCAATACCTTGGGCTTAAACAATACCAGTTAAAGAAGCTGTGCTATTCAACTCTTTTAGGAAAGATGTTGTCATATGACTGCATTTCACCAATGTGTTTTGATCATGGTTCTCAGAGTATCAGAGCTTCTAAAAGTGACAGTGAGAATATTTGTCAACAGAAAAAAGAATTTGTTGGACAAATTCATATAAGTATGTACACATATAATAAACAATACATATAGGATTTTATATTTTGGGTCATTAGTTAAAGGTTTCTAACTATGACATGATTAAAGATCTGTCTTATGAACATTCACCATAATATACTTGACAAACTGAAATTGCATAATATAGAAAATCAAATATGATTTAGCTAAGTTCAATGATAAAAATATGATAGCAAATTATTTTTAGGTTCATCTCTAGTATCTCTTCTTGAGAAAGGAATTAGTGAACAAATGAGACTGGCAAATCATTCTTTGTCTGATATGAAGAGTATCCATCATATGAGGTGTGAAATCATCCTTATGTGTCCAAGCAAACATTTATGTGAACTCATATTAATAGGTGGCAAACTCAGTCTCACACCCAGAAATCTTTTGTCACTTTACCCTTTAAATTTGAGTTCAAAGTATCTAGGATCTGACCATTTATTCTATAGCTATTGCTTTAAAAAAAAAAAGGACTTATTTATTTTATGTATATTGGCATTTTGCCTACATGTAATGTCTGAGTATCATGTACATGCTTGGAGTCCAGAAGAGGGCATTGGATCTCCTGGGATTGGGGTTACGGATGGTTGTGGGCTGTCATGTTGATGCTGGAAACTGAACCTAGGTCCTGTATAAGAGCAATACGTACTCTTAACCACTGAGCCATCTTTCCAGCCCATTGTAATTACTTTTGATTGAAGGAGAATGTTTTGGCTTGTTCAGACGTTGTTGTAAGAGCAACTGCAGGTTACAAATGATCACAAACACTAATCAGATGCTTATTAAGGGTCAAGCTGAGCAGTGTTCTATTTTTTAATTTAATTTTTATTTTTGTGTGTGTATGTTTGTGCATACACATGCCTGTGTAAAGATCAAAAGACAACTCTGTGGAATCAGTTGCCTGCTTCTACCTTCATACTGGTTCCAGGGCTAGAACTCCAGTTACCACACTTGTGTAAAAACTCTCTTTATCTGCACAGCCTTCCTGCAGGCCCCCAAACAATATTCTTTTTTTTCCCTTGTTTTTTTGAGACAGGATTTCATTCAAAATATTTGAAATATAGGTAGTATGAAAAAAATAACACATTAGCACAGTAATGGGAAAAAAAATACCACTGTTGTGGAGTGGGGGTTTTAGTGGGCTTCTCAGGACTGACATTTTCTGTCTAGGGTTGGAACTGTCACTTCAAATGCAGTGGCTGTTCACACCAAACTATTGTCTGTTACATGAATATCATGCTCAATGTGTTTTACACATTTTCCCCATGTGTGCTAGTAAGATAGAGGTCTTCAGCCCTATTTTAGGATTTAAATCCTATCTAATGAAATCTTAGTGATTCTCCTTAACTCTGTTAGGGCTCACATTCTAACACAGCTTAAAATTTTTTTTCTTTGGCCGCAATGATGGCTCAGTGGTTAAAAGCACTTGTCCTGCAAGCATGAAGGTCTACGTTCTAGTCCCTTGTGTCAAGGGAGGGAGAAAGTGATAGAGCAGGAGGCCTGATGTTCTCCTCTGGCCTCTGAGAAAATGTGTAGGGCCCACTCATTCACTCGTGTGCACTCACACACTCACACTCACACAGCCACTCACACATCCACATACTAACAGAACGATCTCAATTAAATTATCAGTGAGGCAATTTGCTTTGTACTCATTTTCTCAATTAGATTAAAATCTTTACTGTTTTATAAAGGTTAATTTTATTAAATAATTTGAAGAAAATTGATATTTGCCCTATTTCTCTCTCTATTATACTATCTATACATATTACCTATACATATATACATCTATACATATCTGTCATTTATCTCTCTCATCTATTTATCTGTCATCTATCTCTATCTATCATTGATCTATTTCTATCTATCTATCATCTATCTATCTATCCATCTATCTACCTATCTATCTACCTATCTACCTATCTATCTATCATCTATCTATCTATTATCTATCTATCTATCCATCATCTATCTATCTATCTATCTATCTATCTATCTATCTATCTATCTATCTATCATCTATCATCCATCTAATTTCACCATGTAGCCCAGACTGGCTTTGAATTCACTATATGAAACACGCTATTCTGAAACTTGGAGCGGTTCTCCTGTGCCAGCTTCCCAAGCACCGAGATTACAGACATAAACCACCACGGCTGGCTAGCAAGTCGTTTTTCTCCTGCACACAATCCAACTCCCATACTTATTCAAGCATCATGTTAAGTGGGATGCTACTGTGCCAGTGACATGAATGTGATGAACAATGTTTTGTTTACCTGTGATATGACAGACCGTGGTTATACACACTGCCTAACAAGATCTGCTTAACAATTCTCAAAGCACACCCCTGAATCCAAATCACTAGATATCCCTGTAAGTACGCTCTTTCCTCTTGTATCTTCTTGGCCCACTATTTCCTTGTGAACTCTTGTCTCTAATTCTTAGACTCTTCTCTAGTTTTATTTATCCTAATACATGTGCCAACGTTTCTTCATTTTAGGCTAAAAATATCTCAAAGATATCCTTGAGTCATTCCTTAAGTATTCCCTGTTAGGCAGGCGGTGGTGGTACACGCCTTTAATCCCAGCACTCAGGAGGCAGAGGCAGGCAGATCTCTGTGAGTTTGAGGCCAGCCTGCTCTACAGAGTGAGTTCCAGGACAGCCAGAGTTACAACAGAAAAACCCTGTCTCATCACCGCCCCCGCCACCCCCCCCAAAAAAAAACACCAACAAAACTCTTTGCTAGCTGTGATAATATTACTTGATCTCCTTAATGCTGGGTCTCCTCAGAATAACTCACAGATAGGTACAGACACATCTGTAGGTACACATGCACACCACACAGCCTGTTGTTTAATAAATAAAACAACAGGACTGGCAAGGTAGCTCAGTGGGAAAAGGCACCTTCTGCCAAGCCCGATGACCTGAGTTCCATTCCCAGGCCACATGTGGTGGGTGAACAGAAACAACTTCAGAAAGCTGTTCTCTGCCCTCCACGTATGGATTGTGGCTCATGTTTACTCATCCACAGAATACAAAATATAACAGAAAAGTAAAATCACAATATACATACCCCCTGAATCTGTGCTACATCCGTGGCTAAAGTTGTGGTCAAGGCTCCCGTGCTATTTTCTTTATCATCATACCAGGCGATATCCTAGAGAGAAGGGGGATTGACATACAGTTAGCGAAACAGTCTTGGATCTGTGATTTCTCTCTCAAGTTTAAAGGAATTTAGCTGCCTTCTCACTTACCAGTAAGCACTGTGGATCAACTGACGTCTGCATCTTATTTTATAAAGCTCTATGTTTTGTGTAGACTGAAGGATGTAAGCCTGAATCATGATTTCATTACCAGTTACACTGTTGTAAAATGATTTTTGCTAAAATGGTCATTTGCAAAAATAGAGCACTTTGGAATTTTACTCCACAAGTACTTTGCGATGAGCAGACTACTTGTTTAGTTATCTATGTATTTAGGTTTTTGGTACTAGGGATTGCATCTAGGGTTCAATGCACATTACATACCCTTTAGCAGTGAGTTGCATAGCTAGAACATTCTATTTGCATAGAAGAGTAATGTCCAGAATGACTTAGAAACATTTTCAAATCTTTTTGTCTAAATTGATCAGTGACAAAAAAAAAGAAAAAAAAAAAAAAGACCATTTCCCTCTCTTTTAGGATTCACACAGGCAAGATTTTTATGCAACACTTTCTTTTACTCCCTAAATTTGGTAAATCTTAGGTACTGTGAGATAAGAGGTGGAAGGCTGGAAAACTGCTGCCTAGAAGCACAGAGTCTAGGAAGGCAGATAAAAAACATGAGCAATAAAAGCACAAGGTAAGAATTGATTTTGTTCTAGCAGCCAATAGAGACAGCACTTCTGAGTACTTCTTGGTCTGAAGAAATGATTTCCTTTTATTGAGTGTTCCCTCCCATTCACCCAGACCATACTTGTGGATTAAAACCCAGTGGAGACACTGACAAACGTGGTTCCTTTAAAAAAAAAAAGCCAAAATTGTTGGTGTGATGCAGCCCAGCTCTGAGGCCCAGGTTCCACAGTGCTGTCAAGGAAACAAGAATAAAGCAGACGCACGAGTCATGGCATTTGTTAGAAGAACAGTCTGTGCAGGAATGCACCAAAGTCGAGTGGTGTGATTATGCACAGAGCTGTTCTGTGTGCCACTGCCATGGGAAGATTTCCTGAAGGATTTAGTGTCTCAGGTGACCCGAAGCTGTCATTACAGTCTGTGAGTGATACACCCCAGCAAGAGGTGAGGATAGCTACAGTACAGTTAACACACAGCATTGGAACTAGAGGGCAAGTACTTGTTTTTCTGTAGAACCTGCCCTCAAATTAAGATCATGTACTTTCTAGTTGCTTCTAGTCTTCAATATGACAAGTAATACATGTAGAAATTTTAACTGTGACATAAATGTAGAGAAATTAATATTAAATATTATGTTCCAGATTCTGTAGTAACTTATTGTGCCATACAATGAACAGTCTTAGTCACCTGTCCAATTAGCAGTATGGGGCCAAACTGCTTTTCAACAAATCAGCAATTGTATATCCTAGAGATTGTCTTCCTGCATATGTAATATATGTCAAAACATTTAGCAGATTTTTCTGGAAATTAACTAGCATTGAGTGAAAATTGGTGTGCTCTCTCTCCTCCCAGGGGTAAAATAATTATAAATAGAGGCCATCAGGAATTTTGATATACCTTCCTCCTATCGATAATTTTGCTAGAAACAAAAATATAATCATACTCCAAGAAGAGTGTGCTATTTATCTTTAGTTACTGCAGCATCCCCATGTGGTAATATGATAATACACACTTTGTAGATTGGGAAAATGGATGTCCTGAGGGATGAACGAACTAGGCTAAGGCCACACAGCTGGCAAGGGCTAGACTCTGAAGTTCAGGAAAGAGGCCACAGTTCCTAAGAAATTGTCTTGTTCTGGCTTTCATCTGGATGAAGCAGGCTGGTTGAGTTTTATTTCTTCCTTCTCGAGCTTTGGGATTTGTTACCTCATCACCTTTTGGAAGAAGTTCGAGGTCCTTCTGAGAGTTCCATGTGGCCACTGTCAATGATGGCTAAAAGATTCATTTTTACTCAGAATTTCCAAACAGTCTAATTTAGAGGGAAAATGAGGGAAAAATTCAAAATTTCTAAGTTCCACAGCTCTGTAGATCAACGCTGACCACTCAAAATGCAATTAATAATATTTTCAATTATGGAAGCCAGCAACAACCAGGATACTTTTTCAACTGAAAGGCTCTTAAGTAATCACATAAAAGATAGTTAGTATACCTACAGAAAACCACACCCAATTCTATAAACATGTCTACTTCAGTGAGATTCCAAAATGGTTGTAAAAAGGCATTGCAAGCCGCAGCATGTTTTCTAAGGGTTCAAAATCTTATCTTAGAACAGAAACTCAGGCAATAAAGTTAGGTAAAATCCCATATTAAGAGTTTCCCTTGCCACAGACAAAGCAACACTGTGAAGGCACTTACCAAAAAAAAAAGGCTAAAAGCCCTGTGCCTATACCAGCTCCTCCATCAAAGATGGCAAATATAAGAAGCAGGAAGAATGCTACGGAACAATCACGTGAAACAAAAGAATACACTGAAAGGGACCAAGTTAAAATTGTAAGGGAATTGAAGGAATTGTTTCAGCAGCACATGGCTTCTTTGTTTATCTTTGTATGTTTTTAAAGGATGGAACTGATGGCTTGTAGAGCAGCGGGTCCTTGTTTAAGAGTGTGCTGTGCTGGCGTTGTTCACATAGTTAAAGCTAGAGAAGGATCCACATTGCATCAACCACCAGAGTGTTTGACAACTGCTCTGCAGGTTAAATTGGCTCAGGATCCTGAGATTTTCCTCTTAAGACATTTTGTGAACAGGTCTGGAGAGATGGTTCAGCGGTTAGCAACATCTGCTGCTCCTCCAGATGATCCGAGTTTGGTTCCCAGCTCGTAAGTCAGGCAGCTGACAGCCTAACTCTACTTCCAGGCACCTGAAGCCTCTGGCCTCCTTTGTCAACTTCATTCATGCACACCTGCATGCCCGCATACAAATAATAAAATAAAACTTAAAAATACTCTGTGAAGAGGGGAAGTGACACACAGAAAACATAAAAATACACATTTGGCTGTGTGAAATGTCAAGATATTTAGGAAACAGTGAAAAAATTCTATGAGCACACATACACTTGAACACGAGTTCAGGGAGATAAAAGCAGTAAGTCAGTAAGTGTGAAATACAGTTTTAGTTAATTATTGTTTCACTTTAATTGTGATTTGAGGTGGAGACATAAGGTATATAAAGAAATACAAGTCTAATAAGAGTTAGATCCAGGGTTAATTTTTTTTTAAAATTATTATTATTGTTTTAGATCAGAGGCTATTTCAAAGGTGGAGCAAAGCTCTGAGCCAGGACCATTCTGCATAGGGGGTGTGACGGCACTCTCTGCTTGGAGGTTGGGTGCTGCCGAACAAGGACCATGGAATTTCATTGCCCGACAGCCCGCTGTCTGCTACTCCTAGATCAGAAGACAGTAACTCCATTTCTGAAAAGCAATTGCCAGGCAGGAAGCTTTTCCCTCCAGCTCTGCTGATAGCAGGTGAAGAAAGGCTTCAGTGGATACTGGCTTTCAGGGGAGCCCCTCCACCTCAGCTACCAGATTCCCCTCCAGATTACAATTTGATCCATCTAGTTTAGCTGTTTCCAAGAGTGACTGGTCGTCTGCATCCGTCTGACCTGCCAGGCACACAGATGCTATCTGAGCTAAGACTCTCTCCAACAGCTGAGAGACTGGGGGTTTTAGAGTGTAGAGAGAGAAAGTCTTCACTGGCCCACACATGAGAACTAAGGAAATTAGTGACTGCTGCAAGGGCGTTCTGAGGTCCCTGAGTTCACACCGTCCTTTCCAGTTTTAGTGCATGGTCATTCTTTCTCATCCTCTAACACAATATTGTGCATTAAAGGGAAGTTGAATGCAATGAATATTAGTGGACCTGACATATTTGTTTTATTTCCAAATCTCATAATTTGGATGTGTTTGTTTTCTGGATTTTTAATTGTGTGTGTGTGTGTGTGTGTGTGTGTGTGTGTGTGTACATGGGTATGTGCATGTGAGTGCAGCTCCCCCAGGAACCAGAGATGGTCACAGTCTCTGTAGTCAGAGTTATAGATGGTTATGAGCTACCTGATGTGGATTCTGGGAACTGAACTCAGTCCTACTGCAGGAGCAGTATGCATTCTTAACTGCTAAGGCATATCTCCATCCCTTGGATATGGTTTTATTAGAAGAATATGCTTATAAGAATTCTGATGGCAGATTTTTGCTGCCCATAACAACAAAAATCTATGCTTTTCAGTGATCCGATATAAAGACTATGTCAAGAAAAGAGAACTAAAGGTTAGAATGACACAAATCTCAACCAAAAGACGAAAAAATCCACTAACCACACTGACCTGATACAGCATGGCTTTGAACGCCAAATGTCTTAATCTCATGGCTAAATTTTCCTCAGCTCTGCCATAAAACAACCCCTAGGAAACAACAAAAAGTTCCACATTTACTCTTGACTTTCTTTGTAACACTCAGTTTTTACATTTCAACTGAAACAGAAGAAATGACGGAAACATGTAATTGTGCCCAGGACTGTGTGGTCAATTAAAAGCTTACCTGCATCAAGTAAGTGACAAAAGCAACGAGGCCCAGGATGGCCAACATCATGGAGTAGAGTTCTGCATCATGCTGTAGTGTAGTTTTATTTCTATCTTCAAACATCTGAGAAGGAACAGAGTTTCAGTCGGAAGCTTAGGGGGAAAGTGTAAACAGAAAACAAAACAACCTCGCTTTAAAATGTCCATATACATCAGGATTTTCTACAGGAATTGCAACATAAGGGAAAGGCTATGCATTTCTGGGCAAAAAAGAATTCTATTATTACTCTTTTATCTTCTTTTAATATACATGAAATAAATCAATTTACTTTTAATTTTCCTCCATTTGCTCTGTAAATATATTAGACAAATGAGTCTTCTACTATCATAGTATTTTTTCCTTTTTATTATTATTTGAATTTTCTCCCTTCCCTCTCTCCCTCTCTCCGTTCTTTGTATATCTGTGTGCGAATTTGGGCATTGGTGTATAGGTCAGGTGTCAACTTTGGTAACAGCTTCTTGCCTTCAGCCTCATTGAGGAAAGGCACTTCCTCTGTTTCTGCTGTACTGAATATCTAGTCTACCTGTCCCGAAGCTTCCTGACCATCTCTGCCTCCCATCTCATCATTGAGTTCTGGGATTACAGATGTGCACCACCATATTTGGCTTTTTATGTGGGTTCCAGAGATCAAACTCAAGGTGTTAGACTTGTGGGCCAGTACTTTTACCTACTGAGACAGCTTTCTGACCCTACAGTGTTTTTCTTTCTTTCTTTTTAAAAAATATTTTATTTACTTTTATTTTATGTGCAGTGGTGTTTTGCCCGTATATATGTCTGTGTGAGGGTTTTGGATCCCCTGGAACAGGAGTTACAGACAGTCGTGAGCTGCCATGTGATTGCTAGGAATTAAACCTGGGTCCTCTGGAAGAGCAGCCAGTGCTCTTAACCACCATCTCTCCAGCCTCATATGGCATTTTTTCAACTACATCAGCAGTTTGATTTATTATTTATAATAACTTTTAATAGCTCAAATTTCTTAATATTCATTGGAAGTGAGACATTTGTATGTGTCACTAGAAGCTGTCCACAAAGTCAGGTATTAAACATGTCCCTGGACATGGAAAGCAGCTGTGCACAGAGCTGCTGAAGACTGAGTGAGTTTGGTGAGATCATGAACCAGTCAGCTCTTCTGGGTCTTTGGCAAAATCCCAAACTCATATTCCCTCTCCCTGAGCTGGTTGGTAATAAAAATTTGTCATTGTTTGGACAGGTTGGGAAGAGAGAAGCTGTATCTGCCTCTTTATTGCTTCAGTGCTTAGGAATGCTGATACAACACTGGAGTCAGAATCAGAAAACAAAACAATGTCTTTATAGATCACTCAGCCGACATAACCCACCTGAACATTATGCAGCAGATACGGTTCATCTACCAGGCATGGGAGCTATCTTTCCTACTATGGACCCCACCCTAGGGATGACCCACTGAGGGTTCTGGTTTACACTTTGCTGATTAGTATGCTACAGCTCTGTGCTCTCTGACTATGCTTAGTTTAAATTGTTAAAAGCATAGGCAAGTGATTTTTACTTACTGTGACTAATTTTGCAAAAAAGATGGAAAATGTTGGGTGGACAGATCCATTTAGGACAGAAGCCAGTGTTCCCAGAACCACAAATGGCCATTCAGACTTGTTTAATTTAAATATTTTTAATAGAGAAACTTCAGGAAGACTCATCTATAGAAAAACAAACAAAACAAAGCAAAACAAACAAACAAAAAAACAAGTTGGTTAAGAACGTCAGTCTGAGGGCATTATGGAACCCGAAGTAGAAACACACTGGAACCTATCAAGTATAACAGATGGCAGTGTACAACCGTGTTTTTTTTGTAGAAAAATTTACCACTGCTATTCCTAATGATGAGCCACAGACATAAAGGAAAGTTTAAAGCAATGATCTGTGTAATGTCAGTTTTTGGAATTTCACTCGGTTACTATCACTAAGAAAGTACAGATTGGAGCTGGAGAGATGGTTCAGTGGTTGAGAACCAGGGTTTGATTCCTATCATCCATATGGAAACTCACAACTACCTATAACTCCAGTCCCAGGGGATCTGGTGCCCTCCTCTGGCCCCCTCAGGCACTGTCCACATGTGATGCACAAACAGACATGCAGGAAAAACCACCATACACATAAAAATAAAACAATAAGAAGATTTAAAAAGAAAGGTCATATTAGGTCGCATGTTCAGATTCTCGCGTTTCAAGAATCACATGAAACAACAGGCTCAGTTTCCCTTCCTCTTGTCAGATGGATGCAATATCATGCTCTAATTGAGGATAGGGTTAGGCAAGAAGTCAGCAGAGAAAAGGCAGGAGGTCAATGTCTTACTAGGACTTTAGCCTTTAGTTTGTGTGCCATGGTGTGAGGGCATGCGCACTGCAAGGTGTAAGGCTGTGTGCACAGAACAAAGACTGCGGTAACCATGTCCCATGCAGTACAGGTGAGACAGCCAGGCCACCCTTATGTTCAGCGCATGTTTGGTACTGAATTCAGCTGCCATGCATTCAAAAACATTTAACTGTTATCATTTAAAAAAACTTTTTTTTTTGTGATCCCAGCATTCAGTTTGATGCCCCCATATGCAGTTGTGAATCACAGTTTTAAAAGGTGGATTCTTTTTCTTCTTTTTTTTTTGGCCTCCAGGATTTAAAGAACCCAGATTTTAAAAAAATGAATATTACTTCAATAGTATTAACAAGAAAGAAAAAATAAACTGAAATAAGACAAAAATCAAAATGAAAACCCTTTGTAAAATCATGAGCAATGTCATATGACCCAATATATTAAGGATTATAGAACATTTTAAGATAATCCGATCAAAAATATGAAACAGGCATTTTCTGTAGAGACACAAACCAATCTGATAAAGTTAAAAATCCCCTAAAGAATTTAAAATCTCATCTGATCTATTTTATAATTTTATTGTTATAAATGTGTAATTTGGAAGTTTGAAAGTAGATAGTTTTCATGAGACTATTAACACAGTTGCCATGTTCAACACACCTGCTTTCCCAGGTTTCTGCCTTTTGCAAGCCCTTTCTCTCCAGACTCTCAGTTGCCGGTCCAGCTCCTTCATGCTGTGCCCTTCCCTGCAACTCACTTCATGTTTCTGTCTCTACTTTTTCCCTCTTTCTTCTCACTTTGCAGTGGGGTGCTGTTATTTTTTTAAATGCTTTGGGAGTTTTTAATATAGCCTGAGTTCAAGACCTGCAGAAGATTTGTGGTTTACAAATTCTTTCAGTTTATGGTTTATCCTGTTGCTTAAATCTGTTTCGTAAATGTCAAATTTGTAAATGTCAAATTCTTCACTCTAATGATGTCTGATTTATTATTATTTTTTCTTATTAGTATGCTTTTGGTTTATATCTAGGAAATCTTAAAGTCATAGAGATTTTCTACTGGATATTCTCACATAAAATCAATAATTTTACATTAATAAGATGTGTGTGTGTGTGTGTGTGTGTGTATGTGTGTGTGTGTGTGTGTATCTATACACGCATATACCATGGGGCATGTGTGGAGGTCAGAGGACTACTGCATGGTATATTCTTTACCATGTGGATACTAGGAATTGAACTCAGGTTATCAAAAGACTTTACCCACTAAGCCATCTTGCCAGTCCTTTTTTGTTTTGTTTTTCACGACTGATTTTTTATTAAATGCTAAATAGTGTAAATCTTACTCTGTTGGTTACTTGAGATAAATGAAAATTCCTATAGTATCCTATAGGATACTTTACTATAGCAGAAAGAAGCTTTTTGTTATTTTGGTTTCTTTAAAAATGCAAAATGACATTTGTGTTAGGTTTATGTTCCCATCCTCGGTGTGCTGGACGGTTACGAGTTGGATTTGGAATGCTGGTGCAGGTGGCTATAATTTGGTTAGGTGCAGTTGTTTTGGCATGTCAAGCTGGTTCTTGGGATTGTTTGCCATTTGGGTTTATAAGAACTTTTGCTTAGAGTATAAAAGGTTTGAAGCCGTGAGAGGTGGGGTGAGTGTTGGTTTGTGGTTCATTGGTTGGTTTGTCTGTTGTTAGTGTGTTATTCTTGCATAGAAGAATACTGTTTGGTGAAACTGGGTTTGCAGATAGTGAGCTGAGACGCTAGTCTGATTCACTATCAGCTCGTCCTCTCCAAGCTTAGGACAGCCTAAAAAAGGCTGTGACATTTATCTATCTCTCTTTACCTATCTATCAAGACCCCCCTGCAAAAGTGGTGAAATTTCTTTCTATCCTTCCTTTCTCTTTCCCTAAATTTAGGGTAAAAGATTGTAGTTTACAACTACTAGTGGTGCTTAACGTGGGGCCCCATTTGTAGCTTTTACCTACTGTGTAGGCTCACCAAGGATGACCAGGAGGCATATTCATTAGTGCAAACCCTACCATACCTCAGCAGAGGGAACCACCATTATGGTAGGCACCATACTTTACAGTGGAACCCTGAGTGTCTGAGCACAGGTGTTCTTATCGGTACAGAACACTTCAGGTGTCCTACTCATAGCATGTGCAGACAAGGAGCAATCAAACATCCCCCACATAAATCCAACACTTCCTGACAATACAAATGCTAAGATCTAGGGAGCTCCTCATGCAACAGTGCACAAAACAATTATTTTAAACACAACTAAAAATAAACTTCTACAACAGTATGATGATATCCATAGTTATTGACAATCTGATAGTAGCTTGCTTCTTATATTCACAAAGTAATGTTAAACTTTTTTCAAGGGTTAGTGGGAAATGTTCTGATTTTTTTTCTCATTCAGATTAATGACTTATGATTTCTATCTAGAGATCCTCCTGTGAGCTTGTGTACTATATAAAAAATAATAATAAATGCCCTTTGAGAGAGAATAGGATTCTGAAAATTATTTTTCTTTAAAAATTAAAAAATTAATTTTATTTATTTTGCCCACATGCCTCTGTGTGTGTGTGTGTGTGTGTGTGTGTGTGTGTGTGTGTTCATGCATACTATCCTGCATGTGTCGGGATCAGAAGACAACTTGTGGAAATCCATTCTTTCCTTCTATTTTATCAGTCTCAAGAATCAGGTTGTCAGGCTTGGTGGCCTGAGAATTATTTTTATGTGTTTATACAAATGAAAAAGTGATAGAAAAGAAGAAAAGTGTAAGCGTGAATGTCATGAAGATCACATAGTAAAAAGGAACGAGTTGCTTCTCAACTGTGAAACAACTGATTGGAAGTCTTGGATACGGCAGCAGAAGACTGGGGCAGATAACTGAGAGGAGAGAGGGAGAAGGTGGGCTGGGTGAGGCGGGAAGAGCTAAGGGCACTTTAATCTGAATTGTTTGTTAGCCTTGAGGAGAAGAATGACTTTCTGTTTGGGAAACAGCAGTGGTCCCAGGTCAGCTCTTGGGTGATTGGCAGCTGGAGGCCAAGGACACTGAAGCCACCACACAGGAACTGGTCAGATGAGGGACTTCTGGTTGGAGGTAACAAGTACAAAGCAACACACTGGGGTCTGTAATGTGACTGGGGAGAGGGAGAATTCTGGGGCTCAGGAAAGGGGTGGAAGGACGATGATGGAATGGTACTTAGACAAGTTGTGCTGGCTTTGTTTTTGTTGTTGTTGTGGTGGCGGTGGTGGTGGTGGTGGTGATGGTGGTGGTGATGGTGGTGGTGGTGGTGGTGGTTGTCATCAATTTGACAAAATCCAGAGCCATTGAGAAAATGCTTCCAACAGATTGGCTTGTAGGCAAGTCTGGCGTGCATTTTCTTGATGAATATCTTGTGTGAGCCGGTCCAGCTCACAGTGGGTAGTGCCACCCTTGGGCAAGTGGTTGTATAAGAGACAGCCCGAGTAAGCCAAGGGGGAGTCAGTAAGCAGCCTCTCGAAGGCTTCAGCTTCAGTTCCTGCCTCTAGGATCCTTCCTAGAGTTCCTGCCCTGACCTCCCTTCATGGTAGACTACAAATGTAAGTTAACAAAACCCTTTCCTCTCCAAGTTGCTTGTGAGCATGGTGATTATTAAGGCAGTAGAAACCTAACCAGGTCAAGTGCTGAGACCATTCATCCATTGTGAGTCTGAAGCCCAAAGTGGATTATAACGAAAGAGTTAAAATGTGGTAGAGAAATACCACCAAGTAGAGTGGCAACTGAAGAGGCCACTAAGTGGTGTCAAGGGCTTGGAGGGATAAAGCAGAGTGACCTTTGTGCTTAGAGGAAGGAAGAGCATGTCTGGGAACAAGTATCCTTGTTCAAGGGAGCTGGATCTGGAGGCCTGAACTGTACATGGAGCTTGTCTGCATCCAGGCTGTTGCAACAGAGGTGGCAGGTGAAAGAGGCATCGAGATCAACTAGAAACTCCCCATCCACCAGCGCTGCATGCAGAGAAGTTGGGTAGTTTGTAAATGACCAATAAAGGGTCATGGGACTGAGGATTTGTGAATCTTGAGCTGATTGGCATTCTATCCTTAGGAGAGCCTTATCCTTCCTTAATAGTTGGTTTGGAAATCTATGACTATTCACTTGTTACCGGTCCAGTTCTTTGTTCTGAGACACAGGACCTGGAATTCCCATTGGATGTCCTCCAGACTCACATCTACATCATTCTTACCCAAATTAAGCTGGGGTGACCCGGCTGGTGTATTCCGTACTTCAATCTGCTGTTTTAACCTGCAGTTTGCCTTGTGAGAACAGCATAATGTTCTCATGAGATTTCTTTTCCTCCCCAACACGGACTTTTGACCTTAGTGTCATAGAGGAGTGAGAGCAAATGCTTTGTGAACTTGGTGGCACTACACTGTTTTATTGTAAATCGGTTCTAAATTTCATAAGGATTAATTGGACATTGGAAAGCATATATGCAAGCGTGTTGGTAGGGGACCCATTACCTTTTGATGAGAGGTGGCTTCCTCAGACTGGTCAGTGCAGGAGGACTTGGTGCTATTCACATCACATAGAGAAACACAGCTAGTATTTCCTTCAGCGGAATATGTCTTTGACTCCATTTGTTCATCAGCTTTTCTAATATCCTTTAATGAAAAATGGTATAGGGTGTCATAATGATGCCTTAAAAATGCAAAGGATCACTCGGCTGGTAAAGTACATGCCTAGCAAGCATGAGGACCTAAGTTTGGTCCCCAGAACTCAAGTTTAAAAATAGCCGGGAGTAGTAGAATGTGCTTGGCATTCCAGTGCTGGGGAGGAAAGGAAGGGGTGCTGCAGTATGGGCTGGGAGTTGGGGTGAGCAGCTGGAGGATGAGACTGTGGAGGGATAGATAGAGATAGGTTGATTCTTGGGGCTTTCTGATTAGCCATTCTAGCCTACTTGGTGAGTTCCAGAACTGTTAGAGACTTTCTTTAAAACAAACAAGAAAATGAGGTGGATGGTACTTTTGTTTCCCACCCCCTCAAAGGGAAAAGTACAAAGGTACTTTGTTGTGTCACTTTAAAGCTTACGTGTGCATGTCCAGGACCTGAGAGAGATCTTCCCTAGCCAAGAACTCAATCCAGCTCAATCCAGACTGAGATTTCAAAGCAAAATGGACATGTGTTTGGGCTTCATAAGAATAAAATACACAGAGAAATCTAACCAGAAATATGGTGTTAAAATATAGATTAGGGTTAAATTCCAAGCACTGTACCCAGAGTTTCTTTTTCTTGTAATTCAGAAAAATGAGGGCAATTTTAGTGAAACACCTGAACAGTGTTCTCCATTGTTCTGGGAGTGAGGGAGTAGATTTGTGATTTCTCTAGAGAAG
Source organism: Cricetomys ansorgei (assembly GCA_026225945.1). Lineage (NCBI taxonomy): Eukaryota > Metazoa > Chordata > Mammalia > Rodentia > Nesomyidae > Cricetomys > Cricetomys ansorgei. The sequence continues at coordinate 1,829,944 of JAMJFZ010000020.1, forward strand.
TCCCTTCTAGTGAATGGAGCTGGCAAGAGAGAAATGGGAGCCCAGATAGGACAGCAGAGAGAGAAGGATAGGGAGATGGAGGCAGGATAAGGTGGGCAGGGACATGTGTACCTGGACCACATTCCAGGGATGCTCAGATTCTTCAGCAATCTGAAGAACAGTTAATGAGTCACACAAAGGTGCAGTGACCTTTAACCAGGCTGTCTGACATCAACATCTGCAATCACACACTCTGTTATGCTGTCCCCTTCTCTTCTGCTATTTTTCTACCATAGAAGAAATCTTTTGTTTGGCTATTTTTTTTTTTTCTTCAGGAGTTATTTTCTCTGTGGAAAACTTAAAATAGAATTGACCTGTTTTCACAGTAAAGTTTTCTGAAGAGGAGTTCTATTATTGGTCAAAGACAATTCATTTTTTAAAGGAGCTTGCTAAACAAAATATTAATGAGAATGAAGGACTGTTAAAGGTTTTAAGTAGAGATAGGGAAGAGGAAGGATAAAGGCCAACCAAAACTAAGGATGTATAAAAAGTCCTTCTAGAAACCTATTATTTTGTAGGCTAAGTAAAAAATATAACTGAAAAAAAGAGTTTGAAGATAGGTACTCTGCATGGGTAAATGAAAACCTTAATGCTAGGCCCAGGACACCTTCTTACAGCTCGGGGAGGTCCCAGAGGCCTCCAAAATAATTCAGACTGTTACCATTCCTGTTGGCTGCTCACCAGAAATAGATGGCAAGACCGTATTGTAAAGATAAAACATTTTCTTTTTTTTTTTTTTTGGTTGTGAGACAGAGAAACCAAGCTGAGACTGACTTTAGAACTTCTTTCCTACTGGGTAGCTTTCCCAGTGTTGGGAGGCTCTACACAGGAAACTGGAGGAGTAAAGGCAGCACTGAACTCTGAGTATTGGACTAATTGACTGCTTTCTTATTGGACCTGAAACCTGGACACGGGAAGGAATTGACATGTATTACTGTAAACATGACCAAAAGCCCACAGGCTGGAAGGTCATAAGTCATAGGAGGAAACATATGCTGTGTTGTTAAATGAACATGCCAAATTCTCTTCTAAATATTTATGCTTATGTTCAGAGATGAGTGCTGCTCTCAGTCTTGGCCAGAGAAACTGTCTTCTGCGGTGGATAGCAGTGAATGCAGTCTGATAGACGGCCAAAGTGCTAAGAATAAGTGACTGTTGATGCTTAGCCCTAGGCAGAGGATGGAGGAGAGTACTCTGAGACACTGTCTTCTGGCCATGGCATGGCCATTGCACTCACTAGCTCATACAGCCGTGGCTACCTGCGTAAGATCGAGCCAAAAAGGTCAATAAGCATTCTAATAGGCAGCACTAACTGGACTCGGTGGGTTAACAGGTGGGTTCCCAAAACAATAAGGAAGAAAGGACAGTACATGAAGGTGAGAAGGGGGTGTTGGGGAAGTTGGAGCAGATAGCAAATCAAGATACATTGTATACATGCACAAAACCATCCAAGTACAAAGAAAAGATATTCTAAAAATTAATTTGTACTTGATTAAATATTTTTTAGATTTATGTATGTATGTATAATTTTTTTTTTTTTGCCTGGATGCATGTATATGTGTGCTTGGTGCCATGAAGGTCAGAAGAGCGCATCTGATCTCATGGAACTAGAGTTATGGATGGTTATGAACCATCACGTGGGTGCTAGGAACTGAACCTGGGTCCTTTGCAGGAGCGACTAGCACTCTCACCCACTAAACCGTCTCTGCAGCTCTTCTGTACTTGATTATATATCGTGTTCACCAATGCAAAGATAATTCTAAATACTTATAAGAGTTTGCGCACTTAGTACTTATAATAATTAGTTAATTGATTACTGTATTTTCCCCCATGTTAGGGATTAGAAAATAGACACATATGAAGACACTTATCCCAGGTCCTAAAAAGTGTGACCTTACAGAGTCAGCTGGCAGTGACGGCAGTTCATTACTCAGCTACTGTGCTGTGCTGCTTTTCAAACTTTTCTTTCTTTCTTGCATGTGTGTGTGTGTGTGTGCGCGTGCGTGCACGTCTGTGTGCTTGTGCAAGTGGAGGCCCAAGATTGGCAATGGGAGTCTTTCTTATTTTTCCACCTTATTTTTTGAGGCAGGTTCCCTCAGCTCAACCCATAGATCACTGATATGTTTAGTTTAGTTGGGCAGTGTGTCCTGGGCACTGTCTCTTCTGAATTATAGCGGCCCCTCACACTGGAGGGAATCTGAAATTACAGGGGTCTGCTACACTGGTGGGAATCTAGAATTATAGCACCCCTCGATGGAGGGGATCTGAAATTACCCCTGTCTGCCACACTGGAGAAGATCTGGAACTATGTGGGGAGGGGGGCATCATACTGGTGGGAATCTGCAATCCGGTCCTCATACTTGCAAGGCAATAGTCCTCCCTTCTACACCTTGAGCCACTTCCCCTGTCCTCTGATTTTCTTAGCTATGTTAGCTTTGCCATTGTGATGACCATGGATTTTCAGAATGACTAATTTTGACACTACAGGCAGCAGCGGGAAATAAGTATGCTCAGAATTTAAAAAAAAGAATCATTTGCTCTTGTGGGTTCATTGAACATTAAGATGATAATGTGCTCTATCTGAATTGACACAATTTTGGTTATCTGAGAATACTAATCTACTTCAAAGAGGGTGTTAAATTATTTTACATAACCATAACACAAATGTATTATTACTGATTTTCCAACATTGTGAAACCCAAGGTCTAGAAATGGACTTTCAGTTTAATTATAATGAAAAACTAAAGACCTGCTATTCCAAAAATGCCTAAGCGTGATGGTTCTTAAAACTCTCAAAAAGCGATCAATTCAACCTCAATTATGTCCTTTTCTACTAGTTATATTGGTTTGGAGATACTGAACTTAGTAGCTTCATAAGCCGACTCCTCTAAGGAATGAAAATTAAACAAATTCAGTTGCTAAGCAATAACTTACTTTTATTTTTAAAGGAAACAATATGACCAAATATGAAATAAAATAAAAATCAAGTAGCTTGTGCTTTCTTCCTTTGTTTTTTTTCTTCATTTCTTTTTTAGTATGTGTACATGTATTATATGTAAGTACATGCATGAATGTACATTTGTGTATGCACATACAGGTGTGTGTATGCACATATTGGTTTGTGTGTGTGTGCACATACACATAGGTGTGTATGCACATACTTGTGTGAATGAACATATGGGTTTATGTGTGTATGAATGTACATATGTGTGTGTGTGCACATATGGGTATTTGTGTGTATGCACATATGTTCCATGTGTATGCACATGTGTGTGTGTAGGCCAGCGGTTCAAATCTAGTGCCTTCCTCCATTGCCCTCCATCTTACTTTTTAAGGTTCTTCATTGAACCTGGGCTCATACATTTGGCTAGACTGGCTCGCTAATGAGCTCCAGAGATCTGCCTGTCTCTGTCTATCTCAGAGCTGGAGTTTCAGGGGGAGTCACCGTGTCTGGCTTTTACATGGTGTAGGGGATCTGAAATTAAGTCCTCATGCTTATATGGCAGGCACATTATTGACTGACACATCTTCTTAGCATCCTCCCTCCTTTAAAAACGAAACAACAAAAACAGGGTCTCACTATGTGTCCCAGGTTGGCCTTGAACTCACAATGATCCTTGTGCTTCTGCCTCCTAAGTGCTGGGATTATAGGCCTGAACCACCATGCTTGGTTTAAGATTATGTTTCACACTTCTGTTTTGCTTTCATTACTTTTAGGTTATGATATATAGCACGTTACTTATGTAGTAGACAAAGTAAGGTTTACAGTTTTATTATAAACTTGATGAGGACATAGAGACTTATAACTTTATTTTCTAACTTGTAAAATAGTAATGACATCAAAGAGGACCATACAGTTGAAGAAGTAAAATAAATATGAAAAGGTTGAAGTTATTTACCCACAGAAGAGCCTTTAGGAAGAAATCTGTCTTCTAGAATAAGAGAAGAAAGCAGGAGTAGAATGAAGGAGATACCTAGGGGTTAATCTCCATCACATCTACTGATGTGCCTTAAGGAAGGAGTTGTGTAAAATCCAGCAGAGTGGGTCTCAGTACATGCAGTCATGTGGATCCTGAAGAAATGAGAGCTGGCCATTTTATTCTGCCCCTTTGCCCAATATGAGCTCTGTACCCACTTCTGAAGATGTGAATGTATGGAGCAGAGTTTGTATGTATGTGTGTTCATTCCACAGATACTTATTGAGTACCAAGGCATGCCAGGGACAGTGTCAGATGCACTCTACATCTTAACCCCCAGTTCTGCCTGGCTTCAAAGAACTTCATCCCCACCTCGCCCATGTTTAGTATTCTCCCAGCCCTCATTCTTCTGCATAGAAGGCTGATCTTTTCCTTTCATCTACACAACCAAGTGTTTGATTTTGTCTTTTTAATCTCTGTATTGGTGTCTCATCCCTCTGACTTTCTTTTCAGTTTTATCACCCACCTTGTAGCCTTTAAAGTTTTCTCTTGTGGAATGTAACCCTGCCCCCATCAGTCCTGCTTCTTATTTTAAAAAGAAACCTGCAGATGTAATATCCTATAAACACTACCTGTGCCATGGCCAGTGAGTAATACAGCCCCTTCTTTGCCATTAGCTCAGCATGGGTCCCTTTCTCTGCCACCACGCCATCCTTCATAGTCACAATCAGGTCTGCTCCACGAATAGTGGAGAGCCGGTGTGCTACCACAATTGTAGTCCGACCTTTGCTTGCCTGCCGAATAGAAGATGTGGAAAGTAATCAAGAGTGTTAGACAGAACCTCTGCAATAATAAGGACAAGTTATTTTCACAATATTATTTTACAAGGAATCTTATCCTGAGATACAGGATCAGAATATTTAGCAGATTAAAAAGGTCATCTCTCAAATGATCATGTGCTTTAACAAGTTATGTTCAGCACAAGGTAAAATATATCTTAATATGTTTTACAGCATGGAATGGTACAATGGAGGCACTGATAGATGCATTTCACACTGAATCATCCAGACCACACGGGCAGACATTACCAGCAAATAGAAGTCATCCTTGTCCTCTCCTGTCACTCACAGTGCTCACCCAACAAACACTGGCTGTGCACGTGTGTATGCATGTGCACACATGTGCATGCATGTGTGTGTGCCTGTGTATGTGCATATGGGTATGTGTGCGTGTGTGCACGTGTGCGTGCGTGTGTATGTGCGTGTGTGTGTGTGTTTATGTATATGGAATCTGCAGTCTATACTCTTATTTGTATGAATACTTGTGTTCAATATTATGTTTTTGAGACTAGTCATTTTGTTTTCTATCTCTACACAGTAATTTACTGTACGGAGTAATTTTTCCATTCTATCACTAACTGTGTTTGAATTGACTTTAGTTTTTTTTTCTATAATATGTAGATTCCTGAATGTGTTTATTTAGTGAACAAATTTATAAAGACCTATCATTTGTACACTTCAAAGAGAACTGCTGAGTCCATAGAACCCTAAAGAGCACGAGAGTTCAGGCAGCATTCTATTTACACCAACGATGGGTAGATCTCTTTTTGTCTGATAAATGAGTGCTATTATATTGAAAAGTTTCTAATTATATATTTTCCTAATGACTAATGAAGTTGAACAACTTTTCTCCTGGCTAGTAAAAACGTGAATATTCTATTTTGTGAACGGCTCAAGTCTTTTGCCCACTTTCCTTTGGGAGCCATCCTTTTCTTGCTAATTATCAGGAGCTGTTTACAGAGTCTAGTTATGGGGTCTTTGTGAGAAGCTGTGCATTATAACTATTTCTTTTACATATGTGGTTGTCTCCTCACTCTCTAAATGCTGTCTTCCAATTAGCAGAAACTTCAAAAGTTTAATGACATCAAGGTTAGTGGCTCATCTCTTTTCAAATTGTGTCTTTTGAGTTCTGTTTCAGAAATCTTACCTCGTCATGCAGACAATTTTTCTGTTTTGTCCTTCAGTTTTTACTATTGTGCTTTGCATGTTTAAACTTTTAATTCACCTGGAACTTATTTTTGTGAACTATGTCATTGTTAGACTTTAATTAAATGAGTGTTCTAGTGGCCCTATCATAAGTAAAGCGAGATTATCTAGGTCTGCTTTTGTACTGTGCATTATTCTGTCTCCCAGGGCACTTGTCACTATACCAGTGATTCTCTATGCTAAATAGGATAGAATTGAAATAGTTTTATGATCTAGTAGTTTGAGCCTCACAGCTTTGTGTTCTTCCATATGGTTGCACTCACAACCTTGAACTAACGTGATTTCCATTGAACCCAGCCTAGTAACAGGTACTCGGTAGGTACACTACCAGTGACTGTCCGCATCATTGCTCACACTATTATTTCTTATTCCTAATTCTATTCTTATTTATTTCAGAGAAGGATATTGGAACTTTCAACACTAAGAAGCTTGTTTCATTACTCTGCCAGTCACAAGAAGGAGTGGAGCTAGGCTCTCAGGAAATTCTCTCCACTCTCTATAAAGGTCTATTGTAATGGATATGCTAATTGAGGTGAATGAGGGTTTATTTTATAGTCTTGTATTCATAATATATAAGAGAGGGGGACTCTTCAAAACACCAGTTATTCAGGACCAAAACTAATGAAATTATGATATAATGCTACATGGAAAATATGGGGGAAAGACAATGTACTTTGTTATGACTATGCTTAAAATCTACCTGTAGGAAGAAAAGCCAAACAGGATATATCAAAATTTAACTTGGACCTATCGGTTAAACTTTTTAAATTTTCACAATTTTATTTAATGTAAATGTGTTATACTTTTGTTTAAAGTGCTAAAATAATAAGAAAAGAGCATTATTTTTCTGAAAGGATTTGTCCCCAGTAGTAAACTCAGCACACACACAAATGAGTAGATGCTATTATGAAGAACTGAAAAGTTACTTTGTGCGAGTCAAGTCTTTGCTAATGCTTTATAGCACGTTATTATTTCTTGAAGAAATGGCTATTGTAATAAATTTGTTTTATTACCATCCAGGAAAGTAAGGCAGAATGTGGTTTGAAAAGCCTTCATCAGGCCTGTGAATTATTATGTTAAAGAACTAGTTGGCAGAGATGAAGACTGGAAGCCTATCGCTGCCAAGGCTGATATGTAAAAGACAGCACTTGTGAAAAAGCTGGGACGTGCATGAGCAAGAAAGTCCATGTGATGCCTTCTGGGCATGTGGCCATTGTGCTTCTAAACTTTTCTCTCAGCTCTGGTCTGCTTCCTTGTGGGAAGTGTACTTTTTTCTTAATAAACTCACTCTGTTTCTACTACTGTCCACCTATTCGTGTCCAACCCCTTGTTCCAGGAACTTGGAAATCTCAGAGGCTGCCCACTGAACCCAATATCTGTTGACCTCACCAGGACATTCTCGAATGAAACAAAAGGGAAGACCAGTTTCTCAGGCTAGCAGGAAGATGGCAATCATGCAGTTATAACTTAAGAACATTTGAGTTTATGTTCAAGATCGGGACTGTCAAAGAACAGTCACAATTAACACTTATATCAGATGACAGCAGAGTGTTATTTCTAGGATTTCATTTTTATAATTATGTAGGAAAATAAGACTGGACATGAGACACAGTAATCAAAGTCAGTCTTTTGTATTAAACAGATCTTTTTCTTAATTAGTTTTAATTCTAAACTATGCTAAACTATCTGTGAATGTCATATATATACATATATATTCTCTCTGTCTCTCTCTCTGTCTGTCTGTCTGTCTCTCTCTCTCTCTCTCTCACACACACACACACACACACACATGTGCGTGTGCCTGTGTTTAATGCCAGTGATAGCATTTACTTCTTCAAGTCCTGCATTCACACAGGAGGAACGCTGGATGCTACTAGCTGTTATCCAAAGAACTCCAAACCTGTTCTTTCTTATACTTAAAAACAACAGTGGACCAGGAGTGTGGGACTCAGAAACGGTTCTTCCCACTTACCTTCTCCAGTGCAGTTTGAACAATCGACTCACTCTCTGTATCAAGGGCAGATGTAGCCTCATCTAAGATTAAAATTTTGGGGTTTCGAACTAATGCTCGAGCGATGGCGATTCTCTGTTTCTGGCCCCCACTCATTTGAGCTCCTTTCTCCCCCACTAGTGTATTAAATTTCTAATGCGATATAGAGAGGAAAAAGCACAAAAATAGGAAGGATAATTAAGTGGTTAGAAGAGCAAATGACAGGTATATTTTTTCTTTGATATCAGCTTAATGACTACTTTAGCCTGGCCATGCAGGCTAAATCTTTGATTTGATGATTATAAAACAAACATTTCTGAGAAAAGGTCCTGGCAAAGAGAATAAAGAAAGTTAAGTTAGGATCAAACCAGATAAACAGAGACAAGTATGCTTAGGTCAACTCTTAGTTGACCTCAGAATACTTTTTAAAAATCTGTGAAACATTCACTGTAATATAAGTGTTTGCTGGCAATTTGATATGTTGTCTACATTTTTACTCTTGGAGACTCTGAAAAACAGTAAGACAAATATGAATGCCACTTAACAGGGTATAGTGATGCCCATCTGTAAGTGCTGAGAGGCCACAGGCAGGAGGCTAAGGAGTTCAAGGTCAACCTGGGCTACAGGAGATCCTGCCTCAAAACCAAAACCAAAAGGCCAGCCATGGTGGAGCATAACTAATTCCAACACTCAGGAGGCAGATGCAGGTCTTTGTGAGTTCAAGGCCAGTCTGGTTTACATAGTGAGTTCTAGGACAGGCAAGGCTCTATAGAGAGATCTTGTTTCAAAACAAAACTAACACACAAAACAGACAAACCAAACCAAAACTTACCACAACTTCTTTTTAAAAGCCTTATTTTTTCATAAAAGATTTTTTACTTTTGAGAAAAATTTAAGGCCCTTTCTATTTATTTATTTCTTGATAAATGCATTTTTAGAAAATCGGATATTAATACATAATAGTAGGGTAACTTCTAGATCCAGTGGCCTGTATTAGTCACATTCTATTGGGTTATGACACACATTTCCTCAAGAGAAGAAGTTCAAGTATTCTTTTTTAATTTCTAAGACAGATTTTTTTTTTCCTGTTTTCAAAAATATGTGTCTTGGGGCTGGAGTGATGGCTCAGTGGTTGCTTTTGTAGAGGACTCACATTTGGCTCCCAGCATTCACAAGGTGCTCACAACCACGTGTAACTCATGTTCTCAAGGATCTGATGCCTTCTACTGACCTCCATGGGCACAGCACACATGTAATGCACAGATAAACATGAAGGCCAACACTCATACACCACACACACACACACACACACACACACACACACACACCACAACCTTAAAAAGAATAAAAGATTTCTAAAAGATTTCTAAAAAGTAATTGTCAGTCTTATTGTAGAATAATTTATGCCCAATAAATGGACCCATTTTATGGATACAGCCCTGTTGTTTTTGGCAAACACATTACTGCAGCATGTAGTTATGGCACAGAGCACCACCGTGACCAAAATCTTCTCAGGATCCTTTTCAGTCCGAACATGATTTTGCTTCAAAATATTTACATATGATTTTGACGTACAAATTTATTTATTTATATATTTATTTATTTAGACAGTATCTAATGTAGCCCAAGTTATAGCCTCAAATTTGCTATGTAGCCCAGGGTGACATTGAACTCTTTTTGTGTCGTCTTCCTGCCTCCACCTCCCAAGTGCTGGGATTACAAACATGGGCCATAATGTCTGGATATCTATATGGTGTTGGGAATTAACCCAGGGCTTCGGCACACTAGGCAAACATTCTATTGAGTTTCAGCCCCAGTTCTTAATGTAGTGGTGTTGTGGCTTTTGTTTTGTTATTTTGTATTTTTTCCTTTGGTAATTTTATACATATACACATTGTGTTTAGATTTTGTCTACCCTCTAGGACCTCACTCCATCCAACTCTCAACTTCTCCTGGACTTCCTCTAGGTTCTGTTCCCAACTTTAAGATCTCCCCCTCCAAATTCAATGTGCTTGAGTATAGGGGTATACACTGGCCACATCCCTGAAGTAGATTGACCCTTCCTCTCTCGATGGTCATCAATGGCAGAGCTCCCCAGCTCACTGTGGGGCCTTGTGACTCACCTCCTCCTGGCTGGAATGCTGATTTGCTTTTGTGCAGGCAACCATAGCCTCTGCAAGTTCTAGAGAGCAATACCTCTGTGTTTTCCAGAAGACCCTCATTCTCAGCAGACCTTCTTGACCTTTGGCTCTTAAAATACCTTTTGCCTTTTGCATGATGTTCCTTGAGCCTTATATAATGTTTTTGAAATCAACTTGTGACTTGTGAGTGGTTTATGCTGTTGACTAGTGTGTTCCCCACAATGTGAATCTGCCTTGGGTTCCTAGATGCAGCCACACCAAAACAACAACAACAAGAAACAAAACAAAACAAATGAACAAACAAAAACATGCCAAACCCTACCGAGGTAAGATAAATTTAAATTTCAGACAATGATCGACATACTAAGGATTAAAAATCCATTGCTTATCTGACGTTTCAAGTTGACTGGGAACCCTGCATTTCACCTGGTAATAATTTGTTAACCTACTCAGGTGCTTATTTCCAAATTTTGACTATTACAAACGAAGCTTCCACGAATATTTATGGAGAAGTTATTTTTGTGGTTGTGTTTTCTTTTCAATGGATGAAGAGTGAGCTATCCTGATCCCAAGTCCAGCAGTGTGGCAGACAAACTGCTCCCTTGACTGCTGCGCTTCAGAGAGCAGGAGGGGTCCGAGTGCTTACGTCAGCACCCAGGTTACTTCTGTTTTCCATTTTCGTCAACCTGGCAAGTGTGAAGTCACATCTGACTGCAGCTTTACTTCAGCTTTTCCTGATGACTAGTAAAATTGTATGGTTTTACACATGCATTACTTATTTGCTGAATCTTTCGCCAAACCTTGAGATTATGTTTTTTAAAATCTTACTTTAGTTTTTCTTCATTTCTGACTGTTTTTAAATAGTTTTTGAATAGTCTGGATGCACGCCCTGGTCAGGCAGAGGCATTCAGAACATTTTCTTGTATGGTGTGTCTTGCCTTTTTATTTTCTAAATGGTGTTTTTAAAAGAGGGTTTTAATTTAATTCAATCCAGTTTGCATCTTTCTTTTTTTTTTTTTTTTTGTTTCTTTCTTCCTCTCAGAGGACGAGGCTGGCTTTGTGCATGCTAGGTTAACCCTCCATCAAGTTACACCCTCTGCCTTTTGTTTCCATTCTTTTTGTAACATTTTCAGAAAATTTCATATATGTATGCAATGCATCTTGATCACATTCCTGCCCCTCTTTTGGGACATGGTCTTATTATCCAGCTCAGTCTTCTCAAACTTGACATTCTCCTACCACTGCCTCTTGAATCCTGGAATCACAAGTGTAATCACACAGACTTCACTGATTTACAGCTTTTAAGGATTTGTCATTTTTATTTGTGTGTGCATGCTGTGTGTGTGCGAGCACACTTGACTGTGTCGCATGTGTATAGGTGCTCAGGGAGACCAGAAGAGGGCGTTTGGTCACCTGGTACTAGAGTTATAGGTGGTTGTGAGATGCCCAGTATGTGTGGTGGGAGCCAAACTTGGATTTTTGGAAGAGCAGCAAGTGCCATTAACAGCTGAATCATCTCTCTAGTCCCCATTTTACCACTTTAAAATAGTACATAGTTCTCTAAAAATTCTTTACTTATTTCAAGATCACAATTTTCTTCTTTCCTCCAGGTGTTAAATTAATCAATCAACTATTCTTTGAGACTGTCTTGCTGTATAGCTCTGATTGGTCTTGTATTTGTTATATTGTGAGGGCTGGCCTCCAAATGGTGATCCTCCTGCTTCAGCCTACTAAGTGTTCTTCTAAATATTAATTTTTGAAATCCAAGCTGATATTTTTGCTTTAAGATCTATGACAAATTAATTTTTGTGTGTGGTATGATGCAAAAACCACAGTTCATTGAATGTCTCATTCCAGGACCATTTGTTCAAAAATTTTTTCTTTCACATGTCTAATTCTTTTATCCTTGTTAAAAATATTGATATGTGGGTCCATGTCTGGAGTCTTTGCCCTGCTATTCTGCATGTCTACTTACATTCCTTTACTACTGTGTTGGTTGTTGTCCTGAGTTAAATGTTATGAGTGTGTGGTAGCCTTGCTGTTTTGTTTTTAAAGCTGTCTTGTCTATTTTTCATGTTTTGATTTTATAAATGCAAAAATATTTTAGAGTCCATACATAATTTTCTACACATAAACAGAAGACTCATGGAATTCTCTCATGGGTAAAGAACCAGATTTATAGGTAATTTGGAAGTAAATGTTAAAAACACTTACTCTTTAAATAAATAAATAAGGCATAATTTGCTTAGGACTTCTTTTGTGGTTTTGGCTAATCTTTTATTAAATGTATTTTTTGTATTTAATTTTTTTAAATGCACATTGGTGTGAGGGTGTCACATCCTCTGGAACTGGAGACAGTTGTGAGTCACCATGTGGGTGCTGGGAATTGAACTCTGGTCCTCTAGAAAAGCAACCAGTGTGCTTACCCACTGAACCATCTCTCCAGACCTATTAAATGTGTCCTTAAAAATTTTTATTTTGGTGGCATTGTGAAAGCTTCTTATTTTTTTAAATAACTTTTGCTATTATTTAAAGATTCAGTTGATGTTTAACGTTATTTTGGCTCATTAGTTATTTGCTTTTTCTTGAATTCGATTCACAGTTTATGTCTTTGAGGGACTGACCCTTTTCTAAGTTGTTAAATCCACAGTGAGGTTCATAGTGTCCCTTTATGGTCAGTTTTTCAGTGACTGTGCAATTGGTGGTCAAGAATGGCCTTTCATTGCTGATCTCCCCTCTTTCCATTCCTCCCCCAACTCGTTCTTTCCCTCTTCTCCCCTTTCTCCCCCCCTTTTTCCAACTCCCTCTTCCTATTCCCCTTTCTCATGTTTTCTCTCTTTATATTTTTCCTAATTAACATGCCTGTGAACTTTGGTATCCATCATGTTAAACTTTAGTTTCTCCTTTTATTGTTTGGATTACAGCATTCAGCATTGTGATTTACTGCTAGATTTGCAGCAAGGGGTAACTTTTTATATAAATGTTCTTTTAGTAAAGTAAGGACAGAGTTGGGTTGAAGAGTGCATGGAAACGCTCCTAAATTCTAAGTGGGAGGCAATAGAAGTGCATTCTGAAGAAATTCACTGAAAGGAGTAAAAGGCCAACCAAAGGAAATGTGCTGTTTCCAAACCGCAGGAAAAGAATCTTCCCCATGAGTGATCTTGCTGACCTACATGCAATGTTAATCACTATGCTAAATCATGGCATAATAAACATTATTTAAAAGCGTTACTTTGTTACAATGCACACAGTGTGGTTTTTAAGTACGCTCTTCAAAATGAATGCTTTTGTTTTGTGACCTTCTGGAGAAATGGATTTTAGATGTAATTTAATTTCCAGTGTCACCTTTTTATATCTTTCTGCCCCCCCCCCCCCAATTTTTATGTGGTTCTAATAAACTTAAACTTCAGGAAATGTAGATAAATGATTCAATAACTATCACACAATTCTCATTAATACACATTGTGTTGCCAAGATTTTCAAATTTAGCGCATCGCTTTACAGTTCCACATTTCTTACGCAGTGTTCATTCCTTTCGCTTTAAACGTAGCCCCACAGCCTCCTGCACCCTGCTGCTCCTACGCTAGTCCTGAGATTGCGTGAGCGCGCCATTCCCACTCTAGCCACTAGGTGGCGCCATAAACCACTTTTTTTTTTTTTTTTTTGCAGACATTTCTCAGCTTGTGCTGATGATTTTCTCAAAATTCTTTGCCCTGCTTTAACAGAGGTATCGTTTTCTCTCTTCCACGCACAGTGAAATACAATAAAACATTAAACCTGACTGTTGCAATTGGTCTTTCACAGACGTCTTTCTTCTTTTAGACTTATAACTTTCCCTTCTCTGCAGATGTCGCATCTGAAATATTCCACGCATCAACCCATGCACTGTGCTGTCTGAACTAGCTTTCCCTGGGCTGTGCGGAGCCCCAAGGTGCTCAGGATGGATGCTGAGAACTCGGGAAGCACCGTGCTTACCTTAGGAAACGCCATTATGAAGTCGTAGGCGTTCGCCTCCCTCGCTGCCTGCTCCATCTCCTCTTCACTCACGCCTTCCCTCCCGAACTTAATATTGTTACCCACAGTGGTCCCAAACAAAACTGGCTCTTGGCTGACCACTCCGATGTGCTCTCGGTAATGCCGCACGTTCTGGGCTCGGATGTCGTTCTCATCCACCATAATCTGCCAAACCAAAGAACCAAGGAGGCTAGGATGCTATGAAGCAGTGTCTCGGCAAAGATCAGTTATATGTTGGTAAAATATTTATGGTATGGATAATACCAGTAGGTTTTTTTCCTGGTAGATTGGAACCAACAAATCTTCAAGAAATAATTAAAATTAAAATAACATAAAATTCCATGAAACCACAAATTAATTATTAATAAGGCTGTCAATAAGATCCATGCACACACTGTGGGTGCTACAAATGTTACTATGTAGACAGATGCTATCAATTTTCTAGTTTTAAGACTGATGGCGCCTTTAAGGTTCTAGCTTTAATTACCTCTCAATACCTTGTTCAATCACAAAACACAAAAGTTCCCTCTAGTCAGTTTTAATTAAGAGTAAATAAACTCTGTCTTCTTAGGTAGCACTGTCACCGAAACGCAACACACTTCAGGGACAGAGCTGGATGTGACTATGTGAGACTCCACTCCTCACAGACTTTGAGAATGGACACTACTTTACCTTCTTCCAGTAATTTATTTAGTCAATATTAGCATGGATTTGGGGGTCTATGAAATTCTAGACAAGGACTGAGACATCCAGTTGAAAAGAGACTAGCCTCTCCAAGATATTTTTTTATAGTTAATGCTAATGTTAAAGTTATAGTTAGTAGTTAATGTTAAGTAGAAGCGGTAAGAATTGTGCTCCTGGGAATTTCAGCCTCATGTGAGGGTTAATTCCAACATTATAGATTACAGAGAATGAGAAAGAATGAGCCAGAGAAATGGCTCCCAATGCGAAGGCACTTGCTGTACAGGCTTGTCTATTTAAGAGTTTGATCCTTGGAACACATGTGAAGGTCTAAGGGAGAAGCAACTCCACAAAGTCATTTTCTGATCTCCACACATGATCTGTAACTTCTGTGGGCGCCCCTCATGCACTCTTATGCAATAGCAATAAATACAATTAAAAAAGGATGAGTATGCTTTCTGCAGATATTTCTTCTTCTAACATGTTTTGAAATGCTATTTTTCTTCTTTTGATCCTATTGTTTGTGGTCTGGGGATCAAAACTTTCCTTTCATTCTAGGCAAGAATTCACCACTCAAGTACACCTTTAGCTCTTGCTTTTTTTAAAAACAAAAACAAAAACCCAAAAACCATAGTCTCACTATGTAGCCCACTATGTAGGCCCTAAACTCTTGAGATCTCTACCTCAACCTCCCAACTAAATTTTGAAATTCTTCAGAAGACTGGACCTACAAACTCTTTTATTATTATTATTTTTATTATTATTATTATTATTACTACTACTACTACTACTACTATTATGTATTAATTATTATTCCAAAGCATTCATTCACTTTGAACCTGGTCTCCAATCTATTTACTCTGTTTGTTGTTAGTTCACATACGAGGATGTGAACTCCACAAAGGCAGAGGCTTTTGTCTGTCTTGTTCACTGAGGAATTCCCAGAGCCTGGGGTAGTGTCTGACACATTAGGCACCACATAAGTTGAGTGACCAGGCACACAGGAAGGAAAACAGCATGGCTCTCCTCAGTGTCACTGTAAACAGCAGAAATTGCCTGCTCTGTCACAGAAAGTATTTCCAGACTCCATCTTGTGTACATGGCTCTTCTTTCTTTTTGTGTAGTGTGTACATGTTCATGTGTGTGTAAACGTGTGTGTAGAGACCATTGTTTGTGCCAATGTAGTGACTAGTGGTTGGGTGTCCTCTTGGATCATGTTCCTCCTTAGTTTTTGAGATAGGGCCTCTCAGGAAACCTGGAACTCACCAGTCATCCACACTGGCTGACCAGTGAGCCTCAAAGACCCTCCTATCTCCACGTCCCAACACTGGGATTGCACGTGTGCAAACCATGCCTGGCCTGGCTTTATGCGGGGGCAGGGAATCTAGCACCTCTTGACTACACAGCAAGCCCTGAAACACTGATCCCTCTCCCCAGTCCCTCTCACGTGATTTTCCTAGCAGCATGTACTTACACAACCTTCCTCAGGGTCATACAGCCTCTGCAGAAGCTGGACTGTTGTACTCTTGCCACTGCCACTGGGACCAACCAAAGCTACCATCTCTCCAGACTTAATCTTGAGATTGAGGCCTTTCAGAATCTGTTATGTACACAGGAAACAAAACAGGAATTCTAGAAAATGATGTACATATAGTTGGAAAGTTAATCTGTAATTATGAACAGAAATATTCTTATCTGCACATGAAAACAATTTAGATCTTAGATTTATTGTAGAATATTTTACTTATATCTATATAATACACAGTTTCAGAATATACTATTTAAAATTTTCTATATACAAAGAGGAAATCTAATTTAAGAGTTAGTTAGCCACAGCAAACTGTTCACACATTTTTGCCCTTTTATTAGCATATTTTAATTGCACAAGATATATTTTCATTTGAGCTTTATTATGGCATTATCATATAACACACAGTACATATTGATCACATTCATCCCTCCATTACTTTCTCTTTCCCTTTTTCCTCCTTCTTTTTGGTCCCCTTCCTATTTCCAAATAAACTTCACAACTTTTATTAAACATGTGTCTTGAGTGTGCTCATGTGTATACACATGTTGTGTGTGTGTGTCCCAAGGTTATTTAACACCAGGAGTCTTCCTTAATTGTTCCTCCCCCCTTACATATTGAGGCAGAATCTCTCTTGGAGTCTGGAGCTTGTTTCAGCAGGTCTGGTTAGCTAGCTTTCTTTGGGGATTCCATCTCTACCTGTCACATGCTGGGATTATGGATGTGCTATGATAACCACCAGGTCATAAGTGAATGCTGGGAATCTGAACCCTGGACCTCATGTTTGAGTAGCAAGCACTTTATCTACTAAGTTATCTACCAAGCCTGCCAACTTCACATTTTTAACTGAAATATCTTGCATGAATCTAGGACAACCAAATTAAAGCTTTATCTTGTAATTTGCAACAAATGAATCTTGACAGGTAGCTTGGAGTTACTCAAGTAATCTCTCCCTTACAAAAGGTCTAACATTTTTACAAAGTATATTAAAAAGAGCAGATGGCAAACCCACAGGGACACAGGTGAGATCTTAGCATTTCTAGACATTTGCCTGGTTCTAAACACACATTTCAGCATGGTGAGAATACTTGGAATTTTTTCCATGTCTGAGAGTCACTAACAGGATTTAGTATAATGCACAGTTTCAGAGTATAATATTTAAAATTTATGTGGCATGGACTTGCCACATAAGAGCAGCCTCACGAAAGGCAAGAGCCTTCTACTGACACCCTCAGAGACATTTGTTTGGGAATTTTCAACTCCTTAGAGTCTCTCATTTTGGTCTCATCATTTGTAAAGAAACAAATATTTAAATAAGCCCAATGTAAACCCTTCAATAAGCCAATCAGAAAAGCATTTTCTAAAGTAGCTGAACATCTTGGACTAATGATAGGGGTGTTTCTCCCACTTATACTTTCATCCACAAGTTGGTTTCTCTTCATTTTGTGGAAGATTGCTATCTTTTATTTAAAATAAGGCGGTCTTAAAAATTAACAGCTGGCAGAGGTGGCACATGCCTTTAATCCGAGCACTCTGGAGGCAGAGGCAGGCAGATCTCTTTGAGGACAGACTGGTCTACAGAGTGAGTTCCAGGACAGCCAGAGTTACAACAGAAGCCATGTCTCGAAAAACAACAGCAACAAAATTAGCTTTTCAGATTAACAAAAAGTTAAGTTCAGAAATTCATCTAAGGACTGGGGAGATGGCTAAACAGGTATCAATGTTAGCTATGTAAGCCAGATGACCTGAGTTCCTGGACCCATGTAAAAAAATTCAGTGCAGTAGCTTCCACATAGGAGGCTCACAGGCCAGCTAGAATATTCATCGAATCAGCAGGAAGAAGAGAGGAACCTACATAAACAAGTTAGAGTCCTGAAAGCTACGCTGTCCTCTGACCACCACCTGTGCAAAGTGGCATGTCCCCTTCCCTCACCCCAAATTATTTTAAAACAATTGTTTTCTCAGATATAGTGGCACGCAGCAGTCCGGGCTTGAGGTCAGCCTGGGCTACACAGTGAAAACCCAGCTTCAAAATAAATAAATCAATAAAAGAATCGTGTAGAGTCCAGAAGGCATGCCTGGAGCATTATAATGGCACAACTGGTGTTTGGGCCCAGACGCTGACCTAAATATATGTTCAAAATGCAGTCTAAAATGATCTGCTAAGAGAAAAGGCAAAAACCAGGGCGACAGTGACAGAGAAATCAGAAAACAGCAGACATTGAAGAGAGAAATCCAGTAAAAGGGTTAGTCTGAGAAAAAGCAAAGAAGTGGAAATGGGCACATGGTTTTTAACGCAAATTTTATAAAATACATTAGAAGATGAGTGCACTAATAATCTCACCTGTTTCACTTAAAATTGTTCCCCCTTTTTCCTCCTAATTATTCATTTTGTCAGTAGCTGCAGCTACTAGCAGTTAGTAGCTGTTAAAGATTTTAAAATCTTTATCAATATTACTTTTTGGTGAGGGAGTAAAGCCTTAATTAAATGTAAGGAAAAAGTTAATAGGAGAGATAGACATGTTTTTACCAAGGGCTATTTACTTTTGAAAGATTAGTTTATTGATTGAACTCCAAGAGGGCAGTAGGCTGGGATGTAGCTAGACTACAGTCTCCTTAGAACAATTAAAGGCTGAGTGATAAGGGTGGGACAGACTGTGTATGTTCATAAATGTACGGTGTGCATGCACGTGTGTGTGTGTGTGTGTGCGTGTGTGTGTGTGTAATGAGAGGGAGGATATCAAAGGTACAATTGCTGATGCAGTAGAAGCCCCCAAGATGGGAGAAGGGAAGGCAAAACAGGTGCATAAAACTGATGTTTGGAAATTCCCAGATTGGAATGAGTTAGTTGAGTGCCGCTGAATAATATCCAGGCACCACCAGAAGGTGGCAGCATCAATCCAAGACATTTTGGTGTGCTCAGAAATGAAGCATGGAGGAGAAACACAGGAAGTTAAAAATTCTTATGAGTAAGTATAAGAGAAAGGGCAGGAAATATAAATCACCGCGCCAGAGGTATTTGTCCGTTGTTTGTCACTCTGCCTAACTATCTGTCTACTTGAATCTCTAAGTAAACAGAGATTCAAATATGGGTCAAATATGGCCAAAAATATGGGTCAAAATTATCCCAAAAAAGGGTTGGGGAGATGGGTTACTGGGCGAGTATGCAAGTGTGAGGACTGCAGCTCAACTCCCTAGCACTCACTCTGGTGCCAGGGTGTGCGTGTGTGAGGTAGTAACACAGATCTCTGAAGCAAACTGGCTAGCTAGACTGGCTGAATAGGTGAGCTTTGAGTTCAATAAGATACCCTTCTTCAATATGTAAGGTGGAGACTGATCAAGTCTCCAAATGTTGATCTCTGGCCTTCACAGGCCTTTGCACACACTGGTGAACATGCATATACACACATACCACACATACACAAGAAAGAGTCTTAAAAATATCCCACAATAGAAGATTCTGGCCAGTTGAAGATAATATATAAAATTATACAATGCAACTGAATTTAACCTACCTTGACTGTTGGTCTTGTTGGATAGCTGAAAGAAACATTTTTAAATTCTATGTTTCCTTCTATACATTCAGGTTTATATCCAGTTGTTGAAAATTTATCTATATTGGGTTTCTTGGAAAAACAAAGAGACTGTTATAAATCTTTCAAGGGCTAAGCTGATACTGCCTCTATCCCAAAATAGTTTAGAGATGGGTCTTAAATGTCTTTTTAAGTTTTCCTGTTTTAGAAGTGCACAAAATTAGACATGAATTTTTCAGTAAGGAACATTTTCCCCACAAAAGAGTTAAGCACAGTTTTTCCTCCCATAACCAAATGACCAACATGTAAGTTTTACCCACCCTGTGGTTTTAAGAATGTGCCTGATTTCGGGCTCCTTCTTGCAGTAGGGCAGCTATCTTTGAAAGCAATGAGAGCTCCTACCTTATCAATAACCTGGAAAATATTGAAGGCAGCTCCTCGGGCTACAGCAAAGGTTTCCAAGTGAGGGGCCGCAGAGCCAATGCAGTAACTACTATGAATCACACTGAAGAAAACCTACAGGCACAAAGTAAACATCAGTCACTTTTCTGCAGTGAACAAGAGAGACAGTGTGATGGAGGGCTTGTGTGGCCTAGACTCGTGAAGAAATATGACAGGACTTAGGTAGGAATGTGGATGATGCGGTAAGGATAAAAGAAACACAGGCCTTCCCCAACATCCTTAGCCTTTTCTTTCTTTTTTTTTTTTCATTTATTTTTTGTTCTCTTGCACAAGACATCCGTACCCCATCCTTGCTTCCCTCCACTCCTCCCTGCTACTCTCATCGTGCCTTTCCCCCAGATTTACCCCTGCCCTCCTCTTACTTCCCCTGAGAAAAGAGCAGACCTCCTAGGGTTACCAGTCAAACAGGGCTTAACAAAAATGGAACGAGGTCAGCAACCCTCCTCTACATCACGGCTGGATGAGGCCACCCAGTAGAGGAAAAGGGTCCTAATGGCAGGTAAAAGATTCAGAGAGCCTCCCCCCACTACAACTTTTAGTAGTTTACCAAGCCAGACAACCTTAAGATATATGTAGGGGACCTTACACAAGCAGGTTCAATGTTTGTCGCTTCAGTTACCCTGAGCTCCTAGGAGTCCTGGTCAGTTGACTCTGTGGGGTGTGTTTTCCTGTATCCTCAACCCTTCTGGTTAGCTTTTTTTTTTTTTTTTTTTTTTTTTTTTTTTAAGATTTATTTATGTCCGAGTGTTCTGTCTGCATGCACATCTGCATGCCAAAAGAAGGCATCAGATCCCATCAGATGTCACTGTTGGGAATTGAACTCAGGACCTCTGGAAAAGCAGTCAGCATTCTGAATCACTGAGTCATCCTGACTCTCCACTGTTGCACGACTTTGTGTCTGTGGAGCTGCCTGAACCATGCTGGACCGCAGGAAGCACAAACAAGCTGAATGCGCTTACTGTAAGCTCCTCCCATCCACTCTGGCCAACTCTGGGAGCTTTATTAAGAGAGTGATTGAAGCTGGTGACTCAGAGACATTGTAATATTTCTGGTCCTGTTTAAAAACTTCTTCTGTCACCATATAGCTCTCTATTTTTAGGCAAATACCTCTGCAGAAAAAGTCAAATAAGAAGAGAATTCTACAAGGTAGTGTGCACTTTTCTTTGTCATGCAGATGCTGAAGGATCAAAATTAGCTGCAAATTCTTCATATGAGATAAATGAACAGCTTAAAGCCTTAATATGAAAGTCTTATATTTAAAAGATTAATTTAATTGAAAGAAGAGACATCTACATAAGATGGGAGACCAAACAAAAATGGAAGCATTAGAGTTGGTCCTTTTGCTCACCATGCTAGATCTTCTTCAGCGTGAACTGATGTGCTTGTTGTTGAAACTGGAGGATAACTGAATGAGTTCCAATTTCATACATAACTGTAGCTGTTTAAAAGACTCTGGATTACAAGGTTGGAAAGGGATGCATGAAGCTTTTTTTTCTTTATTACTATTTTTAAAATATCTGTATGTGTCTCTGTGTGGATGCTTGTGCACACCAGTGCAGGTATCAGAGGAGGCCAGAGAGTATGAGGTCCCTTGGGGTTGGAGCTAAAGATGCAGGAAGTTGTGAACCATCCCCATCCAAAATGGGTGCTGGAACCAAACTTGGAGATATATATATATAATCTTCTTCAAAAGCAGTTTATGCTCTTAACCACCGTGTCACCTCTCCACCCTCATTTTAAACATGGCTAACTTCTGGGAAGGATAGAGGAACAACAGATGGTCCAAACTATTGCAGGTCTTTTTTAGCAAGCTCTCTGTGGACTGTGGCCTAATCCCAGGAAGCCTGAGAAGAAATGCCTTACTAAGAACTGCCCATTTTCAACGTTGGATTAAGAAAACTGTATTTATTGTGGGGAATTAAATTATGATTCTTCTAGAATCACATTGCTTGGCACAATGAGGATGTAAAACATGTTGGATGAATAAATCTTGTTAAATATATATATATATATATATATATATACATATATATACATACATATATATATATATATATATACATACACATAAATATATATTAGAATTTAAAAGTACATGCGAATCACAAGAAGGCAACAAATGTTTATTAAAAACATATTTGAAGAATCATCCTCATTCAAAGTGATTTTTAAAACTAAATTCTAGGTAAGGAAGGATAATCTAGGCCTGCTGCCTTTGCTTACAGACAAGACTTACAGAAAGAATAGTCCCGATGGTGTAACCAGGCTCTCCACTGAAAATCAAGGAGGTTCCATACCAAAAAGCCAGTCCATAGGCTCCATTCATAAAGAAGTAAACAGCTCCAAGAGACAGTTTTGAAGCTATAGCCTTCTTTATGCCAGCATCCTTTGCATCTTTTAGACTCTGTGTATACCTTACAAAGACAAAACACCAAGTAGTAGCTTTTGGAGAAAACAAAATCAATCACTGTTTGTCATAAGTAGAAGGACAGACCTTTGAATTTCTTTCTCTTGGGCTCCAAAGGCTGTGACTGTTCGGACTGCTGACAAGACTTCTTCAGCTATAGCCCCAGCTTTGGAATAGGCATCCAGCTCCTTACCAGTCAAGGAGATGACCATCTGTGGTAAACACAACTACTGTTAAACAAAGAATGAATATGCTATTGTTTGAACGTGCAATGTTCTCCAGTGGCTCAGCTGGTGATGCTATTTTTGGAGAGTCTGTGGGACCTTTAGAAGTGGGGTCTAGCTGATGGACATAGGCTACTACAGATGGGTTATGCCCACTTCTTGCGGTACTCTCCTTCTCTGCTTCCTGGTCCTTGGAGACAGGA
The DNA here is from genome assembly GCA_026225945.1 of Cricetomys ansorgei. Taxonomy (NCBI): domain Eukaryota; kingdom Metazoa; phylum Chordata; class Mammalia; order Rodentia; family Nesomyidae; genus Cricetomys; species Cricetomys ansorgei. The sequence continues at coordinate 1,853,128 of JAMJFZ010000020.1, forward strand.
GGCCCAGCTACAACCTTCAACCACTACTGATTCCACCCTCTCTCCTGATGTGGTGGACTAAAACGAACTATGAACCAAAATAAAACTTCACTCTCCCTTGATATTTATGGCACAGCAACACAAAACTGACTCTGAGAGCTAGTTTTAATTGCTAGCTTAACACATCTAGAATTAGATCAGCCTGCTGAGTGAGCATGTTTGCTGAGCATGATATTGATTATATTAACTGTGGTAGAGAGACCTGTCCATTATAGATGGCATGATTCCCTTGGCAGGCAATCCCGAGTTGTGTAGGAGAGGAGAAAGCTGAGCACAAGCATGCACACATTTATTCTTTCTTTGCCTTTGACTGATGCCTTGACTTCCTTGCTGTGATGGACTGTAGCCTGAAACTGTGAGCTAAAACCAACCCTTCCACTCCTAAGTTGCTTTTATAGAGAACCCAGGGTGACAATTTTACAGAGTACCTAACTCACACATAATTTGAATCCTAAGTAGCTTTTCATTACCCAGTATCTAAATCCTTAATCTGACTTTTTCTTTTCTACCAGTGAAGCTTCACTGTTTTCTCTGGGTATTTTAAAAGATTCTTTTTGATATGGCTAGTTTTTACTGGTACAATGGGAATATTTGATTTGGCAAAGGACATTAGAAACATTTGTTTCATGGACACTGAAAATCAATGAGCCTGATTTGAATTGCTTTGTTCTTATGCACAAAGAAAATATTCCAGGGAGAATGGGTCACAGGACTGCAGCAGGAGAGGAACTTGGTTTCTCTTATGTATGGGGAATGGTCTTGAAGCTATTACTGTTCATGCATGACGGAGTATTCTCAGTAAATGCTTTATCTCTCGACAGTGGAAGGTGAGACTTAAAGTGAAGAAGGAGATCATTACGATTGGTGGCAGTAGGTAGGATTATCTGATTTCTCAAAAATCTGAAACAGCAGGTATGACTTCTACTATTATGGCCCATTTGCCAATCCTTTGTAGTGTAAATTAGTAAAATAGTTCAGTCAGATGGAATACCCCCTCAAAGCTGGGAGTTTGATAGCAACTATTCATGTAACAAACTACCTGTTTCCAAAACACCAAAGTAGATTCTATGCAATTGAGTTGGAGTTGATTTGGTATAATAAGAATCTTGAGTGGCTGGTAAAGTCATGGGTGGCATAAATTGAATGCTAATGTCTTAGTTAGGATTAATAAAATTAACCCTACTAATTTTATTATTTTATTAATTTATATTAAGCCTAAAACCTTAGTTAGGGTATAATAAAACACCATTACCAAAAGCAAGTTGGGAAGGAAAGGGTTTATTTTGTTCACAGTCCATATAACAGGACAAGGACCTGGAGGCAGGAGCTTATGCAGATCCATGAAGGGGTGCTGCTTACTGGCTTGCTCTTCATGGCTTACAGAACCCAGACCACCAGTTCAGGGATGGCACCACCCACAATGGATTGCCCCTCCCCCCATTATCACTAATTAGGAAAATGCCTTATAGCTGGATTATATGGAACATTTTCTCAATTGAGGCTCCTTTCACTGTGATGACTCCAGCTTATCTCAAGTTGACATAAAACTAGCCAGAGCAATTACTAATTTTCTGAGTTTACTTAATAGAGAAAATTGTCTCCACAGTGGATCACTGAAGAGGAAACATCATATAGCACTAAGTCTGAAATATGTTTACTTAGGCTTTAACATATATTCTAATAATTTAAAGGAGTGTAAAATGTAAACTTGAAGAAACTGATATCAAATAACATTTTAAATGTGTTACTTGAGGCTTTTTTCCTTCAGTTCTACCCAATGCAATCCACTACAACGGATCCATTGGGAGAATTTGGAATACACAAAGCTCTCAGGAACAACTAAATGTCCAATGTGGTATAATGTCACTATCCTCTATCCATGCTACCCTTTGAAGCAGCACTAGGCTATTTTTTCTGTTAGTGAAATATTAATGGAAACCACATCTTAGCCATATAATTTGAAGACAGAAATGTGATTGTTGATTTAAAGATTAGAGGTTGATAATCTCTCTTATACTTTGGGACATGCAAAATAAACAGAAACACCCCTTTCTCTTTTGCAAACTTGGCAAGACATTGAGCTCATTCTTCTGCTGCCAGGACCAGAATTAGCTTGCTTACCCTAGAACACACTGCTGAGGAAGCCATTATAAGAGGAGATGTGGACAGAACCACCAGGGAGAGTTTCCAGCTCTTCAACAAGCTCATCGCCAGTCCAATAGAAAACCCAGATATGTTCTGAAACAGCAGAGCCATCTTGTCTCCAATGCCATCACAGATTCTGTTGATGTCACTGCAACAAAGACGTCCCTATGGTACAGTCAGCAGACACCTTGTATGCACGCCAAATCCACACCCTACCTGCTCCTTCCCTTACTCAGCTATGCGAGTGTTGAGTTCACGGATATCACTGTCATCAAACCAGCTGATGTCTTGTGCCAAAATTGAATGAAAAAACTGTTTTCGGATGTTCATGGTTTGCCGGGCTGCTGTTATAACCCAGAAGGAAATCTGCATATAGCCAAAAACAAAGGCAGCTGCTCCTATCCCAACATAATACAGAGTCAACCTGAGGGAAGATGAGTGAACCGTTAGATACAAGTACAGCTTCTCCCTGTAATAAGACAAACAAAACTATCAACAACTAAACTACCAAAAATAGAAAAGACACCTAATATTTGTAAAATTTATTCTGAAACTCAGGAAATAACTAAAAATCACCATGATAATGGAATGAACAGATATTGAACAGTATTCTAAGTTTCTTTTCAAGACATCAAGAGCATATCTTTATTAGTTATTAGTAGGAATTAGTACTTTAAAACATGTTTGTTCTATCTTCTTTTAGTACTTATAATACCCTGAAGTAGAAAAGTTACATTGGGGTAATTAGGATAGGTGCAAGTGGAATAGGAGGGGAAAGAAAATGTTAATATTCACAAACAACTGGTAGAGGATACACACATACACACACACACACACACACACACACACACACACACACTTATTCTAAAATTCAATGTAAGGAATTTATGCTAAGGTAATATGTACAAAAGCTAAACTTTATGGGTGGTTGTTTCAGTGCTCATATTAATACAGAGGAGTTTAAAGTCATTTTAACACCAACTGGGAGGACAGGTAAGAAACAAAGTAATTTAATAACCATATACAGGGAATGCATTATGTGAGGTTCTAGAGATACAGTCATGTGCACTACAAGTATTGAAATTCTGGTGGGAAGACAGATAGGACGGACACACACACACATACACACACACACATACACACACACAGACACACAAACACACACAGAATTTCAGGTATACTTAAAAGGAGAAAAGAGGGGATAGGTCACAGAATAACTGGTGGACAAGCATGGGTTGGAAGAGATAATATGGACAATAGACTGCATAAAAAAATTTCCTTTGAGGAATTAATATTATAGTTGGGATATAAACTGTGAGATAGAATTAATCATTAGTAATCAGGAAGAGGACCTGGCAAGATGGCTCAGTAGGGTAAAGGCACTTGCCCAGATGATGACCTGTTTGATCCCTGGGATCCATAGGGTAGAAGGAGAGAACTGATTTCCACAAATTGATCTCTGGCTTAGAAATAAATCACACACACACACACACACACACACACGAAAAACATTTTAGGGAGAGGGAAGAAGTCTTTCCTGGGATGGACAAAGCAGAAAAATGTTTGTCATGGTCCAAGAACATGTTTAGAATAAAAGTAGGAGAATGAGGCACAGCACAGGCCTTTAGAGCTCATGAGTCTCCGCTTTACTTCAAGGGAAATGAATGATCATCGGAAGAGCCATGCATAGGACGACTCTATAAACTGAACCTTGTAAAAGACCACTCTGGCTCTTTGTAAAGAATAGGTAGAAGTGATAGCAATGGAAGCAGGAAGTTACTGCAGTGGGCCACAGGATAAGAATAAGATATAAAGAATAAGAGCTTAGATGAGGACGATGGCACCCAAAATATAAAGAAGTAGAGAAATACTAAAGGTGCCTGTCACCAAGCCTGATGGTCCAAGTTTGATCACATTATAGTTCACATTATAGAAGGAGAGAATTGATTCCTATAAGATGTCTTTCGACCTACACAGGTGCCACTGTGCACATGTGTATACACACACATACACACACACACACACACACACACACAGATAGGGCGTGGGGGAGAGGGAGAGATAAAGAGAGAGAATAAATAAATGTAAAAATAATTTTTAAAAAGTACACAGAGTCTCAATATATTTTGGAAATAAAAATTGTCAGACAAATGGAACTTCAGACAGACTGCCTTTTTTGCCATAAAGACAGTCAGAAGACTGTAAACAAAACCAAACCCTCTTCCCCCCATTAAATCCTATATACCTTGAGAAATATGTCTTGCTTCTTGATTGCCATCCTGCACTCCCACCCCTGAGCTCGGTGCCTCTTATGGTACCTTATGGAGGGAGGATCTGAAAAGCTCTCCTAGCTGTGCCTCCTGTACCCACAGTGATGCCCCACTACATGGAAATCTCATCTGTGGCATTTTCCTTGAAACAGCTGATCGACTTTAGTGGTCCCTTACTATGACATGGGTGTTTTGATTTCTCAGTGCCTTATATTTTGTGTTTGCGGTAATAAAGCAATTCTTTGTTTAGTATACCCTTCCTAACAAAGTTGCAAATAGAACAGGATACAGGGAATGAAAGCAAGGGAGACACCAAGGATGATTTCCTGGCCTTTAGTTGAGGAGTGGGGTCAGTAAAGTGGCATTCACAGACATGGCAGACTGAAGACAGGACAGATTTTCAGACATTATCAAGAGTTCTGGTTTGGACATATTAAATGTTCTGAAATTAGAGGCTGGAGACTGAAGGGCTGGAGAATGCACTGGGCTGGAGATGTAACTCTGAATGCCATAGCTTCCAGGCAGTAATTCCAACAAGCAGGCTGAGCAAAGCCACTCTGGGAAACAAAATACTAAAATGTAGGTCAAGAAAAGAGAAACAAGGGCTGAGTTCAGGAATTCTGCAGACAGGTGGTGTTTGGCTTGAAGAGAAAGAGCTTGCAAAGAAAGTGAGAAGTGGTTAGAAGTCAAGGAAGTTAAGCACTTGGCAAAACTAAAGATTGAAATGAGACTGGCGCTCATTGAGGATTTAGTTACAGATTTGTCTAATATTAAATTTTGTTTTCAGCTGCAAAGTAAAGTAATTGATTTGTCTGATGCAACATTCCCAGATGAGGTTTGAGAAAGCAATTCGGCCACCTTAGTCCAGCTCTCTGAGCAAAAACCATGTAGTTCTGGTATCCTCATCTTTGTGTTTCTGTTGATGTCTTTGCTGCTTATGACCAGTTCAAGCATCAAGCTGAAGTAGCATCTAGTGAAATGGTGGTGCATGACTTTAATTCTATCAGGAGGCAGAGGCAAGTGGACTTCTGAAAGTTCACTGTAGCCTGCTACACACAACAATTTCTATGCTTGCCAATGATGCATAGTCAGATAGACTCTGTCTCAAAACCAAACAAAAAATCTCAATAGCTTCCTTTTAAAAAACTGAGAAAGACATTCTAAAATATATGTAGGTGTGTATAGGACCCAGAATAGCAAGGATAACTTAAAAAAGGAACGTTTTCTGGAACTTAATTTCTGATTTTATTTATTTATGAACAAAAAGCTACTATAGCCAAAATAGTGTAGTGTTAGTGTAAGACAGACGTTACTGATAATTACAACAGATTTCAGAGGGTAGAAATTAATTCTTACAGTTACAGATATTTGGCTTTTAGCAAAAGTATCAAGAGTGTGGTTGAGAAAGTACAGTCTTGTCTTTAGAATGTGCTGGGACAACATTTGAGAAAGATGAAGTAAGACCCCGTTAGTTACAAATTAACTTAAAACAAACCCCAAATGTACAGGTAAGGGCTAACCTATGAAAACTTCTCGAGGAAGAAAGTAACTCTAGGTTGCTCAAAGAATTCTTAAATTCAAAGTCACAATCCATAAAAACTAGCTTGTTAAATTTAAATTCATCAAAATGTAAAACTTTTGTGGTTCAAAAGAAGCCTTTAAGAAAATGAAGACCTAGCCGCATGGTGTGAGAAAAGCAATTGCCTATCAAATCTGTGAAAAAACATGCATCCAGAATTTATAAAGAACCCTTTTAGTTCAATCATGAGACAATATTACAGTTTTAAAAATGTGTGCTTCAGAAAACATCAGTCAACAGGTGTGCCCACAGACAGATGTACCCACCAAGTCCAGAAAAATGATGCAGACTGAGGAAGTGAATTTATAATTTTATTTAGTTTCAATTAGTTCATATCTATGTAGATGCGTGTGGCTCTGGCTAACATATTAGACACTGCACAATGGCATTCTTGCAATTTTGTCCTTGGATGGAGGTTAAAGTGGAGGATCATGAGTTCAAGGCTGACTTGAGCTCTATGGAGAGTTCTAAGCTTCAACTATACAGGTCCTGCTTTTGACAAAGCAAATAATCAGAGTCAAGGCCCAGAAGAAAATATTAGGTGTCACTCTGGCCTGTTTGAAGACTTTGAAATTTTTTCTGAGAAAATATAGAAATTTTGTGAAAAGACTTAGTAATGATGAAACTTTTAAACTCAGCATATGGTAGATAATAAAGTCTACTATTTTCCTCATAATTTACAAAACAGAATGTCTTTATGATTTTTTGTTATTCAGAATTTGCAATTGTTAATCTGGATACAACTTAGTCTCAATGAATCCTTACTATTTCTTTAAACTTTATTTTCAAAACTGTGTGCTTCACTGTATTTACTTAATTCATCTTCCTCTCTCCTTCCTTTCTAATTCCTTCCTTCTTTATTTTTTTTGATGCTGAGGATCAAACCAAGGCTTTGCACATGCTAAATTCTTCCAGTAAACTCTATTGTTAGCTCATTTTTTTTTTCCAATTTGAAAATTTATTTAAACAGCATTTTTCTATAATAGTTGGAACGAAACATAATTTTTAGAAAGGGAGAAACAAATTCTTTATCCTCTAAGAGATGTACCCTTCATTCTAGGGGCAAAATTGGCATAAAAACCACAGATCCTCACAGCTTTTCTGTTGATGACAATTTTGTCAAATACAACTCAGAGAATATGACTACATTCGTTTTATTTCCTCAGTCTTTTATATGAAAATAAAATAAAATAAAATTTATGTGAAAATATTTATGTGTATGTTCATACACATGTGTGCACGCACACACAGAAACCAAAGTTTGTTTTCTTCCATTGCTCTCTATCTTATTTTTTGAGACAGGGTCTTCACTGAACCAGGAGCTTCCTGATTTGACTAGACTGCCTTGCTATTGAGATACAAGGATCTGTCTGTCTCTCTCTCTCCAGTGCTGAGGGATTTATCTGGGTTCTGGGGATCCGAACTCAGGTCCTCATTCTTGTACAACAAGCCCTTTATTGAATGAGCCATCTCCCAGACTCATACTCTTTAAATAGATGGAAAAATGATGTACTAATTATCATATATGTGGAATGAAAGAAAAGCACATGTTTACTTTAATCACTTCTGTATACTATAATGGTTAAGGTTTTCAGTTTTTTCTTACTGGTATTCGTAAAATCAGCATGTAAGAAGTAGTAACTTAATTCTTTATTTGGACTTACATGATGATATCTTCATTCAGCTTCTCTTGAGACTGAGAACAGTTCTGATAGCTTGCTATAAAAAAAGTTTTTTTTAATTATAAAGAAAATTATTTAATAATTAGCCATAATGTTTTATAGTATCCTTCCAAACCAAATACATGATTTTTGCTTGTTTGTTTGCTTTTATGGAACCAATGCCTCTGAGTTTATGATTCCTTGGTGCCTGTGATTTTTTTAAAGGACAGCTTGCAAGAACTATCTCTTCTCTTAAGAAATATTTTCCCAAAGTGAAAAATAAGAGGCAACACTGACCTAGTAGCTCATATCTGGAACAAATTATCTAGGGATACTGTTCACAATTAGCAGGCAGCCAGGAGAATTACAGCAACGGCATCCCACTTTCTGTCCATGCTTATGCTTTTTAGAATTAAATTCAACACATTTCAGAGAGTGATTTAGAAAGTTCAAGAAATGCAAATACATGTGGAGAATTTCTAAAAGTCATCATGGCAAAAAATGGACACAGATATCATTGAAATATATTGGGTTGTAATCATGAGAACCACATAATAAAACTGTTTCAACAATGCTTTGGTAACAAGTCTTTTATGAAAAATTTTCTATGTATCTTCTGTAAAAAATATATACCAAATCATCTACCAACAATGTCTTGATTTAGCCAACAACGCAAAGCCATACCTAGTAGTACTCAATGTTACAATTTTTTTTCGTAAACCTCTGCAATAAACATTTGGAAACAACCGCAGACTTCAATGTTCTACATCTCTTTTTTCTTATATAATAATGTCTGGATTTATATGTGAATAGCTATTCCCCTCTTATTCCATTTATGGAATCATGATATATAATTTTAACTAGCCCATTCTAGAAAATCATAACTAATGTAGAAGAAGATAATAAATCCTAGTAGAAATGTTAAATGAGATTAACCCAACTACTAAAGATAATCAATACTGGTTCTAAAATGGTATCACCTTGACATAGAAATAGCGTAATTTCAATTTTGAGATTATGTTAATGGAAGTAGCCTATTTAAAAGTTCAATATTTGCACAACATGGAACCTCTAATCAATGATAGTTACTATTTTTATTTTGTTTGTGGGAAATAAATAATCCTCCTTTATTATCCTCCAGAAAATTAACATTAGTAATTAGCAAAGCTATTGTTAAAATGTTGAAAGAATGCTTCCCTAGTATTCCCAGTTCTCTTTCAAGTTTTACTTATTTTTATTTTATGTGTGTGAGTGGATTGCCTGAATGTATGCATGTGTACCACTTGTGCATCAGGTGCCCATGGAGATCAGAAGAGGGTGTTGTATCCCCTGGATTTGTGGTATGCTGAGAACTGAACCCAGATCCTCTGCAGAAGCAGCAAATACTCTTAACCACTGAAAAATTTTTCCAGATCCCCAAACATCTCTTTAATACTATGTTAATATAACAATAATATAAAAAAAAAACTTGTTTAAATCTAAACTGCTCTTATGTTTACCATAGTGATTGTTAATCACTATTATCACCTTGGTTGGGTTGAGAAACGCTGAGAAACTAGTAAAGCACACTCTGTGTGAGTCTGTGAGGGCATTTTTAGGGACAATTATCAGATGGGACAACTGAAGGGAAGCCTAGCCCCCGAATGTGGGCGGTGTCACCCAATAGGGGCCATAGTAGAACAAAAAAGCAGAAGGAAGAGATGTCCATAAGCTAAGCCTTGCTCTCTGCTCCCTTTGCCTCTCATCCACCATGAGGTAAGCATTTCAATTTACTGTGCATTCCACCACACCATCCCTATCATAGGTAGGGAATCATTCCACCATGGACTGAAACCTTGCAAACCAACAGCCAAAATAAAGCTTTCTTTTTTTTTTTTTTTAACTTTTTAATGTCGTGTTTGTTTGCTTATGGTGTATGTGTGTGTGTGTGCGTGTGTGTGTGCGTGTGCGTGTGTGTGTGTGTGTGTGTGTGTGTAGGGGTTAATTCTTTCATCCTACCATGTGGGTCCTGAAGATCAAATCTAAGTCATCATATTCAGAAGCAAGCACCTTGACTCTCTGAGCCATCTATCTCACTTGTCCTGTGTCAATTTTTTTGCCACACTGATAAAATGTCAGCATACTGCTTTGATAAAATCCACCACAATGATATTTATTACATGTGTACCACATGTTCCTACCTAAAGCAAGTGTGTCTTATTTTCATTGCCGTGACAAGACACCATCACCAAGACAACTTATAAAAGAAGGCATTTAGTTTGAAGCTCATGCTTCCAGAAGGTTAGAGTCTACTATGACCTTCATGTTGGAGAGTGTGGCAGCAGGCAGGCAGGCAGGCAGGATGCTGGAGCAGTAGCTGAGAGCTCACATCTGATCCACAAGCATGAGGTAGAAAGAGAGAGGGGGAAGGGAGGGAGTGGGAGGGAGAGATGGAGAGAGAGATGGAGAGAGAGAGAGAGAGCGAGAGAGAGAGAGAGAGAGAGAGAGGGAGGGAGAAACAGACAGACAGACAGAGAGAGGGGGGAGATAACTGGGAATGCCATGAGTTTTAGAAGCCTCAAGCCAAACTCCAATGGCATACCTTCTCCAACAAGACCACACCTCCCAATCCTTCCCAAACAGTTCTACCAACAGCGAACCAAGGCATAAGTCTATGGGGGCCATTATTCAAACCACCATAGCTAGTAAGGACAATCAATTATAGAATACCTCATTCCTTCACTGAGACAGAGTTGACAATCAGTAAATATCTACTCAGTGAATTGATGGATCAATATACACAACAGCAAGTAATTTATCTTATTTCACTAAAACACAAATGTTTTTGTGTTTAGGGCACAGAGCTCTTTTTGTCCACAGATCACTAGGGAAACCAGGAGTGTTAAACACACAGAGGCCTCTCCTTAGTAGAGGAAAGAAAATACTCATTTTTCCCCTCAGAAAGCTGGCAATGAATATTGTTAATAACTTGGTTACCTCTTAGCTATCTGTAGCTGTAGACCTCACCCATTTTTTGCTATAGAGGCAGACCTCATCCAACCCCCACCCCCAGAATGCTTATCTCTCTTCCCTAGCCTTTAGCTACAGAATCTACCCTCATGGTCACATGCAAATTGTAAAGAAGTTTTTAAGTAGTCACATCTTAAACTTTATTGCACACCTGGATTTAAATGATTGTTGCTTATAAACCTGGAATGGGAACAATGTTGCCCAGATACTTTTCCCCAAACTGTACTGTGTTTTAAATATTCTGGCAATGAACCTCCCGGCATTAGACTTCCTGAAGTCTGATCCAGGTTGATGAAGTCAATTTGAACAGGATTTTCATTCTTATCTCTTGGCATGTTTGCTTCCCTGCCCAGAAACCTGAGTATTTCCCTTCATTTTTGCATACATATTTTGTGGTGTGGTATAGTGTGTGTGTGTGTGTGTGTCTGTGTGTGTGTGTCTGTGTGTGTGTGGTGTAACCACACATGTCTGTAGGTGGATATGCCTGCCTATATGGAGCAGATGATGTGCCCTATTCGATCACTCCCTGCACTTTTTCTTTAAGACATATTCTCTCACTGAACCTGGAGCTAAGCTAACAGCAATCCCTCTGTTTCTGCACTGGGGTTACAGACATATATGGCCAAATCCTGCCTTTCACATGGGTATTGAGATCCACACTTATGTCTTTTCCTCACGGTAACATCATGAATGCTCTTACTTGCTGAGTCATCTTTCCAGCCCCTTATGTAATTCAAGGATAAACCTTAAATTTACTCTTGTATTTAGTTTTGCTTATTACATAAAAAAAATCGGAACTGTTTTAGAGAGAAAATTATCACATGGAAAGGTACAGAAATGGAAGCAATGGACTAGTTCCACTCAGATAAGAGAGAACTACTTTAAATATTAGCCAGGGAGTAGAAAATAAGAAGGTGTGTATCTTAGTTAGGGTTTTATTGCTGTGAAGAGACATCATGACCATGGCGAATCTTACAAAGGAAACCATTTAATTGTGCTGGTTTTGTTCATTATTGTCACTGCGGGAAACATGGCAGCATGCAGGCAGACATGGTACTGGAGAGGTAGTTAAGTGTTTTACATCCTTATTGGCAGGCAACAGGGAGTGAATGCCCCTGGGCCTGGCTTGGGTTTCTGAAACCTGGAAGCCCACCTCTAGTGGCATACTTTGTCCAACAAGGCCACACCTACACCAACAAAGCTGTACCTCCCAATAATGCCACTCTCCATGGGCCTAGTGGGGCCATTTTCATTCAAACCACCACAGTATGATATATTCAAAGTCATGAAGGGCACAGGGCAAAAGAAAGGTAAGTGTCTAAGAGATGGTGTAGGTTTTAATGAGCTATTTGGCTCAGTTGCAGTAAATAGCTTATAAGGATACTTATGTAGAATTTGGAATACCTATGTAAAGTTGGGGAATTACTATATTTAAAATATACATTGAAGCATGCTAGATCCTTAGTACATCCTTGCACAGGAGAACCATTGGAATCATTCACTAAATTGAATGCTACCTTTAAGGATATCACCCTCAAGTAGGTTGCTCTGAGGGATGCATGAAAGATTCCCACCAATATGGGCAGCATGAAAACACATTTGCCAGTTCTTTCTTCTTCTGTGTTGTTTTAGGGGTATTTGACTTTAGCACTACACATTTCAGCATGCTCTTTGCTGCTTCATTGCTGAATTATGACTGATAACACCACATATTTCCTTGCCTAGTAAAGGCCTCCAAGGAGCTGGTGAACAAAGACTTATCCATTCTGATTGCCTCTTCATAGGGAGACATTATAGAGGAATGATGCATATGGCCCAAGCTTTTGATTAAATCCTGATACAAGCATCATTATTGGCAGAACATCATTTTTAAAACTTTTAGAGACAAGCTGAGCTGCAGTGGATCTCAAGTGATTCTTATGTATCATTGGTAAATGGCCTTGGACTTGAACTATAGCACTGGCTGTTTCCTGCCAGATTCCATAGTCCTGTAGAGCAACCCCTCCTCCTTTTCTCCTCCATCTCTTCTTGACCCCTCACTCTTCTTTTCAACTTTCTTCTTTCTGCCTCCATTTTCTCTTGCTTCCCTCTTTCTCTCTCTCTTTTTTTCTTGCTTGCTCTCTCCACCACCCTTATATATCTATGCAGACACACATCTTATTGGTGATTTTTTTTTTTTCTGAAAAGTTCTAAAGCAGACTTTGGTTATTTAGTATCAAGTAATGTAGACTTAAGTACATATTATACAAATATTGTTTCAGAATAATCTATAAGCCAATGTCTGAATACTTTATTTAATGTGTTTGAACCCCCAGTAATACAGAAAGGTCTTGCACTTACTTCTGTTAGTTTGGTCTAGGCATCCACTAATAAAATGATCACTTATTTCTCCTAAAACCAGGGACATTAAAGGAACAGTGGCTCCATTTACTATAGATGCCAGTATCCCTAGGGTCATGAGGGCGATGTCCAGATTATCAGCGAAGCGGAACTGAAGAAAACAAAGCATGGAAATGTTACATTTGTAAAATGCAAGCAAAACCACCAACCTAACTCTTTCCATGAGGTGAATGTTATCTAACCAACAGAGTATGATATTGAGTCAATCATAAAATCATGAGTATGCCTTTATCAATAAAGTAAAGAGCAAGCAAACAAGTGGCCAGTCTTAGTTCTTAAAGATTCATAGCAGAGTTTGGCAAGGTACTGAAAAACAAATCAACCCAAACAATACAAACTACATGAAAACATGGGCATGATTCTGAAGCTTCCATTTGGAGTGAATTATTTTAAAGGTCTTTAGGAAAAGCGGACCAACAACTTTTCATTCATCATCATTGCTGAAGTGCCATCACTAACTGTAAACATCCAGCTGGTAAAAATGTGATGAATTATATTTTAGATTTTTACTTAAAGTTCTTTACATTAAATTGCCCTCAAACAATGCCTATCTTGTAAACAAGTGTCAATAATGATTTACAGGGCTGTTTGTATAAGAGGGAATGTCTGAAAGCTAATCATTGAATCATTGTATCAAGTCCCCACAATACAGATCCAAAACCAAACCATAAATGGCATTTGTGTCATGGATTTTCATCCTTCTGGGAGAGGAGGATTAAAATGTAAAGTATGCTAAACAACATGAGATTAGAATAACACTAGAGAGACTTAGAATATACTTGTATGCAAACTGTATTTTTTGTTCACTCATTACAATAGCTCAGCAGTAATTATAAAGCAATTGCTGTAGCATTTTTTCAGTACTGCGCATGATGAATGGATGCCTGCTCCCCTGCCTTTCACTAGCATAATGTGCTGTCTTGTTTTTTAAATAAAAAATGTTGAGAATTTCATATACGGATACATTTCACTCACATAATTTTCACCCCTTCTTCTCCACTCTCCAAGTCCTCTCAGGTCACCCCAAGTCCCTCTTGAATTCATAATCATTTCTATAATTATTATTGTTACACACACACACACACAACCTCCCACCCACATACTAGTAAACCCATTAATGTGGTGTCCATGGGTGTGTTATCATGTGATAAAGTTATGTACATTCTGACACTTCCTAGGTTTTTAACTTTTGAAACAGACGTTTTTTTCATGGATCTTGCTATGACTGATAATTTGGGTTGTCAACTTGACACACCTGGGAAGAGGAAACCTCAACTGAAGAATTGCCTCCATCAGTCTGGGCCTGTGGACATGTCTGTGTGGACATTTTTTTGATAGCTAATTAATGCAGAAGGGCCCAGTCAACTGTGGGTACTACCATGCCTAGCAGGTAGACCTGGGCTATTAAATAACCTAGCTGAACATGAGTCTGAGAACAAACCAGTAAGCAACGTTCCTCCTTGGTTTTTATTTCAAGCTTCTGCCTTGAGCTCTTGCTCTGGCTTCTCTTGATGATGGACTATAACATGTAAGTTAAAATAACCCCTTTCCTTTCCCAGTTGTTTTTGGCCATGATGTTTATCACATCAACAGAAACCAAACTATAACAGTTTTTATATTACTGACAACTAAGCAAAGAGATTAGCTTTTGGAGGAAGAGATTTCTAAGAATATATGCATGAATGTGTTTTTTGAACATAATTAAAAATATGTTTTATTTATAATAACTTATATTTTAAATAAATATAATTTATATTTACAATTTTATATTTATAATGTTTATACTACATTTATAATATTTACATTATATTTATACATATTTATTAACATCTAAATTATTTTCATTTATAAATATTTAGTACTACATTTATTAATATCTACATTATTCTCATTTATAAATATTTATAAATATTCATAAATATAATATTCATAAATGTATTTATAAACATGGTTTATTTATAAATTATATATTTTGACTATTTATTTATAAAATATTTATAAATATAATAAGTTATATTTATAAATGTATTTATTAAAAATGTGTTGCTATGTTGCTATAATTATTTAAAAACTCTTTGTAGTCTGGCAGTGGTGGTACATTCCTTTAATCCCAGCACTCAGGAGGCAGAGGCAGGCAGCTCTCTGTAAATTCGCTGCTACCCTGGTCTACAGAATATATTCCAGGACAGTCAGAGTTACAACAGAGAAAGTCTGAAAAAAAAAACCCAAAAAACAAAATCTTCTTTGTACCAGCTTGACTTCTCCATCTTCTTTGACTCAAGTATGTGGTCTTCAGCAATAGGATTTTATTGTCAAATTCTGGAGGGAAACCTAGTGCAAGGCTAATATCCTGTAATATTTGGGGAAGTTTATGGGACCCAGTGACCAATAATATGAAAAGAATCACCAAATTCCATGCACTCGGCTTTTTATTTGATAATCTATGTTACCAGGGAGAGGAATTGTCCCCTATTGTAGGGTAATTCCATTCAAACTGTTTATATATGTATATACACACACACACACACACACACACACACATGCTTCTCTAGTAGTAGGTGTTCATATGATGTTTTCAAAAGTCTTTAGTGTTATTTATTCCCAGTATTTCCCCATTTACTCTGTCTTC
The DNA here is from genome assembly GCA_026225945.1 of Cricetomys ansorgei. Taxonomy (NCBI): domain Eukaryota; kingdom Metazoa; phylum Chordata; class Mammalia; order Rodentia; family Nesomyidae; genus Cricetomys; species Cricetomys ansorgei. The sequence goes on from JAMJFZ010000020.1 coordinate 1,868,860, forward strand.
TCACTCACCAACCCCACTTGATGTTTTTTGCTCCACTGAAAGCTGCATCACTTCTGGCTAGCTTTCATAGTTCTAGAAGGTGCTTTTCTAACTACTGGGGGAGAGACATAATCAACAGTCTTATTCAGCTGCAAAACCTGTGAGCTACATTAGCAATTGGCTTTGCAAGATATGTCTGATGATTCAATAGTGGCACAAACATCATAGGTATAACCAGCCACTTTCTGATTGGATTTTAGACCTGTTCCACAGGTTGTAACTTATGCCTGGTATTGTCATCTGGGCAAAATACAAAATACAATGGCTTGATAGGTTGTAGACTCTAGGGGAGGATCTAATACTGCAATTCTGCTAAATGAGTCTAGTATTAAATTGTCCCCCGAGTTTTATATTTATACCCATAGATTAGTATGTTTCTCAACTCTCATCAGGGAAACACCTGTTTAAAGTAGATAGTAATTAATACAGTAACCTACCACTGGCTAATATGCTGAGAATAAGAGACTGTGGATTTCTTAGCTCTAAATTGGACACTTATATCACATTTCCTTCTTCCAAGGCTCAGGGATCACTGTGGAAGAGGAAGCAGAAATATTCTAAGTGAATATAGTGTTAAACATCCAGAGGGAGTAGATGAGTGCACTAAAGGCTACGGCACACATGAACTCATAGTGGTTGGGACTGCATGCACAGGATCAAGCCAGACAAAATCCTAGCATGGATTCAGGAAATGTCCATGAAGTCCCACCTCTATTTCTGGAGCCATTGGCAGTTAATGGCTTCTGGGATGAGGCCACTGAGAGTCTACCCATGCTCCAATAGTTGGCCCTATATCCATGCTGACAAGACCAAGTGAACTCAAGTGAACTCAGTAGATTTTTATAAATTGGCACATGAGGGTGGGAGAGAACAGTGGTGGCTTGGGATATGTGAGAAAGTTAAAGAGAGGAAATGGGGGATGGATTTGATCAAAATTCATTATATGCATATATGAAATTCTCAAAGAATTAAAAAAAATTGAATTGAAAAGGGGTATTTGAAAAAAAAAAAGATTTGTATACTAGCAGCACATACATTGAAACTTTTCCAAATGTAAACATAGCGAAAGTCATGCATAACTGTTCATGTTGTTGAGTGATCTCTGGTAGTATTCATCACATCCAGAACTTTAAGCTGCTGGAAAGCTGATATCATTGTGCAAATACTGCATGGTTTTCTTATCTCTTACTGTGGAGCTTTTAGATAATGTTCATTTTGTCATATTGGAAGGTCACTGTGGGACATTGAATAAGAATGGCTCCCACAGGCTTATATATTTGAATGTTTAGTCACTAGGGAGTGGAACTGTCTGAAAAGATTAGTAGGATTACAAAGTGTGGCCTTGTTGGAGGAAGTATGTCACTGGGGGTGGACTTTAAGGTTTCAAAAGTCCAGCCCAGGCCCAGTGTCTCTTCCTCTTTCTACCTGTGGATCAGATGTAGCTCCCGACTACTTCTCCAGCACCACGCCTGCCTGCTACTATGCTCCCTGCTGCCATGTTCCCTGCCATGATGATAAAGGACCCCAGAAACTGCAAGTAAGCCCCCACTTAAATGCTTTCTTTATAAGAGCTGCCTTGGCAAAGGACACTGTCATTAAGACAAAACAGTAGCCTACAGGATGGGAAAAGATTTTTACTAACTCCACTTCCACATTTTTCCACTTGGAAAAATGTTCAACATCCTTAGCCACTTAGGAAATGCAATCAAAATTTTTCTGAGATTCCTTCTTACACCTGTCAGAATGACTAAGATCAATAACAAAAGTGACAGCTCATGTTGGCAAGGCAGTGGAGCAAGGAGAACACTCCTTCATTGCTAATGGGAGTGCAAACTTGTACAGCCACTATGGAAATAAATATGGCAATTCCTCAGGAAATTGGAAATTGACCAACTCAAGATCCAGTTATACCACTCCTGGCCATATATCCAAAGGACATTCCATCCTACCACAAGGACACTGGCTCAACTGTGTTTATAGCAGCTTTATTCATAATAGCCAGAAATTGGAAACAACCTAGATGCCCCTCAAATGAAGAATGGATAAAGAAATTGTGGCACATTTGTACAATGAAGTATTACTCAGACATTAAAAAAAAATGACTTCATGGCAAATGGATGGAACTAGAAAAAATCATCTTGAGTGAGGTAACCTAGTCCCAGAAAGACAAACTCACTTATATGTGGATATTGACTGTCAAGCAAAGGACTAAGGGGCTGCAATCCACAGACCCAGAGAAACTATGCAACAAGGAGGGTACCAGTGGGGACATAGGAATCTCCCTGGTAAAGGAGAAATAGAACAGACAGTGAAGGTGGCCTGGGGGAAGATGGGAATGGGAAGAGAAGGGATTAGGTTGGGGGGTGTAGAGAGAGAATATATGGAGAGACAACCAGAATTGGAAGATATTTAGGGGAGAATTGAGAGACCTAGGGCAGTGGACACTCACTGGAATCCATGAGGTGCTAGAAGTGAGGACCTCTAGCAATGGGGCATGGGGTCCTTGAATAGGTCATCTCCTGTAACAGGACAAGACTCCTAGTGGTGTAACTGGGACACAGTCCCAGCCACAAAACCTTTCACCTATAACCTATCCTACCAACAGAATCCACTAGGACAACGGAAGGGCTGAACCCCATGCCAAAGGAGAGAAATCATACCTGACACTGCAGAGTAGGCCAGGAACTAGAGGCTGGATAGCCAGGAGATGATTTCTAATGATATCCTGCTCTACTCATAGATCAGTGCCTAACCCGATCTTCATCAGAGAGACTTTCTCCAGCAGCTAATGGGAGCAGATGCAGAAGCCTAGAGCCAAACTTCTTGTAAACTTGGGGAGCCTTGCAGAAGAGGGGAAGGAGGGGTTGTGGGGATCAACAGGGTTGAGAAAACCAGGAGAACAAGCTCCAAGGAGTCAACTGACTAGCTCTCTTGGGGGCCCACAGAGCCTGAAATGGCATACAACTTTCAGGGTCTTGTGTCTTGTGGTTGTCTGGCTTAGTGTTCTGTGGAGCTCCTACAGGCTAGTATGTATGTGTGGGTGTGGGTGGGTGTGGGTATGTGGTGAGAGGGTGGTCTCTGACCCTTTTAGCAGGCCTTGGGACCTTTTTTCTCCTGCTGGGTTGTGTAGTCCATCCTTGATAGAGGGATTAGTGCCCAGCCTTTTTATACTGTATTTGAGCAGTGACCTTGGGAGGACTACTCTTTTCTGGGGAGAGGCAGGGGTGGGGTGGGGGTATATTCGGGGAAGACAGGAGCTGGGGGAAGCTGGAAGGAGTGGAAGGAGGGGAGGAGGGGGTGTCAGGATGTATTATACTAAAGAAGAAGAAAAAAAAAGAGTTGACTTGGTCATGGTGTCTCTTCACAGCAATAGAACGTTGACCTTGACCTTTCTATTTCCCCATTTCTTCATGTAGAAGACGGAAACAACCAAACAAATGTGAGCACCCCATGTGCTGCTGTCAACTTTCAGTTTTTTTGATGCACACATTTACTTCCTGGTTTTACTTACTATCTCAATAGGTCCAACAGATTGAGTTCCTGCTTTAGGCAATTGTTCTTCCAGAGGTCTGAAAAATAAATATGAAAACAGAAAAGGTATTATGTGAATATAATTTGTAAAATTTTCCTATTAACATTTTGCCATAGTGTGAAGCATTACCTTTGGCAGCAGATTTATACAAATTCATTAATTTCAAAAGCATATTTAATGACAGAAAGTTTAAAAAAAAAAGTTACTGGGAGTAGAAGGTAGCAGTGGCTCTCTGTATAGAAAAGAATATGTACATCTGGGATGAAAATGTTTAGTGTTAAAATATACATAGTGGATGCCATCTTCATAACCATTTTAAGTGACAATAAGGGCACCAAATACATCCTTCACACCATCCACAGAATTCTTCTCATCTCGCAGTACTGATGCCCCATACCTATTGAACCCCTCTTTGTCCTATTTCCCTAACCACCATTCTGCTTCTTGTCTAGTGTCTCATCCGAGTGAAACACACAATACTTCCCCTTTTGTGATTGACATATCTCTAAGGTTCATTTTGGAATTATTCACTTAGCATTATAGCTTTGAGTTTCCTTCACGCTGCAGCCTATCAGAACCCCTCCCCCATTTTAAGGCAAATTGCTCTTCTTACAGCATTCCATGTCCTGTTACCTTTTCTAACCAGTTAGCATACACTAGGGTTTCTTCCATGCTTTGGCCATTGCTACCAGTGCTTCTGTGACTACAGATATATACTCTGCTTTTACTCATTTTGGGTATATACCTAGAAATAGAGTTGCTAAGTCATATACCAATTAGGTTTTTAATTAAAAGATATTTATTTATTTAGTGTGTGTAAGTGTGTGTGTGTGTGTGTGTGTGTGTGTGTGGGTGTGTGTGGGTGTGTAGCACATGAATGCAGGGCAGAGGTTGATAACTTTTGAGAGTTCTCTCCTTCCACAGTGGGATCCAGAGATTGAACTGAGGGCATCAGTCTTGCCCAGAAATCAGTTTTAACCACTGAGCTACCTCACTGGCCCCATTTTTAAATTTTTGAGTAAGGCTTTGCCCTTTCTAGCCCTTTCCTACCAATAGCACATGAAGAATTCACTGCTTCGCATTCTCACCAGCGCTTGTTCTTGTTTCCTTCATGACGGCAGCATCCTACTAAACATGAAGTGGGAAATTAAAAAGAACACCCTTCTTTAACAAAATGTTGAAGAGCAGCATTTTATATAAACTGAATTCTGTTAAGTGCACTGCATGGACTTTGAACTCCGTTGTCCCTTTGAAAATTTCTTATCTCCCAATTCAAGGATGCCCCAGTGTGACTTGTGACTTCCATACATTGACTTCATATCAAGCAAACACAATTCTAAAAACCTAACACATTTAAGGACAAGAAAGGAATAATTTAAGTTGTCACAAAGGTGCCCTTCCATGGCTTCTCTCCAGCTTTGGAACACAGTATTCTGTAAGCCTTCACAGATGACGAGCTGTGAAATTTTTTGTCATAGTGGTGCAGTCCTTGCTGTGTGCCTTCTCCCGCCTCGGGTTAATAGTTAACTCATGTCTTATAGTGTCTGTGTGAGGAAGCATAGACAAAAACAAAACAAAGCAAAACAAAAAATAAAATAAAGCAAAAACAATGCTTTGAAACTGTAAAGCCCCTTTCCCAGGGCAACCTCAGCTTCTGTCACTTGATAAATTTTATTTAAGGAAGACCATTTCCGTCCTTCTTACCTTCACAGGGTTTAAGTCAGTTTATGACAGTTAAGTCTCCTCTCTACCAGAAGTTAGAGAGGAGTCAACAGGCTGACTCTGGCTCAGCAGCCAGGAGGCCAATGAGCAGGTGCAGAGGCTGGGCACACAGGTACAGCAAGTTTGTCTGGGTTGTGACTTACAGGCCCCTGAAGTGAGCTCTTTGGCTGCAAGTCTAGCTAAGTTAGTGATTCAATAATTAATTTTATTTGGTCCAAAGCACCCACATGCTTCTGCTCCTAGCGTCAACTGAGTCATACCCAACCTCTTCAGAATCTTGCCCAGGTTTTGAGGACAAAGTCAAAGTCAAAGTCAAAGTCCCTGTGTTCCAGGAATCTGGCTTTCAGAATCATCCAGCTCAGCCTTTTATCCTTGTCCTGGGCTGTTTTCTAGCACCCTCTTCAGTCTTGCCTCCTCCAAGAGAAGTCAGCTATATAGTTTCTCAGTTCTTCCTGGTAAACAGCAAAATTAATCACCTCCTCACTTTAGTTTTTCTGAGGTGGCAGATGCTTGCTCTGTGTACCCATTTACCTACTTGCTTCTGTGGTCCATGGCTGTACATGGAAATCCCACAAGGTCAGTAGTGCTACGACCAGAAAGATGAGTGTATTTAATCACAAAGTAAGCAATCCTAGTTTCCATAGCTAGCGATTGACCTCTGCTGTGAATCCAAAGTTTGAATTTTCATCTACAAAATCTTGATGCTGATGAAATGTGAGTTGAAGATGCAGTTTGTTTGGACCACAGGTAATACTGAAGTGCACAAACAAAATCTAAAACACATTTATCTCCTCATCGCCCCTCATGCCGTCCCTGATAGCAGAGAAATTAGAGAAGGAGCATTCAGTTTATGAGAAAGCAGCTCAACAAGATGGGAATATAACAACCACAATAAAGGGTTAAAGGCATGTGGTGTGGGGTGCATCTCTTTTGGCTCCAAAGTGTTCCCAATACTTATTTTTTTCATTTTTGACAATAGCCGTGAATTCAGTCCTTGTGAAAAATAGTATGAGGATGTCTTTAAAAAACTGCTAATAAGGATACCCATGATGACCCACGTCTTTAATTCTACCATCAGTGGGTAGATGCAGGTAGATTTCTCTGAGTTTCAAGTCAACCTGGTCTACAGAGAGAGTCCCAGGACAGCCCACTACTACGTAGAGAGACCCTGTCTCAAATATCAAAACAAACAACAGAACTACAAATAACTGGGCTGGAGGGATTGATCAGTGGTTGGGATCATGCATTATTCTTCCGGAGGATCAGTCCTGTTCCCAGGACCCACACTGGGTGACTTATAGCTGCCTGGGGTTTCAACTCCAAGGGATCCAATGCTTCCGGTCTCCACACGGCACATGCACACACACACAGACATACACACAGAACTGAAAATAATAAAAGCAAATCTAAAAATCACCATTAAAGATAGAATAACTGAATAATCCAGTGATCCCACTACAATTATGTCCTGAAAGGAATTGCAATTAGTATGCTGAAGAACTGTCTGCACATCCATGTATAATGCAGGAGTATTCATACTGGTAAAATCAGAAATGCCCATCAGTGCTGAATAGATAACAAATATATGGCACACACACAGAGTGCAATAATAGCATTTATCCTCTTATTTTATGTCTATCTATATTTTAAAGATTCAATTATTTTTATGAGAGTGTATGACAGTCTTACCTACATACATATATGTGTATCATGTGTGGTGCCTGGTGCCCACAGAGGTCAGAAGAAAATATCAGATTCCCTAGTGCTAGGGTTATATGTGGTTATAAACCATCATGTGGGTGCAGGAAACCAAACCTGGGTCCTTTGCAAGAGAGTAAGTGCTCCTAACTGCTACACCATCATTCTAGCACCCATTTCTTTATTTTAATTAAATAATTAGTTTTTAAGTGAGTGTGTGTGTTTGAATCTACATGTGCATGCAGGTGCTCATGGGAGTGAGAAAAGGGTGTTGGATCCCCTGGAGCTGGGGTTACAGGCAGTTGTGAACTACCCTATGTGGATGCTGGGAACCCAACTTGGGTCCTCTGAAAGAGCAGTACATCCTAAGTCACCTCTCCTTCTCCCTTCCCCTCTCCCTATCCCTCTCTCTCTCTCTCTCTGAGATAGAGGTTTGGTCTGTAGCCCAGACTAGCACCCAGGTCCTCCTCTTTTCTAGTATTAGGAATACAGACATGTCCCATTCCTCTCAGCATTAAAAAAAAAAAGAAGGATTATATCATATATGAAACCATATGGATCTACAGGGCATTACACCAAGTAAAAAGGAACAGAAAGACAAATATTTCATTGTTGTGTTTTTTTATGTGAAATAAAAGTTATATTCATAGTCAAAATATTGCGATTACTACAGGCTGAGTAAGGTAGGTGGTGATTGAGTGTGGAGTACTTGAGAACCGTTAAACTCGCGGGAGTCCCTTTTCTGGATATTTCCTGTCAATGAACAACATGAGCCAGGGAGTTGCTCTCTAGTTACATAGAACCTGTATCCAGTTGCAGCCTGTAGTTATGACAAAAGTGAAAATAAGACTTAAAACTCTATTTTTGTAACTCCACACAAATGGATTCTGAGTGTAGAAAACAGAATACTGCACGTAGGCACAAAGATCTATTCTTTGAAAATAAATGCACGGATGGACTCAAGGGTCCATCACTACTGAAATGGAATTATGCAGCCATCTTTCTTTCACTCTGTGTGCTGGCACAAAGAATTCAAAAAAGTCCCAACAATTCCTGTAACAATTAGCTGTCCCGAAATCAATGTGGAAAGTTATAATAGCAATTGCATTAATTGCAATTCACTTATATTAAAGTACAACAAAATGCAAGCATCATTAATTTTGAAAAAGAAAGCGTTTTTGGTGATAGCTGTGAAAGGAAGGGATAGTGTATATTTGAAATTTCAGGAAAAACTGTAGAATTTAGTAGAAGCTTACCCGTTTCTCTGATTACTTTCGTGCATTCCTTCAGCTCTTTCAGAATGTTCCATGTTATTTATAATTTAATTCTTCTGAAGTAAAATAACAATAATATAGCATGAGTAAGTGAAGTTTTTCACTTGAATGGCAAAAACAGCACTCTGAATCTTTTAACAGTCTGCAAAAGTTAGCTGTCCAGAATTCACCCTGTCCAGCTTCCTCTTCATATGAAGCTTCTGATTATGCAGTTGATCTTGTTCACATTTTGTCATTGAATTTGTGACTCCTTAGTCTCATTCTGAGTTGAGATTTGGAGTTAATGGAATTTTTAGAATTGGAATGAAACAAGGAAAGTAAAAAAAGGAAAATGTACTATTTGTCCAAATATTGGATTTCTTTCCCACTCTGCCACTGATTTGATTTTAGCTGAGGAAATCTTGAAGCTAACTGATATTTAGGATTCTCTGTAAAAATGTGAAATATTTTTGATAGCCAGCAGTCTAAGGGAGTAGTTTTCTGTTTCACCAACTACCAAATTAGGTATTCCACCATACTTAGATTTATAGTAATAAAAATCAGAATATTTTGAAAACCTGTTTGTCATTAGACCTGTATTAAGCACAACATCCTTTGGGTGATATTTGTCCTAAGGCCACCACCATTGTGTACAGAAATTATTATTTCACTTCTGATGAAATATGTTCAGGAATCAGTCTCATTTGTTAGGGCATATGGCATATCACCCTATGCTGAGATGATACTAAAGACATGGGTTTAACCTGTAGAGTAGATCTACTAAGTAATTAAATAGTACCAAAGCATATGGCAGTGCTAATATGCTTCCAGATCATGAGATTCCTTATGAATTATTGTGTCCCAGTGGGTCAGAGAAGAATGAAGCACAAAGAAAGAGGTGTGAGAAAAATGCAGTCAATTCACCAGCTGATATTTCCAACTAAAGAAGTCATTTACCACAGTGAGCATAATAGATACTGACACTTGCCATGGTGTCTTTATAGCGCCCCTATTTTGACATATGCATAAGAAAAGTGGTGAAATAAGGAAGACGTGAAAAAGTTGTTAAATGTCACTTACACATCATAAACCTAACAATTCCATAATAAAATCTACTTATTCATAACAAGGAGTCATGTTAAATCTCACCTTGGTAAGTGTATGATCTGTTGTCCATTTACACAAAACTCATGTGTGGTTTTTCTCTTCAACAAATAACTTCCCTTTAATGATTGTGTTTAGCCAAACTTGTATTCTGGTCAGACAGCTGTAATATCTGATATAATCAGTGATGCATTTCCATGCAAAGCACACAGTGTTCTTCATGCTCTTGGAAACAACATGAGCAAAGAAAACCACCGAATAAAATAAAGTACTCTTTGAAAACAACCTGCAATGACTGCACACCTGGTTTCTGTTATTTATTTCTAGAATACCTTTTACAATAGTTGAATAAAATATATTTTTTAGGACACTATTGACACATTGAGAGAATAGGTATTGAATTACAGTCTAGGTGAGGCATTGGTTATACTGCTTCATTACTACTCCCTCAGATGTCCTTCCGTGCTTACTTTTTGTTCATATCTATATTATGGTTAACAAAATTTGGCCTACCTTACAAATCTATTACCCTTGCTATATTATATGTCTTACTTATTCCTTATAAATTACTTGTAAAATATTGAGTTTATGTGATGAACCAATTATTAGTTTACAAGAATCCAGATAATGATTCTTTTCCCAAGGAGCTTACATCATCTTCCCCCATCACAGCATAGTTGTGTTCCTGAATTAGCAGGTAGGTGTTATTTGGGACATTAATAGAAATGCAGAATTTTTAAATCTTTTGGTTGTGTCAAAATATACATAAATAACTTTCACATCTTAACCATTTTAATTGCAGAGTTCAAGATCAGTGATATTAGGTTTCTATGTAGTGTTGAACAATCAGCACAACTAGCCATCTGCAAACCAGGTTTATCCTCCCAAAATGAATTGTGTATCCTTTAAATAATAACTCTTCCTCCATCCAATTTTTGATAAGCTCTAATACACATTCTGCCTCTGTGAGTTTAACTTTTTAAAGTCATCTTTTACACTTAGCATGTTTCAAGTTTCAATTGTTTATCAGAATTGATTTTCCTCTTTATGGCTGAAATCCTACTCTGTGTGCATATTCTACCTCTGGGCTCTTATAATCATACCGCCATGAACATTTTCATCCAAGGATCCATTTGAGTGATCTTTGCTTCATGAATCCAGAAGCAGAATAATTGGACCAGATTCTATGTTTCTGTTTTTGAAGACTCACCACTCTTGTTCTTGTGAAAATCATGTCACTTTACATATGGAAAAGGAAAACACACGTTTCCTTCTTCATACCCTCATCACCACCTATTAAGCTTGGTACTGGCAAAGGTAGTCCTAACAGGTGTGAAGTCGTGTCTCATTGTGATTTCCATTTCCCTCTTAAATAGTGATTTTGAGGAACTATCAAACACTTACTGGACATTGAATATCTTTTTTGGAGAAATATTTTACTCCAAGCTGGTTGACTGTTTTTAAAACAACAAAATAATGTTGAACTTTATTAAGTACTCTTTCTATATCAATTGATATAACCATGCGTTTCTTGATCATTAATGCTGTGTATCACATAGATTGCTTTCTGTGTTGAAGGATGCTTATAATCTAGGCATTAAATTTCACTCATGGAATTGAATCATTTTCATATGTTGATTAGATTTTGCTACCGTTTTAGAGAAAATTGTGCATAAATACTGCATTAGTTTCCAATGGATGTGACATAAATAATTTGTTAGGATGAAAGATAAATGCTATCTTAAAATTTCAGAAACTTCAGCCCATGATCAATTGGCTCTATGTATTTCAGACCTGTGGAAAGGCAACGTGTCAGGAATGTATAATGGAGCAAAGTGGCTTTTCTCATGGTTTTGAGGAAGGAGAGAGAAGAGGGGGGAAGTAAGGGAGCTGAGCGAAAGAATAGGCAAAGTGGAGGGAGGAGAAAGGAGAGGAGCGAGAAAATGTCAAAGATGAAGAGACTGGAGTCATCCCTTTAAGGTTATGAACCATTTGACCTAATTTACTTCCAATAATAGCCAATTCCTGACAGTCCTTTACCTCAACGTTGGTGGCCACCAGGTCTTTAACTCATGACCTCTGGGTGAACTTCAGATCCAAAGTCTAGCAAATATTCATAAGGAGCATTGGCCTGTTTGATTTACTTGTGGCATCATTGGTTTTGCCAGTAGAGAATACTTGCCTTATAGGACAAATTCAGAAATGTAACAGCTTCAATTTTTAGGAAGAGTTTAAAGAGAATTGTTGTTATTCTGTAAGTTATTGGTGCGATTTACCAGCAAAGCCACCCAGATTTTCTGTGTATTAGCAGGTTTCTGATTACCCATTCTCCTAGGTCTGCTTCTTCCTGGTGCCATCTTTGCGGAGTGTGTATTTCTAGGAAGTTTTTATTTTAATGAGATCATCCAATTTTCTGATACATGTGTGTCCATAGTATTCTTTTATAGCCCTTTACTGCTATAGAGTAGTAGAGTTGGTAATAATGCTTCTTTTTTCTATTGTTCATTTTGGTGATTTGAACTTAGTTTCTTTCTTAGTTACTACTAAGGCTTAACCTTTCCCAATAATCAACTTTTGCATTCAATGATTTTCTCCATTGCTTTTCTATTTTTGGTTTTATTTATATTCTTGTAAGTATTTCCCTCAGGGTAACATTGGTTGTTTTTCCTTCTTCTCCTCCTCCTCCTCTGCTCTGCCTCTGCTCTGCCTCTGCTTCTTCTGCTCCTCCTCCTCTTCCTCCTTCTTCTGTTTCTGCTCTCCTCCTCCTCCTCCTTTTTCTTTTCATTCTTTTTAACTTGTTAAGGTATAAATATAGGTTATTAGTTTGACATTTTTTTTTTTCTCAAAACAGGATGTTGGCGTACAGCTGTGGCTGGTTTTCAGCTCACGATTTTCCTGCATCGGCCTTCAAGTACTAGGATTAGTGCCATCTTCAGGTACCTCTTTTCTTTTCTTAAACAAAATTAAAACATACCTTTAATTTTATTTTATGTGTATGAGAGTTTTGCTTACATGTATGTCTGTGGCCCATGTGCATACCTAGTGTCCATGGAATCCAGAAGAGAGCATCAGATTCTCTATGGCTGAAGTACAGATGATTGTGAGCCACCATACGAATCTGGGTCATCTGGAAGAGTAGCTGACGCTTTTAACTGCTAGGCCATCTCTTCAGCCTCTTCTTTGTAAATTTAAATATTCCCTCCTATAAATGATCCTCAGCGTTGCTTTGACTTCATTCTATATGTTTTTGGATTATGTGTTTCCATTTTTAAAACATTCTCTAATTTTCTTTTTGACTTCTTTGAATACTTAGCACAAAGTACTATGTTTTATAATCTTCACAAGGTACATTTGTGTTTTATTACCTTTATGACCTTGAATACTTTTGATTTGCCACAGTGTAAGTTCTCAGATGCTATTCTATGAGAGCTTCTTCATCCATTCATTTGAAGGAAGAGATTCTTCCTACAGACTATCTTCAACTTTAAGATCTCAATTTCTTGCCAGAATTTCCAGTCTTCTAACCTGCCTTGTGGATTTTGGATTTGCTAATCATACTAATTATGTGAGCCAATTCCTTAACAGTATGGTGAGGCATAATGATTCACATCTGTGATCCAGCATTCAGGAGGCTAAAACAGGAAGGATTTGTATGAATTCAAACTCAGTGTGGTCTACAGAGTTCCAGGCCAGCCTGGACTGCAGAGTGAGCCCCTGTTTCAACTCCTACCCAAGACAACTGACTACCTGCCTTTCTTACACACATCCACACACCCACACCCACACACATGTGTTCTCTCTTTCAGAGAATTCTAATTTATGTGGTAAGAGAGGAAGTTATGCGATGAACAGTATAAAGAATAACTAATCTAGCATTTGAGAACGCTGAGAAAGAACAGCATGGCTTCAATTGCTTTTATTTATTTGCAGATTAGGAAGACCTGCAGTAAACCTTGGGTGAATGGTTAATGTTTCACCAAAGAAAGATGCCTGGAGGAAGAACAGAGTCACTTTTGGGAATGGAACGTGAACTGTCAGCAGAGGGATGAGTTCAGTCATTAGGTAGATAAGATTGTTCTAGTCATTGAACCAAGTCTTTATGGCAATTATTATAATTTTGTGAGAACAAGAGGGAACCAGCCTTTTGAATGTCAGAACATGATGCTATGGTAGACCAGGACTTGGGCAGGACAGAGCCAGGTAAACTCAATGTGGTCCAGTTTGTGGTGGCAAGACAGATAAAAGGTAGATTGTCAGGACATAGATTCACAAGACAAGGAAAAAGTAAACAGTAAAATTTCATAATTGAACTGTAAGAACTGGTGTAAAAAGATGACAGTGAGCTTAACGGACAAGTTGGGTTAGCATGAGCATCAGTATGAAGTTGTTTGGCTTACAGACTGAGATGTGGGAATCAGAAATGCCAATCTAGAGATATACTCCCAACAGTCATGTGTGTGGAAGGAATAATTGGGTTTGCTTTTATATTCTGTTTCTGTTATATAAAATCATTGAGAAGAGGTATAGCATGGCTAAGTGTGTCACTCCTAGAGTCATCTATCTGTGGAACAGGATTTCCTGCAATCATGGAAACACTTCCTGCCTCTTCCTGTATCATAGCCACTGGGTGTATGTGCCCGTTAACCATGTTGTGAAGGAACAAGTTTCTAGTTTCTATTTAATACATTATGCTTATATTTAGAGGATGCAGTGTAATCATTTTACATACACATATAGCATGTGTTGATATACATGATACAATTAGGGTAACTAACATGTCTCAGTGTTGGGAACGTTCTGACTTATAGTTGCTTTGAGATGCATAATAAATTGTTGTAAGTATCTTTGAGTCTGGACCACTAGAACTTAGTGTTCCTTTCTATATTTGGTGTCTTTCACTCAGTCTCTTTCTTCTCTACCTCCTCGGGGCCTCCTTGAGCATCTAATGACATTAGCTAATTTTATTTGTGGGTCACCAAAATTTTAAATTTTAAATTATAAGTTTCCTCATGAGTCAGAATGTTCAGTTTTTGTCTTTGAATTTCTAATTTCAATAAACTTTAATGAATCTATTTACAATTTCCAGCTTTATTGAGGTATAATTGATGAATGCAATTACTATACTTTAGCTCCTTGGGTATGATTTCTGTATCACATGACTGTTATATTTTTACTTTTTCTTAGTTGATTCTTAAATTATTAATGGCTACATGAGAAAGGCAAAGGGCCAACAAAACGGCTCTACAGTAAAAGTGCTTCCTGTGCAAATCTGATGTGAAATCGATCCCTAATCCCACAGTGGAAGGAAAGAACCAATTTCTGAAGGTCACCCTCTGATTCCCACTCTCCTGCCATGGCATGCGTGTGCCAGAACTTACACAATGCACCCCCACATGCACACACCCACCCCCACACATAATAGATAAGATAAAAATGAAATAACTTGTCTATAGTTTAAGGGTACAATGTCTTTTTTTATTGCTGTTTTTGAGACATGACTTCTTTATGTAGTCCAGTCTTATTTTTATTTCACATATCCTTCTGCTTCGTTATCCCAAGTGCTGGGATTGCAAGCATGTGCTATCACTCCGTGTGATGTTTTCAGCCATGTGTTCATTGTGTAATGTTCAAATTAGGGTAAACATATTTATCTTCTCAAACATTTATTTCTGATGAAAACATTCGAGTTCAATTGTTCCGTCTTTTAATTAATTAATTAATTAATTTTTGGTTTTTCTACTCAGGGTTTCTCTGTTGTAACTCTGGCTGTCCTGGAACTCACTCTGTAGACCAGGCCGGCCTTGAACTCAAAGGGACCCTCCTGCCTCTGCCTCCTGAGTGCTGGGATTAAAGGTGCGTACCACCACTTGCCCTCCCTTTGTTCCATTTTTAACAAATACACCGCAGATTATCATTGCCTACAGTTACTCATCATTCAATAGAAAACAAGGCTTACTTACTTCTACCTAACTATAACTTTGTGTCAACGGCCCACCCTCTCCTTATCCTAGACCTTTCTCCCTTCCCCAGTCTTGCTAATCACTTTACTGCTTTCTGTTTCTGTCAATTTGAGTATTCATATCCCATATATAAATGGCATCATTAAGTTTTATCTTTCTTTGCCTGGCTTACTTTGTTCAGCACAGTGTTCTTCAGGCTCAGTCATGTTGCTGAGAGTGATAGAATTATTTTGAAACAATGAGTCATGTACAGGTTTACTATACATGTGTATTCATTTTATCTATTCATTATTTCTATTTATTATCTTATTCATTCATTGATAGATACTTAGATTGATCTACGTCCTGACCATTGTGAATAACACGGCAGTAAACATGGAGCTGTTATATTTTTGACACATTCATTTCTAGTCCTTCAAATACATATTCCTGTAAGTGAGATTTCTTGGTTATATGGAAGTTATTCATTTAGTATTTTGGAGAATCTCCATATTATTTTCCGTTATTGTCATCCTAATTTATATTTCCATCAGTAGTTCTCAACTGTTTCCTTTCTCCTCTATTCTATAATCAACATCTTACTGTAAACCAATTAATTTTTGTTGATTGGAATTCAGGAACATCAGAACCAATTTTATGCATGCCTCTATAGGTTATTGACTAGTGACAGTGGATAAATCTGAGGGAATTTTCATAAAGTGGCTTCACTGCTGCTTTTCAGAGGCCCGGGCTCCTTTGTGTGGTCACACCACTAAGGATGTGAGTCCCGTAGGTCATCAGGCATTCCCACTAGTGGTTATTTGGATAGCAAACAAAGGCTCTTTATAGTACCTGCTCACACAATATTTGACTACACAATTGTTGGTTCAAATTCTTATTAACTTATGTAAATCCCCTTATGTGTCAATAAAATATTTCCCTTTCAAGTGAAATTTAAGATTTCAAAGATTTAAATAGTCAGTGTATGTTGTCAGCAGTCAGTGGTGATCCACTATTGCAAATACTCCACAGCTGAGGAAGATCTGTATTCATGTGCCCAGCCTCTTTCTGCTCTTTTCTCTCAGCCCAACTCTCTGCATTCATGTGCCCAGCTTCCTCCTTCTGCTGTCTCCTCCTCAGCTCAACAGTGCCCCCATCAACATTCCCAGCCTCCCCCTTCTGCTCTATCTCCAAAGTCTCTTCAGCTTGGAGGCTGAGTCACCTTTCCATGTGATCCTTCACTCTCATTTATTCTCTGAAAAAGAGGAGACTTGAAGGACCTCACAGAGGCCACTTGCTGAGAACTGTGTGGTGAGCCCTTCAGACTCTGGGCCTAGACTCTGCTGTGAGCCTCTGGCTAAAATTGCCTAGTTCCTGTATTGGGAGATCTTTTGAGCAAAACTGAGTCATGAAAATATTAATGACTGCCCGAGAGCGGCTTGTTTACAGGGAAGCCAAAGCCCCCTAAAGGGATACTTCTTCTCTGGCTAAACATTTAACTTCATCCGGAGAAGCTATTGTCCTAAGCATCTAACTCCACTGGAGAGAGGCTATCTCCCCTAGGTAAGCATCCCACCTCAGCAGGGAAGATGCTTTGTTCTGATACCTATCTGGGCTTCAGGATGTTTTTACCTATGCACTGTCTCACCCTGTAATTAACACCTTGGTTCTAATCCCTGTAACTGCACGTAGCCCCCCTGATGAAAAGGGTATAAGTTTGGAGAGAAAAATAAAATTTCAGCTCCATTCCATCTGAGCTCAATGATGCTGTGTGTGTCTGGCCTACTTCTTTTCCCTCGCGTCTCTTTTCCCCTCTCCTCATAAAACCCTTCAGTCCCACTCTCCATCCAGGTACTGTCTGACTTGCCAGGCCGGCCCTGGCAGAACTGAAAGTGTGATTCCTCAGATTTCTTTGGAAAGGCTTTCCAGCAGAAGGCATTTGTTTCTCAGGAAGATGGACCAGGCAAGCTGGCAGGAACTGGGAGTTCCTAGTGAAGACCATCGTCAATGGCTGACAACTGGAACATGACTGGATAATGGGAGATAGGACTCAATTAATGGCTATGGAGAATTCAGATGAGCTATATTGTGCGGTGGCTATTGCTCAATCCTGGGAGCCTGGGCTAGAATTTTTCTGGTCATTTGGGATGACTGTTTTGGTCAAACCCTACTGGTACTGCAAAGAATCTGTAGACTCTAGAGAGCCTTCAAATAACGCTTTCCAGTATTTTCCTCCAGGACTCAGATTGAGCAGAGTTTCTGTTTATTTAGAAGATTCTGTCAGTACCATGTGGGGAACCAGAAAATGTGTCTTTCTTAGTGCCTAGAGCTGACTTTGGGAGATTTTCATTTGTAAGTTGCACAGGACACAGACTGTGTTTGTCATTGGGTACTGGACTGGTGATTGAGGGTTGAACACTCCAACCACACTAAGTGTTCTGGAGGCAGCATTGGGAACTTGACAAGAGTGATGCTCTAGATGTTGACACATCAGGTTCTCAACAGTAGGGATTTGGTCATAGTGCTTTCACAGTGGCTTGAGAACTCCAGTGACAGTCATATTCTGAGCTGTAGATGGCCATGGAGATGAGAAGGAGTGGAATAAGGTATCTAAATAAGAGATACTGCAGGAGACATGAGTTTGTTGCCAGATTTCCCGACAATTAACAGACTAGTTTGGACACAGTCTAGAACAATCTTTTCCTGTTCATATGAATGGCCAGTAGTGATGCAGGTAGTCAGCGTTTCAGTCACATTCGTATTGCTTTGCTCTTGGTGTTGGAAAAGTCTTCTGCCATTCTTGCCCCTTTCTCTCTTCTGTCTGTCTTACTACTTGCCTTATGATCTCTGAGTTATGGAGATTCTGGATCTTCTCTGAGCCCTGGGTTTCCTTCTTTGAGCTCAAAAATTATGGGACCATATTCCCATGTCAGTAGTTGATAGGATAACTCTTGCTTCTTTAAGTGTGGTCAAAGGCCCCATAGTCTGCACTTAGTCCTGGGGATCTCTTCTATGGTAGGATAGCCATCTGATCAATCAGTGCTCTGATTTTTCAGAACATTCTGAGCTTTAATGGGTTCATGGTATGATAATCCACCTCTTGTCTCATGTCTTTAGATTCCTAGAGCCAGGTGAACCTTTTTCAGTTCTTGATTTGGGAGTTTCTAGATTCAGTTCTCTTCCTATTGTCCTTCAACATGGTCTCTGAGAGGTGGTTGCTGTAGATATAACACAAGGAAATATGTTTCTTTCAGGATGTTGGTGGAAAGAGAAATCTAGAACAATTGAGTTTTAAGGTTAATTTACTCCTTTATTTTTTGTGTAATTTTTGTGTCTGATCAGTTTAATTTGTGATTATTCTGAGAATTTTTGCACCAATATGAATGAAGATTTTTCTATAATTTTTCATGTAATTATTTTTATCAAATTATGGTAGTTTTATAAAAGAATTGACATTCCCTATTTTCTAGAATAAGTACATAGAAACTTCCTTAGAGAGTTTATAGAAAACCAGAGTTATTGACACCTACTTGCAGGGCAAGATGTTCTCACTGGTACAATAGTGGCATCAATATTTGGGGGGTACCCACTTACTTTTTTGCTTGAATTTGAGGTTAATTCCTCAGAAGAGGATTCATGTCTGGCACTATAATCCTAGTCAGAAGCCAGTGGTTGTCTAGGACATAGGCACTAGTGGGGAAGCAACTGCAACTGTTGTATTGCTACACGGACACAGTGTTCTTGTCAAATTTGTCTTCTAAATCTTTGTGTTTATGCCTGGAGGTTAGGGATGCTGGCAGCTTTTGTCATAGAAGTGTCTTTTCGTAGTGGAAGGTAGTTACTGCAGAGACTCATGACAGTAATGATTGTTGAATGTTCAGCTGTAAATGAGACATTGATCTTATTAAAGCTGAGGGAACATTTTGGAGATGGTCTGAAAAAAAAGATCGAGAGAAAGGGGTGGAGTGCTGGGCAAGCCTGGCTGTTGCCTTTTTGCGTTCTTAGCAGCTGTAGACTACTATATAAGATGAACCTGTCAACATTTCATGAAGTAATTTGCTGCTATAGGGAAGGGACTCATGAAGCCTTCCCATCCCTAAGGATCTATAGGTAGTTAATGGTTATTGGTGCAGAGAAAGACGTCGTCTTCATTGATGTTGCTCATGTTCCTGAAAATAATCTTGCATTCATTCTCCTGTGAATAACCCCAGTAGCACTCAGTGGGTCACAATAAATAAATAAAGAAAAAAGAAAGAAAGAAAAAGGGAAAGAAAGAAGGAAAGGAAAAAAAATAAAGACATTAAAATAGAAGGGGGCTATTTTGTTGGGGATGATCCAAGGGCTAATTGTGAGTTGAAGCTCACCTTGAACCCTGTGTCTCTCCTAGAGGGTGAAGTTGGGAAGAAATTCAGGTGCTCCTCACCTTTTAGCCCTGGCCAAAATCCAGCTAAATTTAGATATAAACCTTCACTAAGCAACGTGCTTTTCTGCCCTGCGGGCTGGAAGACACAGACTCAAACTCTACACATAGGCAAGGTCATTCCCCAATATAGGATGTCCTAACCAATGAGCATTCTCAGGGTCACTGGATCCCCCTCTTCTTCTGGCCCTCTATATGTACCCTATACTCCGAATTAAAGTTAAGACACCCCCTGAAGCGTGTCTAGAGTGTCTGTCCACTTGCCGACTCACGGGAGGCCTGCCAAAGACAGCCAGGATGTCATGAACCCCCACTCCCACCCCCACCCCCGCCACGCTGCTGTCCTCTCCACCCATTCCTTGGCCTGGAGCCAGCCACGGGGGTTGCTGTACTCCAGGCAGGTATCAGGGGCAATGGGGACACGCACATGAAGAGGAGAGTCCACCCGTGGAAACTATACTATTTGAGAAGAGGAAAGGTTTTAGTGAGAAAGAGTGTAGACTAAAAGAGGTGACAATGATCAAATTGCATTCTCTACATGTATGAAAATGTCGTAATAAAACCCTTAGCACATGCCAATACCTTTTTAAAAAAATGTGGCTTCAGATGTTTTTGTTTAGCTCTGAAGTCAGTTAAGTGTTATTTTCTTTTTTATTTCTGTGTCTTTAGCTGATAAATATTCATTGGTACTTTTGTAGGGTAATGTGACACTTTGGTTCACATATATAGTAAATTGTAATCAACACGGGTTAATTAGCACATCTGTCTCCTAAAACTTTGATCATTTCTTTATGGTAAGTACACTCGTAAATCTTCTCTTGAACTATTTGGAGATAATAAAAATTATTGTTGATTATTTTCACTTTGCTACACCATAGACTCCCAGAACTTATTCTTCCTATCAAATAACCGTATACCCACTGGGTTAATCTACCATCCCCACTGTTCTGGTCTCTGGTAGCTGCTGTTCTGTTTTCAACTTGTATGTGACGCTATATCGCATATGGGTGAGATCACGTGGTGTCTGCCTTTCTGTCTTTGAATTATTTCACAGAATTTATTTTTCAGGTTCACTTAACATAGTTCCATGTTGTAATTGACACTATTTTATGGCCGAGTAGTATCCTATGACATATAAATACACCACACCTTCCGTATCTGTGCACTGAGAGATCATTAGATCGGTTCCATATATCAGTTTTTGCTAGTGATGCTGTAGGAGACAAGGGAGCGCAATCTGACTATATGTGCTCTCATTTCTTCCAGGTGAATACCTTGAAGGACCACCAACCTGTTCTCTGAGGTAGTACGATTTTAATTTCAGTTAAAATAGTGTCTGTCTATTCATATCTATCTATATCTGTCTATCATTGTAATAGTGAAAGCTAAAATATTTGATGGCAAAAGTCAGTAACTTTGAAGACAAAGCAAGGATTGAACAATTTAAAATAGTTAAAATAATTTGACTTGATCTTAATATAAAAGATGTACTTCAAGGAAATATTAAAAGTAATTATGGCTTTGCAGACCCTGCTGTTTGCTGTCGCCTCTTGCTGCAGCCTTGGCCAACCCCATAGTGTACTTCTACAACTTGGCATGGTGAGCCTTTGAGTCTCTTATTTGCAGACAAAGTTCCAAAGACAGCAGAAAGTTTTCATGCTCTGAGAAATGATTTAGATATAAGGGCTCCTCCGTTCACAGAATCACTCCAGGATTCATTTGCCAAGGTGGTGACTTCACATGTTATAACGACACTGGTGTCAGGTCCATCTATCAGGAGAAATTTGAGGATGAGAACTTCATCCTGGCATACAGGTCCTGGTATCCTGTCCATGGCAGACACTGGACCAAACACAAATGGTCCTCAGTTTTTCATTTTCGCTGCCTAGACTGAGTGGCTGAATGGCAAACATGTGATCTTTGGGAAGGTGAAAGAAGGCATGAACATTGTGGGAGCATGGAGCATTTTTGGATCCAGGAATGGAAATACCAGAAAGATCACCATGTCTGACTGTGATCAACTCTAATTCTTTTGACTCATGGACATTTTACCCAACAGATCATTCCTTCTGTAGTTCAGGATATCTGAGCTACACCCTATCTGTTTGCAGTACCCTGTAATCTGTGTTCTCACTGAAGTTGTTTGGATTCCATGTTATCCTCACTACCCTCCAAGCTGTATTGCAGAGTTAAGTTTATGATTATGAATAAAAAGTAAGTAAGAACAAAAATAATTACAATTTGATTAGAATGATAAGGTAAACAAAAAATTTGCTCAATTTTTATAGAATTTTTGTTTTATAGTGTTCATAATATCAATCTTATCAATGCAAAGCACTTCATTTTTAACCTTTAAATTATATTTGAAACATGAGTTCTTATTTGAAAAAGTCTCATTTGGATTCTTTAAGTAGTTATGAGAAGGAATTAAAAGCAGAATATCAGTTTCTTACAATTCAGAAAATGAAAACTGCCAAACTATGTACATTTTCAGACACAAATAACATCAAAACCATGAAACAGAGGAGAAAGCATCAGAGAAAAGCGTTGTTGACTTACCCATGCCTCAGGTAGATGTTTGTTTAGTGAGACAAGAACCTGGAGAGCTATTAGCAGTGAACAATGTTTGGAGAAGTGTGATTCTTTATTCTATGTTAGAGTTTGAATTTGTACTGCCATTTAGGAAACATGTATAGCTGCTCTTTCATAGCAGAAGTTCATTTTATGATTCATGTTCCTAGGATTGATCACAGTGACATTTTGGACATTGCACACAAGCAAGCAGATTCATGCATGGGTTCATTCTGACATCTGTAAGATGCGGGAACCAGAAAGAAGTAAAAGTCACTTTAGAAAAGTTTTTGTGAGAAAATCTCTTTAATGACTCCATAGACTTGCTGCAGTCTCATGGCCTCCCTGTTCTCAGCAGGCTCTACTTACCACATTTCTCCTGAATTCTAACCCTTGTCTCTAAAATCCATGGGAATAGAATGGTTAGTTTACTTTGGTTTGAGCCTAAATGAACTCTTTAAAGAATCTCTTTAAAGAAACCCATTAAGAATCCTCCCACCCTGAAAGTGTTCTGCCAAGACTAACTGAAAGCCACAAAAGATTTAGGGTTGGTTCTAAATTGGAACCTGTGTGGGCCTTAAACTCAACAAAAATCCATCTTTATCAGAGGCTCAGAATATTAAACATAGGAACATAAAGTCATTTTCTAGGCCCAAGAGAGTATGAGACAAAACCATGAAATTCTACAAGGAATTCCTCAAATGGAAGATTTTTTTCTTTCCTTCTTTTCCCTTTTAAGTGAAATGAAAGAACCACAGAAATTTCTCTAGAAAATGGTTGGGTCTTAGGGCAGAAATCCAACACCTCCATTGAGTTCTTTGTGATCTGGACCTAACCTCTTCTTGCCTCATATTTCCCTTGTAAAGTGAGTAAGTGTGGTGCTGACTAACCCTGAATCTGCTTACATTATATTATATATGTTATCTATTATATTATATTATATTTATTATATTACTCTCAAAGGCTAAGGTGGTAAAAACAGCTTCCATGATAAGTACTTATTCTGTGAGTATGAGAATAATTATATGGAACTTCAATACATATTAGATACTATTATTATTATGCCACTGAGTTCTTAGCCCTGTTTTTACAAGTCTCTGAGGTTTAGAAGATGTGTGATTACCTACACAATGCAGTTGTTCAAGTGGAATAGCTAAATTGCCAACTCCAAAATCTATGTCCTGAACTGTGTCTTTCTACACGTTCAAGACTCAACATTATTGCCACAGTTTACAGGTGCGTGTAAGGGCATGGCTTCCCTATCTCAAAGGCAGAAGAATCCCACACATTCTGCCAGCTCAGCGGTTGTTCCATTTTATTTTGTTAACTGTTGACTAGATGTTTAAGGCAGCAGGCTGAGGCTGAATCTCAGGTCAAGTGAACTCTATCCTGTATTGCTAATCTCAAACCATCTGTGAAAGCATGGTTAAGTTATGTGTGAAAGAGTTCTGGAAACCAGAAAGCAAGACAAAAAAGCTCAAAATCACTGTTTGTCTGTGCCCTGATCCCACCATACTCACAGAGCCCTCAGTCCTTCCTATGTGCTAGGCTAAGTAGATACAGACAATTGCTCAGTAGCTTCTCACTAAATTCCATAAAAATGACACTGTAGTTTCATCTTAAAGAGAGGTGATAAGATTCTAATGTGTAATTTGCCATTTGTCATAAACTGACCTGAGTTTTACCCAATTATCTCCAAGTCTAAAGAAAGAGGTCTTAATTCAGATATAGATACAGATGGATCTATGTACACGGATATATACATGAGTGTATACATATTCATTCACATGTGCATATGAGGCTGATTTTGCTAAGCCAATGTTTATAATCCAGTCTGGGATACATACAATAAAAAAAAGAAATAGAAAAGGCACAAAATTAATTTCCTTGGGACAAGGAAGCAACAGCCAGTTATATAAGAAGCCATGAGTGTTAGTAGCATCTTTTACAAGTAAGTATTAAGCTTGAATTGCTGGATATAAATGAACAATTAACTTCTAACTTCTAAAAGCAGTGATTTTCCATTGAGTTTATAAATATTTTTGAGATTCTTTCTATTATAAATAGGGAAAATTACTTTTCTTTAGATAAATTGTAGTATTTAGACTTTTAGAGATTTTTGTTGCTCATTTCAAAAATTTTTCACAGAATCGTGTTATTATTCCTTCCTGAAAAATGTATTTAAAAGAATCATGTATCATTCTCTCCTGAAAAAGTGTTTAATCTTGTGAACCCTGCAAAATTAGTAGTAATACTTGAATAATAATGTTTGCTAATAAAATCTTTTAAAAACTAAATAATTATAAGTGGATTGCTTTAAAATGAACTTGGAAGCAGCCCAGCAAACTCAGTCAGTATAGCATAAGACTTTTTCAGATAATCTGGGTGTAGTTAGACACACAGACTAGGAAGTGACTGTCATGAGGGAAGAAGTTTGCACTAACGAGTCTACCAAGTAGAGCCTTGCGGTATAACACTTGGCTTAGTCTGGACAGTGAGGAAATAGGAAAAACAGACAATCGTCTTTATTGCTGTTTCCTTAGGAAAGGTTAGGCAGGCCTGCTCACAGTCATCTATTCTGAGTAATCCCACTGTGTTCTGGGGCGTAGGAGACATCCTACTTTCTGGGTGTGTGGCCAGTGGTGACAATTGTCTGGGAATAGTGTGAGAGCCTGGTGAAGAATGACAATAGTATGGCTCTGAGCCTATGTTCATGAGTGTGTGGTTGCTGTCTGTCTTAAGTAAGATGTAGAACAATTCTTTTAAAGTCAGTAAGTTCTGCAGATCTCCAAACATCAATAAACATCAGATGACACTAAAACATGCTTACTACAGGAAAGTCTTTTGTGTTATTATTGCTACAAACAGGACGGGTGCTTGAATTCACACCTACAGCATATGTGCTATGTGTGTGAGGGTTTCTTAAACAATAAGTCTCTTCTGATGCAGTATGTTAATATTCTATCATTAAGACTTAAAGGAATTCTAACAAATAGCATTATGTTCTCAATATACTATGTATTAAAATGATACTTTAAATTTAGAGAAATAATTAAACTATAGCAAAAGTTGTCATCTAGGTCTATCAGTTTACAGTTCTACATGAGACAAAAGAGAAATAAACTGATTTTCTGTGTCAGAGCACTATTCATGAGTGAGGGATAGAGGAGATCAGAGGAGACTTGTCAAACTGAATTCTTCTACCTTGAGAATCGTACTACAGACTTGGGGTAGGGAGTTGGCCAAGATTTCTCCAGATTCTTAATTGATGGGAGGCTTTAGAACATAGATCAACTGTCTAAAGGAGATGGAGGAGAGTAAGGTAAATGGTCAGAATATAGAAAGATAGGAGCGGGCATAGGGTGGAGAAATTATCTCATTTTCCAAATGTTTTCATCTTGTCTTCCTAAAACACCTGTGATAGATTTTGTATATTCCAGAAGTCTGGTTTCAAGAACCACAAAAATTTCCTTAGGCTACTGAAGGGCTGCAGTGATTTGGAAGGAAATGCTTTTGTCTAACCAAAGTCGCCTACCTGCTTTACCCTTCAACCTTTGAATGCTTTAAACAGCAATAGCTCATGTATTCTCGAGAGGGGACCATTTAGGACCATTTAGCTGCAAGCCATAGAATTCAGTGTGAAGTAGCATAAAAATGAAATATGACTTCAAGTAAAGTTTGACTCAGTGACCAGTTACTCCTCCCCTTGTGTCACCCCTAGCAGAACAAGTGGGACACTAAGCATTCCTTCAGCCCACCTGAATCTTCTCTGCACTGTGGTGGCCTCTGCTTCAGGTTCACCAGAGGGAACAAAAAAGTAAGATTCTGGAAGTTGATCACAGACAATGAGATCCTGAAAGTTATTTTGAAAGCCCTAAATACCCCTGCTTTAGTTTTTAATAAAAATTGGCTGCATAGATGGTTATTGATGTATAGTACTGAGAAAATTTTGGGTTTTATTTGATAATAACATAAGGCTATATTGGCTATTAAAATGATAAGAACATCTAACTCATTTCAGTTTTATAAAAGAGCCAAAAATGATTTCACGCAGATGATGTGGTTCGATGTTCTCCCATGGGAGGTACCCTGAGAGCTTGGCAGTGACAATGGGGAAAAGAGATAATGCCTCTGGCGGCATTTGCTCTCCAGAGAAACTTGCTTTCCTTTGGAAAGATGCTGATCTCTCCACTGTGAGAATGTGTGTGTGTCCGTGGACTGATAGAGAGATCCCTGGATTGTATAAAGGAAGATTCTTTTGATAGGTTTTTCTTATTGTTTTATTTGCTATGAAATGGTCTGTTTATTAAACGATAAAAAACAACTTAGTTTAATAAAGACCATTCGTAAGATCTGTGGCATTAAGTTGTTATTCTAATTTAACAACAGGCAAGAACACTGTAGACTCTGTGGGGAGGGAGCTAAGGCCGAATGAGGAATGGGATGGGTAAAAAACTCTCATGACTTAAAATCTGTTTGGAAGCGTGTTTTTGAGAGACATGATGGCAAAGGATATGACCATGGATACAGTGGAACCACGTCACATGATTTGTATCTGTAACAACTTTGCACAAGAATCTTTTCTTTCTTTTTTAGTTGAAAGTAGATTTTTTTCATAAAATATATTATGATCATGATTTCCTCTCCCCCAGCTCTTCCCAGATCCCCCACCTCCCCTCCTCCCTGACTCTACACCTTTTTTCCCCCTCTCAGTAGAAAACACAAAGTCAACAAACAAAGCAATCAAAACAGAACAAAACAAACAGAAAAAAAATTCAAAGATAAAAGCACAAGAAGCACATACAGATGCAGAGACATATACCCTGGCCTACTCAATAATGACATATAAACACAAAATTGGAAACCATAATACATAAACAAAAGGCCTGTAAGGTTAAAAAAATGCCCAAAGTATTATGGGACAAAAATAACAAACAAAACAAAACAAAAAACAAAACCAACTCCTCCCCACCCCCCACCCCCCAAAAAAACTTCAAAAATACCATTGAATTCATTTTGTATTAGTTTTCTACTGCTGGGCATGGAGTCTGCCTTTAAGTGTGGTTTGTATACTCCTTGAGACTCCTTTAGAGAAACCTAATTTTTCTTTCATGAGTGGTTGTCAATTAGCGATAGCTTCTGGGTTAGGGATGGGGGCTTGTTTCCACTTTCTCTCTCAGCTCTGTGACTCTATGTGGCTTAGACCTGTGCAGGCCCTGTGCAAGCTGCCAGTCTCTTCTGACAAGCTGCCTCTGTGTCTCTGCCTCAGACTCCTCATACTGCTTCTATGTCTCTGTGAGCTCTCACTGCCCCACACTGCCTCAGTCACCCTCTCTGCTTCTCTACCGTATCCTCTTTGTCTCTTATCTTGACTCTCTCAGCTGAGAACCCACTTTTTATCAGAAGAGTTGGGTGTGTCCTCACACTGACTCACTCTGCTAACTCTTCCTCTGATTCGTCACTTTGCTGCCCTTCACTCTGACTCATCTCAGTGTCACTTCCTGTGTAATATTGACTCTTCTGAGCTCTGCTTCCTGTCTCCCAAGTGCTGGGATTAAAGTCACGCACTACCACTGCCTTCTGAATACTGAAATTAAAGGTGTGTGCTACCACTGCTTTCTGAATACTGGGATTAAAGAAGTGCTCCAACATTATTTCTACCCCAGACCAGCCGTACTGACAGATTAAAGATTAAGCATTCCTCTACAGCTTTGTGCCACTATTGTACCAGCATATCATGCAGGCAACTCATAGTAGATCACAGAGTTTGTAGCTGGGACAGTGTTTACCCTTCTTTTCTGGCAGCATGCAGTACCATGAACACTAGTCAGTAGGGATGAAGGATCTAAGGTAGATACCAGCTCCACTGTTCTGTGTGTCCTTAGATAACTAAGGTGTTGTCTTCATCAATAGAGCCTTAACTATCAGTTTGTGAAGAACCACCAATAGCCTTATCTTAGGTTGTTTGGGAGACGTGTCCATGAGACCCCTTTGGCCAACACCTCAATTAAATGTAACTCATTCCTGGTACTGGAGGTTTTATTTGGTGACAAGAGATGTCTAGTTGGGGCTTTGTCTCCCTCTTTGTTTAGTGATTCCATTTAGATTTCTTTCATATATGTATATGTTTTAGTAAGCTCCTACTGTAGTAAGTTTCCATACTGATCTCTCAGATAGCCATTAGTGTTAGCTGTCCTCCTCCCAGATTCCTTCCCTTCCCTCTCTTCCTCCTTCCTATCTGTTTAATCCTTCTGGTCCAGTCTCCACTCCACCCCATCCCACCACAGCTCCCTCCATAATGGTATATTCTATTTTCTTTTCCTTGGGAAATCTTTCCCTCCTCTAGTCCCTTATTCTATATCTAATCTCTTGCAGGAATTTTAAGATTGATAAAGATTGTTTTAAAAGGATTGGAGTCATAGATTTCTGAACGCTGTCTCTGGGCTTTGCTCATCAGCAAAATAAGAGTTGCCGGGATGTACTGGTCCTTACAAAGGCTGATTTTAGGGCATCTTCAAAGGTGACATTTGGTGGATATTGGTATGTGGTAGATCTATGTCAGGAACACTTTCTATTGGATGCAGTACTTTAGGTAAGTAATCCTGAGCCCCAAGTAGCTTTACCCCCAGAGGAGAGTTAGCAGTGTCTGGGACACTTTTGATTGTCACAATTGGTGATAGGAGGTGGGAGTATTCCCCCATATCCCCTCTGGAATTCACCCTATAATGTGCTGTATAGAACCACACCACAAGAGATAATCCACTCGATAAAGTCATTAGGAAACCCTGTTTTAGTCAATTCTCCTCAATCTTTGAAATCCTTAGCTTGGCTTTTGTAATTATTAAGATCTTTCTGTCTCTGTCTCTCTGTTTCTCTTTGTCTCCCCTCCCTCCCCTGTGTTCAGTGTAGTAATGTGATAGCTGTCAACACACAGGGAAGTGATAAGATGGTGATTACTCCAGATCCAAACATAATCTTCAGAGTGCCAATAGCAGAGAGAGGTCTGGCAGTGAGGGAAGGCGTGACCAGGACTAAAACATCCCTTCTCCAACCCTTTGTTTCTGTTGACTTCTTCTTCTTCTGGCTTTGATGATAGAACTTCATGGGGCGCAGAGAGGACACCATCATCTACTGGTCTAGTGGCTAATGTCCTGGATCTTTGAAGCCAGACAAAGTGAAGTGTGATCTTACTTTACACTTTCAGGCTATGTGACTTGACTTTCTAGAGGCTAGATCCTTCATCACAGAGACATAATATTTCTTTATTTAAAAATTTTTATTCTTAAATTTATTCTTCTCTAGTACAAAACATCTCGACTCATTTCCACTTCCTCCATTCCTCCCAGTCCTCCCTCCGCCACGTCCCCTTTTCCCCAGTTCCACACTTCTCCATTTCCTTTTAGAAAAGAGCAGACCTCCAAGGGATATCAGCCATGCATGGCACAACAGGATTCAATCAGGCTTGGCACCAGCCTTCATATCAAGGCTAGACTTCAGTAACCCAGTAGGAAGTAAAGGGTCCCAAGAGCAGGCAAACAGGTCAGACAGAGACACACCCACTCCTACTGTTAGAAGTCCCACAAAAACACTAAGCTAACAATCATAACATATATGCAGGGCACCTAGTGTAGACTCATGCAGGCTCTGTGACTGCTGCCTCAGTCTCTGTGACCCCCTAAAAGCCCTGCTTAGTTGGTTTTGTGGGCCATGTTCTCCTGTTGACCTTGACCTAAATCTTTCTCTTCCTTAAGCTCTGAGGGGAGGGATCCAATAGAGATATCCAATTTAGAATCTTTCTCTCTCTCTCTCTCTCTGTCCCTCTCTCTCTCTCTGCCAAATTTTTGGCTGTAGGACTCTGCATCTGCTCCCATTAGCTGCTGGCAGGAGACTCCCTGGTCATGTTTGGGGTAGGCACTGATCTATGAGTATAGCAGAAAATCACTAGGAATCATCTAGATGGTTGTTTTTCTCAGTAATGTTTCTCAGGTCTCCGGGCTATCAAGCTTCTGGTTCCTGGCCATCCAGGCAGTGGTCAGGCTTGGACTACTTCTCATGGCTTGTGTCTCAAACCAGTCATTGGTTGGCCCCTCCCACTAGTCTGCACCACCACTGCCCCAGCATATCATGAAAGAAGGACAGAGTGTATGTCAAAGGTTTTGTGGCTGGGTTGGTGACTGGTTCTCACCATTGGGACCCTTGCCTAGTTACAGAAAATGGTTGGTTATCCTTATTCTTATAGACTCCCTATCCTTCATTACTAGGAGGTCTTGCTATGGTGGAGATACAGTATTTCTTACCAATATCATAAACCCTGTCTGAGGACTCACAGATCTATGCCATGTTAAGACAAACCGAGGTCACAGAAAGAATGGGCCTTTACCAGCCCCTGCAGTGACTGTCGTCAGTGTTGTGCTGTCACATGTTTGTCTTTTCCTCCTCTGGCATATAGCTTCCTCCAGAGAAAACTTTATTACGGCTTCCTTGTGAGCAGGTTAATACCTGTTGCTTCCTATCTAAAATCAGCCATTTATGGTGGGTCAGGCAGTTTTGATCAAACCATGATGACCTGAGTTATCCCTAAAGCCCATGGTGGCAGGAGAGCACCAACTCCTGCAAGCTGTCCTCCTCCCCATACACATCATCTCATGCTTGTGCTCACATGTACACACATACACAATAAATAAATGTTTACAAAGTAAGACCAGCTACTTAAATTTTTAGTAGAATGAGATAGAAAATAGTAAATGAGATTTAAAAGGCAATAAAAGAACCCCCCTCCCTGAGAAAACATAATAAGGAAAAACAGGAAAACTTCTTGGATGCAAGTTTTACTTCTAAAATGAATGGTATCATTTAGCTACCTTCTACCCATCTAGTTTATATCAGAAGTACCTTTAAAACACGGAATCTTCCAGTTCATCTGAGATGGAGCCAGAATCCACTAGGCAGCCCTAGAAGGATATCTTTACAAGGACCTTCTTGGGCTGTGGGATATGAGGAAAGGTTTGGAGACACTGCCCAAAACTCTTCCAGCAAACCTCTCCAGCCAGGAACACTAAAAAATAATAATAATGGCCAGGTGGTAGTGGCACATACCTTTAGTCCTACTTTGTAAGCCCGAGGCAAGTAGATCTCTGTGAGTTCGAGGCCAGCCTGGTCTACAGAGTGAGTTCCAGGATAGCTAGAATTACAACAGAAAAGCCCTGTATCCAAAAAAAAAAGAAAAGAAAAGAAAAGAAAAAAAAAGACACCAGGCTATCCTGAGACTACTAGGTGGGACCTCTGGGAGAGGTGAATTGTGATATAATCATAGCTGACTTCATTGCAGACTTGAGTTTAGGCCTCAGAGATGGTAGCCTCTAATTCCAAGGTTGAATTTTGGACTGAGAGCCTTAAGTGATCTGCTGAAGTTCATAACATGTGGCCCAATTCATTTTCTGAACTTGCCTACCATGCTCTTCTTACAGCCCCTTTCCCAAGAGGAGTGTTGACTGTCTGACACCTTCTACAGCTCTGTAATTTACCTTGACTGACGAATGTGATTGGAGGGAGCTTGTGTCTTAGAGGAACATCCTTTCTAGTGGTTGCTTCTTCAGCAGGGTCTCAGGATGAAAATTACTTGGGATAGAACCTGCAGTCAACCTGCAGTACTCATCATAGGAAATAGACCTCTGTTGCCTTAAGCCCCTGGAATTTGAGGTTGCTTAAGTCCAAGGTAACAAATGGGAAAGTAAGAAGTCTGGATTTCTACTGTTGAACTAGTCTGAGGAGCGGAAGGGAGGGTTTGTTAC
The DNA here is from genome assembly GCA_026225945.1 of Cricetomys ansorgei. Taxonomy (NCBI): domain Eukaryota; kingdom Metazoa; phylum Chordata; class Mammalia; order Rodentia; family Nesomyidae; genus Cricetomys; species Cricetomys ansorgei. The sequence goes on from JAMJFZ010000020.1 coordinate 1,900,929, forward strand.
CTCTGTCGGGGCTGCCACTTGGGGAAGGCATGTGTTCATTATCCTCAGTCAGCGCTTACTGTAGAGAACTCAAAAGGCCTCCAGCCTAGTAATTCATGTGTCCTTTGATATTCTGAATGATGAATCATTTGCATTTCTGCCTGTTTCTTCTCTATCACTGTGATAAAACATTCTGACCAAAAGTACCATAGGGTAGGAAAAGATTTATCTGGGCTTACACATTCAGATCAAAGTTCATCATTGAGTAAAATCTAGAAGAAATTCAAGTAGGAACCAGAAGCTGAAAGTGTGGAGGAATACTGCTTGGTGACTCACTCAGGCTCAAGCTCAGAAAGCTTTCTTATATAGCAGAGGTCCATAAGCCTAGGAAGGGGTGCCACCCATAGTGGGTTGGGCCCTCCTATATCAGTTAACAAGATAATTCCCTAAAGACATGCCCACAGACCAGTATGATCTGAGCCGACCTTCAATTTACACTACCTTCGAAGGTGATTCTAGGCTATGTCAAGTTGACAGTTAAACATCAGTTGGATATTGCTCCTTACTCTAGACTATTTGTGGAGTGATAAAGTTAAGATTTATCTGGTCTTATTTGTTGGAACAATGGGAAAGAAAACCACCATATACAATATTCTTTATGTAAAAAAATTGTTGGATGGTGATATTTTCTAAACAAAACACATTTTTAAGAGGTGGTTGTTATTCACAATCTACCCACAGCGGGAAGGAAATCTGCACAAAGTTTGCTGGGTGTTTTATTTGCACCTGTCTGGGTAGCCTTGTTTTTTACTTTCTCAGATCCAGGTTCCTTGAGTACGCTAGCATGCTGGATGCTACATATATATTTAAATTTATATATATATATATATATATATATATATTTAAATGACACTTTTTATTAATAATTTGAGTTTCATACAATGTTTCTCAATAATACCCTCTTTCCATTCCTCCCTGTTCCACACTCCTACCCCTATGCCCTCAAAAGAGAAAAAAGAAAATTAAGTTATACTTTTATAGCAGGAAAATTCACAGTGAGTTTCACCATGGTCTTTGGAGGCTGCTCTGATTGTATACTTTGACCTAGCCTTTACTAGCCCAAGACTAAGCATGGCACCAAGACATCTGTAAGGCACCAGGAGGTTCTGTGAGAATCAGATCATCCCACAGACACCTGGACATCTCACAGGCACCAGGGCATCCTGCAGACACCCAGATATCCTGCAAGTACATGGACACCACATGGCACCCAGCCATCTACCAGGCATCTAGATATCACAAAAGCACCTAGTCATCTTGCCAACACTAGGGTCTCCCACAGGCACCCAGACATCCACATCTAGCAGGCATCCCACACGCACCAAGACCTCTTATAGACACCAGAACCTCCCACCGGCTCTAGGGCCTCCTGCAGGCATCAGAACCTCCCACAGGCACCAGGGAATCCTGCAGATACCCAGACATCATTCAGGCTCTCAGCCAACCCACTGGTACCCAGACATCATGTAGGTAACCAGTCTTCCCACAGGTACCCACGGCATCTGGTCATCCTTCAGAGACCCAGGCATCAGGGCTTCCCACATGTACTAGGGCATCCCACAAATACCCAGACATACTGGGTAGGCTTGATACAAGCCTCAGTGGAGGAGAAAATGCTTCCATAAGATCAGGATGTAGGCAAGCCTCTAGGGCATTTTCTTAATTAGTGAGTGATATGAAAGGGCCCAGCCTATTGTTGGTAGTCCACTCCTGTGGTGATTGTCCTGTGTTCTATAAAGAAAGAAGACAGAGCAAATCATGAAGAGCAGCACTTCCTCCATGGCCTCTGCATCAGCTCCTGCCTCTAGATTCCTGCCTGGATTTCCTTCTATGATGGACTACAGTATGTAAATGTAAGCCAAATATCTTCCTCTCAACTTGCTTTTGGTCATGGTGTTTCATCATAGCAATTGTAACCCTAATTAGGACATGAGTTAAATGGATTTTTTTTTCCAACTGCTACATATAAATATAATTATTGTCTGTTACAGTTCTTCTATATTTTTACCTTTTGAGTTCCAGGGATTACAATTCCTATTTCATTTTAAATATTTTAAGTGGTTTTTGAAAATTTATTATTTTGCAACAGAAAGTAAAATTAAGAGACATGTGAGGTAATTTAATTAGGATTAGAATTATATAGTGACAATTCCAACTTTAGAAACTGGGAATTTGTTTTTTATAAAATATTAGATTGCAAAGAAGAGGGCTCATCTCTACTAAAGTATAGAGCAGTAACAGTAGCTGCTGCTCCAGGTCAGGATTTTATCTTATAGAATTCTATTTAACCCTCCCATCTTCTGCAATGGCTTGTGAAGATGTCTGCCTTCTTTGTTTGGGAAGAGGAAATGGAACCCTGGAGATGTCAGGCTGTCACAACTACCATATGACTTCAATGGGAATAGTTGACATCTGATCCTATGTCCCTTGGATGCCACAGTTCACCAGCTTTGCTCTGTGCACATGGCCATTCTCACACTGAGCTTTGAAATGAGTTTCTGCTTTGGCCATCACAGTTCCCATCTCAAGTTTCTTCTTCAGTTACTTATTTTATATCCAAAACAAATATTTTTTCGCATTAACCTCTATCTGCACAGGAAGCAGAAAGTTAAAAGTTGCATAATTGTCACAAAAACTTCTGGTGATCTTCCACAGGAAAGGGAAGTTGTGGTTTGTAAGAGGCATTGAGGGCAACTTCAGCATGTCTGTGAGCCATTGGTCTAGAGGAGGGGGAGAAATCCACCAGGCAGGCAGAGCACATAAATCTGTTTTTGAAATCCCTTCATAAACGTGAGTGATAATAATATAATAATAATAGTAATAGGGATGATTTGGCTCCATTAGATATCTGTAATAATCTATTTATGCCTTAGCACCTTCATCTGAAGAAGCTATGCATCCTTCTGACCACTAGATATCACTGTTGCTTACAAAATAGAGCTGTGCCATCTCTGGACAACCCAAGTGACAGTATAGTGTTGGCCTTGTCTCTGATGTTTGTCCTTTAGAAGAGTTGTGAATGACATCCAAGATCTAAAACACATGGATTCTGCCCATAAGGAACTTGTGTTTTGCCCCAAAGATGCAAACTAAACTGATGCAGACAATTACAGAGCTTTACAACTGTGTACATTTATGTACAACTGGTTACAGATATTCAAGGCAGAGGAAACAAGAGCTTTGAGGTTACTGGGAGAGATGTGTGTAAATTGCATGGCCCCGGAAATCCACAGAGTGGGACATAGATGGTGTTCTAATGGATGAGTAGGAAGAGGGTGGGGGAAGCTCAAGGAAGGTCATCCTAGGGAGGCTACAGAGTGTGGGTCCTAGATAGACTGTAGAAAGAGTTTGGGCCAGGAAGACAAATCTGCAGGAGAGTGTGAGTTGGCTGTGGTGGTGGACAGACAGATTATATAGGAACACACACACACACACACACACACACACAAAGGGCCTTGCACTTATTTTCTATTTTGACTCTGTCTTTAAATGGAGTGATGTGATTGAAGTTGTATTTTGGAAGATTGACTCTAAGCAGTAGAATGCAAAGATCTGATGAGGGGCTGTAAAGAGAACAACCTTTGCTAACAAGGGAGGAGAACATCAGGTATAGACTCTAAGAAGTGTGGCGTGACATTGGTGTGGAAGAGCAAACCAAACAGCTATTGTCCCATGTCCACTTGCTTTCAAATATATATTCTGCAGTGGAAGGAGTTTAACACTCTGCAGGCTTAAATTTGTCAATGGTTCTTTATGTTTTTCAGGACAAGGTCCCCTCCGGTCACCTGGCACCACACAGCATCCAGTGAGCTGGGTCCTTCTTTCAGTACCTTGATTAACCATCTTTTTCCATCCCCTCCTCTCTTGCTCAACACATAGCTCAGTTCACCTTCACCTCACAAAAGCCTTCACTTGGTAAAAGTTGGCTTTTTTATAATACAATATACACATGGAATATTATAAAGTCAGCTTCTTTGTAATATGCACTATTAGCTTTTTGTGATGGTAGTGTAATACCTGAAGCAGACTATTTACAGAGAAAAGAGGTTTATTCAGATTTTATTCAAAATCTCACAGTTTTGGAGGTTCAAGGACAAGGTGCTAGCATTGGAACCCTTTAACTGTGTCACATTACGCAGGGTGGCAATGGTGCAGACACATGCATGAGGACGCTATCACATCTCAGACTGTAAGTTGGAAGAACACCAAGTGAGGCCATGCTCAGGCTTTTATCACAGTCTTCACTCCAGAAGGGGCAGCTCTCCCAAAGGACCTGGGTACTTCCCCTCGGCTTCACCTCTTACAGTCTCCACATCCTTGCCCAGTACTGCCGCCTTCAAGCCCAGGCTTCCAAAAAATTAATCTTTCAGGCATCCTCAAGCCAAGACTAAACCACAACACTCTCATAGAATCAGGAGCTCTTCCTCTTAAAAGGAATCAGTCTTCTACCCCATATTTATGATTGATTAACCTCCCATCACTTATAATTTCCATGGTAACAGGATCTGTATATGCATTTTCTCACCATTACTTTTGTTTTCATAACTATGAGAGACAGAAAAGACTCACCGTCTCCCTATTCTGTGTATCTTGTGATCCCATGAAGGGGAGAATGGTTAATAAGCTTAAATCTCAGAGTCAAATCACACTGGCTGAGAAGAGCCTACTGCTTCATCATCACTCTGAGTTGCCTGGGAGAACCATCTACAAGGGTATTTGAGATAGCATGTAGTACTAACCCACTCACTCTGGTCCTTGTAGGATATAGACATATTAGTCTTTGATAGTCTGTTATAATCAAGTGTTATTATTACTGATTTAAACAAATAATATAAAACTGAATGAGCTCAAGCCATTCTGGGCACACTGTCACAAATAATGAGGGCCTTCCTTAAAATTGTTCTGCAAAACTATTAGGGATTCTTAGTCAAGTCATCAACATGACCTTTCAAAAAGGCATTTACGGCAGCTTGGGACAAATAGCTTGAAACTCCCTTTAAATTGCAATAATCAAACTCATGCCTTTGGATAAAGTTGGTAACTAAGTCCTCACTGGAGTCAGCTCGTGAGTGTATTGTTTGCCATGTGGCTGAGATACAGCCAGCATTTTGAGTGATGACAAGGGTTCTTCACACACAGCCAACTGTGTGGGAACTCATGCTGATTTCATATGAATGACAAATTCTTTCCCTAGCTGTATGCCTTAAACCTCCTCCTTGCGCTGACTTCATCCAGCTAGAAGTGAGATTAGATCAGGACAAGGACAGTCTCAGTTACAGGAAATTTTGCATTTCATATTATTTTTACATTCTTAGAGTTATACCATGCACTATATTTGAAATATGTTGAAAGCCACCTTCTCATTCCATGTGTTCCCCTATATGCTTCTAAGACCTCCATACTCCTTCCACACATTGAAGCTTTCCCTCTTTTCCTTGGGTTCAAGTGGCATTTTGTGAGTATTTCAGCAAGTAGACTATGGTAAAAGTGATTCATGACTTAGATAGCATGACATAGATCCAGAATGTATTATGGCTTCATGTAGGCTGCTTTCACAAGGATGGTCTCCCTTGGATAAGCCCCAAGGGCAGGCTAAGGGAAGGTATGGCATCCCACATTCCCAGCTAAGGTCTCAGTCTGCCTGCCCATGTTGGCTTACGTGTAAGTGCACATTCGGTCTATCTTTGGTCCCCAGATGATACCATGCTAAGCACAGGCAAGCTGACCCTCTCTTTTCCCATCCAAATTGCAGCTCCATGAGCAATGTCACTGTTACTATAAGGCACTAAGCTCCTGACTCAGTTTTAGGTAATTGGAAACATAGTACAAATTGATAAACAACTGTATTTAAGCTTGCCTTTGCTTCTTTTTGCTGTTGTTTTATGGACTTGAAATAATCTCTTTCCTCTTAACAACTTCTACTATCTATCTAGTTATCAAGCTTAGCCTTTATGACTCAATTTAGGTATGAATCTCAATAGAAATTCTCTCATAATCTTTCATCAAATGCCTCTTCTTTTGTGTGTAAATATTAATTGTAGACTTAGCCAGATGGCTGCCAGGATACATTTACATGTCTGGTGTTTGCTTCAGTCTGTACATTCAGCTTTTAATTATTTACCTTTGTACCATAAATCTTTGTAGATTCAGAGACTAAAACAGTACCTGGTCCTACTACTTGCCACTTTTGTGAGTTTCACTGAACTAATGAATATCTCTAAGACTCCTTTTTTTATCTGTGAAAGAAGATAAGACCAACTCATGGTTGGGTGTGTGGGGATTGAAAATAAAGTCATCCAAGGTGCTGGTACATAAAAAATGCTCAGATTTGCCATGGTGGTTCTTAAAGTAACCCCCAAATAGTAGAAAACATTCTGCATTGCAGAAAGCAGACTGAACAAACACTGCCTCAAATTCCTTCATCAGAATTCTGCACTTTATGTTCCAGTTTCTCAGCAGCTTAGAACTCATTACCTTTCCCCCACCATGTGATTTCTTTACATGTTGCTCTGAGCAGGAGGCAGATATACCTTAGAAAGGTGATGTCAGTTGGATTTATGATTAGTTTAAACTCACGGCAAACACATAAATCTTAAGAGCTAAGTGCTCGAGGCAGATAATGCATTTTTAAGTTAAAAGGCTTGTTTCTGGTATAGAAATATGGAATCTTGAAAGTAACAAAAATGGGGATTTTGTTAAGATCTGCAGAGAGTACTGTGATAGAGGGACTCAGATCTTTCCTTGCTTCCAATCTCATATTCATCTTTCACACAGAAAAGAACTGACTGGCACCTTACAGTTTGGTTAGGAGAACTACAAGTCCCTTAGAAGCCCTTTAATTACTGTGTAGTTGAAATAGCAGACTCATCACAGAATGATCAAGAACCTGAAATAAGACCCTTAGGGTCTTCTCATAGCTCTGAGTAGCCTAGGAGTGAAAAGAGAGAATCTGACAAAGGTACAGAGAGCCAAGGGACAGACTGAACTTGAAGGAACCTGTGGCAAAGCAAGATATAGAGTGGTGTGTGTGTGTGTGTGTGTGTGTGTGTGTGTGTGTGTGTGTGTGTGTGTGTTTGTGTGTGTATGTTCAGAGCAATAGCTAGTGGATATTACCAGTATCTGCCAGCCATGAGAATGAGGACTCTTAAAAAGTTTATAGCTCATCAGACACCAGGTTTGGCATGATGTCAAATTTCTAGATGTAGGCGAATGACTTAAATATAGCTTATTTAGGCAGAGACTCCTTTTGTGTTCAGTTAATCCCCCTTAGAATGGAAAAGATCTTTTCAGTTTTAAGGGAGTTGTCATCATGGCATTCTCCAGGCAGAATGGCATCAAGGCTTCTCTGCCAGCTTAGTGGGTTTATGACCATCTATTTATGGCCATTTCCTGTTGATAGCCTTTCGTCAGTGAGAACCTCTTGTATGTGGTTTCCTGGTAGACTGAGCCAGCTCTCTAAGAAGCCAACGCACAGCCTTCCATGGAGGCCAGTGGAAGTTGCCTCTCCTACAGCTGCCTGGTCAGGAACTGCAGCTCTCAGCAGCACCGCCCATCTTATCACGGTCATCTGGAAGAGCACATGCTGTTCTCGAGGATCTTGGCAGCAGGCTTTATGAGAAAATTTTGTGCAAGCTGTCTTTTCCAGTTATAGCTAAACCACGAAGGTCAAATTCTACTTTGTAGTCAAGATTCATGGGCGACTACTGCTGCAAAGACTGCATCATGCAGAGAAAAATCCCTCACAGAAGGGAAGCACAGCAGGGGCAGATCTGAGTGGCACTCATCAATCTGCCTGCATTCTTGCTCCTGCTTTCACATTTAAGAGGAGTGGTATTCTCTGCTCTTCAGCGCTCTTTGCTCTAGAGCAAGCAGCAAAGTGCTTACTGTGTGTGGGTCAAATGAGAAAACATACCTAAGCAAGCAGAAGGCCTGGCATATTGGGAGTTCCAGTGAATGTGGGTCTTGTTAATCATGTTAATTATTAGTGCCAATATTCATAGTGGCAGGAATATTGTGAATCTTGGTTGGACTCCCACAGGCATTTCCTAATACTCTGCTTTCTGCAAACGCATGCAGAGCGGAGTTCAGAAAGGCATCTTCACTCTTCCATGACTATTTTGTATAGTGTCCTTTTGCCACGGGATATTTTCATTTTACTTTTCAGAAGTTATTTAAACTACAATGATGTGGGGTTTTGGTTGCAAGTTCTGGAGATTATTATTGTTGCTGTTACTTTTTGATGCTGGGACTTGAACTCAGGCCTTATGCATGCTAAACATGTACTCACTACTGACCAGTACCCCAAGACTTCCTAAGCTCCTTAAGCTCTATTGTTACAGCTTTTGCCATGAGGCATTTTCTCTTGTTACAAATTAAGTTTTTGATAAAAAGATTAGTTGTCATTTTTTACACGAATAATATAGGATTATTAAAGAGTGGATTTTGAGACGTGACTGATACATCCGAAACCTGGCTCTCTACTGCCTGTTGTGCACATAGAATGGCTGACCTAACTCATCTGTACTTCACTGTTTTTATCCACGAAAAGAAATACTATTAAGGTTTAGCTCAAAAGATTTATTTTACTTCTGAGTTAATGGATTTTTTTCCCTAAGCTCTTAGAACAGTGCTCAGAACTCTAAAAGGTCTGTAAGTACTTTTTAAAGAGAATTATTTTATTTTTTAATTGTGTGTGTGTGTCTGTGTGTAGGCTATGTGAGGTGAGTACGAATGCTCACAGAGTCGGAAGAGGATGTTAGACCCCCGACACTGGAGTGGCGGCAACTGTAAGCTGCCATGTGGGTGTTGGACCCAGGTTCTCTGGATTCACAGCAAGGGTTTTAACCATATTAACCACTGAGTCATCTTCACGCCCCATCCGGGTATTTTTAAGTGAATGAAATATGTAGGGCTTAACTATTGGCAGTTTCATTTTTTACTGGTTCTTTGTACAAAGTGTAATTCACACTTGCTCCATTTTTGTAGCTGCTAGATTTTGTTAACAAGACACAAGCTTTACTCAGCTTTCATCTACAAAAGTTTTTGTTATGAGTAGAATGTTTGTAATACTAGTCATATCAGTTATAAATTAAAGCATTATCTTCAAGTTATATGAAAATCATGAATAAATGCTAAGCAATTCTCCAGATATTTTCAGACTAATCTGCATTTAGTATGGTGGATGCTATTACAATCCATTTTCCTTATACTTTGAATCACTTTGTATTATAAATTGTGTTAAGACAAAGGGCAAACAACATCAGTGGGGACTGTTGGGACATGGTTTTGAGTACTTGAGAGAAAACTCCAAGAAAACAAGACAAGAATCTTGTAACCTCAGTTTCTTCAAACACATGGAACCATTCTTGGAATGTGCTTTTGTGCCCTGCTCAGGTGTAGTAGATAGAAGAAGTAAGTTCACTACAACTGGTTATTGCTATTTGCTTATATGCCTCTATGGAAAAAATGTGGTTTTTTGCCAGGTGTGGTTTGTTCACCAAGTGCAGCTTATCCTTGCAATTGGGCAGTTTACTCATGTGACTCTTAACGCTCAGAGCATAAATTGTCTGACGTTATGAGTAAAGTTGACTATTGGTTGAGACTTTATTCACCTCAGTTTTAGGCTCTACCCTCCTGTTAGTATTGCTCCCACGAGTTCTGTCGCTACTCTGTCCCAGCCCGCAGCCTGCGGGGTTTCAGCCCGGTTCTCCATACTGGCCAGGCACAGGGAACCTGCACTGGGAAAGTGGCAAGGGATCACAGGAAGGGGGGACTGGGTTCTGGGACTGCCATGGACCCTGATTCCCCACACTGAGAACAAATGAACGAAATGTAATGAATCAGACCTTGGGACTCTCTTCTGGTAGAAGCACAGATTGCTTTAATGCAGGGTATAGGTTACATATATAGGGCCACAAGCAGGGGAGGGTCTTTGGTACCCAGGGTTGGGATCCACTGGCTCAGACAAGGATATTGGGGTAGCTTATTTGCATGTGGGGCTCAAGTCTAAGCATCAAGGTCTTGCAAGGGCACCTTCTGTACAAGGTGTGGTCTCACTGGGAAAAGGAGAAAGGCATGTTATCAGTGAATGGATCCATCCATAGGTTTCCAGCTACAGCGCAGATAAGAACCAACCAAGCCACATTCCTTTTGCTTCTGTGAAGCAGGCAATATTTAATATTTAGCTAGGTTCTGGCCAGGACCAAAGTGAGGAGCAGCTGAAGACCTACCGTTCTCATCTCCTGGGATGATGAGGGGTTCCAAACTGGCTCCGACCAACTCTTAGCTCTAGGAGAGTCCCACACCCTCCCAGGTTCACACTGCCTCTAGAGCACTAAACAGGGACAACAAAGCAGGACAGAAAAAGCCCTCTCACAATCTTTTTCTTTTTACAGAAGTGCTCAGCTGCTCTCCATGAGACCTATTATTTATTCAGCCTACAATCAGTCATCCAGCACATGGCAGATGAGTGACCACCACCTTCTGGGCACAGGAATACAGTGGGGCACAAAGTCCTCCCCTCATGGAACTTCCTTCTTAATGGTGGAACATGGACAAATGCAGCCAAACACATCAATTGTATTTGAGAATTAATGTCTGTAGAAAAGAAAACTATGCCTGAGTGGGAATTAGAGAAGTCTCATGGTGATGTGCTTGGGTGTCTGAAAGAGGAATGTCAGAAAGGCATGCCTATCCATGGCATAAGAACTCATGTCGACTCTGAGATCAAAGAGTGATAGTTCATCTAGGATAATCTGTGATCTTTTGGCCTTAGCAAGTGGTGGACCAGTGGCTTTCACTCTGTGTGATGTGGAAAAGTAATGGGAATTCTCAGGCAAAAGTATTTCTTGACCCCAGATACTGGAGGATGCTACTTATGTGGAGTCCTGATATCCTGTCCTGTCAGCTAGATGACTTGGGGAAAATAATTGCTATCTTTTATCCTTTCTGTCTTCTTTCTTGTAAAATTAGACAACTGGGTGTGTTGGCACACACTGTAATCTCAGCTACTCAGGAGGCTGAGTGGGAGGATCATGAGTTCAAGGTCAGACTAGGGTATGAAGGGAGATCTTGCCTCAAAACAAAGACAAAAGCACCGAAAAGCAAATTAAAAACAAAGAGAAAGGAAGAAAGAAAGAAAGAAAGAAAGAAAGAAAGAAAGAAAGAAAGAAAGAAAGAAAGAGAGAAAGAGAGAGAGAGAGAGAGAATGGATTAATAGGACACTTGCTATGTGAGGCTAGGAAAAGGCTCAAGGAACACACATTTAGAAAGGATTTTGAATGATATCTGGCACCTTTCCTACATAAAGGTGTTTTGACAGTATAAAAGATTTACTATGTGCATTGTAGTGGCAGGCGGGGTTCAAGTTGAATATAAGAAACCTATTACTAAAGAATCTAATATTACAACAAGGCTGACCTAGATCTAGATGGGAGCAGTAAACATGGTGAGCACTAGCTACATCTGAGTGATATTTAAAAGTAAAATCAGTGGAGGAGAGTTGGAGTGTAAGAGAAAGCAAAGGGTCAAAGATGGTCTCAAGATTTTCAGCCTGACCTACTGGAAGAACAAAGCTGCCATTTCCAGAAGACAGAGAGGATACAGTAAGAACAGTGGACAGTTGCCGACTGAGACAGATGGCATTCTTTGACTGGGGATCAAGAAGAGGATTGTTCACCTCCTTTGTGCTGAATGTGTTTAAAAGCATAAATCATTAATATATCTCAAGAAAATTAAAGTGCAATTTGACCCCAGTAAATTTGGACATTGTTTGGCCTTAGAAAAATTCATGGAATTAAAGATACAACCATGATCCTTAGGAACTCAGTGATGCATTGTGAAAGATATCCTGAGTATCTTGAGTAAGTCTTTGCAAAGTAGAAAAATGAAAATTCCAGACCTGTGAACACAACCAAATAAGATAGAGGTATAAAGAGAAAGGAAGGAAGGACTGGGAGGCGGAAGGAAGGAGGAAAGGAGGGAGAGGGAGGGAGAGAAGGAATGAAGGCCCATTAGTTACCACCACCCACTGCACCACAATGGATGGGCATGCCTTTATTTTGATTTGCTAAACTTAATATGAAATATATCATTTTCAAGGTTAATGTAAAGTTAAACTGGTCTTTTATGGTAGCTTTATGTTCCCCACTTATTGATATTTGTGCTGCAATTTTAATTGTACAGTTCTGAATCCAATGAAACGTATACTCAGACATACTGAGGGCAAGAAACTTTGGAAAAATATTTATGGGTAATAATGGAAGTTAAATTTCTTTGTCAGATTGAGTGTTATTTGCAAAGCTGTCAAAGAACATTTGATATAGCCAAGACACCCAAACTTATATTAAAGGGAAATTCAGCAGTATATACCTGTAATTGTGATGTGAACTCTCAAAAAAGAGATTAGAAATATAAAGTGCTCTTCATGATTTCTAAGGTTTAGAACCTACATGGATCCATTATTTGCTTGAGTACAAATGAAAACTTTCTAGTATCTGCCTTTCCATCGAGGACGCTGCTTTCTTCACTTATGGTGCCTCATGTTGCCAGCCTGGTACACTATCTCTATTCTTTCCTATCTTTAATTCTACAACATGCCAGGGACAGGATATTATGAAAAGAATTGTATTGCTTTGCTAGTTAAATATGGATTATGGTATAACCAATAAAGTGTTAAAAACAGGAAGGGAGGAAGCACTGTACATAGGTGATAAACTTGGGATTGGGGGCCAAACATTTTCATGTCACTCTTATATCAGGTTTCTGACTTATCTAATGTGATTGTCATCATCATCATCATCGTCACTAATAATCTAAGTCAAATGATGTAGCATTTTTTTCAATAAAATGGTCTGAAATTGAAAAGAAAGAAGTTTTTATGTTTGTTAATTCCCCTCGGTTTGAACATTATGAAAGCAGGCTTGTTGAGGTGGATTGCATGCATGGTTATGTAGCTGGTTGCAGGTTTGTATGGGGAGTGTTGACATGACGACCATTCTGTTTTTGGTTTACCTGAGATCCAGGGGCGCTGAAAGAGTCTTTTCCCAGCAACCTCTTCTCGCATTTTTTAGCAGTTCATGAATTAATCTTACGACATTTAAACATCAGATCTGATAAACTTGTCCAAATCTGAGAGATCAGCAACGATGACATTGATAGGAACTTTTTTCCTTTTCCCACTATGGTTTTCACAACACCTGTATTCTGACTGCTTTTGTGTCTCTTTCTTCCCACCCACTCTTTACTATTCTTTGCCCATACTTTTCCTTACAAAATTATTTTGAAGCAAACTATAGATATCATACCATTTTAATTTCTGCAAAGTTCTGTACCTTGTATAACTTGTATAACTATTATTTTAGATTATAAAAAATTTAATATCTTTACTTTGAGAGCCTAAAAGTTTTCTTCCTCTTGATATTCTGGAGTGAATGACTTGAGAACAAGATCCAATCAGTATTAGGAAAATAAGAAATGACCTTTCCATTGTACATATTGCATATATGAGAAAAACTTGTTGAAGACTGCTGTGGGCCTTAATAACATAAAGTCTATTAATTTAAGATGGGAACTGGTAAGAGTCTGCATCTCTTCTTCATTGAAATATTGATCATTCAAGCTAAGTTTTGTTTGCTTTGAGAAGAAATTACATATTAGTTTGCTTGTAAATCTCAAAGCACATGTCAACTGACTGCATAGATAATAGACATTTACCATGCCTACAGCGTCTCATTCTACTAAGCACAGTGATGTTAGAAGTATTTGGAGCCCATATTTAGTGGCAGGGGATGATGTGAATATGTATGTGTATATGTATATTGCCAATTATTTTTATCATTCATCATGTTGATAGTTTGATGAAAAGTAATTGAACATTCTTACAAAATTTGCATTTATTTTCTTGATCCCTAGAGACAATGTCCTATGTGTATAGAATATCCTTCTAAAAGCTATAAACAATTTTTCAACTCACTCTTTGGCTTTGTACATGCCCTTATATTAGCTGGCTCACAGTATCTGTTATGCTACAGCTTTAAAACCAGGGATATCTTTTATTAGTAATGATGGGGGGGTTGTTTACATCCTGAGTTCATTGGGGCTCCCCCCTACTTGGCACTGACCAGCTATATTATGCTTTCTAATTCAAATACTTGTATTCTTTCAGAAATCATACACGTCTCAAGGGTAGAGACAGTGTCTGGTTTAGGGTGGTGTCTTCAGTCTCCAGACTATCTGTAGTCTTAGGAGGCCCTACATTTTAAAATTACACACATGAGCAATGAATATTGATATCATTAAATATACAAGGAAATTGATATTATATCAAGTTCAATGAGGTATAGAGGAATGAACTTTGAGATTACTGTTCAAGGGCACAAAATCTGTCCTGATCCTGACCTGTCAGAAGCGGAAGGACAAGTCATTGTCAAAACCTCGGTAGAAAGAGAGTCTCATTAGGTTGGGAGGTGACTGCAGAGATGAGCATAGATGTGTAGAGCTCCATGATGTGAACTTCAAGGGGAAAAAGGAAGGGAGGTTTGAATAAGGAAGAAGGGATAAATATCTTAAAAAAACAAAACAAAACTCTGTTGTACTCTTCAAAAAAAGTCATATTTAAGATATAGGGAATATTCAGTGAAAAAATTCCTTAAAAATCAAGATCTTTAAAGATGTATAATTCTTTAAGAAAAACATTTTCTTCTTTTACTATTTTAAGAAAGACCTTTGGCTTTTCCAGGACATCAGATTACAAACCTAGTTAGGTGGTTAACTAGTGGATCCTATTTTATTGTTGTTTTTCATTATTCAAGATTGAATCTAGAGCCTCAGGCATGCAAGGCAAGCACTTCTCAGAGCTGTGTCCTCAAACCTCTTTTTACCTTCTGAGACTGAGTCTCATTAAGTGGCCCAAACTGGCCTTGAACTTACTGTGTATCGTATACAGTCTTTGGACTTGTAATCCTCCAGCCTCATCTTCATGAGTAACTGGTATTACAGGCCTGCACCACACACTAGCTCTTGCTGATCTCTGTTTAATGATTCACCAGCTCATGACTTCCCACATATCTCCTCATAGCTGGAAGTTTCCACAAAAGAGATCTATCATTCAATCTGTGTTTTCTTAATATAATTTTAATGTAAAGCAGCAGTTCTTAATCTGTGGGTTGCGATCCCTTTCAGGTTGAATGACCCTTTCAAAGGGGTCACCTATGACCATCTGCATATCAAATATTTATATTATAACTCATAACAGTAGCAAAATCACAGTTATGAAGTAGCAACAAAAGTAATTTTATAGTTGGGGGTCATTGCAATTTTATAAAAAGGTCACAGAATTAGAAAGATTGAGAACCACTGATGTAGAGTAATTACTGAGCTGCTTTTGTTTATGAATGAGATTATGGAATACTTTTGCTTGTGAATGAAACTGCTGAATACTTTTGAAAACAGAGAATGGTGCTTCCTGACACCTCAGTCTTTGACAAGGTTGCACTTGACTTAATTAATTTAGGATAGGCCCTTTGCTGTGAGTGGCCAGGAATATCTGAGGAATCTGGCTCAGGAGGTGAAGGATTCTCCTGAGTCGCTCACCAGTGTTCTCATTTTATTATCATTTAAATATCTATAATGTATCCTTTCTGAAACTTGCCAGTCATCTCCAAATAGAAAACAAGCCAACAAAAAACATTTTTCAGTGAAGTCATTCACTGAAGTGAGCAAAGTCAACTTGAATGTATTACTGTAAGTCTGAACTCGGAGTGTATTTGTGTTTTGCATGAACAATGTCTAAATGGAAAAGGTTGAAGAGCTATATTAGAGAATGTTCTAACTTTGAAAGGAATTGCAGTCATTTCCTGTTTTGAGTACACATGAACTGTGCTGAAAAGTTGTGTTTTTGTTGACTTTGGTTGAAAAATCTATTTGATTATGGAAGCCTTTTCAATGTTTTTGGACAATTTATTTTGAAGTCTGATTTAAGAAAACATTTCAGGAAAAAGTAGAGAAAGTATTTGGGAACTACAGAGGAGAGGCTCACCTTACACACTCCTGACACGTTTTGTGTCCTCTTTCTTTCCATGTCCACAACTTAATTTTTTTTAGAGAATTATCTGTTGACAGTAATCATTTATTCTCAAGTAGCAAGCAGTATTTGTGAAAAACTCCTTTAGGTATTACATGTTCATGGAATGAGATCACTTATAGTTAGTCCAGTCATATGTGATGCAAGCACTTTGAGAAGGACATATATTGAGGGTGGGCAACAAGATTTGCTGTTGAAAACCTACTTCATGCTACCCTCTTCCTGTGCCTAAGATCGCCACTGTTGCTTCCCTAAAGGAGGCACCACACTGACGTGATAATGGATGTATAGAATGTGGAATGATTGAATTTATAAATTAGAATATCCCAACTACTATTGCCTCAAACTTATCATTCATTCCTTCAGTTTAATAGAAGTTGTATCTTTAACCAGTTATCTCCTGGGTCCCCAGACTCACTAGCCCCTTGCTGTCACATTCTGGGTTTTGGTTCTATATGCTCATTTAAAAAAAAAAAAAAAAAAGATTCTACATTTAAGTAAAAACATCTGGTAGAAGATTTTTTTTTTTTTTTTTTTTTTTTTGCTAACAGATATTTGGGGTTGTGATAGCCTAATACTATTCCTCAAATTAATAGCAAAGTAAAAATCCAAAGAAAATTTCTAAGCTTAGTTGTTAAGATACTTGTAGCAAACCATCAAATGTTAATAAGGATTCCTAGTAATTCTAAGGCAATATCAAGGTTCTAAAGATGACCTAAATTTACTATCTTTTTTTTTTTTGTTACTTATTGAGAAATTAGAACACCAAGTAGTACAATTACTTGCCAGACTAGCTGCCAATACCAGGTCAGGCCAGAGCAATGGTGGGAAAGAACAAAATATGTGCTTATTTATTTGGTGAGGCCTGAGGAAAGTTGGGCTAGAAAATGATATTCAGGACTGTCCAGGATTTACTGGATAGAGGATGGAGGCCAAATGAGGAGCCCTGAAATTCTAAAAAGGATTTTTTTTTTTTTTTTGCCACTTGACTGATTCCCAATATCAACAGAAGATAGATCTTAACAAGGAGACAAATGCCTTAGAACTGTGTGGAGTTCTCCTGTTCACTGCTTGCAGAAAGAAAAGGCATTATGAAAGAGCCACTTGAACAATATCACAAGGGAGAGTTAGAGATGCTCTGAGAGCAAGGGAACAGACAAGACCCAGAGAGATCACACTGGAGAAAGATCTTTAGTATGGTCACAAGGGTCTTGATGATGTGCTAAGTGTAAGACAAATCCCACTGTCCTGAAATCCATCACCAATCCTTCAATGATTCTGCTATTTCTGCCTTAAACAAGGAAGTATCATGGCTTAAGGACACTGAGCAACTGTCCCAGACACTTGTAACTGCCAAGAGCAGAAACAGAATTGCACTTAACGAGGAGCAGGGCAGTTTTAAATGCACATTCAACAGAGGAAATAAAAAGGAGTCTTCTCATCTTTTATTTTTTCTGATGGTAGGAGGAAAACATAGAACATTGGACTAAAAAGTTGGGTTTCCAGACACCATAAGGAAGGGCTTTCTAAACTTGGAAATAGCCCCAAGGGGGAAGGGTTTGTGAAAGTGACATTTGTATTCTGAACACACTCAGGTGGAGAGTAGATGGCTCCATGTCAAAGATGCTGAGGAAGGAATTCAGCTTGGAGTGGGAATGGGACCTTAAATCCCTGAGGTTTTACATCCTGTCCTTAGCCTCTGTGTTCCTACGTGGTTGGGGATATGGAAAGTAAAAGCTCATTCTCAGGGAGTTCTGGTCTTTCTGGGAGCCACAAGGAGAAAAAAAAAAGCATGTTCTTAATTTCATCAAGTCTCTGAAAGTTAGTAATTAGTTTGTCAGTGGTGCTGAACATTTCCATGTTCACTCATGTTTCAAAGCGTGGGTGGATACAGAGCTCTGAATTTATGGTTAGGATTTAGTCAAGTGCAGGGAGTGACAGAGCAGGGCTTTAAAGTGATTGTAAAAGTCAGTGCTGGAGTCCTTATCTGCATCTGTGTCTTTCTATCATTGATGATCACCACCTTTCACTGGTGTCCAAGATCTAGTGCTTGGCACATATTTAGGATTCTATGGGCTGGAGAATATGCAAAGATAACTTTAAAAAAAACACGCATGTATTTATTTAAAAGTTGTTTTAGTATAGAACTATAGAACATAGCTTGGGATTATTGCAGAGTATAGAACACTTGCTCAAGATGTAGGAGCAGACAGCAGCCAAAGAGACTGTTCTCAATAATACTAACTCAAAATAATCCAAATAATATTAACTCAAACTGAATTAAGTATGGTAATGACTTCTCATTAGTTTTCACTATCATTTAACCTTTGTTACTAGTATGTATTAATCATATAACATGGTAGTTGTTGTTTGTGTGTGTGTGTGTGTGTGTGTGTCTGTGTGCGCACGTGCAGGTGCATATGTTTGATGACAAGTGTTCCTTCACAAGGTGCTTTCCACCTTATGTTTTGAGACAAAGTCCCTCATTGAACCCGGAGATCACTGGTTTGGATAGACTGACTGGCCATTAACCTTTGGTAAGTCATGTGTCTCTGCACCTCCACTGCTATGGTTACAGACATGTATCACTATCTCAGGACTTTACTTAAGTGCTGGGCATCCAAACTTAGGAGCTCTTGCTTATGCAGTAGGCACTTTACTGAATAAGCTCCCATCCCAGCCCCAGTAATGAGTTTCATCCTGGCATTTTCACAAATGCATACAGTAAACTTTGATTATATGCACTTTGCCATTGATCTCTTTTATTCCTCATGTCCCCTTCCTCTTTCCACTATAGAGTTTCAGGTATTGTGCTAATAGCAAAGTGCAGAAATGAAAAAACAGTTCCCAATTGACTATTTGAAATGAACAGTAGCTTAAGAGTTTAAGTAGGTGAAAGATCAAAATTATTAACTGTTCTGTAGTTATTGTGAGCTGGATCTGCACTTCTTTTTCAATAAGACTTTCCCTGAAATTTTTTTCTTATTTATTTATGATGCAAATATTCATTTACATTGAAGATGTTAAGAAAAGATCACACATAAAATGAGGGCTGAATTAACTTTGTAAAAACATGATGAGATGAAATACTATTGATTTTGTTTGGCTGAGAAAAATGAGATAGTGAACACATGCCTTCTGAGTTTGTGATGATTTTCTGGAGGGTCATCAGCGAGGACTATGTAAGGCAAACAGAGTATGGTGCCGGGACAAAGACAATAATCCATTTGCTTCTTTGGTAATTAAATAGGAAATAAGAAATTTACTTTTGATAGAGTTCCTCAGGAATAGAAATACACAAATCACATAAATTTAGTTCATCTTTACTGGGAGTGAGGCTCGTTTTAGTTCAGTTATGTGAATTATGAATTTTTAAAAATATTTTGGATGGGTACATGAAGCAGACATCAAAATGGGACAACTTTACATCTCAAAGGGTTTTCCCCCCAGTGTAGGAACAACCAAAGGAGACAGTAACTAGTAGGGGGCAACACCACGGCTGACACATAAACACGGTAAAGTCAAGTTTAGGGGGTAGAATGCTCGCTTGCTATTAGGGTTGCGAAATAAATAAGGCTCTATGGAAGAAATGACGTGTGAAGTGGGTGGGGGAAGGAGATGCTTAAAGGCAAAAAAGAAAAAAGAAAGAGAATTGAACCAGGCAGGCAAGTGATTAAAACAAGACGATAGGAAATGTGAACTAGCCCTGAGAAAACATGTCATATGGGGTGAAGCATTAAGAACTTGAGAACAGTGCAGAGACACAGGCTGATGCCATATTCAGCAAGTCTCCTGCAGTCCAGGAAGTGTACACTTATTTTCCTAAACAATGGGAGGCAATTAAAACACAGATTTGAGGAATGGGTGAACAATTTGGCATGCAGAAATGTAGAAAGTACCACTCAGAGTGAAACAACAAACTTCAGTAGTTATTACAATTATGCATCAGTCATTGTGTGAGTACGAAATATGACAGGTTTCCTGGCATTTAGAAGACAGGTGTCTGGAAGATGAAATCCTTTTTCTGATTGGTACAAACACACAGTATAAGGTAATGGTAGTTATAGGTATATATATATATATCTTAAAGCAGAAGATAGGATAGCTGGGGGAACTGGATGATAGTTCACTCAAAAACAGGAACTCAGCTTAGGAAAGTGACTGAAGAAGAATATACGTGGGAGACAGTGGAAGAAGGTATGTACATGACTTCAAAGATTGATAACAGAAAATAAAAGGTAGGACATTGAAAAAAAAAAGATCTTTGGGAAAGGAAGGGCAGAGAAAGCAGGAGAAAGCAGTGCATTTTGAAGGTATATGGGCTGTGTTGGCTGAGCATCACGGGGAAATGTCAAGCATGAGGATGAAGAATTGATCGGGAGGGTAGGGCAGAAATGAGCTAGAGTTACACACATAAATGTGATGACTGAGACTCAAGGTGTTCATGAGATAGCAAGACAGCCTGCAGAGAGGGGTGAGTAGAACACAGAGTGTATAAGAAGCAATCCTCATTTTTACCACATTTTGTTCTTTAACTGCCAAAGACTTAAGAATAAATCTTGCAAAAGTAGCCTGCATTCTTAGCCGTGCTGTGTTGTATAGATCAGTTCCTTGCCAGTTCCTGCCAACCATCAAATGCAGTCAGAGAGCCAGCTTTTTTAAGTAAACATACCATGTTTTCATTATGAGATTAGATAGGAGTGCTGACAAGAGAGACATTCTGACTAAAAGCAGGATTGCTGATGACTTACTAAGGTTAGAATAGGGGAATGGAAACACAGAAATCAATGATAAAGAAAGACAGAGCAAAACCCAACTGCGAGTATTCTTATTGGACCCTCTCATGCAATGTGGGTAGCTCCACACTTCGTTTGCAGTGCTTTTCTTAATGAAATATTTAAATTAACTATATTTTCCTAAGTCTGTGAAACCAGTGATAGGGAAAAATAGATGGAAGTTGTATTGGGTGGCTAAAAGGCAGTACAGAGATAAATACACATTTGTGTGGAGACTGAGGGCTTTTCCTCATAACCATCCTGAGAGTCTTTCCTCATATTTTAGGGTCTGGCAGAGATATTTACTAGTGATACTGCTGTCAGACTTATCTTGTTATAATGACCTTCAGCAGTTAAGAGGAATGTGCTTTACAGTTACATAGAAATTGATTATTAAATAAACGTTATCTCTAGTATACACACTGTTCTTACATTTTATGATTTTTTTTTTTTTTACTGTTAATACTGTAGAGTTTGGGGATTTTCTGGTGATAAATTAACAGAGCCTGTAGAATAATGAGTGTTTTCATCAAGAAAACTTTTTACAGAAATGGTTACATCAAATGCTTCAGTATGGTTGTAGGCTTGGATTGTAATGTTTTCAGACACCCAACTTGGAAGACTATTGGTGGTGAAACTGGAAAGAAAGCCTCAGTAGCTTTATGTGACATATTCTTGTACTTCTGGTTCAGGTTTCTCTCATTGTAGATCTATGTTCTAATAGATGTGTTTAGAAACTGTACTTTAATTTTGTGATCTATGACAAGTTCAGCATAGTTTCTGAGAAGAAATAACTTGAAATTAAGTCCTGAAAGGCAGAACTGGGAATTTGATTTATAGTACAGCCATTGTAGAGGAAAAGGTAGGCAGAGTCTATACTCCAAGTGTCTATATGAAGGAATCACATTCAGAGGTCTGGATGAAATGTAGGAAGAATGTTAAGAATGTTGCCACACACCTTTAATCTCAGTATTCAGAAAGCAGTGGTAGCAAACATCTTTAATTCCAGTATTCAGAAGGCAGTGGTGGTCCACATATTTAATCCCTAAGACAGAAACAGAGCATGGAAGCAGACACAGGAACCAGCAGTAGGAGCCAGTGTCTGACAGTAAGTGACATCTGAGATGGGTCAGTGAAGGACAGGCAAAATGACTATTCAGGTGAAGAGTTAGCAGAGTGAGTCAGGGTGAGGACACACCCAACTCTCATGATAGAAAGGTAATTTACGGCTCTTATCTCAGAGCAGTCAGTTACAACAGGCAATATGAGGTGATCAGTCTGAAGCAGGCAGAAGGGGGACAAGACAGAGAAAATAAAGTGGTCTGACTGAGGATAAGGTAGGGAGGCTGATTGAAGCAATATGGAGCAAAGAGAGCTTAGGGAGAGACACAGAAGCAGCTCAGTAGAAGTTAGTATCAGATGGGAAGAGTGAGTTAGTTTGAATCCAAGCAGAGCAGTTCAGTCTGAGGCACTCAGAGAAGTTGCAGGAGTCTGCCAGAGTCTGCCAGAGTCAGAAGAGTTTGGTTAGAAATAGTCAACAAGATCAGAAGCAATTTGAGCCAGGAGCTTGGAGGACAGTTTGGGCCAGAACAAGTGAGTTGAGTTGAACCAGAAAAGTCAGAGTTCAGAAGGAGCTAGTCAGAGTGGCTTAGTTAGCAGTAAGTCTCAGATGTTAATTAGATTGTACAGAGGTTTAAATATTCTAGATTATACAGAGGCTGAGACTGAAGCCTTCAGTTCTAGGCTTAAGAATAGATTGTAGGGAGGCCAAAGAGCTCCAGGGCTCCAGGTGATTGAATTAGACAAAAGAATGGTTTTGAACCTAAATCATTATCAGGCCATTATAGCATTAACACTTTATATGCTGATTTAAAAATGAAAACATAAAAATAAAAGTTGTTTAGAATGTGTAAGTGGGCTAATTTTTCCCCATGAAGAAAAAATATCAGATAGGCACTAGTTATTGAATTCCAGCTGTCTTCTGATGGCTGAGTGAGATAAAGTCACTAACCTTTCTGAGACAAAAATAATGTCTTTATGCTATGGTGGGGTTAAATGTGTTCTTACATACCTCTAAAAGCACTCAGCCTGCTACTACTCAAGAAATAATGACACTCACTAAAGTAGTTGAAAGAAAGTGATCTTAGAAGTGTGTAACAGTGGGTAAAGGTAAATCTACAATACAATTGAGCCAGAGGGGTATCTAAAAACCAAAGCACAGGGGCCAATCTAAGCTGACAGATATAAAATCGTGCATCGCATCTCCAGGTTAGTAGAGATCTGTTTGGGATCTAATATTCCAATCACTTTATCTAAACATAGTATGACTGTAACACATTCAGTCCATTTATTGTATCGCCATGGAACTAGAATGAATTTAAAAAGAAGTAGTAAGCTATATTGTTATTAGCATATTATTGTTTAAATATTAGCACATTTAATTAACATTTTACCAATGGAAATGTATAACTTATTAGTGAATATTCAATGTAAATTAATACCTGTAAGACTGAATCAAAGAAAAATTTGGAACTTTGTAAATACCATTTGAGATGTAACATTAATGGATTGGGCTGTTCTTTTAAAAATATAATTTTAGAAATCAATCTATCTGAAAAAGCTATTCTTATGATGGCTGTTTCTTCAAATATTTAAATTTGAACAATCTTGGTTTTATGAATTTCAAAGTTGTTCTAAGTTATTATCCCACATTTTTCCATTTTAATAATTAAAAGACATACATAAACTTATATTACCAAAACAGAAATGCGTTTAAAACACACTCTTCATAAATTATAGAAAGATATGCATTGGATTTTCTTCTTCAATGCTATGACTTTTCACTTAGAGAAACTAAGCCAATAAATCCCTAGATCAATGTGCATCTAAATCTACCAGTGAGACTTCTTAATAAAGATGGCTCATGAACTATGGTTGTCAGGAAACACACTTGAATGTGTTCCTTAATGAACTTTACCCCAAAATTCTGTAATAATACTGAAAAAATAGTCACTGTGGACAAAAATGTAATTTCTTAAGAGTAAAAATTTAAAAGGGGAAATTGATGTTGGCTGAAAGTTATGATGGACTCACCATCTAGAAGGAAAACACATGTAGTTTCTAGGATAAACATTTAATCCAACTTTCATTACATACATTTAAAAATCTGAAATATTTGAAGTTTCCTCTACTTTTATTGAAAGCATTTAGGGACTCCCAGGGCAGACTGTGTGAAGCCTGGACACTGTAACTTTAGGAGGAAAAGTCTTGCTTTTAGCTTTCTCTGAGGATGCTGGGAGACCTGTTGGGAATAAAGTTTCAGGTTGAAGGGATACCCTTCTGAATTTTCACATGGCTCTGACAGCATGATTTTGGTGATTCTCTCGTACCAAATAAAATGTAAAACAGCCACCTGTTTTGAATGAAACAGTCTACTTCTATAGAACTGCATACTTAAGAAGTATAAAGATTCCTCAAAAATACAATTTGAAGGATCCTAAGACCATAGATTGAATAAAGTTTTTTCTTTTATCTGCTTGGGTGACTCGAACACTTTTATCCACAACATTTTTATTTTTAGAAAGAGTTCCATAACTAATGAGGAAGATAAAATTGATGTGTAGACTGTAGACTGAATTGTGTCCTCCTCAAATTCTCATGTTAAAATCCTAACCCTTACTCACCTTCAATGTGACTATATTAGGTAAAGGAAGAGGTAAAGAAACCTAAACTTGCAATGGCAGGTCTCTAATCCACTCTGACTACTGTCCTTATGGGACATTGACAGAGAGACAGATGACAAAGGAGGGGTGGGGAGGGGGAGCCAACTGTGAGTGACAGACTGGTACCCTGGGAAATGCAAGCATGCTATTTGGCTATGGAAGTCCTAGAAACCTGGGATAACAATATGTGCAGGTCTTTGAAGAAAAAGCACTGAAAGATCCATATTTTTGTAAGGATACATGTGAACATGTTTTGTACACATAGGGACCTGTTTAATCTCTCCAGTTTCCTCCTGCAGTTTCTTGTTTCACAGGCAGGACCCTCAAGCTCCTCTGACCACTTCTTGCACTCTACTTAGAGGGCTTGCTTTCCTTCATCTACCTCTTGCTGTATGTTGCAGGAAAACATGACTGAAGCATTGAGTTTGAACTATGAGCTCTGCTTTGATAAAGAAAATGTGCATAAAATCATATAACACAGAACTATCATTTTTGCTATTTTAAAATGTGAACTGCTAGTGTTTTGTACATTGTTTTGTAATGATCTTTAGCAGTTCTCTACCCTGTAAAACTGAAACTGTGCTCATTAAACAATAACCCATCTTTAACCCTTTCCCATAAATTCTTGGCAGATGCAATTTGAGTTTCTGTTCTTATGAATTTGACTAATTTAGATATCTCATGCATTAGCAGTGTGTTGGTTACTTTTCTTTTGCTGTGATAAAATACCATGACCAAGGCATCTTACAGAAGCAACTTTGTTTGGGGATTATGGCTTTAAAGAGGTAAGAGTGCATTACAATAGGCAGGCATGGTGATTGGAAGAGCACAGCAAACTGAAAGCTCATACCTTAAACTGCAAGCAGGAAGTAGAGAGAGGAACTGGGGTTGGCAGTAGGATTTGAAACCTCAAAGCCTGCTCCCCCAGTCATGTCCTTTCTCCAGCAAGCTCACATCTCCTTAGCCTCCTGAAACAACTCCACCTATGGGGACCAAACGTTCAAATGTTGGAAACCTTGGTGGGGGAGAGGGTTCTCATTTAAATCACCACACACAGAATTTGTTTTTCTGTGACTGGCTTATTTCACTTCACATGGTGCCCTCAGGGTGGATCTGTGCTGAAATGGGAAAGGATTTTCTTTTCTTTAGGCTTAGTAGCATTGCATATGACATATGTACCACATTTTACTTGCCCCTTCATTTGACCTTTTTGCCCTCCACTCCCACCCCTTTCTGGCTATTGCAAGTGATTCTGTTTAGGACATGGATGTGCAAATATCTCTACAAGATTCTGCTATTTGGGTCAGTGAAATGGTTAAGTAATTGAAGGTGCTTTTGCACAGCCTGTTGATCTAAGTTCAGTCCCCAGAATTCATGATGGAAGGAGAGAAAAGACTCCAAAAAGTTGTTCTTTGACCTTTACATGTACTCTGTGGCACATGCATGCTCACACTTATACATGTTCTTTCTCTCATTCTCTCTCTCTCTCTTTCTCTCTCTCAAACACACACACACACACACACACACACACACACACACACACACACACGTAATAATAAAAGAATAATGAATATCCTATTTATTATGTAGCTAAAAGAAAAAAGATTCTGGTTTTAATTACCTTGGATATAGAAGTAGAAATGAAATCACTCCATCTCACAGTGATTCTATTTTAGCTCTTGAGGAACCACAGTTGTGTTTTTCATAGTGACTGCTCCTTTGTATTTTCCCTCCCTTGTTCATGAGGCTTCCAGTTTCTCTACATCCTCCCTATTGTTACTCCTTCCCTGTGATAGTCATTCTCATAGGTTGTGGCGACATTCTAATGTGGAATCGTGTAACAGTAGTTCTAATACATTGTCTCATTATTGTGAGTCTCCCATCTTTTATATTTACTGGCAATTCGTATGTCATCTTTGGAGAAGTATGTAAGTTCTTTCTCCAATTTCTCTCAGGTTATTTGTTTTTGTATTTTTCTGTTAGTGTTTGTTTTTATATATTTTGAGTTTTAACCCCTCACTGGATTGATGACTTTCACTCCCTTCTGTGTTTGTGTCCTTTGATCCATGGAATTGTTCAATACAGTCCCATTTCTCTAGTTTTTACTTTTGTTTCTTACACATTTTGTGTCAGATCCTGTAAAATCCAATCTCATAAGATTTTCAGCTATGTTTTTTCTTCCTTCATATGTGTATTTCCCTTTCCCTGAGACCATTTGTTGAGTAGCCATACTTTCCACATTTCGTGGCCTTGGAATCTTTACTGAAGAGCATTTGAGCTAGGCTCCAGGATTAGTTTTTATGGTCTGTTCCAATTTTTTTTTTTTTTGTGCGAATACTTATGCCAGTGCCACAGTATTTAGATTACTGCTCTAAGCTCTTTGACATTAGGAAGTATGAGACCTCTGTCCTTTTTCAATATCAATTTGTATATTTGGCATCTTTGGTGGTTCATTGCTGTTTTCTGTTTTTGTAAAAATAGCTCTGTGATTTTGATAAATATTGCATTAAATTTGTGTGTTTCTTTAGCAGTACGGTTATAGTAAACTAATACTGCTTTCCAGCCTGCTTGCTTGCTTCTTCTTTCTCATCAGTGTCTGTGGTTTTTTAGAGTTCAGATCTTTCACCTCCTTAAATTCACTCCTAAGTGTTTGGGCACTATTGTAAACTTTGATGCTTTTCTTAATTTCCTGTGTAGTTTGCTTATCCTTGTCAGTCATACAGTTAGAATGTTTTATTTTCCTTTCAACTCTGCTGAGTTCTTTTATTAGTTATGACAGGATTTTTCTTTTTGCTATGTGTATGTTTAGGAGTTTCTAAAGTATTGTCAGGCAAGCACAGTGCTAATTTTACTTCTTCCCTTATTTTGAATCTTTTAATCCCCTCCCTCCCTTTTCTAGCCTAACATTCTAGCTTGGAATTCCATGCTTGTCAACTAGAAGTAGAGAGACCAGGTTTCCTTGCTCTGTTCTTGCTCCTACTTGAAAACATATGAGCCTTTTTCTGTTGACTATGGTAGTGGCTTTGGTTCCCCACCCCTATCTGTAGTCTTTATGATGCTGATGCAGTATCCTGTTTTTAGTTTGATGAGTGTTTTTATGATGATTAGATGTTGAATTTGGCAAAAAAGTCTAGATTATAATGTTCCCTGGTCCTTCATTTGTTTATACTACACTCATTAATATTTGTGTGTTGAGCCATATTTGCACTGTGGGAATAAATTACACTTTGTCATGGTTCAAACTCTTTTAAATGTGCTGTTTAAGTTTTTAAAAAATATTTATTATTGTTATTATTGCTATTATTATTATTTTGCTATTTCTGCATTATATTCATCAGGGATTCAGGTTTGTAGTTTTGTTTTCTTGCAGTGTTTGCATGTCATGTGTAGCTGGATAATATTGGTCTCATAAAATGAGTTTTGGGTTGTCTTAGGTGCTTACTTTGTTTATAGTAGCAGGACAGTAACTGGACAGAAGCTGCATGCTAGAAGATATTTATTTGGGGGCTGGAGAGATAGCTCAGCAGTTACGAGCATTGGCTGCTCTTCGAGAGGACCCAGGTTCAATTCCTAGCATCTTCATGGCAGCTCACAACTGTCTGTAACTCAAGTTCCGATGGATCCTACTTCTTCACATTCAGGCTAAACAGTAATAAATAAATTAAAATAAAAAAAGCTCAAGCTGCATGTACACCTGCATGCCAGAAGAGGGCATCAGACCTCATTATAGATGATTGTGAGCTACTATGTGGTTGCTAGGAATTGAATTCAGGACCTCTGGAAGAGCAGCCAGTGCTCTTAATTACTGAGCCATCTCTACAGCCCAGATCTTATTATTTTATTATTATTATGTGAGAGTAATAGTAAAGGCACTTGATTCAGAATTGCTCCAGTCAGCCTTTACTATGCCAACAAACAACCTTTGAACCTCAAAGCAATTGACTGTTGCTTAATCGGTCCCAGTTGGGCTTCAGGTGCTTCTAATTCCTGGACTTTAGCTGAGGAGCACCACTGTGTAGGGCCTACTCTTCTCATGGTGAAGAGAGGTCCTGAGGATCATAAATAAATCACAGATTCACATCATGTCCCTTTGGTCCAAGCAGGTAACCAGGTCAAGCCCAAATTAATGACACAGGGATGTTAACTCTGCCTTTAGGAAAACAAAGACTGACAGGTGTCAATAATTATTCACAATGATTCAGTCTCTAATTAGAAACTGCCATGGGAATACTGCCAAGCCTTTGGGTACAATCCTGTAACACGTACAACATGTCAAACTATAAATGTCAGACTACAAATATCTCATTTCTAGTCAAAGTATTTCATAAACACAAGATAATCTTGAGTCATAGATTCCTGTATTCAAAATGATGCTATATGTTAAGTCCGGAAAGTAGAGGATTAGAGTGGAGCTGCTAACCTCTTCTGAACTGTTACATGCCTTCCTGGAAATCCCTAAGAGGATTCTGCAAAGTGTGTCTTGAAAATCACCAGTGCCTCACTTCTTTGAACAGGCTCCACAGAGGGTAAGAGGTGTTGGGTTACAAAACATGGAAAATGTTTGGGTGGGTTGGGAAATGTTAAGCAGAGCTACAGGAATTCTTGGAAGCTTCTCAAAGGGAACACAGGTCTCAGAATTCCCAAAGTAACTCAATGTTTTGGATTATATCTTAGGAGAGGTTACACTAAACAATCTTTTCTGGTGAAAGTATGCGTCTTGGTAAAAATATATTTCTGAGGCAGAGACTCATGGCAGGATTACTGCCTGTGTTTTTTCTTCTCTGGTTAGTTGTATTAGGAGTCTCTCTGGTCATATTTTTGGGCTTCTTCCTATGACCTGGGCATACTTGAATAATGATGTAATGCATCTGTGGTATCTTAACCTTTGAGAACAATAAGCCTGGACAATGCCTTTGTTAGGAACCAGTGTGAAAGACATCGTGATTGTGTGTAACTGGTTTCACAAAATTAATGAAGGACTGTGTGAACTGCCCTAAAGCAAGTGTAGTCATCACCCACAGCATTAGCAAGCACTAAGGGATTCCCCTCTGATGTATTTGAAGCTCCATTCATGAAGAAAATAATGGCTGTTGAAAACTGTAATTTCCCACAATAGATCTAAATATACAAATTACTCATTTTTTCCCTTTTTTGTTCACAAGCAAATGACTGCTGTTAAACTGTGTAATTAGTGTCCTAGATTACTGCTTATGAAGCTCCTTATACAGGCTAATATACCATTGGAAAGTAAATTTGAGCCCAGTTCTTATCCAGAGTTTCAAAGGGAGTGTACATTCTCAAAAACCTGATGGCATAGGTAATAAAGATCCAAGTTTCTGTTTTAGAAATGTGTATTTATTATAAGTAATTATGAATAAAATTTATGCTTGGAGAAACAGACTTTGGAAGCTTCTCTTCCCTTTTTTCCTCCTAGGTTGCTAATGTTTTTGTGAAATAGTAACTAACTGTTGTCATATGAGGAAAATCACAATTAAGAATTCAGCAATACTGTGTCATATTTCATAAAAACATTGTTAACTTTCAAATTTGGGACAAACTGCTGGATAAGATACCTATTTAACATATCAAGTGAACCTGCCCACCAAGTTCTCCCAGCATCCCTCAGTCTCTTACCTGTTACAGAGTCCTTGCTTGCATTTTTCCCACAAACTTTCCAGCCTAGGGATAGCATTCCAGCTGCTTCCCTATATAATTTAGCCATTTCACATACCCTTCTCTCTCTTGGCCACTTTTGGCCTCCTGGCCTCTTGGTATCCAAATTCCTCTCCTTCTCTTCTCTCTCCTCTCCCCTCCCCCTGCTACTCACATGGCCTAGAAGCTCCATTTGGTCAAGTCCACCCTGAACTCTCCCAGACAGCTGTGCCTCTGGCTATGCTCTCCCTCATATCCTCTATGATCTCCCTCGTGAATACAATAAGCTTTCTCCTCCACCATATCTAGGAACAGTCATGTTCTTTCCTTTTTATTTCTTTTTTCATTCAAACATAAACTCTTAGAGAGCTTTAGTTGTTTGTATTAGCTATTGTGCAGTAATGCCCCTAGTAATATATCTATGTAGTTAGTATAACCACTATACACTGAACACCTACATATGTAATATGGATTAGAAGGGTTGTTTTATTTTTATTTTTATTAGTCTGGAATAGATGAAAAGTGGAGCTCTTTTGTGATGGAAAAGTGGCCTGGCCTTCAGGCTCCTGGGGACCACACAGCGCCAAAGGGAGAAACTTCCCTGTAGAGGTGGTGCAACTCTGAAGGGAGAATATCCCAACAGGACTGATGAGTTGCTCAGCCCAGCAGAGCTGAGGTGAGGTATTCAGTTCTGCTTCACCTCACCTTACCTTGTCTTGCCTCCTGGAGGTGATGTAGTCCTGAAGGGAGAATATCCCAACAGGATCAAGGAGCTTCTCACCAGGTGTCCAGTGTTGCAGTTTTGTAGGGAAATATCCCTGGCTGAGCTATTTTTCTTTCTTCTGACCCAGCTGAGGTGTTGTTCTTCATGCTTCTCAGTGGCTGCCTCCATTTAGGAGTAAGGCAGCAGCCCAAGCTGCGCCCCCTCCCAGCTCCCTGTCAGAATCTTGAAGGCTGCTATTTTATGTAGTCCCTGAGGGAGCAGAGCCTCCCAGGGTGGCCTGTGATGGGTGGAATTCTTAGTCCAGAGAAGGATGGAAGGCCCAGCTTAAGGTCATTTGTGTTAGTTGGGGCCACTTCTGTGCTGCTCTGCTAGGTTGGGGGGGGCTGTAGCCGGCTGGGAGTGGGGTCCCTGATAGTCTCAGGGGGGAGCTTTCTTATGGGAGTGGTCTCAAGTCCCAGAGTTCCCCAGTCTTGCAGAGCCCGACTCCCCCAAAAGGGAAATATGCTGGTTCCCAGTCATCCTTGGCACCATATGGGGTTCCTGGTGGGCACATGTTATGGTGGCTGGGTCCCCTCTCGGGGTCCTCAGCAGGGTGATGAGGGAGGCAAGCATTTGCCCTGAACTTCAATTGACAGCAGGAGGAACTAGGTTCTCTGGGAAAGTCAGATTTGCTTCACACAGATAGCTGTGAAGTTCCATCTTGGAGTGGGGGCAGGCAGCCAGCAGCACAGGTAGTCCTCAATCAGGTCCTCCTACTTGACAGACAGTTGGGGGGTTGGGCCTGGCAAGGGGGCGGGGCTAAGCAGAGCTTCCTCTATAAGGCTGTGGAAGCTGATCATAGATAAATGTGGAGGGGCATGTCAAGGGTGGAGCTCTCCACAGAAGAGGAAGCCCTGGGCTGTGGGCTATGTCTGTGGTATGGGGTAGGGACAGAGCTCCCCAATGCAGAGCCCTTCTGTGGACTCTGCTTGTTGCAGAACCTCAACAATATGTACATATAATATATAATGAAGTTTTAACTTATACTTAAAATATTTAAAAAAGAATTGCTAATGTAGAAACATTATTACTTCTTCTTGGAACACTTTAATGCAGTTTCCTCAGAGAGGCCATTTAATAATCTTTTAACTTAGGATTTTTAATATCTTCTCTCTTCCATTATAATACAATGATGTGGAAGGAAAGACTTAGATTTATTATTTAATGTCAAGCTTACTCAGGCAACTCAAGCTCATAGGCTATAGATTGTGTTTCTGTGAGGTACACCACCTAAGAGAGCCCAGAATGCTAGGTAACTAACTGCCTTTGGAAAAATGTGTCTGCTATCCTGGGAGGGCCACACCCAACAATTCCCCATGGGTTGGCAATCTGGGGTCAGGCATTTCCCGGTAGAAGGAAAGATAAACAAGGTCTACTTTAAATAGAATTAAGTGGAAGCACAGTGAAGGTGAATTTGTCTTAGTAGACCTGCCAGGAAAAATCCCTACTTACCATACATGTATGATGGGGCATGCATATGCTTAAAATTATGAGATGTACTGACAGACAATCCAAACTTATATAACAGATCTTCTGTCAGTCAGGGCAAGAATCTACCTTATTTCTGCCCCAAGGATACAACTTCTTCCATTTGCCTATATTCAGCAAAAGGGCTCGTTTCTTGAGTCATGTGGTTGCTTGGTTGCTCCATTTGGAGGGTGTACTCTAGGGCTCTACTCTTACTTTTAATAAATCTGAACTTTCACTCCTACTGCCTGCCTGATTAAAGTCACTGAGGCATTAAAATCCTGGACCTCATAGCATGCAACACCTTTGGTTACATGCACTGTAGTGCTTAGCACAGTGCTCACCACAAAGCACAGATTCAGTGTGTTCCATGAATGATTGACAATATTACTACATTTGTAAACATCACTGCAGTTATTGGGTTTAGGTAGATTTAACACATGCTTAGCAGGCTGGATACACAAGTCTGTTTTTTCCCCATCCTGTCTCCCAGCTGCTTCCCATCTCAGGATTCTCCAAAGTTTTCTTTACATAACAAAAGACACATGTCTTTACTCATTTTGTCACTAGCTGGCTACGACTTCACTTCCTTCTTTTGTGGCTCTACCTTTGGGCCCATTTAGAGCTCCAGACTTTCTTGGTCTCTAGCCATGTTTCCCATCAGTTCCATGGTGTGTGGACTGGCTAGAACCTCTTCTGTGACCAGCTTCATCCACTTCCCTCAGGATGGACATCTCACCATGTTACTGCTTTAGTTGGCAGTGTGAACCTGGGAGAATGCAGCCTAAAAATGAGGCAGATTAAAGTCTCATGCAATAGCCAGCTTTATTCAGGGCATCAGACAATTTATATTCTCAGGGTTAGGCAAGGTCATATATAAACTAAGTAACTGTAACTCTAACTCCTCTGTCCCTTGCCACTAAAATCTTCTAACCCATTAACTATCTTTATCTGAGTGTAGTTCCTGCCTGCTTCGCATCCTCAGCCTCTGGAACTAACTCATCTGTCCTTGCTTAACTCACTCTAACTGACTTTTCCAACTGACACTTTCTTATAAAGCCCTCCCAAGCTGTTCCCAGAAGTCCAAGCAGCATGTTACCATAAGGAAGGCTTCACAGCAAGAAAAAACTTCTTGGCAAAGCATCCCATAGCCATATGAACAAAGTTCACTTGAGTTCAAGCTATATACAATCACAAGAACAACCCATACTTGGAAATATCATCTAAATAACAAAAATAATCAAGAATATGCAATCTGAAGCAAGCCTACTCCTATACCTAGGAGGGGCCCCAAAGCACATTCTAAGAACAAACCTGTTAAGAAAGAATAGAGATTACAAGACTCTTGTTTTGTTCACTAGGAGTTTTTTGTTTTGTTTTTTTTTTAACAAGTTCTCAAAGATTCTCCTCACGAAAATTCTCTTCATATAGCTTCATTCATGGACCATGTTTTGACACCACAACTTTTTTGAAAGCTAGAGTTCAAGGAAGTTGAGACTTGAGACTTGTGCTAGGTCTGTTCCATTATAATGTACTTTCAAGCCCCACTAGCACATACAACCTTGGATCACAGGCTGTGTGCTGGCCTCTGTTGACGGGCTTCTCTGAGTCTAGCTTACCCTTCCTTGTCAACCTCTATCCAAGTTATTTTTCATTGTTGTGATAAAGAATATCACCCAAAGCAATTTGGGGAATAAAGAGTTTATTTCACTTTTCAGTTAACAGTTCATCACCAATGGAAGCCAAAGCGGGAAACTGGTGGCAGGAACTGAAGCAGAAGTTATGCAGGAATGCTGCTTCTAGCTATTCCCTATGACTTATTCAGTTTACTTTTTTATATTCCCCAGGACCCCTTGCCCAGGGTCCACAGTGGGCTGGGCCCTGCCACATCAAGCATTAATCAAAAACAAAACAAAACAAACACCCTATAGATTTGCCTACAGGGAATCTGATAGAGGCTTTTCTCAATTGAGGTTCTTCTTCCCAGATAACTCTAGCTTATGTCAAATTAAAAACAAACAAACAAACAAACAAAACCAAACAGCATCATAAGTGTTACAGCTCTGAGGGGAAACATATTTTGGTAGTCAGGAGCTAAGAAATACCACAAAGTCACACAGCACAACAAACCTCACACAAGGAATTTATTGGGAAAAACACAGGACAGTGGGCGCTTTTGCTCAGGAGAGAAGCAACAAAGAACTGACTGGGAAGCAGGCTTTCTATAGGGATTTCTTAGGGGCAGAGAAAGTGTTCCAGGATGGCCTGATCTAGGGACAAGTTCAGAGACTGGTGGGTTTTCACACCCCGGACTTGAGCTTGGGCTTTTTACCCTTCAGATCAGAGTGTACTGTAGGGCAGAAGGTGGGGGCCTGGCCGTTAGAGAATTCCTTGAGATGGTGCCTGGCCATCTGCTTTTAGAGGGATAAGGCTTACAAACATACCCTTGCAACCTGAAATTTCACCATTGTCATCATTGGACTTGTTACAAATAAACTTGTCTTGTGGGATTGCTTCCCAAAAGGTGGGAATCTAATTCTTGAGTGTGGTTCCTTGCAAGCTTATGTTCTATACTTCCCTGGACTGCTGTCCTAGTGAAGATTTTTGTATTTACATTTGTGTCTCTTCCTCCTCTAAGCAGTTCTAACTCTGCTGTGGAACTATTACGTCTACCTTTGGGGCAGCATAAAAACAAAAGGAGGTTTTCAGGGACATGGCACAAGTAGGGTTACTGTACCCCATTCATAATTTCTCCGGGCCCATTTGTACTTATATATATAGAATTGATGGGTTTTGTTTAAAGGATCATTCTTCCCAGTGGAGAGCTCTTTTTCTCTTCTGATTTATTATTATTTTTAAAAAAATTTTCTTCTCTCATACAACTTATAGAATACATCTCCCCAGCCCTCTCCTCCCCTTCCTCTGCCCTTCATGGCCCCCCAACTCCCCTAGATCTACCCCCATCACCATCTACTAACACCCCCCATTTCTCCCCAGAAAAGAACTATCCTCCCAAGGTTATAGCACAATCAGGGCATGGCATAATGGGGTGGAACAAGGCCAGGCTCCCCCCACCCCCCAACAGAGTCCCTACATTAAGGGTGGGCCAAGCAGCGAGACAGGACAAAAGGGTCTTAAGGGCCAGTAAAATGGTCAGAGACCTGTAGGAGTTGTTCAAGGACACAAATCTAGATGGCCATGAGATGTATTTAGGGGATCCTACAGGTTCCATGTCTATGGCTTCAGTCTCTGTGGGCCCTTAAGAGTGATAGTCAGTTGACAATGTGGGGCTTGTTCTCTTGGTGTCCTCAGCCCCTCTGGTTTCTGCCATCCTTCTTCTCCTTCTTCGGTGGGGTTCCCAGATCTCTGCACAATGTTTGGCCCCGGCCTCTCTATATTTGGCCCTGGGCCTCCTCTCAGCTGCTGAGGGGTGGCTCTCTGGGTTAGGTCCCAATCCATGAGCAGAGCATGACATCCTTAGCCTGCCAGTTATCCAGTCTCTAGTTCCTCGCCTGTCCTGCAGTTTCAGGCAGGGGTTCTCTCCTCTGGCATGGAGTTCTGCCTTTCCATTGTCAATGAGGATCTTGCAAGATGGATAGGCTATAAGTGAGAATTTTTTTGACTGAGATGGTGTCCCAGTCTCACCATCTCTGGGATGAAGCCTACTTGATTATGGTGGATGATCTTCTTGATGTGTTCTTGGATTCAGTTGGTGAATATTTTATTGAGTATTTTTGCATCAATGTTCATGGGGGAAATTGGTCTGTAATCCTCTTTCTTTGTGGAATCGTTGTGTGGTTTGGGTATCAGGGTGACTGTGATCGAGTTTGGGAAGTGTTCCTTCTGTTTCTATTTTGTGGAGTACTTTGAGAAGTATTAGTGTTAACTACTCTTCTTGGAATGTCTGATAGAATTCTGCAGTAAAGTCATCTGGCCCTGGGCTTTTTTTGGTGGGGAGACTTTTAATGTCTGCTTCTATTTCCTTGGAGGTTATACGCCTGTTTAAATTGTCTATCTGATATTGATTTCACGTTAGTCATGGTATCTATCTAGAAAATTGTCCATTTCTTTTAGATTTTCCAATTATGTGGAGTATAGGTTTTTAAAGCATGACCTAATGATTCTTTGGATTTCCTCAGTGTCTGTAGTTATTTTCCCCCTTTCTTTTGTAATTTTCTTGATTTTGATATTCTCTCTCTGTCTTTTGGTTAGTTTGGATAGAGGTTTGTCTATCTTGTTGATTTTTATCAAAGAACCAGCTCTGTTTCATTGATTTGTTGAATTGTTCTCTTTCTATTTAGTTGATCTCAGCCCTAAGCTTAATTATGTCTTTCTGTCTACTCCTCTTGGGTGTGCTTACTTCTTTTTGTTTAAGAGCTTTGATATGTGCTATTAATTTGCTAGAATGTGATCTCTCCATTCTTTTTTGGTAGGCATTTTGTGCTATGAATTTTCCTCTTATACCACTTTCATTGTGTCCCATAGGCTTGGGTATGTTGTAGATTCATTTTCATTGAACTCTAGAAAATATTTAATTTCTCTCTTTATTTCTGTCTTGACACATTCATCATTCAGAAGAGGGTTGTTCAGTTTCCATGAGTTTGTAGGCCTTCTGTTGTTTCTGTTGTTGAAATCCAACTTTAGTCCTTGGTGATCTGACAGGATACAGGGGGGGTTATTTCAGCTTCCCTTTATCCATTGAGATTTGCTTTGTGGCATAGTATGTGGTCAATTTTAGAGAAGGTTCCATGAAGTTGTGAGGAAAAGGTATATTCTTTTGTGTAGGTGAAATGTTCTATAAATATCTGTTAGGTCCATTTGGTTTATAACATCAGTTAACTCCAGTGTTTCTCTGTTTGGTTTTTGTCTGGTTGACCTGTTCATTGTTGTGAGTGGTGTATTGACATCTCCTAGTATCAGTGTGTGTGTGTGTGTGTGTGTGTGTTAAGTTTTAGTAATGTTTCTTTTATAAATGTGGGAGCCCTTGTGTTGGGTGCTTAGATGTTTAGAATTGAAATGTTGCCTTGGTGGATTTTTCCTTTGATGAGTATGAAGTGTCATTCCACACCTCTTTTGATTAAATTTGGTTTGAAGTCTATTTTGTTAAATACTAAAATGGCTACTTCAGTCAGGTGGTGGTGTCACACACCTTTAGTCCTGTCATTTGGAAGGCAGAGGCAGGTGGATTGCTGTGAGTCTGAGGCCAGCCTGGCCTACAGAGTTCTAGGACAGCTAGAATTATGATAGAGAAACCCTATCTTGAAACCACCTCCCCCCCAAAAAAGGCTACTCAGGCTTTCTTCTTGTGTCCATTTTCTTAGAAAAACTTTTCCCAACCCTTTACTCTGAGGTAATATTCATCTTTGATGTTAAGGTATGTTTCTTGTATGCAGCAAATGGATGTATCCTGTTTTTGCATCCATTCTGTTAGTCTTGTCTTTTTATTGGGGAATTGAGTCCATTCATGTTGAGAGATATCAACAACCAATGATTGTTAGGCCATGATATTTTGTAGTTGTTGGGTGTGTGTGTGTGTGTGTGTGTGTGTGTGTTTGACTGTGGTTTTTTTGTTTTTTGTTTTTGTCTCCTTTCTTTTGATTCTCGTGGGGTGAGGATATTTATTTCTTGTGTTTCCATGGGTGTAGTTACCCTCCTTGGTTTCGAGTTTTCTTTTTAGTATCTTCTGTAGGGGCTAGATTTATACTTAGACATTGTTTGAATTTAGATTTGTCCTTGAATATTTTGTTTTCTCCATCTATGGTAATTGAAAGTTTTGCTGGATATAGTAGTCTGTACTGGCATCTGTGATCTCTTAGAGTCTGTAGCACATCTCTTCAGTCCCTTGTGGCTTTTAGAATCTCTACTGAGAAGTAGGATGTGATTCTAATAGGTTTGCCTTTGTATGTTACTTGCTTTTTTCTCTTGTAGCTTTTAGTATTCTTTCTTTGTTCTGTATGTTTAGTATTTTGATTATTATGTTGCAAGGAGACTTCCTTTTCTGGTCCAGTCTATTTAGTGTCCTCTATGCTTCTTTTATTTAGGTTTGGAAAGTTTTCTTTTATGATTTTGTTGAAAATATTTTCTGGGTCTTTGAGATGGGATTCTTCTCCTTCCTCTCTTCCTATTATTCTTAAGATTGGTCTTTTCATAGTGTCCCTGATTTCCTGGATGTTTTGTGTTAGGGATTTTTTATATTTAACATATTCTTTTATTGATGTCTTTTATATTCTTCTATAGTATCTTAGACTACTGAGATTCTCTCTTCCATCTCTTGTAGTCTGTTGCTGTAACTTGTCTCAGTAGTTCCTGATCCCTTTTCTAGACTTTTCATTTTCAAAATTCCCTTTGTTTGTGTTTTCTTTATGGCTTCGATTTACATTTTCAGGTCTTGAGCTCTTTTGTTTCCTTTAATTGCTTGCTTGTTTTTTCTTGGCTTTCTTTAAGAGGTTTTGATAAGACCAGCTTACCAGTTCAGATGGTGCTGGATCAGGGGTAGCCTGAAAAACATGCACACACTGTTCAGATGGTGCTGGATCAGGGGTAGCCTGAAAAACATGCACACACTGTATCTTGAGTTCACAGGGGCTGAACTGGCCAAATAGTTTATTCTCAGATTCTTATACCCCTCCCTACCAGAGACAGACATGAAGTTTCCAAAGCAACAATCACAAGGGGCGAACCAGGTGTGCTTGCAAGCACAAGGTTGATGATCACGAGGGAGAGGCATACATTTGATCACAAGGTTACTGATCACAAGGGAAAAAATATATGTGTAAGCACTAGGTCATAATCAACAAGGTAAATCAACAAACATATATACAAAACATTATTGTTCTGTAGTTAACCACAAAGCCATCATCTTTTTTTTTTTTTTTTTTTTTTTGTGAGATTAAGAAGGAAGGTCTCTTTAAGTAATCTTTGACTTCCCTGAAACGAGCTGCCTCCGGGCTTCTTTTTTTACAATTTAGCCTTGCTCAACAGCTGTCCCAGATGAGATTTAGCTGAAGGCACACAGCGGAACTTGAGCTCAAGGTCAGGGGGCTCTTCACAGGGTTTATTCATTTCTTCTAATTTGTGTTTGTGATTCCCTGGTTTCTTTTATGAATTTACTCATTTCCTCCTATTATCTGTTTGTCTTTTCATCTATTTCTTTGAGGGATTTATTCATTTTCTCTTTAATGACCTCTATTATCTTCATAAAGTTGGTTTTGAGATCTTTTCCTTGTGCTTTTGCTATGTCATGGTGTTCAGGGCTTGTAGTAGAGTAGTTGAGTTTTGGTGGTGACATATTGCCCTGGTTGTTGTTGACTGTGGACATTGGTGTTTAGGCATCTGGAATGAAGTGATTGTAGGTTTAGATTTCTAATTCCTGTGTTCTTCTTTATTTGGTAAGTGTTTTGTTCCTTGGTATTTTTTTCCCATTGGTTTCTTCCTTTGTCTTCTGTTCTTTGTGGCCCTTTGTCAAACTGGTGGTCTCCACCTGAGTTGAGGGCTGGAGCTCTGGTAGCTTACTTGGCCTGTAGTCCAGCAGGACCTCTATGGCCAGTCTACTAGCTGGGTTGGGTCTATGATGGCACTGGGTTCCTTGCTCAGGTTTGTGGTTTCGGGGGAGGCAGGCTGAGGGAGAATGGGAAGGGGATTCAGAAGAGTAAGTTGTATGGGTAGAACTAAGTGTACTGCAGGTAGTACTCTCACCTGGTCAGTCCACTGGCTGGGTCTCAGGTGGTGCTGAGCTCCTTGCTTGGGTTCATGGGTAGGGGAGGGAGGCTGGAGGAGAGTCAAGAGGGGCTTTGGAGCTGTAGATTGTTGGGACAGAACCAAGAATACTGGAGGTAGTGATCTTACCTGGTCAGTCTGTTGGCTGGGTCTCCTGATTAATTTTAGTTTGGTTTGATTTTTGGATATTAGAACAGCAACAACTGCTTGCTTCTTAGCTACATTTGCTTAGAATCCTTTGTCCATCCTTTAATTTTAAGGGGCTGCCTATTCCTGAAGAGATGCTTTTTTTTTTCTTAATCCATTCAATTAACCTGCATCTTTTCATTGAGTAATTGAGGACATTAATAAGATGTGTGTTGATTTGTGATTGTATTCTTAGTCCTATTTTGTGTTTCAGAAATTATATCTTCATTTGTTTTCTCTATGCACCTTCCTTTGGTAGATATAAATTTCTTCAGTCTGTTTATATGATAGAAAGTTTTTCTTACTCCTTTGAATATGGCAGTGAGTTTAGTTGGGTAAAGTAGCCTTGGTTGGTATATATAGGGATTTTTTAGAACTTGGAATACATTGATCTAGATGCTTTGGGCTTTAAAAATTTCCAGAGAAAATCAGCTATTATTCTAATAGGCTTTCTTTTATATGTGATTTGTAAGCTACTGTGGCAACTCAGCAAAGACAGACAACAAGG
This sequence comes from Cricetomys ansorgei, assembly GCA_026225945.1. Classification (NCBI taxonomy): domain Eukaryota; kingdom Metazoa; phylum Chordata; class Mammalia; order Rodentia; family Nesomyidae; genus Cricetomys; species Cricetomys ansorgei. The sequence continues at coordinate 1,941,838 of JAMJFZ010000020.1, forward strand.
AGCTTTCATAGGTGTAAACTCTGCCAAAACTCAGCAGAGGGAACCACCATGATGGCAAGCACCATCCTTGACAGTGGAGCCCCTAGCATCTGAGCTCAGGTGTTTTTATTGATTCAGAACTACACAGGTGCAGATCATAAGCAATCAAACATCCTCCACAGAAATCCAACACCTGCAGACAATACAAAATGCCAAGACCTAGAGAGTCCCTCACCCACAGTGCACAAAACAATTTTATACATAACTAAAAATAAACTTCCACAGCATTTCCCCTTTTCTGTACAAAAAAAATGCTTTATCTTTACAACACAATTTAATACTACACCAGCAGAACCATTTACAAGAGGAACAATTATGAGGCCTCTAATACACATGATCAAATGATACCAAACATCTATCAAGCTTTTTTCACTATGTCTTTGGACAGCAGGAAAACATTATGAATGTCCAGTTGTCTGGAATTCAGTCATGATCTTCTAGGCTACTCCAAAGGGCTTGGGTTACTTCTCAGGCTCTGCTTTCTGCAGCACACACAGTTTGTCCTCAAGGTTCTGACTGGTTCCATTCCACTGATACTGCTATTCTTGGTGGTCATCCCATGGTACTGGCATCTTCAGAATGCTCCTGGGTCCCTTGTTGCAACTGGGCTGCACTTTCAGTAATAGCCTCTCCTGGGCTCTCTTCATAATGCCAAGCCTCAACTTCTCTGTATGACCTCTTCAAATTGGGTCTTCAACTTTCACTCAGGCTACATCTTCACTAATAGCCTCTCTCAGATTCTCTTTATGGTGCCAAGCCTCAACTTCTTTGCATAACCCCTTCAATCTGGGCCTTCAACTACTAATGAGGATGGACTTTTACCAATGGCCTTTCCTGACCTCTCACAGTGCCAAGCCTCGGCTGCTCTCCAAAGACTCCTTCAGGCCTTCAAAATCAGCACCACCTGGGTGACTCTTTTAGTGCCACGTTTGGCTGCCAGCAGGAGATGCAACCTCTGTCAATTCTGGAAAAGAGTTTCTGTGTGCTGACCCTTAGGAAACACTCCAGATTTTAAGATAGAATTTGATTTGCAGGAAAAATAGCTGGTTATTTTGTCTGTGGTAAGGGTTCTCTTATGGGTGGAGTTCTCATCTTATCCTTTTAAGTGACATCTATTATGTTTTGAGAAATATATTTAATTTTCATATTTTTGTAAGACTTAATATCTGTAGTCCTGGTTACTGTGGAACTCACTCTATAGACCAGGCTGGCCTTGAACTCATAGTGATTGTTCCTGCTTCTGTTTCGAAAGTGCTAGGATTAAAGTCATGTGGTTCCATGCCCAGCTTTAAAAACTTTTTTGAATTTGTTTTTGTGTATGCATACATACATTTATTTTTATGTGTATGTGTATGTGAGCATATGCCACAAGTGTGTAGGTGTCCATGGAGGCCAGAAGAGGGTGTCAGATCCTCTGGAGATGGAGCTGCATTAAGTTGTTAATCCCCTCAGTGTGAGTTCTGGGAAGTGAGTACTAATATTCAGAAGTGCTCTTGACCAATGAGCCCTGTCTCCAACCCAATAGTGTTTTTGTGAATCAGAACAAAGAATTTTGTATTAGTCTGTTGGTCATAGAATGAATCCATTGTGTCTGTTAATGAATCCAGGCAAGATAAGAACAAATAATCAATGTCAGACAAATAAGGACAATAAGGTGGGGGGACTGAAATGATTTCTTTAGAGTCAAAGTCATCTATTTATTTTGTGCTGTAATCAGTGACTTTAAGCAACAGAGTTCTTGATAGGTTCTGATTTCTCTTATAGTATATAATATGTAGAATATGGCATATAAGCATAATTATATTTAATTAGGTGTAGCTGTCATTCTTGATTATGTTTTCATTTGTATAAAATGCTCCTCAATTGAAAGGGTCCTTTATACTCACATGTTCATACACTACACACACATACATATAGGCATATATGTTTACAGTTGAAAGCTTCAGAATCAAACTGCCTTTAATTTTCAGTTATAAGATATTTTGATATATTGTGGGAAAGTTGTGACAGCTTTAAGAATGTGATAATTTTGTCACTGTTGTATCTTTAAGGATATATTCTAGACAGTATGGTTCTGAGCATCTTCTACTTAAAATGCTTGAAAAATCAAAACACTGAGTATTGGTTCCTTCCTAAAGTTAACAGGACACATGCTCATCAGTAGAGGTCCCTCTCATCACATCTGGTGAAAGCCGCTTTGAATGGTAAGAAAAGAGACATAGCTCTGAATGCCCATCATCAAATTCAGAGTAGGCCAGCCCATGATTATTGCCTTGCATCTCTTGGTCATCTCATACTTGTTTCAGGTGTTGAAACCCAGTGTTTTGGTCTATTTCTTCTCCTGTCCTCTAGGTACTGCAGGGATTATCTTTCTCCTCACTTCTTATCCCTCCTTGAGAATTGAGTTACCATCTTTTAAAAATTTTATTATTTTATGTGTATATGTGAGTCTGGGTGCATGAATGCTGTTATAAGTCTATGTAGAACAGATGGTGTTAAGAAATGTTCAATCTCTTAATAAGAGTCCATTGTCAAATTTTCTCAATGCTTTTTATTAATTATAAGCCATGTCAGTTCTCAGGGATTCAATCAATACCCGGGCAGCTAGGCAGAGTCTTCATTTCATGTTTCTCCCACATTGTTCTCCCTGGATTCCTCTTCTATCCTCCCAGCTTCTCCTCCTGCCCCAGGCCTAGGTGCTTTTTCATTCCAAATCCTCCCTGTCTCCACCCAGCCCTCCAATATACAAATGAATAGAGCCTAACCTTCATCTGCCTTAAGGTGAAGGAATGTCCTATTCATATGGAGAACTGGGTGGCCACTCCATTATTTACAGGTAGGAAGTGAATCCTTTTTACATGTTACAAGGACAGCTTTCAGGGATATTATCCATAACTATAAAATATCCCACAACAAGATGGCAACTCTAAGGAGTTGTTTTTCTCTTGTCAGCATATGGGAACCAGGGAGTGAACTAAGGTCTTCATGGTGTTAGGGCAAGCCGGGCAGGTTTCTAAGGAACCACGAGACATGAACCGCTGCAACATGCATGAGGCATTTATTAATAACCGGCGCGCTCTGGGTCCCGCCTATCCCACGCAGGAGATGAGCATGGCGGGCCCCAATCCCTTCCCCCTCAGCCCTTTTATGGGGTTCAGGGGAAAGGGGTCTGGGGATGGGGGCTCGTGCAGCTTTGATTGGCTCAGAGCTCTCTGTTAAACTCATTGGTTGGGAGTTTCGCGCACGCAGGATGGGGGGGGCGTGGTCAACCTGTGCCCTTGGACTAGTCGTCCTTGAGACAGGGTGGCTCCTGGTATGCTGGGGAAGGATGAATCCTGCTGATAAGCTTAATGGTCATTTCCCTGTGGGTGGGGAGGAGACTGAAGAGTACTGTTAATGGCTGTACTTGGGAAGGCATTTCTCAATAGGAGGCATTTCCCCCTATATGTGACTGCATTCCTAGGCTTCATATTTCTTAAATCCTTTCAATGGTGCCTCTACCCACCTAGTCATCTTCCAGCCTTGAGTTATCATCTTTATCTTCATGAGTAAAGTTTACAGTGAACCTGAGAATCTGTGTTTCTAACATGCTTGTAGGTGTTCTGAACTATGGGTGGATCTGAGTAGTAAGGCTTTTAAATAACCTAAAAATTCATAGAAAATACATATTTTGGAGAATCAGAGACATGGCTCAGTAATTAACAGAACTCATTGCTCTTGTAGGGGACTCAGGTTTGGTTCCCAACACCGACTTATAACTACAGTTCCAGGGAATCTGACGCCCTCTTCTGATCTCTGTGGGCACTAGGCATGCACATGGTATGTATGTATATATATATATGTATATATATATATACACACACATATATATGCATATATACATATATATGTGGTGTATATATATGTGTATATATATATGTATATATACATATACACACACATATGCAAACAAAACACTTATACACATTCAATAGAGTAAATAAATCTAAAAAGAAGAAAATACATGATTTATAAAAATATTTTACATAAAAATGAAAGAAAAAAGGAAACTTCTACTGCACCTTGAGCAGTAGGATGAATACATGCAGATGAACAAAGCTACATGTTGTGGAGAAGCAGTCATTTCAGTGCATGCCAGATAAGCCCTCTATCATGGAACAACATCCCCAGCTCAGAACCAGCCAGTAAAAGTGTGTGCTTTCTAGGAGTCAATTACAGTGACAAGAATTCAAAACAAAGCAATCAGATCTGAAGCTCCAGAGAATATGACTTTGAATTTGTGTGGAGAGAAACCATCACAGCATATACTCTATTAATAAGTAATTGTGACTTATGGAGTAGAGTGTTTGGGCAGTCTGTTTGCTCATGTTGTAGTGCCAGTGTTCATAAAGCTGCTCAGGAAGGGACTCCTGAGCCAGGGCCTTCTGCTGATGCCTGTGTATGCCTTCTACACATTTTTCAAGTTGGGATCTGCAGACCTTCAGACATTCTAGGTGTGTGGTCATCTTGTTCTTAAGACCCAGGTTTCTTTCAGATTTCTATTTGTTAATATTCAATGATAATATGTATGTGTTCATACAGTTATACATTTTGATATGCACATAATAATTTACATTCATTTAATACTTCAATGTGATTTTCCATATATTCTCATTCCATCTTCAAAATGATCCTGTGTACTTAACTTATATCTTATTTTATTAACGAAGAAATGAAATGCCAGGAACCTTATCCAGTGTCAGATAGGTAATAAAGAGCAATTAGCACCTAAAGCTAGATCTTTGATTAAAAAAAATCTTTTAATTTCTTTCTACTAGATCATATTTCTTTTTAAAAATATGTTTTTATTATTTTAAAATTTGTGTGTATAGATGTATGTTTATGTCAGTGTATGTAGAAAAGAGGTTTGGGTATCTTCTATCATTTTCTTCTTATTCCTTTAAGACAGGAGGGTTTCTCCTTGAGTCTGGGGCTATTGTTTTATTTGATGGACTGAAAACTATCAGTCTCCAGATCCTCTTGTCTCTGTCCCCTAGGAGCTGAGGTTACAGGCTTATGCAGGATGGATGGTTTGTTGCGTAGGTGCTCGTACCTGAATTCAAGTCCTCATGATTATTACACAGTAAGTGTTCTAACTAATTAACCATATGCCTAGCCCTTTATAAATTGTTATCATATGAAGTATGTATGAAGTTGATGTTATTATTGAGTCAAGAGGATGATTTCTAACATAGCTAACAGGATGGTGCAGAAAGAAAACAAAGCCATCTCCATATTGTGGTCCATATTGTGACCAAATGAAATCTGGATTCTAGTTGTATGTCCAAAAAGAATATGTTAGTTCTGACTAAACAACAAGTTTGACATGAAACAAATGGCAGATAACAGGAAACAGCTCAGAGCTTTAAGTACAGAAACAGGAAATAATGCCAGTGCCAGTGGAACACCGGTACTCCAGGATTTCCTTCAAAGTTCATACTTTCCTAAGAATTGAAAAAAAAGAAAAAAGAAGAAGAAGAAATTTGTCATACAATTATTTGAAATGAGCTGTGTTGGCCAAGCTATGTGGTTGTTATTATCTGTGAAGTGTGTGTGTGTGTGTTTAACCACTTAATACATATTTATAATATAATTCAGAAATCCCAAAATTTTATCTAGTCAGATATTCTTGTGTTCTCTGATTGCTGAACTATTGAGGAAGTCTTGGGAGTTTTTCATCTTCACTTTCTTGTGTACATCCCTGCCCCTTGTGGATTACTTGACATAATTTAAGTTGGCTCATGAGGGTTGAGGTTAAATACCAGTATGCAGCATTCAAATGCTATGAAAGTAGGACTGAGTTGTCTGGGAGATCTAAATTAGTGCCTTGATCTAAGATAAATCGAATGGCCAGTCTGTACTTAGAGGAAATGAGTTTTGTCCTGTGAGGTCTTTTTCAGGGACACAAGGATTTCTACAACTGATGTGTTTATTTTTGAAATGGGCCATTGCTTTGAAGACCAGGTGGTTCTTGAACTTGTGATTGTTCTGTTTTAGCTCCTCACATTCTGAGTTTACAGTTGATGCTACCTTACCCACTTGAGATTCTTCACTCTTAATAGGTGTTTTGGTTGGGTTTGTCTCAATGAGTATAAAGGTGCTCCAAAAAGAAGGGGAAAGAAAAGCCTTAGGACCAGTAGTAAGCATCTTGAAGGGAATCGTTGATCACTGGGTATGGCCACTACAAGGTCACATGACTTTTCTGAAAAGCCAGCTGGGACTCTTGGCTTGAGGAGTCAGCTCTGAGTCATATTTTAATCATCACAGGTGTAATGAATTAGAAACTAAGCTCTGTCTATCTCAAACCTAATAAATTATAATAATTTGTTAAAATATAACTTGATTTGCATGTTCTGCTTCATTTTTACTACTATAGCATAAATAATTTTTGAAGTTTTTGTCTGTTCATAATTTAAGATTGTTATAAAAGTGTTGAGAGTAATCCTTTTAGCCGTAGTATGCATTATATATATTATTTATTATATATATTTATATATTTTATATATTAATTTTGGATATCCTAGTTTTCAGAAAATTGAACAATTGTAAAATAAATTAAAAAATAAAATTTACCCTGCAAAGAAAATGAATTGAGATTGTTTTGATTGAAGAAGATTTAAAACAGATTAGGGGGCTGGGAAGCAACTCACTGGGTAAAGTGTTTGCTGTACAAGCATGGAGACCTGACTTCAGGCACTCAGCATGCACATAAAAGCTGTGCTTAGACAAATAGTTGTAAACCCAGCACTGTGGGGTAGGTTCAGGAGGATCCTCTGGGTCCTGCTGGCCAGCCAGTCTAGCTGAAGCAGCAATCCCAGGATTCAGTTAGACTCTGTGTCAGTTTTGTTTCTTGTTAAAGTAATATAATACTGTGACAAAAGCAACTTGGGTAGATAGGGTATATTTGGTTCACAGTTTCAGGCTCCAGTTCATCACTGCAGGGAAGCAGAAACAGCAGAAGCTTGAGGGGGCTGGTCATATCACAACCAAAATCAGGAATAGAGAGCAAAGAATGCATGTGTACTTACATCAGCTGTGTCTTCACTATTATGCAGTCTGGATGCCCTTGCCTAGGGAATGGTGTCACATACAGTGGGTGGCTTTTTCCAGCCCAGGTAACACAATCAAGGTAATCTCCAAAGACAAGTCCATGGTCAACCTGATCTAGACAATCTCTCTTTGAGACTCTCTTCTTGGGGAATTCCATGATATTTCCTAAATCTATTTCTTAAAATACAACTATATTTGGGTACCATGTTGAAGTTTATAGTTCATACTACAGCTGGGGTCATATTGTTGTCTGTTTTCTGTGGCTGGAAACCATGTTGATGTCCATGATCTGGTCTTCTGTAGGAGGTCATGTCAATGTCCATAACCAGGACTGCCACTGGAAACCACGTCATTGTGATCTGTGCCACCACTGTCATCATAATCCATGTTGATGTCAGTGATATGTGATGCCAGTGTTAATCATCTTGATGTTTGCAATCCATCCTACCTCTGGAGACCATGTTGATGTCCCTGAACTGTGCTTCCACCAAGAACTGCAGAAGCATGGCTGAGAATAAAAGACACCGAGGGCTTCTGTGCTACCTCCCCCTACCCCCATCCCTCACCCTACACAAGAGAAAATTGTGATAGAGATGCTGAGGTGTAGTTCTTCCCAGTTGATGCCTTCAGGTAATGGTGTGGGGGATAGGAGTCAGTTTTCTTTAAGAATCTACCCACTGGGAGTCTGAATATGTTCCAAGGAGGATATGGCAACACAGAACGGACTTGTTTTTCTTTCCTTCCTTCCTCCCTCCCTCCCTCCCTTCCTCCCTTCCTTCCTTCCTTCCTTCCTTCCTTCCTTCCTTCCTTCCTTCCTTCCTCCCTCCCTTCCTTCCTTCCTTCCTTTCTTGCTTTCTTTTTCTCTGGGGACGGGGCACAGGGATGGGAGGGTGAACATGGGCGGAATAGAAAATGGGTATGATCGGGATACATTATATGGAATTGTCAAATAATTAATAAAAATATTATGGAACCTGAAAAAAATCCAATTATATTGTTTTGAGCATGTATTCACAGGTGGATGAATGTATGCCTTCACAATATTTTCAAAGTATAACTATATTTAAGAATAAACAGGAATTTTGATTTTTTTAAAGGCTACTCTAACAACGAACTGATTAAAACTAAAATGAGCAGAGACCTTTGTGTTGTGTCTCCTTCTAGATTTAGCACTCAAATCACAATTTTGGTATTTTGGGCTTTCTTTTTTCTTTTTGTTTTGTTTTGTTTGTTTGTGGTTCATAAAGGTTATTAAAGAGGTATCTTGACCTTTGCCAAAATCTGGTGGAAAAGAAATCAATGATATATAAAATAATAGAAGACATGAACATCATGACACTTACTTGGAAATTATTGGCTGTTTAATTTAGCCTGTACCCCACAGGAAAGTGACAGAACTTCTCTTGTGTTTGAAACTGAACACAACCTCTAAGACTTGAGCAAGCATATGGACTTGTCCAGTCCTTGCATCCAGACATCAAATAAAAGCCAAGCATGTGATACAACACAACAGCTAAGAAATCACTTCACAGCAAATGTACTGGCCAGCTAGCTCTCTGTGCAGATCATAAATGTTTCCATTTAACGTACAGTTTCCAAATGAAAGCCTTTCAGTTGCATTTGAGTAGCTGTATACCTGGGGCCTCAGAGACTTTGTTTCCACACTGTTGACAATTGTGGAGATAGTAGCCTCAGTTAATTATAATTAAAATATGATGTCCCTATGGAATTGTGCTTTCAGATCATACTACAGTGTAGTGGACTGTGTTCAAATGCACAGACCTACTTAATGGAGTGAGGAGGCCTCTGCATTCTTACACAAATACTTAGGAGAAGGGAACTGAAGGCAATAGGTATAACAAGAAAAATAAACAAGTTCTTCAAAACTAAAGGTCAGTATGATTTTTACCTGCAAAAAAACAAAAAAAAAAAGAAAGAACAAAATGTTTATTTTTTTAAAAATATAAAAATCTTGGTCCTCTTTTGCCTGACCTTGGTACCCTTTTCCTCCGGTTGGCTTGCCTAATCCACTCTTGATGTAGGGATTAGTGCCTGGTCCTGGTCCATTTTGATGTCCCTTATTTGAAGAGTAACCTTGAAAAGACTGCGATTTTCTGGGGAGAGCTGGGGGTGGGGTGGAGGTAGGGGTGGGGGTGGATGGATAGGGGCAGGGGATAGGTCTGGGGGAGAGAAGAGATGGGGGAAGCCGGGAGAAGTGGAGAGAGGGGAGAAGGAATATTGGGATGTATTATATGAGAGAAAGAAAGAAAAAAAACCTTGGTTCTACAGAAATGCAAAACTTAGACTTGCAACATTCTATTAATTAATTAGGTGTGTGTGTGTGTGTGTGTGTGTGAGAGAGAAGGTGCACATGTGCCACTTTGGGTGTGTTTCGGGTGGTGGGTAATCAGAAGACAACTTTTAGGGATTTGTTGCTCCCTCAACCATGTGGATCAAGAGGACCGAATTCAGGACATTTAGCTGGCTGGAAAGGACCTGTAACCACAGAACTACCTCACTAACCCCTGACTTCCTAAGATTCTTATGGCGGTTATTTCTTTATTGTTTTATGCTTCAAACGTCTGGATGTACTTTCTGCCCTTCTTCGTAGATCAATTTGATTTTTGTTATTATTTACTTTAAAAAAATTGTCATCGCTGTTAACATGGAGTGTCATTGCCTCCTTGCGTTGGATTTAGAGGCTTATTTAAGTTAATTCTCACAATCGTTCCTTGAGGGAATCATTGGTATTTTAGTATTATAACTAAGAAAGTAGAGGGCCAGAGATGTTGAGCAGTGTTACTCCTGCCAAAGGGCTTGGAAGCACCAGGTCCATATTTTGGACTAGGGAAAAGAATTGCTATAAACTAGATGCCTGGGAGCAGGCCTACTGCCTGAGTAAAAGAAACACAAAGGAGATACTAGGAAACATCATTTTATAGAATTTCTGCTTCCATTTTTTAAAATCTGTAAGTAAAAGATGGCCAAGTAGATTAAAAGCAGATACTGATTCTGTGCAGAAGCTGCCATTCTCATATGTGTTTCAATGGTTCTGATGAAATCTAAATTTGGAAACAAAATCAGGAATATAAATTTATGTAAAGGCTAATAATCCTTTCTGGAGAAGGCAGTAGTCATTTCAAATAGTATTTCCCTTCATTTCAGTCCTGTTCTGATGACTATACCATTCTCTCCTCTGGAAAGATGACTGCCATTTCCTTTCCATTAGAAGTTCATTTTAAATTAAGATGAAAAGTTCAGAGACTGTAATAGAAGTTATAGGAAGTCAATAAATCAGAGAATATTCTTTTGCATTTCACCAAGGATCTATATTTTAAAAGATTAAACTATAACCTGCCCTATGTTTTTGTTTTTGTCTTTCCCATCCTATTCCTATTACTCAGGGAAAAGAACATGCCCTTTTAGTAGCTGCCAAACCCTTACCACCTCCTGAAGTGTGTCCAGTAATAGCAAGTACTTTACTTGTATTTGAAGCCAAAGCAGAATCTAATTAAGCCAGCATGGATAAAGCTGCCTGGCAGCACCATTTCAAGGAGCCAGAGAATTGTTAAGTCTCTATGACCATAGCTCAGGTGGATTCCTGCTGCCTGGAACATGGCATCTGATAAACTGGTCCGTTACGAGTTGAATTTTTATCTTCCTTTTCATTTTTCCAAACAAGTGACAGCTGCCTAAAGAAGCCTTAACATGCCAAATGGAAAATTCGGCTAGTAATGCAAATTAGATGCATTTGTTCCGGAAGTGAGTGACTGCAGTTTGATATCTAAAAGTTTAAGGCAATTAGAATTATTGAGCTGCAGCACTTGAGCAGGTAGCAACATGCTTTTCCTTAGCAGTAATGTGTAGAATAGAAAGACAATTGGATTTGAAGATCTGAGCTTTGGAAGGGAACATGAACAGGAGCTCATGTTTTCCTCACAGAAGTTTAGAAATTATCTCCAGAGAAGAAAGAGGCAGAAGTTGAGTGACATGTCCCCCCAAACCTAGAGTTAATCTTTCCATTTAGATATAAATACCTTAACACATGTTACTGTTACTTAACACATCTTACCATGAAGAAGACTCAAGTTCAGTGGTCTCTCTCAAGGTATGATCTACAATCACCTGAGTCAGAGTTGGAAAACTCAATCTTTCACAGCTCTGCTGAAGCATAATCTTTGCAGTGGGCCTGGGATATAGTTATTGAACAAGGCTCTTATTAAAGACATTAAAATCTGAGAATTCTTGTTCCATAAGAGGAATTGAAAGGCACTGGAAATAAAAGAAGAGGTGCTATTTGGAGAAAGGAAAGAAACGAGTGGAATTTTGGGGAGGAGACAAGAGACAATAAGGGTATGTGTGTGAATATGACCATGAATGAAAGAATCAAATTGAAACTCATTATTTTTCACACTAATTAAAACACTAATAAAAAAGAAATCAAATTCTGGTGTGTACTGATTGGGTTGTAAACAGTTACAGTAGTAAAAAAATATAACCAACAAACACATATATTGAAAGCAATGTGTGTCCTATTTTCTCCTTTAAGTTATTGGAAATGAAGTGCGCTCTGAGAATGGGGAACTATTTGAAAATAGATCACCACTGGCCAACAAAGAGGCTAAAAGGTAGGACCAAAAAGGTTGTTCAAAGCCAGCACAATGTCCATATCTCATTCTGGAGCCTTAACTGCTGACAAGGGTGTATTTCTAACACTAGAACATACACATGTCTGCTTGGGCTTTCTTTGCTAGTTAATAAAAAGAAGCAGATAAAATCACAAGTAAAAAATTTCAGGAACCATGAACAGAATTTATGTTTATTGGGTACGTTAATTTGGACTCATTAAAGTTTTGGGGTTTGGATTTTATTTCTTTAAAATAAACAATAGATAGTACAGAGATGGCTCAGCTTTAAGGATAAAGAGCACTGAATTTTCATCCATAGGACCAGGGTTCAACTTCTGGCACCCACACAGCATAGAACAACTATCTGTAATTCCAGTTTTAACAGATACAATGCACTTTTCTGGTTTCTGCAGGCACTGTACCCACATGGTGCACAAACATACATGCAGGCAGAACACCCATAAATGTAAAATAAATGTAAATCTTAAAACATAAAATGAACAATAATGGTGGTATATGTTTGAAATTCGCATTTTATTTTAAAATTTTTGCTTTGTATATTTATTTATGTTGTATTGTGTTACATAAGGACGTTTTCATACAAGTGTATCTTGTGGGTTAGGCAAATCCCCTCAGTATCCTCTACTTACACCGTTTTTACTTCTCCCATCCTATTAGTCTATTTTTACTCCGAGAGTTTCACTTCTACTTTTATGTGACATATATACATACATAATTTTATGTGTTTACATAAGATCTAGAAACCAAATCTGAAAGGAAGATAGAAAATTTATCTTTCTAAGACTGGCTAATTTTCTCTAATATGAATTGTTGTGTTTCCATTAGGATTAGTGGCAAAATATGTAAAGAACTAGATACCTTGAGATGGCCAGTGGTAATTTGCTTTGTCCCAACTGCAGTTATTACCCTTCAAGGGGGGAAAACAAAACAGGGAAATGTGCTCTCACTTCTCTAAGAGAATTAGCTTTGTCATGTATGGCGTTGAATGGAGATATATCTCTTTCCTTGATAATTGCCCAGAGGAAGCCTTTCAATGTCTGCTGAAGTATGCAGTCTATATTACCTATTCCAGAGAATGTACCATACATGCTTGTAAAGAACACACATCCTGTTTTGTTAAGTGTTCTTTACATGTCTCTTAAGTATGCTGGTTTACATTTCTGCTTACCCTCTGCTTTCTTGTTCAAGTTTTGTCTAGTTATTCCAGCATCAGTGATGAGGTATGGATGTTTTCAGTTATTATTGTTGAGTGACTGTTTTCTCTCTTCATTGCTATTAGTTTTGCTCTGTGCATGCTGTTGATGGTGTTGTTAGGGCCTCCCAGTGGATTCCCAAGGACCCACTAGACATTCAAATCGATGCAAAAGCATGAGGCATTTATTATTATCCAGCACACCGGGTTCCACTCAGCCTGTTCCCATGCACGGGATAAGCATGACGGACCTCAAACTCTTTGTCCCCTGGGCTTTTATCGGGGTGCAGGGGAAGGGGTCTGGGGCCAGGGCTTGTGCAGCTCCGATTGGCTCAGAGCTCCTCAAGTCCTGTGTCTCTCAACTGAGTTGGTTAGTTATTCGTGCTAGCGGGAATCGTGGCCCAAGAGACAGGAAGGCGCTTGGGATGTTTGGGGAGGGGATTTCTGCTGATGCAGGCAGGTCCCTGCCTCTGGCTGTGGGTGGCACGCAGCAGGAAAGGTTATCTCTCTGATACGTGACTGTTAGCACTGTTAATCTCTTAAATCCTTTCAGTGTCTTATAGGTGTGTATAAACTGAGGGAGTAAGAAAGATTTTGCAGTAACCATGTGACTTTAATCCAACTCTGCAGGAAGGATTTCTCAAAGAAGAAAGTATTATAATTTTTACTAGTTAAAACAATTTTTAAATTTAAATACATGTTGATCATATTCTTTTCTTCCTCCAAATTGTTCCAGATCCTCCTCTCTGTCACCCTACCCATTCAACTTTAAATTCTTTCTCAAAACAAAACAAAAAACAAAATAAAAACCTAATACAACAAAACCCTTCAAAACCAAGGAAACAAAATAAAACAGCACCTCAAAAGAAAAAAACCCACCAAACTGATGTTAAAATACCACTAGTTGTAAGATTTGTTGTTGAAAACAAAGAATATACAATATTAAATGTTTAAGTTGATTTTTTATAGCAAGTACAATTTATAAGAGTCAAAATATGATAGATTACTTTTTGATTTTGTTAGTTTGTTGTTGTTACTTAGCTAGCTGTTAGTTAGTTTCGTGGTTAGCCGATAGTATTAATTAGAAATTTAGTTACCCAGAATGTTCATTCCTCAGAAATAGTAAATTTCCTTTGACCAGATTGTTTTTGATGTGTTTGGTGTGGACCAGACAGATTTATCAAGAAATGAGACAGGTCCACTTTGCCTTTGAACTCCTTTAAACCTCAAGTAAACAGCTATGGCAGGTGGATAATTTGCTTATTGAGGTTTGTAGTTAATTGAGTATAATAAAGCAACCCGATCTCTTTCATTTCAAAATTGTTAGTATTCTGCCTAGTCCATTGTGGAAATCACCTATTTCTAATCTTTGATCATACCTGTTTATCAGATAACAATGCATTAATATCACATGTATCCGCTTTGCTGTGTGTTTATTCTTGATAGGGAAATTCTCCAAATGAAATTAGAAAACAAACTAACCATGTATTTGAGAAGTCTAAATCCCCGCCTGCCTTCATACCAACTTGGATCGGCCCTTTCTGTTTGAAATATGAATGGTCTGGCTGAATGTTTCTGTCATAAACAATCACAAACCTAAATGGTTGCCAGTAGTACAACCAAATCTCTCCCAACCTGTCATCCTTTTCACAGAATTGTGCTGACCTGCTTGGCTATCTCAGGAATAAGAAGCCAAATCACACAGAGTATTCCTTCTTTGATCTTCATGGTGCCTTTTAACCCAGCTCAGAAGGGCTGGTACTTTACTGCAAATGCTAAAAATCTTTGGAAACAAACAATATGGCCGACTGATGAGTTTGTGCTTTAGTACTTAACGTTATCTGTGTAGTTGAGAGAAATGTGATTAAATATACATTATGAGAAAGGAGAGGTAATATATTTGGCTATGCAAAATATAGAGTTTTGTTCAAAACAACTAAACATTATTTAGGACAGAGGATGTCGGCTCCCTTAGGTTCTAGCTCTACTACCCACATCTGTATGCTTCATAATTATCTACTGAGAGCTTTCCACGACTTTCTCTTCAAAGTTATTCTCCTCAAACATGCATCACAGAGTGCTGATGAGTAATTCTAATAAGGGTTTCATGCTTAGGGAGCTTTGGAATTTGTGAGTCCTGAAAGCTGTGACAGAATGCAGTTGTCCAAATCCATTTGAACAGGGAACCCTTCTGATGAGGAGAATCTACTGAAGCTAGCGTTCTATGAAGCCACTTTGGGAAGCTCTGTGGTGTTAGTAAAGTGTTTTAATTTTAGGACTTTTCTTTTGGTTTATTTGGTAGCAAAAAGACCAAATAATCAGACCCTCTTTAAGTGACAGATTCAAACATTCTCAGCTTTCGTCTCCTCCCCAGTCTCTGTTTTGGTTCTTTGTAGTGAACCATGGCTTACTAAGTTGTGACCTGGAGATGTTTGCTCTAAAGACAAGGTCTTTCTGAGGAGTAGCCTCCAAACTCAGAGATCTTCAGAATGTTCCCTTTCCACTACAACCAAGTTTCCACATGTAATGCTCTAGAATGATCCCTCTGGGGTCAATACTACTAGATGGTGCAGCATGGGGGGTTCTCAGAGGGGAACATGTTGTTATGCTTTAGTTCACTCTGATTCACTATGATGTCTGTAAGACATAATAGACTGTGCTGTTCTCACCTTTAGCAACTTAAAATCCATAGTCACCTTAGGATGGCTACAAAGAAAGGAGGAAGTGCCTTGGACAGGATGAATAATTTCAGTTCACACTACATTCTCCTAAACCATTCTAGAGAGAGAGAAAAAACAAAACAAAACAAAAAACTCTAGGAGTTGGCAGCGCATAGGTGTGAAAGTGCTGAGGTGTAGGATTTTAGTAAATACAGATGTACTAGTTTGCTAAGGCTTACATAACATAGTACCACACACTGGCTTTTAATCACAGAAATTCCCCTGCGTCTATTATGGAAGCTAGAGGTTCAGGTCCTTTTTCTTTTTTTTTTTTTTTCTGAGAATTTTCTTAGTTTTTTTGATAATTGTCTTGTTACCTCGTAGTCTCTCCCCTCCCCTAGGGTACATCAAGTCCAGTAGTGCTACTCCCCTGCATTTCTGAGAACAGGCTTATCAGAAACTTCCCAATCTCTCTGTGCACATTCTTAGTTTTTCTACCTCCTCACCTCTCCCTTGTGGTATTGGTCACCAGGCCCGGACAATACCTACCAATCATTTTAGAGGTCAACCCCCTGGGGCCAAACCTGAACTGCCAAGGCATGTAAGTCCCTGCTTGTATTCTTTTCCTATATAAACTCAACTCCCCCTGTCAGTGGAGCCTCTGCCTCACCTGCTGTGTCAGGGAGGTATTTGCCTAGGCTCCAGTCTGAATTAAAGAGACCCCATGTGTTTTGCATTAGATCAGATTCCTTGGTGGTTATTGGGGATTTGAATGTAGGCACAATATTACTATGTCTTTTTATAACTTATTCTTTCTGTGAGTCTGTGTCCTAATTGTCATAACAAAGCTAAACAAGACTATATCCCATCCCAATGACTTCACTTAATTTTAATCACCTCTTTAAACTCTGTTGGAAAACAGAGTTTAAAATTAGAAGTGCATCTGAGGTGCTGGAGATTAGGTATTTCACAAAAATTTGAGGTAACCCATCTTCAGGTGCCTATATTTCTGAGTCAAAATGTATTAGAGGCATTTCAGAAACAAGAGAATACTGCAAAATTTCACACCCCAAGAGTATGTTTAATTTTCTCTTTAATTTTCCATGAACTTCTCTAGATTTCAACAAACTTGATGATCTGTACAAAGGTAAACTTTTGATTATGTTATATTTAATACAATATATAATTATAATATAAACTATAAAGGGATTATTTATATCCATGGCTTAGAGTTTCTTGACTGTTTCCAGATCAGAGCATGTAAAGGCATTGATAATCTGTCTTTGCACCAAGGCCAGCGCTAATGGTTGCATGGCTGCCCTTGGCTATGCTGAAGTGTGAGGAAATCACTGTTTCGATACTCCCACAACTTTTCCTTTTCTTTCACTGACACTATTGGTCACAGCACATGCACCAACACCTAAAGATTTACTTGGTACTGAGGAACTTGAGGGAATCAGACCCAGGTCACATCCCAGAGTCTTGACTTGAAAAATGACATTTGGTATAACACTTCAGTCATTTACCAACTTGTTATAAGTTGTTTTTTGCCTTAACAGTGGAATTTACTCTTAGCACAGTTAATTATTCGGTGCCTTTCTTTTGACCTACTTTAAATATCTTAGATGTAAGCATGTATATACAAAATCATTTTAACCAGAATATGTTGGAAACATCTCTTGACTTCTAAAATCATATATATTCTTTTATACCTGTTCTCTTGCATCACTTCTCAGTGCGATTTAGAGAACGTGGAGGCCCAGGGAATGATGGAGCCCCTGGAAGAAGTCCAGATCTCTGAGTGACTTAAAGGAATATGTCACATACAAGAAATAAAACTTGCAGTAAGTGACTGAGGCATTTACATTGTAGAAACTCATTTTCTTTACTTAGCCTCTAGTAGTTTTTTCTTAAGTTAGTGGTTTCTATAAAGCCATTAGAAATGTATTTTCAGTCTATCCTATATTAAAGGTGATATTGAAGTAAGTACTCAATTTCTGAGTTCTTGCATTGATAATAAATATAATAAATATCTTATGTAAACTTTGACATTTATGTCTTTAGAAATATATCACTTAGATGGGGCAAAGGCACACCTGCATAATGCAGAGGATTGATTTACTTGGAAAACAAAGTCTTTTCTCTTTTCCATTATAAGGATTTTAAAAGGGCTTTGTATTCTTGGATGGTTTTTGGAGAGGGATATTTTGTGGAGGGAAGGGGTGTGATGAGGTGGGTGTTTTTGTTTCCAACATCATTTGCAGGTGACTACCTGATATGGGAGTGAGGAAGCAGTAATAATTATGAACCAATGCAAACAATTTGGATTAAAGCAAATAAGGTGATGGACTATTCAGATTGAAGTGGAGTCAGTTCATTCAGTGATATTTTCAAAGGCCGGTAGGACAGCAACCCTCTCACTATGTTACAGTGAATCAAAGGTGTGGACTGCAGTGCTCCCTTTTGGGACTCACAGACTATGTAGAAACACAAAGAACACAGAGACAATGAACCATGCACTGTCTTCCTGACCATACCAGAACATTTTGTATTTTGTAAGCTAGTGTGCTTCCTCTGGGCAGCACTAACATATCCCTCTTGACCCTCAGAGCTTCTATTCTGTCACTACCCCACCTTTCTCTACTCACAACTACCCCAAGATGTCTCAGAGATCCCTCTATGTTTCCAAGGTCTTTGTTTCTTGTTCCTTTGGCTTCAGTGCCCAGTGGTTTGCTAGGAGACAAAATCATTCTATCAGCCTGGTTGCCACAACCGGCTAATCTTGAAAACTTTTAGACTTCCTTTGAGTAAACTCCACATGCAAGTAGGGCCTGGCTATCAAACCTCAAAGCCATCCTCCATAAGGCTCTGCCTCCTAAGGGTTCCATGGTAAACAGCACCAGCAGCTGGGGAGAAAATGTTCTAACACATGGTCCTATGGGGGACATTTTATATTTAAACCACAGTAAAAACTAAGGTATATCATATATGTGCAATATATAAATTTCATCAATTTCGTCCCTGAAATGAATCAAATCATTTTTTTATAATGCCATTGACTTTTATATATGCATTTAGATTGTTTCCTTAGGCAATGTCAACAAATTCATAATTTAAAAGGAAGACAGATTGGTTGATATTTGAAGAGTTAAGAATAAGAATTCCTTAGTCCAGAGAGATAGCTCTGTGTGTCTGTCCAAAGCATGAGGACCTGAGTTCAGATCCTAGAACTATGTAAAAAGCCAAGCATGGCAATGTTCATCTATAATCACACTGGAGAGGGAGAGACAAGGAAAGTCTGAGGAATTTGCTGGCTGGCCAATCTAGCCAAACAGTGAGTTCCAGATTCAATGAGTGACTGTTGTGGAAGTTTATTTTTGATTACAAAATAATTTATAAATTTTGGTATAAAATAATTGTTTTGTGCACTGTTGGGAAAAGGGCTGCCTAGGCTTTGGCATTTTCTATTGTCTACCGGCGTTGGATTTATGTGGGGGTTGTTTGATTGCTCATGATCTGCAGGTGCTATCAGTAGAACACCTGAGAAGTTCTGTATTAATAAAACATCTGAGCTGACATACTCAGGGTTCCACTGTCCAGTGTGGCACTTGCCATGAAGATAGTTCCCTCTACTGAGGTCTGAAAGGGTTTGCATCTATGAATATGTCTTGTGTCTTCCTTGTTGAGCCACCCAGTAGCTAAAAAATATAAGAGACTCTATCTCAAAAACAAAGTGCAGAGAAGACATCTGACACTGTCATCTGTCCTCTTGCATGCATGCATGCGTGTGCATGTGCAAACGCATACATGCATACTCACACACCAACACAAACACACAGACATGTACCAAGAAAATATTTCATATCCTAACTATTTATTCCAATTTGGATTTTTTCAATTGACTAAAATTTCTTCCATCAGATCAAGTACTCAGTATCATTCAATATAACGTTTGGAGTTAAAAATACAAGAAGTCACTTTGATTTAATAACATTATAAATTTTCATGTACATCATGTCTCAATTTCCATATTTCAGCTAGAGAATTTAAGATGGAAGCATATGACTTTTGTGTGACTTTTGATAAATATCATTGACTGTGTTTCAGATGAGGACTGAACCACACCTCCCTGACCACATGATGGAAACTATGTCTTCAAGGTTATCACTATAATTGAAAGGTAGCTATGCTCAGCACTTTACTACTAATGCTGTAGCATCTCATTAGTACAGAAAATTACCTGATTTTGTTGTTATAATTTGAGAGGTTAAAATGACCTTGTATCAATCTGTTTCCCGACAAGTAGTGGCATCCTGAAATAACTTTAAAAACAACTGATTTGCATAATGCATTCCTATTGCTAAAATATAATGCCATCTCTGTCTTTCAGTTTTCATTCCCAATTCTGATCTACGTTGCTCACCAATGGGCTCACTTGTCACTTTCTATTATCAGAACAGTGGACGTAATGACAAACTTCCCTAGAGCTCTAACTGGAAACACAGGGTGCCTATTGTATTCAAGGAATGGATTGTCCAACTTCTTTGTAAAAAATAAAGCAATAAACAGCTGAATTTCTCCTCTATATTGTTTTTTATTTTCATTTTTATCATCATTGTTAAGAGGTTTTGTCTATTCTCATTTTGTTAAAAGAACAACTGTTTTTAGAAACTTTATTTAAGTAAATAATGTTTGGAATTTGTGATTATTTACAGCCCCAAAGCACAATAATATAAAATATGCTTCTTCCTGGAACGAATGCTAATTTGCCTTCCTGCAACAAACTCTGTTTGCTGGTTACTGCTCAACTGTCAACAGAAAATATATTTTATTTATATGAAGCCTTTTGGCCACAAATGGATTTAGAAATATCATTTAACATTAAACTTCTCTTAAGGTTAGGAGTAGCTATCGCTGCAAAAGAGCTCATTAGAAACTGATTATTTCCCAGGATGGCAAGAAGTCACTGCTGCTGGTCACAGCACAGTTCAGGATTGTATTGCATGAGAGGAAAATTACCACAACAGAATACCTCTATTCTACTTGCACATGAATATGGGCACCAAAATTTTTAGAATTGAAATGCTTCATTTATTATGAGTTTTTGTTTAGTTAATCCATTTAGGGATAATTATGGAATGAGCTAGAAAACTTTTTGTATACCAGGGTCTTTTATTCTAAATATTATCCACAGACTTGAGGATTTGTGGCTTTTATTTCTCTTAGTAAGCTTCAGGCAACACATGGCACTGTAATTTGGTGATGTAAATCTTCTTTGCTCTTCTGTGCTAGTCAGAGATGGTCAGAACTCTAAGCAGGCATGAAGAAGCCAACCAGTCAAAGCACATTTCCTTCAGTTCGTCCCATAGTCTTCTCTCCCAGTTTTCTTTCCTCTATGAAATGTACTGCTTTACCTAGACTAACAAGTTCAACAGTGACCTGAGAAGGCAAACGCTTGGTTCCGTGGAGGAGAATGCTAAGGATACCTCCTCTCCTCCTTCCCTCAGTGCTGCTTAAAACTCCTTAAAGATTCTCTTTCTAAACAACTACAGTGTTTCAGATTTCAAGCAAAGCATTTTCCACAATAGTATATGCTTTAAGAATTAAATGTTTCTGTGATTTTTGTTTGCGTGTTTATGCTCTGGGGCAAGTAGTTGAGATTTCTTTTTTTTTTTTTTTTTTTAAATAAGCATAGATGGCCTAGAGCCAAGTATTTAGAAACTTGTCTTTGCCATTTACTCTTTGATATATGTTTGTTTATTTATTTTTTATAACCTCCTTTGTAAATGGGAATGGTATCACTCATCCTACCTACTTGATCGAATTTTTGTTGTTACAACATATCAGAGTAAAAATATTCCACAGTCTTTAATATTAGGCAACTCTTCACTGAAATTACTTTGCTACAGTTTAAATTAACAAAAATATAATTTTATAAGTCCTTTTTTCCAGTTATTATGACATTAAAATTTTGCTATTTTGAAGATAGAGAGAAAATAACTTTTACTTTATAGATTTTTCTAAAAAATGTACATTGAGTGGCTCACTTGGTGAAGAGTTTGCAGCTCAAGCATGAATGCCTGGGTTTGTATTCTCAATACACATGTAAAAAGATAAGCATAGTGGTACATATCTGTAAAGCCAGAACTGGGGAAGCAGAAAAAGGAAGATCTCTGGGGTGCCCTGGCCAGTGAAGCTAGCCAAAATATTATGCTCCAGGTTCAGTGTGAGACCTTGTCTCAAAAAAATAAGGTGGAGAGTGATTGAAAAAGATAGATGTACATACACATTAACATGCACACACATACAGACAAATATACAAACACACATACATGCACACACACATACACACACAAAAATACACATACACACAGGAAGAGATATTAAAGAGATAGAAAAGAGAGATATGCAGAAATTCTGCTATAGAATTTAGGAGCTTGGGATGTAACTTAGCTGGTAGAGTGGCAGGAGGAGCAGGATCTGAACATCCTTCTCAGTGACATGGAGAGCTCGAGGCCAGCCTGATGAATCTGAGAGAGACCCTGTCTCAAAATAATTATCGAATATATATGATAATTTTGAGGGTGGGCTTATAAAATCAGTATTTTTCATGGTGCAACAATGTAGTCAAAACAGGATTTTTAATTTCATTATGTTACTTTTAGATCTCTTCTTTTGAAAAGAGTGAAAATTGTTCACAAAATTTTATTCTGAACATGACCAAAGCTATCGTGTCAGTGCTTGTGTTTAGTACCATCAGTCTGCCCTTGTGGGAAGGTGCATGGTTATCTGTCTTAAGAGACCTGTTTATCATGATAACTGCATCTCACCATCCAGCTGGTTCATTGCCAGCTCTCCAACACTTACAGAGGTCAAATTAGACTAACAGTTTTGTGCATTGAATAGTGAGACTTTGAGTTACTCACAATGATTCATATGTTAAAGCTGCGGCCCACACTCGTTAATAACATCTGACTTTCCACGGAGTCACACAGCTTCCTTCCCTCTAAGCTTATCTTTTGAGAAAATGTCAACTTTCCAGTTTTCTGGATGAACATGTAAGCTAGTGAATTTTATCTTTTAAGAAGCCATTATTCACAGTAGATTGGGTTGTAAGGAAAAAACCCAAAAAACAAAAAGCTGCTTTAAAAATCTTCTTGAGATTCACATTTAGAAAATTGTAATTTTCCAAGTTTTCAGAGAAATTATTCATGCCATCATTTTTTTTTTGGGGAGCGGGGAAATCTGTAATTACAATTTCCTATTTATGACCTAAATAATCCAGAGTGAATTTCAATAACTTTACAAGTAATAATGGATACTGTTTTGTGCATTTGTCCATATGTCTTTATGCCATAGAGTGTGTTGTAGAGGAAATGACAATTGGTTCTAATAAAAAACAAGGAAGTAAAGCTATAGACTCTTCTCAGAGTCTCTGTGATATTCAAAATTAAACTAGCGTGTCAAAACCACATTATTTTATATTAAGGAGTTACATGTATCCTTGAACAAGAGTTTACTATGTCTTTGGTATAGGCATATCATCAGAACAGACTCAAAGTTTGTAACAAATAGAAATTTGATTAAATAGATGTGGAAGTGATGGAAATGTTAGTCTTAGTTAGAATTAATTAGTTTTGAAGAAATAAAATGTGTGCTTGTGGAAATGGTTTTAAAGACTGCATTCACAACTTTTGACAGATGATTAGGCCTAAAAGAAAGTTTGAAGATGTCTTTCCATTAGTCCTGCTGGTTTCAGATGCAGTTCTTATGCACGGTCTTCTCTGCTATAACTGACAAGTGAAATTGACCTGCCTTTCAACCTTCGCTGTGTGGAAGAGAGAGTATATAATCCTACGGCTGCAATCAGATGTTTGTATTTATGTGTTATGTCATTGCTAGCTTTGATGGGGTGCTGTGCCCTGAGACTCTTAAACATCCATTTTACCTCTTTCTCCTCTGGCTTTCGGCGCTCCGGTGCCTGGAGGAGAAGCCACAAAATAAAATATTTCCCAGATGTCCTCTTTAATAACTTTCCAGTTGTGATTTGTATTCTCTAAACTGATATCCTTCTGAAAAACTTGGATTACAAATTAAGTCAAAGCAGTAAAAATCTGAATTCTGTCTTTCTGGTGGTGAGGAGGCAACGTAGATCTAAGTTCCTGGGTGCTTGATTAAGTACTTTTCTCCAATGGCAGTGCGGCATCTTCAAATACATTAGCAGTGTAGCAATTCTGGGAATTGGGCAATTTTTGGATGTTCTACATAAAGTTTGATTTACCTTGACGTCCAGATTAGCCATCAATGTTTAAGTCATAAAAGAGCTAGTGGTACACCCTATTATGCAGTTACCTGTGGTCTGCAGTAGAATTTTAATCAATAAAAATTCTATTCAAGAGCTTGTTGATTATCCACCCATGATGAATGAAACTATTGACATTCTTGCTGTTGGTCTATATTTAGCATTTTCTATCATCTTATGCTACAAGGGTTCCTGAGAGGACGGTGAGCAGCACTTGCAGGGATAAGGGAGAAAAGACCTAGAAGAGGAAGATCTGGGGAGGGTGTGTGTGTGTAGGCATCTAGCTTTTCCTCACTCAAATTTCCTTAATTGGAGCCTTGGTTTCCATACCAGGTCACTAGGAGGGATCAGGATTGACCATCTGAAGGACTTAGGGAAAAGAATACAATCCCATAAAATATCTGCAATATTTTAAGGCCTTTGTTTTAGTATCCAGCTTTCCCATTGTGGGGGTTGGATTCAAACAAAACACTGGTTTCTTTC
This sequence comes from Cricetomys ansorgei, assembly GCA_026225945.1. Classification (NCBI taxonomy): domain Eukaryota; kingdom Metazoa; phylum Chordata; class Mammalia; order Rodentia; family Nesomyidae; genus Cricetomys; species Cricetomys ansorgei. The sequence goes on from JAMJFZ010000020.1 coordinate 1,966,252, forward strand.
ATTGAAACTGCCTGAAGTTTTGGTGGGTTGGAAACCACAAACTGATGAAAGAGATGAAGAAACTGGAAACTATTTAGAACTAGCCTCTCCCCACCACACACAGAGCTTGCCCCAGAGCCTGCTGGGAAATCAACAGACTGTTTAGCCCATCAAAGACTCCATTTTCCCTGCTTCTTAAGTCAGTCCTAGGAATAAAGGAAGGCATGATGGGAGGGGGAGTCAGATATAGTGGTATGGGTCTATTATACCACTCTTCATGGAGATGAGGCAGGAAGATTGCTGGGAGTTTGAGGCCAATAGGGCTCTACAGAATGTGGTCTAGTCTAAAAATAACAAACAAACCTACAAAACAAAAATAAAAACCCCGTGAAAGCACAGAAAACCACCAAAACCTACACATGGCACTGGTAAGAAAAGTAGCACCAGTGGACACCTCAGTAGCTGCCTTTCTCCTGGTAGGTAGGAAGGCAGATTCTTGAATCCTCACCTGGGCAGTCTTCAGACCCAAGTGCTCTTCCTTCAGCCTTTGAGCCCTCCACAAAGTAATTGGATAATAAATCTGTTGCATCATACCAAAGACTTGGCTACTCATCATGATTGGTGCCCTGCTTCTAGCCCACTATCAGGAACAAGGAAAAATTGTTCTATTTGTCAGTGCCCAGCTTGGTGTCATATGTATGTTGCTGGCTTCCTTGGGCTATCGTGTTCACCTGGCTGATTCACATGTTGTTGCTCATTTGAGGCTGACGGTGTAGTAGTACATGGGTGGTAGGATAAGGCTCCTGAGGGTCTCAGAGAAGTGGCTTGGTACGGTACTGGAGGTTATCAGGGAAGACTGGCAGGGCCATTGGTTGGAGCCCATCTGCAGCCTGGATGTCCACTGTGTATGATCCAAGTTCTGTTGCTGCTTTTCTGAGTATTTGATCTTGATGTCCACACTGCTCTGCAGCCCCTTGTCTTTCTTTTTCCCACCACTTCACAAAGAGACACTTGGACCTGAGTCAGTTTTCATTTTCACACTGGTCATTGGCCTTTAACTGGACTGTGGGCTTTATATATAAGTTAACCACAATGCTGATGAAGTTGAAAAGGTTTTCTTTTAGCTGCACAGGCTGGTTGATCTTGGGTATAGAGTTCAGCTGTACCTTGTTCATGAGTGTGCATAGGATAACATCATCATTCAGACTTTTAGAAATAGAGCCAGTGGAGAGGCCCTTAGTTCAGCTTCAGAGCTTGGCTTCTTTTTGAGTGTTGCATTTGGAGAAGCTGGATCTTGATCTCAGCTGAGATTATATGCAATGGGCGCTGTTGAACTGTGTGGAATTCATGGTATGGGACATTGATACAGGAGTAGACAGGAAAAGAGGGACCTACAGGAAGTCAAAACCAGATGTGGGACTGGGTGCAACTTTTAAAAGACTGCCCCTATTTTCTTCTTCAGGTAGGCCCCATGTCATAAGGATTCCATATCCTTCTATAACAGTGGTGTGGCAGTAACTGGGTGCCAAGTGTTCATACACATGATGGGGGAGAGAACATTTCACACTCAAGCGATAAGCAAATACAAACTAATGGGGCTTGCCCCAGACAACCAAGTTAGTATCTATGGAGGTGGAACTCAGGAATCTGGGTTTTATCAGTTCCTCTAGGAAATTCTGATGCACAGCAAGTTTGAGAAATCCTATACAGAACATTGTCAGAGTAAGAAAAAATGTGAGCAGCAATGGAAAGAAGGAAATACCACCCACTGACCAGTTAAAACTCAGAGGTGGTATGATGACTAAATATAAATTTTTATCTCAGACCATCACATAAGGGTAACACAATGTCACAGAATACTAGACAACTAACATTTATTCGGGGGCGACTTTTTGTAGCTGATCAACCTCTTTGATCACATAAATTTCGCCAAGAAAGAAGAAAGATCTGTAGTCAGGGGTGGGAGGTCTGGGAACAAGGAAGCAGCTTAGAGTCCCTGTGGTAGCTTGACAGGGGTGGGGAAGGGTAAAAACATCAAATGGTTAAAGAGATGAACAAAGTGGAAAATATAAAAAACACTCCTTTCTTGTTTGGCTGTGATCCAGCCTTCACTGTTACCATGGCAATACTTTGTAAAGTTTCTCATTAACAACAGAAAAGATGAAGCAAGGAAATGGAGGTAAGGGCAAGAGTATGGAATATGAAGATAGGTATCTGGAGCTGTGTATGCCAGCTAAGATAAGAGAACTAAGAAGCAAGTTTTCTTTACAGAAGCAGGACCTGAAGTCTCCAGTAGTCCCCACAAATGGTGTAAAATTTCATACAAAAAGGAAGGAATCAGTTACATGTCCCTTTCATTGTTGATTGCAAGAGAGGCTGGGGCATATCTTTGTAGATGTGCGCCCGCAAGAGAGAAAAACACATAAATTAATTAATAATGTACAGATATTTCTGTCACACAGCAAACAACATTGTCTAAAAATTGATATGCCTTACATGTCCTCTACTAGCAAAGATGGACACATTTAATAAAATAAAAAAAATGATTGTAACTCTCATTTACAAAAGGCTGACATTCATGTTAAGGTAAATGTACTGGATTTCTCAGAAGCTTATTTTCGATGGTATTACCATTTACTTTTCCGGGTGGAATATTATCTCCCTTTGACTCATTCGAAAAAAAGATTCTTTTTAACTATGTGTGTATGTGTGTATCTGAGTGTGGTATATAGACTTTTGGAATCAGGAAGGAGGTTTGGATCCCCTGAAGGAGGAATTATAGGAAGTTGTGAGCTTCCTCATGTGAGTTCTGGGAACCAAACTTGGGTCCTTTGCAAGAGGAGTATATGTTTTAACTGCTGTCATCTCTTCAGGCCTCCCTTCTTGACTCTTGAAGGCGCACATAATGTAGGTCCAAGGATAACAGCCCACTACTCTTCTTTAACAGTCATACATTGAATGTGTTCAAACATGATAGGGATCATACCAAAGAAATGCTGATAGAAGTAAAATTCATGTAACAAATATAATTTGGTTGAAATTTGAATATCATTGAGGTTTCAAGACAATGATCATAAAACAATAAAGGATGATAACACACCCTGCTATGGAAGTGTTGAGCACACCACTGAATAAAGAAAAAGATGCCATCTTGGACATTGCATCTGTCACCTTGAGTAGGTCACACTGCATTCTGGGACTCAGTTTTTATTTGTGTGAAATATGCAAGGGCAAGAATTAGGATCAACTAATCTGAGGTGCATTATTCTCTCAAATGGTTTAGAAGACACAGCAAGCATAAAGGGGGCTTTCTGTGTCTTGAGCAACTCCATTTGTGGTATATACCTCTCCTGTTTTTAGTTGGACTAAGCTGAAAATATTTTAATTCCCTGAGTATGTAGAATGTGGAAAATGAAATGGAGTTGTTGGAAGCAAAATGAGATAATTAATATTCATATCTGCAAAGCTGTTAGCATAGTGCCTTAGAGAGCTCAATAAGTTAGCTAATTTGAGCCATTAGAGAATCATTTTAGAGTGTGTCACAGCCCTCAAAATTCAAAATGTTTTTTCCATTATGACAGTATCTAAAAAAATTATCAACATATTGTGTCTCAACTATGCTCCCCATATTCATGTGTTGAAACCTTTATTCCAATGAACAATAATGGCAAGTGATTTGACCTGTAAGAAGTCATTAGGTAACTTTCCTGATAATCAGTGAGTTATCTTGCTCATCCTCCTGGGATTGGATCACTTGCCAAGGCAGCAAGTTGATAGTGTGGTAAGCAGGGATATTAAGTCACTTTATTTTCACCTTGAGTTGAAGGTCTCCTGTCAGTGTCTCTTATTGTTTAAACCTACTTAGGCCTGAAGGGAAAGAAGTCTAAACATCCAGTTGTCATGGGTCAAGTCTATAGGAGAATGGTGAATGGTAGACAGCATGAAAAGCAGCCCATATACCTTATGGGACTCAATTCCTTATCTTGCCAGCAGCATCATACAGGATCTGACTTTCCCATTGCCTATAGTGTCTTGTGTCCCCCCTCTTTCGAATTCACTAAGTTTCAGCCTTATTTGGAGCTTCCCTGTTATGGAAAGAATTATACTTGCTCCTGTCTAAATACCTTTCATACATACCTTGCTCTTTGTGATGAGTTCATTCCTAGATCTTAATCTCCTTTAATCTTAACAATCTCTTAATTCACAGTTTAAAAAGACACTTCCTTGAGGACGGAGTGATCGCTCAGTGGTTAAGAGCACTTGCTGCTCTTTCAGAGTGAGAGGGAGAGTTCAGTTCCCAGCATCCAAACTCTGTAGCTCAAATCTCCTGTAATTCCAGCTCCAGGGGATCTTCTGGACTCCACAGGTACTTACACTAATGTGTGCACACGCACACACTCGTGTACACACACACACACACACGCACACACACACACACACACACACAGAGCAAAAATCTTAAAAGGAAAGGCACTTCCTGAAGGACGTGTTACTAGATTTCCTGGATATATTTGAGCACTGTGGAATGTTCCCTACTATAGCCTATGTTGTATAATTAAATATTTACTTTTTTTTTTCCTAGTGATGAGGTTCAGATCCAGGACCTTGCACTTGCTAGGCAAGCACTCTACCATTGAAGTAAATCTCCAGCCCACTGCTTATTTATTCAGAGAATATTGTATTATTGGCTATGAACATAGAGATTTTGTCTACTTTATCCATTGTGGATGCCCTCTTTCTGTGCATATAAACATCAAAACCCAATAGACATTGGTAGAAAGAAAAATGCAGAAATGAAGGAATAAGTAAGTATTTTTTTTTGTGTGTGATTTATCCAAGAATGCCAAACTGTTGTATATGGCTAATTAACTATTACATAGATAACAACATGGGGAAAAGTACTCTTTAATTGCTTTTTTCCCCTTGTGTATATTTCTGTAGTGTTTTACGTAAGTAGGAATGAGAAAGAGAGAATGGGAGGGTGTAAGGAGGGAGAGAGAGAGAGAGAAAGAGAGAGAGGGAGAGAAAACATGAAACATGAACCAAGATCTAGAAACAAAAATATATTCTTCAAATGCTAGCTGGGTGTTGCAGAAATTTATTTTCAGTTATGTATAAAATAATTGTTTTGTGCACTGTTGAGGGAAGGGCTACCTAGACCTTGGCATTTTGTATTGTCTGTAGGTGCTGAATTTCTGTGATGGATGTTGATTGCTCATGGTCTGCACACGCTGCCATCAGTAGAACATCTGAGGAATTCTGATTCAATGAAAACACCTGAGCTGAGACACTTGGGGTTCCACTGTCCTGTATGACACTGGCCAGGATGTGGTTCCCTCTGCTGAGGTCTGGCAGGGTTTGCACGTATGAAATATATCTCCTGTCTCCTTGCTGAACCGTCATAGCAGCATACTACTACAGGATGTAGTTGCTTATGCTTGTCATCTTAGCACTTGGAGGTTAAGGCAGGAAGACTGCTGTGTGTTCAAGGCATGTGCAGGCTCAGTAATGAGATTCAGGAATATCTAGGCTACAGTATGAGATTCTAGTTCTAAAAAAACAAAACCTAAGCAGAACAACTCCCCACCTCTGACAAAAAATAGCCGCATCCAAGGGCAAAGGCACAAACCGGTGATAGAACTTTTCCAACTAGGTCATACCTCCTATGGTTTCCAACTCCGCTTCTAGTACATGATCTTTGAGGACACATCAGACTCAAAGCATAGCGTGTATTTACCTGGCCATTCAACTACTCATAAGCCTTTATTGACTATCTACTGTGCTTCTGAAAAGAAAATTATATTCCTTTCTGGAAAGTAATATAGTCAAGTAAATACTCTTTCTGTCCATTCCCCCCAGGTATAGGGATGAATGGTATCTTACTTTAAATATAAGACATTTTTGTGCTTATGACTATCTGAGAAATGATGAGGACAGGATTTTTAGAAGAAAAATGTGTAGGCCACTTACAATTTCCACCCAGTTTATTGTTGTTACCTGAAGAAAAGACTTTCACACTTATAAAGAATTTCTCTTTGATCAGAGCCCTTACATATCAACATTTCAATTTTACATATTATTTTCACAACTAATCTGTTAACTTTTCAAATCATTCTAGAAATGACAGGTGAGAATAATGAATAGGCATTTTTTTTCTTCTAAGCATTCTTTGGCACAGACACAATCAAACAATGAAAATATTGACTGAAACACAAAGTAAGATGTAATGAATTCCTTCCCTGATACATATTTGGAGAAATCCCTCTTTTAGTACAGAGACAGGGTTACAAATAGATATAGAACTAACTGTACACACAAGTGTGCAGGGACAAGATGTCTGAGCTTGTTTATAGGAATAACTTCTTGACTTATGTTGTTTAAGAACTTAAGTATCTCTCTTGAAGACTGTGCCTAAAAATACTAAAGCTTTCTATGTATAATCATTTGCTTTTCACACCACTGTTTAAATTTTACAGTATTTAAACTTGGATCGGCAAAATTAGGCTAAATATGCCCATATATTTGTTCCTGAGTCTTTTCTTAAATGAATGTGTCAAGATTCTTCTGTAGGCCATAATCACGATTTCAATAAAGTCTAAAGAAAATCTAATTATATTTTCTAATTAGTTCAAAGTTGCTTATAATTTTTCGGTGTTTAGTTTGTAGTTTCAGATTTACTCTTTAAGGGAAGATCATAAACCAAAGATCTAGAAAAGACCTTGTAGGGGCATTTGGTTAGCCTACTGCCCTAGACATTCATAAAACTGACTTACTAAATTGACCCTCTGTTTTGGATCTTGCAGAGTCAGAAGGTTCACAGTTTTGCTGCGTACTGCTGCTTAGTTATCCTTACAGTGGACCTGTTGTTCTTTCATAGGACTTTAACCCACTTTATTTACCTTGTTTCTTAAATCTAGTAATGCCTTTTCAGTTTTTTACCTGCATTCACTTCGTTGGTTACTATTCTTCATCACTTTGAAAGCACTCATAGATCTGTCATTCTTCTACGCAAGCATAAAAAAGAGGAAAGCAACAAACCCCCAAACTTCTTTAGACTTTTCTTATAGAACTTATTTTCTTACTTCCAGTATTCATTTTGTCTCTCCTTGATTTGCACTGCTAAAGAGACTTTAAAGATTGTCAAAGCAAAAAACAAAGCAAAACACAAAAAACAACAAAGAAAAACAAAAAAACCCAGAAAAACAAAACAAACAAAGAACACATTTCTTTCTGTTTATTTGGAAAATCTCTATTGATCATACATTGCATTCTGAGTCTGTTCTGCAATAAAGAGGCAATGCTGAATGGAAGAGAGTCTTTACCCTAAAGGAGCTGACAGGTTTGGGAGGCAGACATGAAAGCAGACAATACCTAGAGTAGCATATATGATATCACATAGACAGGAAGCCTGTCTATGGAATGATCCCCTGGGAAAAAACTTGTTTGTGCTTCTTTTCTATTGCTATGATAAACTACCCTACCAAAAGCAAGTTAGGAAAGAAGAGATTTTAGCTCACAGTTCCAGGTTATAGTCCATCACTGTGCGGAAGTCACATCAGTAGGAGTTTGAAACAGCTGGTTACACTGCATCTATAATCAAGAAGCAGAGAAGAAGAAATGAATGTATTTGTATTTATGCTCAGCTTACTTTCTCCATGTTTATGTAGTTCAGGGCCCATTGCCTAAGGAATAGTAGCAACCACAGTGGATGGGTCTTTCCATCTCTGTTAACCTAGTCAAGACAGTCCTTCAAAGGTCTATCCAGACAACTGGATCTAGTCAGTCCCTCTAACCACACTCTTCCCAGATGATTCTATATTGTGTCAAGCTGACAGCTAAATTAACCATCACAAGCCCTTTTAGATAACAAAGTCCCTCCTGAAGAAGGGATACAGAGCTGCAATTGACCACTGTCAAACCACATGCAAAATCTGCTCTTTGTTCTTCCAGACACACCTTATCTGGAAATGTCCTTGGGATTTTTAACTACCTACCTGACTCAGACATACAGAAAATATAATCTCTTAGTTTGGTTTTGTGATGTCAGGTGATCTTGGAGCTATTTCCTCTTGGAACAACACTTCCTATCCTCTCTACTACCTCACAGGGGACCTTAAAAAACAAGCTCTGCTTTCACTAGCTGAGCTGAACCCTTTTATTTCAGATTCTGCTCTTCTTTCTGTTTCCAATAAATCCATTGTCTGAATGGACCCCCTCCATTCCATCTCTATTAATTACAGAATAGGGCATGATATCCATCTTGAAAATTTGTTAGAAAGTCATATTCATCCATTTTCTGATGTTAATGACACAACCACAGATTGGGTAAATTATGAAGGAACTGATTTTGGTTTTTTTTTGGCTCAGAATTGTGGTTAAAAGGTAAGGAACAACACTTGGGAGTGTTGCTTGTGGAGTTCAAAGATGTGCATGGCATCTCCTAGCAAGAATCAAGGATATGAATGTGTACACGTCTGGCTGTCCTTTCCCTTCTGATAAAGCTACTAGGGTTCAGTCATGGGGCTTTGCTCTAATGGCTGCTTCTGGTCTCAAAGCCCTCTCATTTAAATACCAGTCAGATTAAAGTTTCTGTGGTTCTGTACCTCACAATGGGATTAAATTTGAACATTTGAAGCTTCGAGGACATAGAAGCCACATCCAAACTATGGGTAAGGAACAAGAAACAGTCTCTGTAGGTGCAGTGTGAAGAGGATGTGCCTTCTTCAGTTTTTGAGTTTAGGGATTCATAAGACCCATTGAGCCAGCTTTCTTCATTTTGTTTCCAAGTCTCCATGTACATTCTTACTTTCTTGTCTGCCTGATTGGCTGTAAGAGATTTTAAAAAAAAGTACATAATAATCATGGTGAATTTGTCAAATCTTTCTTGTACTTCTGGCAGTTTTACTATCTACTGTTGAGAATTGTTATTTTTCTTTTCGGATTTCAAGTTTGCTTTTGTGGTAACATCTTTGTAATTCTTTTGCCTGTATGTCTATCTGGTGTTTCAATAGAGCAATTCCACGTCTCCTTTGCTCAGTACTTGTCAGGTGCATTTTTCCATCATTTTGGCTTCCAGATCTTTTGTTTTCTAATTACAATAATATGGATATCTTCAAGAAAAAAATCAACCAGACCGAAGCTAATTTAGTATGACAAGACAGTGTTGCTTTCTTTTGTTGAGGGATTTGTTCGTGTATACAGTGGTCAGAAATATCTTTTGATTAGTTCATCATTTCTAATGTGCTTTCTTTATCTCAAATTTTCTCTATCTCTTTAACTTCTCTTTCTATTATTGTTTCTAACTTTAATGATTTTTTTTTCTTGCCCATCAGAAATTTTAAAGCTTGGGCTGGCAAGATGGACCAGTGAAGCTGGTGGTGGTAGCAAGATGGACCAGTGAGTATAGGCACTTGCCCCGTAAACCTGACAATCTAAGTTTGGTTCTCAGAGCCCACTGTGTAAGAAGGGAACCAGTTCCACAAAGTTATCCTCAGTGCACCTCTACACGTGCACTGTGGAACACACCCTCAACCCCCTAGTAATAAATCTAAATAAGGTAATAAATAAATTAAGAAAAAAACTTTTAAAGCTTTTTGGTTAAGTTATCTTTTTATTTTCTGAATTGTTACTTGAGTTTTTAAACCATAGCTACTATTCTTCATTGTTCATAATTGTGCATTTCAAAACTGGAAAAGTTTTAGGTGTTAGCTCCTGTGCATTTACTTCACATTAGTTCCCACTCTGGTTGCTCATGTGCTATCTTAATGTCTCTCTTATTTTTCATATGTTTCTTTCTATGAAATGTTTGCAGGATAACTCTTCGGTTCACCCTCCATTTAGTACTTTTCTCCACAGATTTTCGTTTTCTTCCAGTTAAGTTGGCCTGGCAGCTAAACTCTGTTAATTGTATTCTTTATTAGAGACTTTTCAGGAAATAAATCAGGAAATTCAGATAGTGTAGTAAGAATTCTTATAAGGATTTTTCAAATTGTAAATCCACAGGAGGTTGATGTTGTGGTAATGAACTCTCAGCAGAGACTGCTGTGTCACTGTAAACCTGGGCCCTAGTCATCCTCATGTGTGGTTAGGCTGAACACAGGCAAGGTCCTTTGACTTCTCATTGTGGGCTTCAGACTTTACTACTTCTTTACTTTTCTGTGGCTGGTAAAGGATTCTACGAAGTAGCTGACTTTGAACAAGCACTAAGCACTCACTGTCTGTCTCTGCCTGCTGTGCAGTCATTAGAGGAAGCTCAGGTGTTCTGCGCTGGGAAGAGACAATATGTTACAGTAGAAAAAAACTCCAGATCAAGAGAATAGAACCTCTGGCCTGGGTGGAGACCTAACATCTAGTTGGACAAGGTCAATCATCTGACCAAGAGAACAATTCTTGGACAAAATACCACCTTATGAAGGCAGCTTCACTTTAAGCAAGCTAACAATTTAGGAGGAATAGTTTTTCTTTTAATGAGATACTATATTTTTCCTTCCCAGATTCTTGCCCCTAATGTTGTAGTTCACAGACCATAGCCACACAACTTCGTAAGTTGACATGGTTTTCTGAATTATTCAGAAAAGCATAACTTCTCCTTTTCTTCTTTTTGTCTCTTCTAAGCATGTTTCCATTAACAGTCTCAGTTCCCCAATATTTCTGGTTTCCCTACTCTTTCTCTAGGGCTTCTCTTCTGGCCATGGGCCCACTTGTCTGCCATGTGTCTACCTCCATGCAAGCTTAAATGGCAACTCTTTTTCTCCTCCATTCTCCTCTGGGCACCTGCTGGGTTTTACAGCTTATCTACCCTGGGAGAATTTCTATTAAGCTCTAATGAAATTGTCTTTGAGCTTCTGTTTCCATTCTTAAATACTTTTATTTATTAATAATCAATACATAATAAATTATTAATTATTGATCTATTTCCTGAGAGTAAGAGCCCCCAGTGGTGACTCCTATCTCCCCTGTATCAAATATACCTTTGTTGCTGGCTTACCTACCATATTCTGATACGACTAGGTACAGGTTCTGTAAATTGAGTTCTTGTTTCATTTGTTTTTAAAATTCAGCAAAGCATTATAAAGTATAGTCATACATTATGATTTGTTTCTCATTTTAGTGTTTGATGTTAGGACAGTTCTGGCTATCTGGTGCTGGTAGGAAAGTTCAGAACTGATATCCCAGTCTAATATTCTACTTCCTGTGCAAGTTATTACTCCTTACTGATTTGTATTCCTTGGTGGGTGGCTCTGTTGTAAACTGACATCATTATACTCTCCCCACAATGAGTCAGCTAGTCAGAGGTTAAAGAGAGAATTATCTTCCTTCTGCTTACAGCTTAGCCTTTAAAAGAGATAATTTCATGCCTTGATTAAAACAAAAAACCTATTTATATATTTCATAAGCAGAGCTTCTAGCTGTAGTAGAATTCTATTTCTTTTTTTAACTGTTCAAAAATTTCATTTATGCTTGTGTTTATACCATGATATTATATAAATTTTAATATTTGATTCTAGTTCTGTTTATAGTTTATATTTTTAAAACATTGAGTTTATCAGACCTCTCCTATCTGACAAGTTGATTCTCAAGATTCTATCTTGACTCTGGGACCAGTGAGTTAACATAAGCATTTAACAAGTGGTGGCAAGCCTACAAACTTCATAATGTCACAGCTTTGCCTCCAACAGGTTAATTATTACTCTCTGTTTTACTGCTAATTTTTGTCAAATTTGATTGAGGCAAACTCTCATGAGGCAAAAATTAGCAACTTGACAAACCTAGTGTGTGAGTCACCCTTAGGAAGATGTGATTGGATGGTAACAAAATTAAGCTATACTATGTAGGCTTCCCAAGATCTCACCCAGGGCACAAAAGATTACTTGAGATTTCACAGTTCTGTGATCTTTGGGCCTGAATATGTTGGCAGTATGTGTGAATGAAGGAGCCCTGTGTTTTTGACACAGTAATGGAAACCCTAACTGACTTATCTTAGAATATAGTATTTTAAAATGTAGCCACAAAAAACTTTGTACAAGTAAGTTATCCTTAGATTAAAATATTTTCTCAGTTGTATTAATTCAAAATTCCCCTTCAAGCAAAATAGGTATTAGAGAAGTTTATTTTTAATTATCATAAAATATTGTTTTATGCTCTGTTGGGTGAGGTGCTGCCGAGGTTCTTGATGTTTTGTACTGTTTGCAGGTGTTGGATTCATGTGGAGGATGTTTGATTACTTATGATCTGCACCAGGAGTTCAGTATCAATAAAATACCTGAGCTCAGATGCTCTGGGTTCCACTTGTGAGTATGGCATTGGCCATGATGGTGATTCCCTCTGTTGAGGTCTGGCAGAATTTGCCATATAAATATGCCTCCTTTTCTTCCTTGGTGAGCCACAGCAGATAACTACTACAAAAAGTATACCAACATGGGGCAGGAAACCATGCCAGCTAATTCAATGTGGAGACAAGGATGAAGAGAAAAAAACTCCAGACCTCACAGAGTCCAGTAAAGTACGTTCAGATAAGCTACCAGAGGATAGAGAATAGGGTATTAATGGAAGGCTTCTGAAGGAAGAGGAGAGAGAGAAAGGAAATAAGCCTCTATGGAGAGAAAAGGAAAAAGAAATGAGGAACAAGACATCTGAGCTCAGAAGCTAGGGGTTCCACTCTCCAGTTAGCCACTTGCTGTGGTGGTGGTTCCCTTCGCTAAGGTCTGGCAGTTTACAGCTATGAAAATGCCTCATTTTCTCCTTCCTGGACCACCACAGCAGTGTACAACAACAAATAGGTATCTTCATAATCATTTGTGAATATATGGTGGAGTCATGAAGAGCAAGAAACCTATCTCTGTCCCTTCCCTTCTCATCCTTTCCCTTTTCTTCTCTGTAGAGATTTAAAACTTCAGTGATATCACTTAAAAGGCCTGCAACTGGATTTAAGCTGGTATTCTAGTAGTAAGGCTTATAGTTCTGCTTGGGAGGTTAAGGTGGGCAGATCCCGCCTGGGTTACAGATTGAGTTGGAGGCCATCTCAGACAATTTAATGAGATTCTGCTTCAAAATAAAAAGAAAAATTGAGTTGGGCATGCAGTTCAGTTGTCAAGTCGTCACCTAACATGTACGAGGATGTAAATTCCGTCCCGACCCCAGGACTGCAGAAAAATTGCAGCAATTAAAAACAAAATAAAACAAAACAAACTCTGGCCTGGCAGAAATGAATATATTCTAAAGAGATGCTTGTGTTTCTCAATCTGACTATCAGACTACTGAAGCAATGGATCCCAAAGAAATGGAAAATTTCCCAGAAATCTCATGCTGGGAAAAAGAAAAGAGTCAAGATAGAGAGGAAACTTGTCTCCCTTAAAGAGATTTCACACAGTTCTAACAACTAGTCAGATTATAGGAGGAGACTGAAGTTCAGAAAGTTACTGGTCCATGGTGGGTGGGATCATACCTTAATGGGACTGCCTAGATATGCGTTTCCTTAGTCCTTTATTCAAACTTGAATTTCCCTTCAGGTCTCTAAAGAGAGACTTGGGGATTCATTGGATCTCTTTGGTTCCTCTTCTTGATGTGGCTGCATTGAATACATCTGTCTTTTCTGCTTTCTACATCCAATGGCTCTTTTAATTGGTTTATTGAAGATGGATGTCTGGACCTGGTTTGAGACACAGGTTGTGACCCTCTAGGTTTGATAACAAAATGAACAAAAATCACTTGGATTTAGGTTTCAGCTCAAATGTTTCCTATTCTGGTTATATTATCTATCAGAAAATTTTCCTTAAATAGTATATTGTGGGGTAAGTACAATAACCTGTAATCAACATCTTGGCATTTGGGATATGTGGAAAATTAGTCTATGAGTTCCTTCTTTAAAATGGATTGTCTTCATATTCACTAATCGAATTATAACAAAGTAATGGTTTATGAAATTAAAGTGATGGCATTTCAGTCAAAAGATTGGTGTAACTATCCTAGATGAATGTGTAGAGGAATACAAATAAGAAGAGATCTACTGTTAGATGGAGCAGAAATTGAGGGAGTGGATGATGGTCTTGTTCAGATTATAGGAAAGAACTCTGAGTATCCTTTGAAGTAGATAATAGCAGGGAATTGATATCAAAGGGAGAGATTCTGCAGCACCAGAAAGGCCTTGCACTTCTGAACAATTCACTACTGTTTGTTATGGTTGATCTGAGGTTTCTGACATTGCCATAGGTGTCTTGGAAGTGAGCCGGAAGGCTGAGTACTGTAGCCTGCCTTCCACCTCTTACTACTAGATGTTTCTAGTACCCATCACACAGAACTTGGCATTTGTTAAATAGCTAGCCTATCTCTGGACCTTGCTTTTACATTTGCTAGCATTCAAGGGGGCTTCTCTGTTGTTTAACACTTTCTTCTGAGATTGAAACATTCAACTCTGCAGGAATGCTTCTTAAGCAGGAAGGTAAACAACTCAAAATAGCTTGAGGAAGTCCCTGAAACTGACCGAATTCACTAGGTCCCTCCATGCCAGAGTGAACAATAAAGCTGAGAGTCTTTCTCAGTCTGAAGTGAAACTCAACTGCAAAGAAGATTCTCAGACAAGCCAAGATGCAAAGGAGACTTTGAGACTAGATCAGATAACTGGAAGAAGCAAAAACTAGCTGAGCTGCCTAGAAGAGGTTTGGATCAGTCACTTGGAAAGTATACCTGTTGAGCTGCCTACAAGCTATGCAGTCTGCTCCAGGTTTCACAGCTTTTGTGAGTTGTCACACATGTGGGGAATGGCTTTGAGTATGCAGCTGTCTCTGAGACATTTCTGCTCCTGTAACTATCTCCTCACCCATATTCCCATAATATTCCCAATAAAACCCATTGGTTCAACAAGCTGAACTTTGTACTTGTAATGTGATCTGTTGTGAGCTCCCTATCTGGAGTAAGCAGATGTATGTGTTGTGTCTCTCCACAAAAGCTTTGTCACACATTCCCTACCTATCATAAACTGCTGAGAGCTGGACTCTGGATGATAGTTTCAGCAGGCATATGAAAGTCTTGCTATGGCACAGCATCCAATGAGCCTTCAAAAAACTCATGTAGCTGACCTGACTTCCAGTCAGAAAGAAATTGAACAAAATGAGTTGAAACAAACAAACACAAACATAAAGTGAAGCCAAGAAATGGTACGCTAGCCTTCCTACTGTCTTCAGTTGTTGTTTCTCCAGCTGTTCCTTTCTGGGTGTTTATTCTTTCCTTTGATCTTCAGGCACTAACTCCAGATCAGCACATGTTCATATTGTCACACATTATGTTTGTGTTTTGAAAAACAAAAGCCCATAAGTGGCTCAGTGTCTTTGGGGATTAAATGTGACGCATATTATAACTAGCATAGCCACTGTGTGTGCTTCATCCATAAGTTACCATATTATTAATTTTTGTGCGTAGGCACTCTCTTCAATTGTCACACATATTTTTCTCAAATCTCACTGTGCTTTGTAGCAACTATGTAAAGCAAACTTTTGTTCTGGGAAAAGCCACCCATTGAGTAGGAGTGTGAATTCAAATGTTAAGGGCACCATGGCATCCTACAATTATTCAGCTCAGAGAGCTTTGTGTGACATCACACTTTTGTTAAGTATCTTAGGGAAAGGGGTAAAAAAGACCAACACTTGCTTCTGAGTGCTGAATGAACCTTTGTTCCTTTCTGTCTGACTCCCCTCCCCTAACCAAGGCAGAAGAGTATTTCCCAGCATATTGAATTTATGTTACATCAAATTAAGTCTGATCAACTCATCTTTGGCTTTTTCTGCATGAGATGCTTCTTTCTTGAAGGTTTTCCCTGCTTCATTTGCTTTTTCTAGAATGCACCCCCGTCTATGATTTTATGCCTGTCTTCTCAAAATTTACAGTCTTCTCACTTGAAGAACACATTTTACCTTCTTTCAATACAGATGCTAAACATCTAAATCAGATAAGGGTGAGATTTAAGATACATTTTTATCTCAACATGAGAGTGAGTCTGTGGTTTAGAATGTGTGAAACCAGAGAAATTATATGCTTCCAGAATACACTGGAAGCACAAGATAAGTTAGACAAAAAGATGAGAGAATTGGTCATAAACAAGTCTAAATTGCTACATGAAATCCTATGGTCTTAGTTGTCTTTGGTTATATGCCTGCTTTATGGATTGACTAAGGCAGCAGATGTGGCTCCATGATCCACTGGATGAGACAGGAGTTCTTTCCTGTAAGATAGCACAAGGCCTATGACAGATCATGAGCTAGTCATGTGTGACTATTCCCCTGACTGTATTAACTGCCTGACTAAGCAGAGCAATAATGGCCTATATTGCTGACTTGGCTGTGATGTGATTAAAAAAAAAAAAAAAAGACCAGTTTTAATAAGACAATCCTGGTCTCCATCCAGTTCCTGCCATAAGACCTGTGGGCAGATCAGCATAGCAGGAATTCTCCCAGGAACTCCTCCTGTCTCTGGAAGTGAGTTCTTTCTCACTTCTCTAGATTAATTTGTTTACTTTGCTTTCCTCTTTGTCTTTTCATTTTCTTATCGAGTATGAGACACTGAATTCAAAAGCCTTTTTCTTGGGGTAGCACCCTAGTTGCCGGAGTTAAACTCATTAAGAACTGAGAATGACTCCATAGTTCTCAAAAGAAACCTCATCACAGGGAGGGAACTATACCCTTGCACCTCTCCTGAGTAGATGAAGACTGTGCTTGGTAGCCCCACTCTATGGATCTATAGGGTAGATAGAGGCTCTATCTATCATCTATCTATCTGTCTGTCTATCTATCTATCTATCTATCTATCTATCTATCTATCTATCATCTAATCTATCATCTATGTCTAGATAGAGGTATCTAGAGGCTGCTTGGTCTATTGAAGCCAATCTGGTGGCTCCAGTGATCTGAGTCAATAGTGATTCATTTTCCCCATCCTGTTTTTCAAAGAAGGCATACTTTCAGTCAAGTGGTTCCATTGTACCAGTCTGTTATCAAAGCCATTGGACAGTTTCCCTTCATTTCATGCTTCCTGTTCTCTTTGGTTAAACTTGGTAGTTTAATCTCATGACCATTTACTGGTCTCCATTAAAATGGCTGTTAAAATTCATTGGTCTTGTTCTTGATAACTGTGAAATGTTTAGTATATTCTAAATGTTCTCATCTGAATAAACTTTCTCACTGTTGTCAGTACTGGATAAGCTGAGAAGTCACCAAATCTTCACCTTCTGCCCTCCTGGACTTAACAATTCCTTTAATCCCATTTTCAGTGGTCATATTTTATATAAGTAGTCAGAAGGAGCTAAGGTAGTTTCTCAGCACTTCTTAGAATCTGTCTTAGCTAAGTATCCTATTCCATTACTAAAACCCTGATCAGCTGAGTTCCTTGCCATTTGTAATAAGGATTGTTTTCCTCTTGTTTTGAATAATGTGGTTACTATTTTATTCTATGATTTAACCAAAAACAACCTTAATATCCATTTCTAGCACATGCTCTGGGACCCTTCTGCTTTCTATTATTAAGGTCCAAAGCCTCTCCTCCATATTGAAGGATTTATAAATGCATCATTCCACTCTTGGTACCAAAATCCACAATAGTCAAGGGCTCTTCTGATAAACCCAACCAACAGAATTTCTAACTATCTACACTGTCAACTTACTTTAGACACAAAGAGATTTATTCTAAGGAATTCGTTTTTGTGATTTTGGAGTCTGAAAATTCCCAATAGCTAGTCAGCAAACTCTAAAACAAAGCGTGCCAGTGTGTATTTTCAGTTAAAATTTGAAGCAATGAACAGGAGAGCTGGTATAAATCCCATCCAAGATCCAGCACTATATCTTGAGTTCTCTTGAGTCTAAAGGAAGGAAAAGACTATCATCCCATATTAAACAATCTGGAGGAAGTTCCCTAGAACTCTGCCTTTGTTCTGTCGGTATGTTGAGCTAGTTGGATGAAGCATACCTACTTAAGCAGGACAGTACTCAACCTAGTACTCAAGGATCAAATATTAATTCTACACAGAAGCAGTAACTATCACACCCAGAATGAGGTTTTATAATTATGCCCATAAAAATACTTGACTCTAATGTGAAGATTGTCTCTGGACTATATTCTCAGAATTATTTGTCCTTTATCTTCTATTTTTTTTGTAGTCTAAATTTCATTGACTACTTGTGTATTATTTATGCAAAAATGGCAACAACAACAAAAATGGGAGGGGGAAATTTACTTGGAAACCTTAAATATATCAGATAAATAAGAATTCAGAAAATTTTTGGTGCTTTGCTCAATATCAAAGTGAATTTCTCAGCAAAGTGTGTTTTTTAGATGTATCAAATGCTAAATAATAAGTTGTGCTTTCTTTTGTTAAACACATTATTGGATTTGATTTACCTAAACCTTATATAACTAATGATGCTATAGTATAATTCTCAATTTTATCTAGTACTTCTTGTGCTGATCTTGTTCCTATAAATTACTCAGAATACATTATAATTTAAAAAATGTTATCTGTCTACATTTTAAGATTTTTCTTTAGATATTATTTTCATGGCTTAAATTCCAGTTTACCTATAAATAGTGTTCTTTATAAATAGTGTTCTTTTTTTCTAACAATCTAGAATAGAACTGTGTGTACTCAAAGTAGCCATAGGCCAAGGAGTTTCAAGGTAGCTGAGTGTGAAATGGCAGTGAGCCCTTTATCATCTAGTTCTGTGATATATGTCAATGTGTAATTGCAGAAGTATTCAACTAGAAAAAAGTACAATAATTGTGGGTGTGAAGGAAGTGTGATAAAAGCCTCTCTAAAAGAACTCTTGATTTTAAGAAATATGGTGTAAATTTGTGATGTACGCGCCAAGTTTCCTTTGCAGTTCTTATAAAAAGAAAATCTATAGATGCCATAAATTGATAATATCAAGTAGAACCACTAAATTGTGTTTTCATTACATCATTCCTAATTTTTTGTTTATGGATGTTCCTGAACCAAGCGTATACATGATAAAGTAAACACACTTTGACATAATTGTTTTTGTGTGTGTCTGTCTTCATTCATGTTTACTCCATGGGTTGAATTCCTCTGGGTGGGCACAGCAGAAACACAGATGGTAATCTTCTCTCCTTATCCCATTTACTGTGTATGTGTGTGTGTGTGTGTGTTACTTAGACAAGTCACTAGGCTTTCTGAGCCTCCACTCCTTGCTTATTTTGCAACCTTGTAAATTATAAAACCATTTATCAAATGATAAGGGAAAAAAAAAAGAAGCTCTTACTGTCTATGAAAAATCCCCAAAGTCTATTTTTGTAACACAGTAGAATAGTATCATCTGGCAGATACAGAGTTGACCTTATGCCCTAATTTTACAGTAGTTCAGTTCCTCCAAAAATAATTTTCCTTATATTTTGCTTATAGTAAATTGGATTTTTCTAAAAGCGGCTTTAATTATATTCAGGCAAATACACTTTGCATAGAGTTCTAATCTGTTGCTAAGCATTCTCCTTTAATAAGAAGTGAAGTTTATTTTAATTGTTTCATGCATTTCACAATGTTTTTTTCCAGATAGGAAAAGCCGAGGGTAATTAGGGCCTGGGTATGTTGCAGAACTGCAGAAGTTCACAGCCAACCATGAGGGTTGTTATTTGCGCCAGTAAGGAGATCTGGTGGCCGTTTGTGGCTCAATCTGACTTTGAGTTCAAGAGAACTCTAGAGCATTGGCCTGTTGACCTGAATTTGATCCTTGGGGCCCACATGGTGGCAAGCTGATCCCTGATGTCTAGTCACATTTAGAAGTTCAGGGGTATGGTGTCAGTCTTGGCTCAGTTCCCACCAGCATAATATCCTGGTGGGTACAGCTCATGTGGAGAGCATGTCTTCTAACTACCAAACTATTGTATATTGAGTCAGGAATAGAGAAGACAGTAACTGAGTCTTCTAGGGCAGTTCTCTCCATGACCTAGGGACTCCTACCAGATAGATGTCACCACCCAAAGTTTTCTTCCATCTTCTAGTCGTTGAACTTGTGGGCATATTGCCTAGACTTAGACCACATCAGTGACTTTAGCAAAGGAGGTAGGAGCCTGGGAGACACAGTAGCATCTTAACATCCCAGGAAATTCTGGTAAAATAAAGGTACTGGCTGCTGATACTGATGACCTGAGTTCAATTTCTAGAATCTATATTGTAGTAGGAGAGGACTGACTCCTGTAAGTTGTTCTCTAATCTCTACACATGTGCCACTGTGTGGAGTGCACCCCCCCACACACACACGCAGAAAGAGAGAGAGAGAGAAAGAGAGAGAGAGAGAATGAGAGAGAGAGAGAAAGAGAAATGTAAACTTTTTTTTGAAGAATTGTTGGTTATAAGTCAAAGCATAAAATACAAAGAAAAAGAAAGCCTGTAATTCCCAGAAATTTCATTGACTTGTTTCCTGCTAGTGGAATGACTGGGCGGGAGATTTTCGTTAAGACATGCTTCACAAGCAGCACTTCTGTTTTGATCTTTTTTAAAATATAGTTTCGTGAGTAAGTGTAAGGGGACAGAAGTGATATATTTGAATATATCAGTGATGTTCAGTGAAGAGCGAGATGACTATTCCTTTATATTCTCTTTTTTATTAACAAAGTTTCCATGTAAATGTTTGTGATTCTAATTTAAAGTAATTGAGGAATATTGGGATGGGCTGTTGAATGTACATAAGCCTTTCATCTGTGTCTATTATAATAGTAAATGACTTTCAGAGAGGAAATATAGAATGTGTATCCATACTTAAAATAGAAAAAACATTTTTATTCATTGAACCTTCAGTCCGCAGAGTTTAGGGTCTTCTAAGACAGTTACAAGATTGAAGAGTAAAGTTACCATTGGCTTTTCATAAATGGCAATAGATTCATTTGACTGTAATATGAGAGATTTAAAAGAAAAAAAATCAGTCATCTTTTTTTTCTAGTCACTGCTTCTTACACTTGTTTTATTCATCTATGAATAAAGATGGGATAACAAATTGTTAACTCACTTAGAGAAATCACATTCTAGGAGTTACTTCTCCGGTCACGCTCACAGATTCCTGATGAGGGTGCACCCTCTTGCCCTGTTCCCATTAGGAAACAATGGCTTCCATTTGTGACGTGACCTGCCTGAAATGGGGTAAACTCTATAACCACAGAACAGAATGAAGTCATTGGCCGAAACATGGACTGAACTCTGACCCTGACTTCATTAGTATTTTCACTAATGTGGGAAACTACCAGAAGCTTGTACTTAGAATTGTCTTGAATCACACTATGTGACAAATAGCACTATGTCATTGCCATTATGACCAAAAATGCTGTTTGTAAGAGAAAACGGATGTAAATAATATACATTTAATTCAATATTGGTGTCTCAATGCTTTTTAGAATTGAGATATTTTTTAATTAATCATTTTAGTAATGATAATTAAATATCATTTAATTTCAGCATGCAATGACAGCTAGCATTATTTCTGTAGATCAGTTTTATAGCATAAATTGTGTCTCCTTTCCCAGTGCATGTATTTTATCTCTAACTGCTCACTACCTATATGGAGTTAGAGTCTTCAAAGAGGAAGAATTAAAGAAGTCATTAGGGTAGGCTCCAGCTAGACATAGCTAGTGTCCTGGGACGAAGAGATAGGGATACAGATGTGCGTGTGCAAAGAGATGGCAGTATGAGGACATGGGGAAGATGGCTGTTTACTAGTGAGGCTCCAGAGGAGCAAACCATGCTGATTCTTTGACCATGGACTTCAAGATTCCAGAACTCTGAAAAAGTAAATACATGTTTTTAAGCCACCCAGCCCCTGCTATTTTATTATGGCAGCCTGAACAAACCAAACCAAACCAGGTCCCATGCTAAGTGCTTTTTGTTCACTATTTTCTTTGCTTTCTACAATAAATTACAGAATACACGCTGTTATTATCCCTTTGCCAGCCAAGGATCTTAGATTTAGAAATGTGTTAGGAACTAAAGCTGGGTAGTGGTGGCACACAATTTTAATCGCAGCACTCGGGAGACAGAGGCTGGCATATCTCTGTGAGTTTGAGGCCAGCCTGGTCTGCAGAGTGAGTTCCAAGACAATGAGAAACTCTGTCTCAAAAACACAAACACAAGCAAAAAACAGAAAAAAAGAGCTAAAAAAGAGCTAGTCAGATACCAGCATCCTAGGCCGCTGTGCCAATGCCTTGCCCCCCTCATGTCTCCTTTCTTGAGACTCAGGGATAGTCCTACTTTCGTGAGAAAATGCTGCTGTGCTGTTTTATTCTCATAAATCTTAAGGTACAAAATCTTGAGACTTCAGAGTGTATCATCTGATATTGTTCCCTCCAATGGCAGAGATGAAATCCCAGCCATGTGTGTGTGTGTACCCCTGCCATTCGTCAGGACCCGATTACATCTGTCCTGCCTTTACCTTTTGTCAGGAAGAAAGGAATAGATCTTGATTATTTTGCTTCTTTAGATCTTGGAATTTTGCTTGAGTAGAATTGAAACTTCTTCCTGCTTTCTATAATAAAGCATTTTAAAAATTAAAAAAAATATTCATTATTGCTTAAAACTATGAGGGAAGAAAAATTGTAAAAAAGGAAATCACAATCAGATCAGCCAGTTCATTCTGGTAAAAGTGATAATTTATAGCATTGACTATTCATATTCTTGTAATACAAAACCATAAACTTCTATATGGTAAAACATAGTGAATGAAATTCTGAAGGTATTTGGTTAATTTATTTACTGCCTGGTTAGATTCTTTTTTAATGTCTACTAAAAGGTAATATCATTGTATTTTAACTTACTCAATAGAAGTTTCATGAAAATTACTGAATAAAATAGGAATAGGAAAGCAATAAGAAAGAAAGTTGAATTTAACCAATGAAGCATGAATAGAAAAAAAATATTCAAATAACCTAAAAACAATTCTACTGGATCATTAGGTAGCCTGTTTAGATACAGCACATGTATATAGTGTGTTTTTCATAGTGTCATCTCTTAAACCATTAAGATAATTTTAAACCTGTTATAGACAGTAATGCAGATTTATAAAAGTTTTAAGAAGATGAAGAAAGATTTAAATATTGTAGAAATGGTTTAGCTATCAAATTTTATTTTTCTGGGAAAACAGATTCTTTAGAGCATGTCAAAAGCTGAGAGGTTTCAAATACAAATCACGTGCTTCAAGGAGAGAATTATCAGTCTTATCTGCTCACATTTCTGCACCCATCAGACAGCTATACTAGGTCTGTCTTAGTTATTTTTCTATTGTGATAAAAAAAAACCCCACCATAACCAAGACAACTTATAAAGGAAAACAATTTATTTGATTTTTGGTTTTAGAGGGTCAGAGTCTGTCATGGTGGATCAAGCAATAGTAAGGACTAACATCTTGATCCACAATCATAAGACAGAAAGAGAGATAGAACTGGGAATCACAGGCATTTATTGAAACCTCAGAGTCTTTCCTGAGTAACATATCTCATACATCAAGATCAAACTCCTAACCCTTCTCAAACAGTTTCCCCAACTAGGGATCAAATATTCAAGTACATTAGCCAACAGGGGCCATTTTCATTCAAACCACCACAAGGTCCTTGTCTAGGGCACATTTCTTTCTAAAACATAGAACACAATTGCTTATTTATTGTTTCTAGCTTATCCCTTTTTAGAAGCAGTGGATTTCTAAGGAAGGTTTGAGTTATGTCTTCTAGTTAGTACCTCGTTAGTAACAAACAAGACTTCAACTTAGGAAGGGAAAGAAAGAAGGACATTCAAAAGCATTGCTTAATGTTAGACATCAGGGAAGTCAGAGTGTGGAATGAGTGTGGCTTCTGCAGACACATCCTGTGCACAGAACTTTCATCAACATCTGTTTGTTGATGATGTCACCAATGACAAGTCGCCTGACATCAGTGTCCATTTTTATCTTTTAGAAAATGAAAAAAAGTGGTAAATTTGTTTTAATAATTGAGTAACTGTGCAAAGCATTGGAACAGTTTTTGTATGCGTGTATGTGTTGTATATATTTGTTAGTGTGTATAAGTATGGAAAGGTTCATGTGCACATGTGCCCATGGAGGCCAGAGGTTGATGTCCGTGTCTTTCTCTGATTATTCTCTATTTTTGTTTTTGAGACAAGGTCTCTCAGTAAACTTGCAGTTCATAGATTGGGTTAGATTGACTGGCCAATGAGCTTTGTGTATTTTTTTTATCTCGGCCCTGCACAACCTCAGTTACAGGCACACGCCACTGTGGCTGGCTTTTCACACAGGTTTTGAGGACCCTACTTCAGGTCCTCATGTTTGCTTAGCAGGTACCTTACCGACTGAGTTATTTCCCTAGTCTCCTTGGTCCATTTTTTTATATCATTCTCAAGCTCCTGATTGTCCACATATACAATGGCTTTCACCACTCACTGGATTATAATATGGTTTATTCTTATAGTAGTTATGGATTCTAGGTCACAAAAGGAATTGAAGCTATATCCAACACGTTCAGTAAGGCAGACCAAGCATTTCTTACTTAAATCTCCCAGAAATGGTCTACATGGTTTACTCATATCCTCTGGCAGGGCCTTACTCAGCCATAAAGGTCCAGGATGTTTCTTTCTAAGATAAGCTGAGTAGATGGATGACTAAAAATACTTGGAAAGTAGCCCAGTAAGTAAATTCAAAAGAGGCAGATATAGATGTATAAATTTAGCTGCAGTATATTTATTTATAAAAAGAGAAATCAGGCTAAGTCCCATTGAATACTAACCTTCATTTCTGAGAACATACTTCTTTTTAGTTGCCATCTTTTTCTTGACATAGGGATTACCTATTACTTGGGATTGCTTTCTGATAAATACCAGAGCTGAGAAGCTGATTAGAAAGTCAGTTCTTGGACGCAGAATCAGCTAAGACAGGACTGAACAATTCAGGGGCTAGTTGATACGTATTTTGATAAAGCCCGCTTTTCTAGTCTTAGTCCACAACATAAAATACTTAGAGAGACATAGATTCAGTGTGTTTCCTTTGTAGAT
Organism: Cricetomys ansorgei; assembly: GCA_026225945.1. NCBI lineage: Eukaryota > Metazoa > Chordata > Mammalia > Rodentia > Nesomyidae > Cricetomys > Cricetomys ansorgei. The sequence goes on from JAMJFZ010000020.1 coordinate 1,991,246, forward strand.
CGTGGTGAATAGTGATAGGTTTTATATTTCTGATTTATTTCATGTGCTTTAGTCTCCTTCCTCCTTTTAGACAAATTTCTCTCAAGTCTGATTATCTTTAGTATAATTTCAGTTCATGTCCTAATGTTTTGCTTCTATACATTCATTTGCTGCTCTACATTAAGCAAGGTATATTTTATATAAAAGAAGCCTCCTTTATATGTGGGATCTTATGACCTAGCTACTTTTATTCTATATTTGGGAAGTGACTGAACACTGAAGGAAACAGAAATAATAAATTTTGTGTCACATGCTTAATCTGTTCATTAAGTTACAGGACCCATCAGAAGCCTTTGATTAAGGAAGATTATTGGTTCTGATTTATGTTCTGATCAGTTCAGTGAAGAAGGAGGCCAAGTATTAGTGATGAAGACATGGTGTTAGGATGTGGTGATGACTGTGACATGATCCACATGTTACCATGTCATATGTAAAGCAATCATGGGAACACATTAGCCATGTACACAGATCATCCAGAGAATAGAAACATTCAGGAAACAATGAATCTGCTTTAATGAAATGATTATCACTGTTCTCAAAACTGCCATTCTAGGAAGAAAGAATTTAATAGACTTGTAGAGCTGTAAGGGTAATCTGAGAAACCTTTAGTGTTACCCTGAACATTTTTATGTTTATGACTGTGATCAGTAAAATCCCAAATATGCTAATTAAAGCAATTTTTATTAGAAAATAAGGATATTTAACTTACCACAATTAATCATATGCTTGTTGAAAAATATAGAAGGAATGTTCTTTCTTTGATAATTACAGAGTCAAAATCAGAGCCAACAAGGAACTGGGAACTTACAAGGCCAATACTTGTTGATATATTTCCAAAAACTATACAAGGAAAGAAGTTTCAATATTTCATTGTGTAAAAATATACAAACTGCTCTCTTGGGGTCTGAGAGTCCATGACCAGGGAGAATGATTCCATGGTAGAAGGATCTTCCTGGCAATCTCACATCTTGAGCTTTAGGATGCCACAGAGGACTTCTAGGAGGTATGCTGTATTTGAGGACTACAAGCTTGGGCAACTTATAGAAGGTGAGTCTATGAGTCTGGGCTGGAAATGCCATGGGGGAGGTAGTCTGATATCTGCCTCAGACTGTGCTAAATATATCATAATAGCAGAGTTGCATGGAAAGTCACTATGTGGTGAGAGCTAAAACTGCCAACATGAGCTCAAATGTTTCCAAAAACATTCTCACTTATCAGTACACTTATCAGTGTACATAAAAAGGTTTCTATATTTCACTGAGCAAAATAATACATATTTATTTAGTGATCAATTAGACTGGTGGCAGGGAGAGTTCTGGAGAGGAATTGTTTATGTAGTCTTAGAGTTTCTGGTTTCCACTAACTCAGGAACAGACTTAATGTGAAGTTGAGCAGATGCAGGGCCATATTCATCATTGGCCGAATGCCCCATTTTCAGGCATTTAAGTTCATTAACCTCTGTGTTCTGTGATCTCATGAAACCAATGGTAAAAGCAACCCATAGGAAACTTTTGCAGTTGCTTATTTGTGTGGATATTCATTTGAAATGCACATATTCAGTAGTTAGCTTTTAAGAATTGGCCTACTTGAATTTCTGATGAGACTGAGGAGAAGCAGCCCAAAGTCTTCATATATGTGATAAAACCCCCTGATATATTATCTTTCCCCTTCACTTTGATCATAAAACCTGTGTCCAATGTGTTCTTTGGTTTAGAAGTATCTCATGGTATAGAAAACGTCATTCCTATCGATTGTACTTTGATGTTTAGATCTCTGAAATCTATTGTTGGGAGTATTTTTTTCAACTAACATTTTCCAGCAATCTCTAGTCATTTCAAGCTTTGATGAAAAGGTACAACAATATGGAAATTAAAATATAAAGAAAAATATGGGAGGATGGCAGTTTGTGTGGGTGGGGAGAGGACAGCACAGTTCCATAAGAAAACAATTTTTATAAAACAATTGCTCTAGCTAGGTGATGTAAATGCTGGCTCCTAAAGATGGGGGTGAGTTTGATAGGCAGAAAAGGGTAGAAGAACACTGACACTCCAGCATTCACACAGTTTCAAATTCCACCAAGGACCTAGAACACTCTGAAGAGAGAGTAGGTAGAAAGCTACTCTCACCCAAGTTCACACATTGGAAACAAAACCTGCTGTTTCAGAGTGGGGTGATTGAGAGGAAGAGCTGGCCAAAGAGATTTGGACTCTTGTCACGGAAGTTCTGATTTCCATAGTGAAGGCTTAGGATTTTATTCTATTGATGATAAAGAGGTTATTGAAGTTGCAAAGCTGAGACATATCATGATCAGCCCTGTTCTTCTGACTTACATGAGGATAGAATGGAGTTTAGGAAGAATCCTGGGAAGGGATAGGGTCCAGAATTCACTACAGAGTTTCTGTGAGGTCTGGTGAACCTCTGAGATGACTAAGGAAGTGTACCAACTGTTCTTTCGTTGAGCAGTTTGCAGTGCTCCTGTTTTGTACCTGGAGGTTTTTTAATGAGGAGAACATGAAAGTGAAAAGATGAAGTTCCTGCTTCCATCAAGCTTGCATTCTAGTGAGAGTAATAAGAATAAAGTCCACCAATGTGCACACTCATAACAGATTATGTGACATTAAGTGCTCTGAAGAAAAATAAAGCATGTGACTTTTGACCTTGAAGTTTTGGTTTTCAGCCCATGGAACACTACTCTTTTGGCCATGGAAGAAAGCCAGTCCAGCGAGATGGGAAGATCAGAGGACTAGGAAATGGGTTTTCAGCCAATATCCAGTACAATCTGCTGGGACAGAGTTGGGGGCACCTAAACTGAACCTTCTGCCAAAAGCAACCATGTGAGTGAACCCAGAAAGTCTGCCTAACTAACTCATGAGAAATCACAGATCTCTGTTGCTAGTGTCACAGTGTTTGGGACATTTTTCTTACAAACAGAAAAAAAAATGAATAGGAGAGAGCTGTCATTCAAAAATGACTTTGGGGTCAATGGCACCAGATACAGATTGGTCAACTAAGAGACAGAACTCGAGGGAGAAAGAAAAAAATCTGAAAGAAAAAATCAGAATGACCCGGATTGCAAAGTCTTGGGTCACTCCAGACTAGAGCAAAGTTTAATCACTGTTTTGGAGTATTGACCCTGAAAGGCCAAATGTAAGAGTCTATAAATCTACCCTCTAATACATGAGGAATGCGAAGATGGCCCAGTAAGTAAAGTATTTGCTGCGTAAGTGTGAAGACTTGAATTCAGATTACAGCAGCCGAGCAAACACCAGGCCTGACAGCATGTGCCTATGATCCCAGCACCAGAGAGACGGAGACAGGAAATTCCTGTGGCTTACTGGGTAGCCAGTCTAGCTGGCAAGTTCAAGTTTAATAAGAGACCCTGTGTCAAAAATAAGGTGTAGGGGACCCAAGATCTGTTTCCAGACCCCACATGGCAGCTTACAATTGCCTGTAACTCCAGTTCCAGGAGTTACATATGTGGTTGCATGTACATACATGCAGGTGAGCATTCATAAACATAAAAAAAATACATCTATAAAATGAGATGGAAAGTAATAGAATAATAGAGGGAGACTTTTAGCCTACACACACATGCTCATGCACATGTACATACATCAAGAGGCGCATGTACACAAACATACACATAGAACATTTAAAAAATAATTTGGGAAGTATAGGCCTCATTGAAAAAATTCATTAATTTGAATACATTTTAAGTCCAGAATATGCCACTAATATGCCAGGCATGGTGGCCCAGACCTGTGACTCCAGCTCTTGAGAACTGGAGACTTAAGGATCAAGAGCTTGAGGTCAGCTTGGGCTACATAGTAAGTTTTAGTGTAGCCTAGACTACCTGAGAGTTGGCTTCAAAACAATAACAATGTGACTAATCAATATGTAGTTATACTTTCCTTTTTTTTTTTCCCTTTGGTTTTTGACACAGGGTTTCTCTGTTGTAACTCTAGCTGTCCTGGAACTCACTCTGTAGACCAGGCTGGCCTCTCAGCGTTCTGCCTGCCTCTGCCTCCTGAGTGCTGGGGTTAAAGGCATGTGCCATGCCCACCACCCAGCCATAGCTATAGTTCTTAATATTTTGTTTTTATTATCATTTATGTAAGGAAGGGGCAAGAGAAATAAGAACAAGGAGACATCAGAAATGAATTGAGTAGAAAGACTGATGCCACAGGAGAAGGAATGGAAACAGTTCAGAGATGTCCAGAAAGAGGGCATACTTTGCCTTTGGTAACATATATGCATTTATTTGAAATGCAATTTACTGTGGAATAACATTCTGGATGATTCTTTTCAAAAGCTGAATGATTACAAAAGCCTTTATTTTAGGAACTATTTTAATCCTTTAGTTAGTATCTTTCTTTTTTTGTGAATATTTTTATTTCTTTGCTTACCTGGGAATCAGTGGATAGCCTTGAGTATGGTATGTATGCCATTTACAACAAAATTATATCCTTAGCCCTCATTTTTCTTCTCTTTCCTTTCTTTCTTTTTTTTTTTTTTGTGGTACTCTCCTGATTTATTACTTAATCCACTAACATCAGTTTCATAGCCTCTTCTCCTATGACAAATGCAAAGGAATTAGCCCTAAGAGGAAACAAGTAGTATTATATGCTATAAAGGCTTTTACACAGCAAACTAGAAGCAGAGTGAACATACAGCTTATAGAACAGGAGAAAAATCTTTGCCTGCTATACTTCAGACAGTGCAGTCCAACTCATGGTCCTCCTGCTCTGCCGTGATTACAGCTCTAAGCCACCATGCTTAACATTTTATTTTTTAGTTTTTTAGATTTTTAAAAAAGATTTATTTTATTTATATGAGTACTTATCTGCATGTACACCTGCATTCCTGAAGAGGATATCTGATTCCACTATAGATGATTGTGAGCCACCATTTGCTTGCTGGGAATTGAACTCAGGACCTCTGGAACAACAGCCAGTGCTCTTAACTGCTGAGCCATCTCTCCAGCCCCCATGCCTAACATTTTAAAAGAACAATTTTTATGTATTTGTTTTATATTGGTTCATTCTTTGCCCTAATATTATGCCATCTCAGTTTCTTCTGCACTTTCTTTACCTCCTGTACAGTTTCCTTTTCTGGTTTAGGTGGCAGTGGGCTCTGAACATGAGCTCTGGATACACAGTGATACATGTGGGCTATGTTCACCTAGATCCATTTAGCGAGCAGAGTGCATGTATCTTAAACTGCAAGCTCAGCTGTAAATTCTACAGTTTTAAGTATGAGCACCAGTAAGTCAGCACTCAATTCAGGACACTAACCTGTGTCCTACCCTCCTACTGCCGATATTAGGCCTGGCCTTTCCTGTAGACTCCACAAAAGTAAAGGTGAAATGGCACATCATGTTCTTCATGGTGATATCTGTCAAGGAATTCATGGCTTCATATATGCAAACACTACATGGCCTGGATAATTTCATGAATGTCTCTCAAGTAAACATGAAGAGCACAGTATTTTTTTTCATTCTTTTCTTCTTTCATTACTTCCTTCCTTTCTTCATTTATTTTTTCTTTCTTTCCCCTTCCTTCCTTCCTTCCTTCCTTCCTTCCTTCCTTCCTTCCTTCCTTCTTTCCTTCCTTCCTTCCTTCTTCCATTCTTTCTCCTTTCTTTTTTTTTGGGGGGGGGCATCAAGACAGGGTTTCCCTGTTGTAACTCTGGCTGTCCTAGAACTCACTCTGTAGACCAGGTTGGCCTCAAACTCACAGAGATTCACCTATCTCTGCCTCCAGAGTGCTGGGATTAAAGGTGTGTGGCACTGTTGTCCATATTAGAATATTTTAACTTGAATGCTTTTTCTAGAGTTTTCTGGATGAAAAAATAAGCAATCCATTTTTAAAGAGCACTTCATATTGCTAATAAACTAAGAAGAAAGAGAACTGGGCATAGGACTCAGTGCTCAGAGCACTTACCGTAGCATGTCTGGATGTCTAGGATTCAAAGAAAAGGAAGAGTGTTGTAGAAGTTTATTTTCAGTTGTGTTTAAAATAATTGTTTTCGTGCACTGCTGGAAAAAGGAATGCATAGGCCTTGGTGTTTTGTATTGCTTGCAGGTGTTGAATTTCTGTGGGGATGTTTGATTGCTTATGATCTGTACCAGAGGAGTTCTGAATCAATAAAACACCTGAGCTCAGACACTTGGGATTCTACTGCAAGTATGGCAATGGCCATGACAGTGGTTCCCTCTGCTGAGGTCTTCCACTTACGAAATACATTTCCTTGTCCTGTTTGCTTAACTGCCGTAGCAGTGTACTACTACAAAGAGCCTCTCATTCATTTTTGAAAAGTGAAAAGAAATTCTTATTTTTATAGGCTTAAATGTAAAATAGTTAGTGATAAATGAATGGAAAATAAATTCTTAGTTAAAGGGTTTAATTTCTCCCAGAAACTTTAATACAATGCATTAACTATAATTGTAACATGACTGTGGTTATTCACTTTACATAACAATAGGAATATTTCATATTTTAGCAACAGAGGTTGAAGAGATGTACCAAGAGTGATGAGTAGATCATTCCCACAGTGCCCATCAGTCTGAATATGGCTACACAATTGCTTTTGTTATTTATATCCTGTCAATCTTTATGTGATTCAGTGCAGAGAAGAGAAGATCACTTAGGAATGATAGACTTCTATCATGAATAGAAAATTCTAGCTGTAAGTTGAGAAAACTAGAAAAAGCTAGGGATGTGTTAGAGTGATTTCCTAGCATGCATGAGGCCACAAGCTTGATCCCTAGCGGTACGTAAAACTGGGCATGGTTGTTTAAGTCTGTAATCCAAGTACCTTAGAGGGAGAGGCAGAGGATTAACAAACAGTTCAAGGTCATCATTCTCAGTTTCCTGTGAAGTTCAATGCCTGATCATGATTGGTCCTAGCAGTCTGTGAGTGTTTTTTACTTTTTTTCCTAATTATAAGCCCTTGAAAAGCATGGAGTACAGTTACATTTCAGATACCACATTATTCTGTTTGTGATTCAACATAGGAGCCAAACAAAGATCTGTGACTTCTACTGTCCATGGGCCTTTTGATGGTGTCAAATGTTACCCAATACGATATAAATCATTCAGTTAAATTTGAATTTCAGGTAACAAGGTACCTATATATGAATAAATAAAAGTAATGATTTACATTAATTGTGAATTAAATTTTATTGTACTTCCTCAATTTGCATTTGCTAAATCTGGCAGCTATAGTTAAAGTCATTTCCTGTACTCAGCTAGGAATACTGCTCTGAAGTCTCTCCAAGTTCATGGTTCTGTCCTGCTTAGGGAGCTGCTCTGAGTTCTGCTAGATGCTATGGGGTGATGTGAAGTGTTGAATACAGAGCAGGACCTGACACTCCCATTCCCCATTCCCCTTGAGACTCCCATTTTTTCCTTCTTGTCTATATTTGGTCTCAAGAAATTTTGAGATATATATGACCGTTAACTTAAAGTATTATGCCTAGTAGGTATGCTTACACTGCAGACTGTACTAGCAAAATAATGAATAGTTTATAATTGGAAATTTTCTAAGTTGATATCAGAAGTAGTTATGTTGATAAAATTACTCTTATTCACTTGAAATAAAGGATTTGGGTTTTGAATACGCTATCCTCTCATTTGTGTAGAACATTGTGTTTAGATCCCAGAATTCTCGGTGATGGTTAGGAGAAAAGGAGTGCTCTAAGATTTTCAAACCTCTTTACTGACTGATCTGAGAGGAAAGGGAGAACTTCATCTAATTTAAAAACACAAACTCATGGAGGACCTTCCTTTTCATTGTGTAAAGATGTCACTCCTGGAAAAATTGAGCAAGTGGATCATATTAACTGAAGTAATTGAAACTCAGAGATTGTAAGTGACTTGTCCAAGTGAGGAAACCTGAAAATGACAGAACTGTAATAAAAAAAGCAAATCAGCTTTCTGTCATATTACGCTGTCCATGAACCCTGCAGTCTCCCTCTTGGGAAGCCCCAGGCTCCCATCAAAGCTTCTGGATGTGATCTTTGGGTGTGGTTGCTGGGTGGTAAATCCTCTGTGGTTAAACGTCTTTTGATTACAAAGTTTTGGGAAAAAGAAATAATGCCAGAACACTTTAGTGACACAGATGGGAAGTGATTCACAATCATAAGTCATTGGGCAACCAAACTGCTCACAGGGTTTTCTTGTCAAGAAATAGTTTGCTCTTCATTCAGATTAAAGCCACAGTAAATGAAGATATGACACCAGCACTCAGATCCACTTCTAAGGCTGGGTGAGGGACAGTTAAAGAGGAAGTAAAGTGGATTTGTGATATAGGGGAACTTTGTTTCTGGTGCAATTTCACTGCTCATCTAAGGCAACCTGCTAATTTTTATCCAGTTATAGTAGGTAAGGAATTGGGAAGACTCCTTTATTGTTGTGTGAACTTATGAATAGTCAAAATGGAATCATTTCCTGCTACATGGAATTTTAATATGGGAGCATATGGAAAAGGATTGAGTTGAATTCTAAATGGGAAGATTCCGGAGTGTACCAGTGAGCATTGTGTTTTGGGAAACCACATAATGAGATAAAAAGCAACTGTGTAGAAAATTCAGTATTTTAATTAAGAACTGGTTAATATTATACAAAATCATGAATTAAAGGTCATAGGGACATGGCTAAAATCATTCAGCAGTACTGAGAGTGTTGGCTTTGTGAGCTTAGTACTCAAGAGGCTAAGGCAGGAGAATAGTGAGTTTGATAGCCTAGGTAACATAGCAAGACCCTATCTCATAAAGAAATAAACATCAAAAGAGAAACTTACTATATGCCTGAAAATGTTACAAATGATTGATAAACACTGGGATCAATATTTGGTCAATTAGAAAGGAAAACAACATATCCATGTGTTAAATAAGAATTCAGATGTGTAGACAGAGACTATTTGCCTTCATAAAATAAATTACTAAGGAAAATAGAACCATGTGGGATTTGGAGTAGGAAGAACTAATGTGGTATTTTGTGCTAGATATTTTGACATAAAATTACCTGGAAATTCTAGAATATGCTACTATTGAATGTTGCTTGGGCCAGAATGAGCTAGGAGATAGCCTAAGTGGCCCAGTTTTGGTAATAGACACACCTGTCTCTTTTTCTAACATAAGGTCATCTAATTTCTGTGAGTCTCAAATTTTCCTCCTTTGTGAAATGGGAAGACTTAATAGACCAGTGAGTTATTCTTCAAATATTCTAATTGCTGCTTAAATAGATGCTATTTAAAGATACCTGGAAAATTGGTATTTAAGTTTTCCTGGTACTCATAATACTTTGCTTTTTTAAAAGATAATTCATAAAAATTATGACTAAATATAATGAAGTGTTTCTAGCAGTGAAATAAGACTAACAATGATATCAACCAGTGTAGTTTTTAAATCTGTTTCTGCTATGCTGTGTGCACGCAGTGAGTGAAGAAACAAGCATTTCTATATGGGCTACTTCGAGGGAATAAATTCAAGGTCCATAAGTGACTTAGAAGACAAGGCTGTCTACCCTTCACATTTGTGCTCAAAACATACATTTGAATCCCCAACATCAGCATATATATTTAATGCCATCATTTATATTATAATATAATATATTACTATATGTGCTATGTTAATACATAACTCTTACATATAGAAGATATAAAACAAATTTCACTAAACAAGCTGATTGGCAACAGGAATTCATGGAGTATCAGTAGCAATTTTGATAACCTATTCTCAGAATGGGAGAAACTTTCTGGAATTTTGCAAAGTCTTGTGTCTTAAAATTCCAGGATAACAGATAAAAGGGTCAAGGCAGGGAGAAGAGGCTGCATCCAACAGATTAAATTAATTGCACATAGCAAATTATTACACTATGATACACATGCTAGGATAAGAGGAGCTACTGAATATTATCTTCAGATAGTTACTAGTTCTTTAAATGTCCTGATTTAGAAGGACCAGCAAGGAGACTGGGAAAGAGTATGTTTAGGTATGGTCTAGAAGGTCTAGTCATGTGGCATATTTGGGCTACTTTGAAGATTCACCTTTCATTTGATGTGAGATGGAGAATAAGAATGGTTTGAACAGAGGGGTAGCATGATCTGACATGGTTTAGCAAGCAGTGAACGAAAGGTGCTGTGGTCAGTGTAGTTAGGTCACTCATAATAACCAGATATGCAGTTATGAGTCTTTGGATCAAGGTGGTGGTGTGTGACATCGTGATAGAGTCTCTATATATTTTGGAGATAAGTGTAATTGGATTTCCCATTGGATTAAGTATGAAAATAAGAGGGAAATGGAGGCTAAGTACAAGATTGCTAGCCTGAGGAATTCAGTAAAAGAGATTGGCACTGACTGGAAAGGAGACATAATGAAGAACAGCCTGGGGAGAAAAGGGGAGTAAGTTTATATTCAGTATAAAAAGCTTATTCAATGCTTCAAGTGGAAGTCAAGAGACAGGTGGATGAGCTAAATGTGGGGCTCAGAACTGGTTGTATAAATAGATTTGTTAGTCAATGAAAGAAGCCATGAAACTGGATGGGATCACTTGAAGAGAGATAAACAGTCCTGAGACATGTATACCCTCCTGTATGGAGGCTAGGAGAATTAGGAAGGGCCTCTGAAGGAGCTTGGGAAGAAGCAGCATCAAGTGGGAGTTTCATCCTCATACCTACTGGAAACAAATGGTTCAGAAAATGAGGCAAACTTCCCTCCCTCAAAAGTTGGTTGTTGAAGAAATGATTACACTCAGTCAGGCTATGTGAAAACCACAGGTGCTCTTGTCTGAGAAGTTGTCTCATTGGAAGGTAGAGCCAAGTACAGCACCTGTAACTAGAGTGCAATGTAGGTTCACAAGTTATCTAACTTTAACAAGTGACACACCAAGATATCAGAAAACAAACATCTTGTGACCACAGGTGATGATAATGGGAAAAAGGCCAAGAAAATAGCAAAAACATTGGTCCTGAAGTAGTCCAACCACTGAACCAATGCCAGCAGTTCCAGCTTCCTCACCAAACTTGGCAAAAGAGAGGGAGGAGTAGTTGCCAGCTAGTATGCCATACTCTGGCAATTTGCTGTAGATACAATGGGCTCTATAATTCTCCTGTCCTTCACAGGCACAAATCTAGAGCAAACATCCCAAGGAGATAACAAAAAATCTGCTGAACTGTGAGGTCAGTTGTAGCTAGGGCTTACAATAGCTGTCTTTGGATCCATTAGATGGAGGAAACTATGACACTTGTGGGTAGTGAGCTGGAAATGCGTTCTCACACTCAAAAAAGGGGGACATCTCTTACTACATGTCTATGTCAATACAGTGACATGGTAGAATATGAGATCATATGCAGCCATTACTAATGGTGTATTCAAGCTGTAAATGTTTATCATGATGTAATGTATGTATTTATATTTATTTTTAGAGTTCATGTAGTTTATGTATTCAGCATCTCTAAAATATTACAAATGTACTTAAAATGTCTAAGACAGTGATTCTCAACCTTGCTACTGTTTTGAATTGTAATATAAATATTTGATACACAAATGATCTTAGGTAACTCCTGTGAAAAGATTATTTGGCCCCCAAAGCGGTCATGACCCACAGTTTGAGAACTGCTGATCTAAGGGATGGTTTACAAAATGAAATTTGAGAGAGTACCTGAGTTGTGTGAGTTTTCATATTTTCTTATTTATGTTTTTTATTTGAGTTTTTAAAATGACTATGCATTTTTATAGGACTAGAAAAAAAGCTGTATGAAAGAAAACGGCATACAGATGTTTGCTTCTATACAAGGTCATAAATATTTAGATTAGCAGACTTGGGATGTATTTGTTTATAATTTTATTCCTCTTAAGGAATTCTAGAGTAGCTGATTTTAATATAAGGACAACAAAAGACTCCCTTCTCTATAACATCCCAAATCTATGACAAGGCCCTTTTCCAAGTTCATTCTCAAATTCCTGTTATTAGCATTTTTCCTATTGGTGTTCATTGAGCATTGCAGCTTGTTCTACAAGTCCATGAAGACTTGTGATTTCCAGGGCCATTTCCATTGACAGCTCTTGCCTCTTTGGCTCTCCACATCCTGCTACCCTTTCCTGTGTCCAGACCTTAATTTCAATATCAAACTGACCCAGGTTATTGTTTCAACATAGCTTTTTTGAGGCACAGGATGTTCAAGAGTTATCCTGCAGACTCAGACTTACAAATTTACCCCTCAGTAGGCCAATGCTCTGGGCTAGGCTTCTGCAGAGAACGACCCCTACTGGCCATAACTTCTGGCCCTAAACATTGCCAGAGAACCAAACTAGAGGGATGCCTCCACTAGCCTCTTGTTTTTCTTCCTGCTTGCTTCACAGGAAGACTCCAAACCTTTCTGCTTTCTGCCTAATTAAAAGAAGTAATACAGGTGAAACACAAGTAACCAAACTAACCAACCAACCAACTCAACTCACCAACCAACCAACCAACCCAACCCAACACAACACAACACAACCCAACACAACACAACCAATCAACAAAGCAACCAAGCAAGCAAACAGCCTACCAACCAAACAACCATAACATACAACTCTTTTGGCCTTGCATGAAGACTTTAAACAAAAGCTTATTAAATTTGTTCATTGACAATTTCTTTCATATTTGTAATGCATTCTGATTATTATGCCTTGATTCTCTCTCATCACTCTCTCCAACCCCCTCCCTTTATGTCCCCCATATACGTCCCTTTCCCACATCCTTGCCTTTTCGTTTTATTTTGTGACCTATTGAGTTTAACTAGGGCCGTCTGGGTAATCATGAGTTTGAAATGATCCATTGGCACCTGATAGGTTTATTAGTGGATATGTAACTGAAGACAATAACTGCCTCCCCCTAGGATCCATTAACAGTCAATAGTTAAGCAGGGAAGGGTAGGGAACTGTCCCTCCCTGATGCATGATCAACTGTTGACAGGCCTCATTTTGTGGTGTAGGCCCAGTGCAGGCAGCTCAGCGGTGTGTGAGCATGGTTGCAATGGCAGTGTCATTTCTACAGGACTGCATCAGCAGTCTTTATTTTGTCTCTTCTATTCTTTCTTTACTTGTATTTTCTGAGCTATAAAGGGAAGAGTGATATAAATGTCATACTTAGGGCTGAACACAAAATGGTTTCTTATTCTTAAGACCTTGGCCAACCATGATTTTGCAAAGTGAAACTTCAGTGGTAAAGACTAAGAGTATCATTTGTCTATGTATATAAATGTAAATATTTAGAAAGTTGGTTGGCACCATGCCAAAAATAGTGAGTTCTTCTTTAGGGCCTAAAACTTCCTCAGCCATGGGTTTTTGACTAGATTTACATTGCCGGATGTAGATTCCTCCTCGTGGAGTGGCCTTAAATGCAATCCAAGAGTACCTGGCTACTTCCATCACAGTTGTATCACCACTGCGTGAGTGAGCACATCTTACCTTACAAGTTAATATTGTACTTGGATGTTCTTCCCCAGTAGCCTGTGAGACACCTTCCAGCATTATGAGAGCCAACAGGGAGGAAGCTTCCAACTCAATTACAGCTTGATTTCTCTATATCTTATATTGAAGGTGCCCTCTCAATAACCATTTTTCAGCTCTACTATTTGTATCAAGATAATCTCTGGTTGTAGGGCTTCCAGGCTAAAGAGTGAAGTTGTAGCACGAGCGGTCCTCGCCCCCAGGGGCTGGCAGGACACTCTGGAGTCTCCTTTACTCTTAAAGCCCTGGAAGCTGCTAACTCAGTAAACAGATTGGCAAAATGTCTGCCTGCCTCGTGGTGAATCATACACCTTTGTCTCTGCAAAGGCCATGGATATTGTGGGGGTTGGCCAGGTACGCCCCTCCCCCTGCCATGCTAATTAAGGCTTCCCCGCTCGAGGGGAGAAGCCGCGCCCTTATGGGAAGAGGTTATTTATCGGGGTGATCCCTTGGAATAAATGAGTTCAGGTTTGAGTTCGGGTCCACCAGATGCTGTCTCCGTCTCGTGTTCTCTCGTGTTCGTTCTCAGCAAGCGGGATCAGGCGGCGCCACGCAGTCCTAGGAACCCACGTCCCTCCCGGCTCCCCGGGGCTTCCCCATGGCTCTCGGCTTGCCTTTTCTCGCCTCTGGCCAGGGTGGGAACCGAGCTGCTTCCCAGCCAGCTCCGGGCAGGATAGGGCTGTGGCGGAATGTGCGGGGAGACCGGAAAACGAAAAATGACATCTGGTCACAGAAATACTTGCTTGTTATGTTAGTGAATACTTATTTGGGGTTAATTTCCATGTGATTAACAAATAATTAGGCCTCACTGAATAATTTTTCTAATCTAGGGCATAAAACGGACCATATGGGGAAATGCTTAGAAACTCAAACATACACACACACCATATATCTAAAGATCCAGGTGTAATATTAGGTGTAGGATAAATGAAGCAAAGAATTTGCCATTTGTAAAATGTGGTAAGGATTTCTGATTTTCTGATTTGGATTAATCTAGTGAAAGATCAGGTGGTTGAGAATCTGGAGACCCTGGGTATAGAATTGGTGACCAGTCTCTCCATGAGAGCCTATAGTACTCAGGGAACCAACGACTCCTCAGAGTCTCATTTCTCCATAGTTGTACTTCTGTCTCTCCTGACCCTTGATCAGAAATAATTACTATGCTTACCGATAATCCCTAGACCTTACAGCAAGGACCATGATAGAGTAAATTTCCTATCACAGAGTTTCAGGAATACTTTGCATATGATGCATCTTTGTAACTCCAGAAGCCCATTTCCACAAGAGCTGCTATGTCTACATCTACTGGACAGGATGCTCCTGTGGAGCCTACCTTCTAGTCTCCAGATGATATGTTCCACCATCTTTGGGATTCATTCAAATAAAAGTTCTGTCCCTGGATATTTTCTTTTTGTAAAGAGAATTTTGGGGTTTGGGATTTGTCTGGATTCTAGTTAGAACTGCCTTTGCCTAAACTCCAGTCCCTAATTCAGAAGAGATAGATGAATTCAGCCTCCTGTTGAATCCCCAACAAGAGCTTAAAAGACAAATACTCATTGCCCAAACTGTGGTTGTGTTGTTGTTGTTTTTCCCCCAAAGACAACATATTAAGAAAGTGCACTCCTCTTACATGCATGCCTTGGAAAGAGTACCTGGTCTAAAAATAACACTGGCAGGATTTGGCTGTGGAGCATCTGATTCCTTTATGGGTCTGGCTTATTTCAGAAGTCACCTCATTAGCTTTGCTCAGCTCTATCTCAGCCATCCCAATGATGGCACCAGCTGCACTTGAGTTACTTTTACACTTTTCTAGCTAAAATGCGTTAATTGCAAAATGTTGCAATATAGAAGATGTACCGTAACAGATGGTTGTTTCCCCACCATCCTGATCTAGCAATTCCTTCTAGAAATACCAAGACGGTTGGAGAGATGGCTCAATGGTCAAGTGTGCATACTACTCTTGCAGGAGACTAAGGTTTGGTTCTTAGCATTCTCATTTGGCTGATCACAACTGCCTGTAACTCCAGCTCTGGGGTATCTGATGCCTCTGGCCTCTGCAGGCACCAGCGCTCACAGGAACATACTCTTGTCTCACATTCACAGAATTAAAAATAATACTAATAAACACCAAGGAATAATACAAAAATGCAGTTTTTCTTGCAATGAAATCACAGAATTAAAACATGATGGTAGCTGTGAGCACTGTGGAAGCAACTTCCTGAGTTAGCGAACATGGATTTAGGTTTGGGAAACCTACACGCCACCTTGAGAATACCCATTGCCATGTAGCAGCTTTGAGTTGCTTTCTGGTCTGGGTAGATTATCTGCAAAAAAGTACTCACTTTACTGCTTGGGACATTTCATTTCTGTCAAACATGTGAGCATTTTGATCATGTAAAATGCAGCTGAATCGATGAGATTACAATAATTTGGACATATCCATATAAGGAGGAGGAGAGATGCTACATTGGTTTGAGTGGATTTTGCTGCTTTATTGTTTTTTTTTTCTGATTCCTGATTTTTTTCTGTATTTCTTATATAAAGCAATGAAGACAGAAAACTATGAAGAGAAAAAAATGATCATTACAGTTATAAACACTTCTTCAGTTGGTATTTTGAGGACATTCTCTTGTATAGTTCACCTATAATCTCATTTTATTTCATAATTTTAAGTTATAGAATTCATCATTATTATAAGAAATTTAGGCAGCAGCAAACATACACATTAAAAAGTCTCATATTCTACAGGTTTGGGATACCTCAGTGGTAGATCAATTACCTAGCATGTGTGAGAGTTTACTCTCCAGCACTGTTCCCCTAGATTGTCTTCCATTATTGACATCACTTGCTACACAAATTTCCTTTCATTGTTTCAACAATACATGTAATGTATTCTTCAGATACTTTTGATGTGAGCTTTTAAAAACAAAGGCTATCTTGTTATGCTTCTCAACTTCTGCAGTAGCTTACTTAATAGTTATGGTAGATAGTTTCATCAGTGTCCGCCAATGAGTCATGCCTCTAGAGAACTAACTCTGAAGTCCTCTTCCATGCTGTTTGGACATGATGAAGCATCTTATGTTGGCCAATGGACACCAGCTAGCTGATTGCAAGCATAATTTTGATATGAATATGCAACTGTGACATCAATTCAGCTGGTAATCTGTGTGGAAGAGAATGGAAAGTTGTTCTACATCACAGCCACCTGATAAATTGAGTCAGATCTTGAGTGTTCCCATTCCAAGCCAGCTGCCAGTTGAATTTAGCACTCAACCAACACCCCAAGAAATATCTGTCTAGATAGACTGGGGACATGATAAACTGAAGGTTTTAAACTGAAGCGACTTGTTATTTATATGGCAATCGATATTAAAGCGATAATATTAGCTTGCTTTTATCTTCTTTCTTTTTTATTTCTGCTTAGTGTTCAGTTTTATAAATATGCAACCATTTATTGAATTAGTTTCTCCATCATAGATATACTTGGCTATTTGTATCAATAACTTTGAAATGGACAGTATACACTTAGCACAAGCATTATCAAATACCTCAATATATAAATATTTTGTATATTTCTGACTATTTGTTTTTTTAAAAAAATCTATCCATTTTTATTTTATGTGTATGGCTGTTTTGCCTGCATGTATACCTATGTATTACCTATGTGCCATGTGGATGTTGGGAATTGAACCCAGGTCCTCTGGAAGAACAGCAAGTACTCTTAACAAGTGAGCTGTACCATCTCTTAAGTCCTCTCTGAAGATTTCTTAAAGTAAGTCTTTAAAATATCTTTGAATAAAAGCTAGGCAATTTTGAGGGTAAAATATCTTTATCCTTCCTGGTGGGTGCTCTAGTTTACTTCTTTGTTGCTGTGATGATACCATGACCGAAAGGCAATTTAGGGAAGAGAAGGGTTTATTTGAGGGAAGTCAAGGTGGAACTCAAGACCAGAGCTTGAAGCAGAATTCAGGAAGGAATATCACTTACCGGCTTGCTCTCATTTGTTTGATCAGCTGGCTTTTTGTATATTCCAAGCCTACCTGCCCAGGGATAGCACTGCTCACAATGGGCTTGCCCTTCCGTATCAATTAGCAATTAAGAAAATGCTTCACAGATATAGCCACAGGCCAATCTCCTCTGGGCAATACTTCAGCTGAGGTTCTCTCTTCCCAGGTGACTCTAGATTTGTGTTAAGGTGACAGCTGAAGCTAACTATGACAGTGGGTATACACATGTGTGTGCATGTACACAACATAGACATAGGCAGAAAGACAGACAGACAGACAGACACACACACACACGCACACACACATTAGAGACTCTATTGGGGAAGTGTGTAGTGGCTGTGCTTCCTCCACGACATAGTGTTTCCTGGTGCTCAGTTAGGGGAAATAAAGGTGATGACTGGGGAATCCTCTGTCATATATACACAAAATTCTTTGGTATCTGGGCCCTGATGACTGTTGGGGGAATCCCAATATTCTGGAAATATTTAGAACGTCAAGAAAGTTTTGCAGTGGATTGGGCCTTTTCTTACTTCCTTTAATGTACTTCCTAATACTGAATCACCAATATGCATTTATGGCCCACTTAGGAAAACTGTCTTTGGCTATGTCTACACTAGCTGAAGAGTTAGCCCTTCACCTTTCTGAAGAGGAAGTGGTAGAGAGCAAAATGGCACAGTGGTCAGAAGATGAGCACGAATCCGAATCATCTTAGAGTAAGTTTACCATCTTAGGCAAGGGATATATTACTCAGCTTTTCTCATTTGTTATGAAAATCAATTGAAATGGCTTTTTCTTATAGCACCTGGTACATAGGGACTTAGTCACATTCTGTTTCAATCACATTGTATTTTGTTTCTTTCTATAATTTCTATATATTTCAATGAAATATACAGTTATAGAATTGAATGATTGCATATACAAACAGATTGAAAGTCAGACATAAAAACAAAACCAAGTACTGGCAGCATCCTGTTTTTTTCCTGGCCAATCATTAAAATACTATTTGGGGAAAGTTAGTTAGCTCCCTCATGTAAGCAGTTACTTAACAGGGCTAAAGAACTTCCTGTCTTCTGTAACTGCATGATAGTAGTCCAGTACATGAAGCCAGTACATGGCTTGGAATCTGTGTCTCTTGTTTGCAAATTACTGTTGATGATGATTTCCAGTTATGTAGAATATTGGAAACATTTAAATTTGTAAGAATTTAGAGTATATGGGTCTTTAGAGGCAAATTCTAAACCCATCACTGCTAATGTATTTAGAAAAATAGGAGCTTGTTTCATAAATAGACTATACTGATTCTTTGTGAATCCCCTTTCCTGCTGTTTTTTGCTTATGAAGAATTCATTCTCCAGCCATCTCAATTTCTTCAGTCCTCCTCAATTTGCAGTTCATCTTAAAACCAATGGGAAAATACTTAGACACTCAGGCTTGCCACCACAGAAGGTTCAGTGTTGGTGTCACAGTGTGGTCCGTTCCCCTTCCCTATTGCTATTGCATGTTTATCCCCATTGCAAATGCTTGACTTTAATAAGTTGCTTCCTGATGGAAATCAAGGATAAAGAGAAGTTTAAGAACTTAAACTCCAGCCAAAGAAGCTGGTAGGTTAACAGCAGATCCACACCTCTCCCTCCATTCATCAAATCCAATCTCCCAGTCTCATTCCCATCTTTGTAGCAGATCATCTGCTGTGGCCTCTCCTTATTCTCTGACCCCATTCTCAGGGAACTAAACAGATCCTGGTGAAACATTTTCCCTCCTGTGGATCCCCTGAGTCCCAACTCCTAGCCCATCCACAATCCTAAGTGTCAGCTCCCAATACTTAGAAGCACATTTTACCTGAAACCTTTAGTGGCCACACCTATCAGGATTCCAGATGAATTTCCTACCAACCAACACATAGTCACCACACTCTTCTAAATACCAGAGCAGGCAACAGAAACAAAGGAATAAAATGCCCACCCCAGCAAGATCAGATATCAGCACTTATAAAGATAATCATCCCTAACCCAGATGTCTAGACACCAGAGTAAAAACACAACCAGGAACAGCTAGGACAATAATGTCTCCACTAAAGGCCAGCAAGCATACCACACCAGGCCATGGTTATTGCAACATAGCTGAAGCACAAGAAAAAGATCTTAGTAGCCTTTTCTGAATATGATAGAGATCCTTAAGGAGGAAATGAATAAATCCCTAAAGAAATCAATGAAAACACAAACAGTGGAAAGAAAGACATAAAACAGTTTTAGATCTGAAAGTGGAAATAAAATCAATAATCAATAAAGAAAACTCAAACTGAGGGAAATCTGGAAATAAAAAATGTAGGCACTCAAAAAACAGGTACCACAGGTACCTCACTGACAGAATGCAAGGGATGGAAAGGAAAATTTCAGGCATTGAAGACACGATAGAAGAAATGGATATTTCTGCAAAAGAAAATGTTAAATCTAAAATAATCTTGACGCCAAACAACCAGGATATTTGGGAGATTATGAAAAGACCAAATCTGGGAATAATAAGAGGGGAAGAAGAAGAAACCATGCCAAAGGCAAAGGAAATATTTTCAACAAATCATAGAAGAAAATTTCCCTAACCTAAAGAAGGAGGTAACCTGTAACTATCAAGTTACAAGAAACATACAGATCACCAAATAGATGGACCAGAAAAAACAATCAAAACATTAAATGTCCAAAGCAAAGAAAGAATATTAAAATCTACAAGGGAAAAAGACCAAGTAACATATAAAGGCAGACCTATTAGAATAACACCAGACTTCTCAATGGAGAGTTTAAAAGCCAGGAGGGCCTGGACAGATGTTCTACAGACTCTTAAGAGACAGCATATGCCAGCCCAAATTACTATGTCCAGCAAAATTTCAAATCACAGTAGATGAAGAAATTAAGACATTCTATAATAAAATTAAATTTAAGCAGTACCTACAACTCCAATCCTAATGAAGGTGCTAAAAGGAAAACTCCATCCTAAAGCATTTAATCACACTCAAGAAAACACAATAAATAAATAAATCAAGACAATCAAATCAAAATATGGAAATACCTCATTATACTCACACACAGCAACAACCAAATAACAAGAATAAACAAACACTACACATTGATATCTCTCAGCATCAGTGGTCTTGATTCCTCAAAAAAAAGACACAGACTAACAGAATGGATGCAAAAATGGGATCCATCCTTCTGTTGCACCCAAGAGACACACCTCAACATCAAGGATAGATATTATCTTAGGCTAAAAGGATAGAAAAATGTATTAAACACAAATGGACCTAAGAAGCAAGATGGTATAACCATTTTAATATCTGACAAAATAGACTTAAAACTAAAACTAATCAGAAGGGATAGGGCAAGACAGTCATCAAAAAAAAATTCTACCAAGAGGACATTGAAGTTCTTAATATCTATGACACAAACATAGGGGCACCCAAGTTTGTAAAGAAACACTACTACAGTTTAAATCACATATTGACCCTCTCTCACAGATAGTGGAAGACTTCAGTACCCCACTTTCACCAACAGACAGATTATCCAAACAAAAACTAAACAGAAAAATTCTGGAGCTAACAGTTGTTATGAACCAAATGGATCTAACAGATATATACAGAACATTTCACCCAAACACAAAAGGATACACCTTCTTCACAGCTTCTCATAGAACTTTCTCCAAAAATGACATAACCGGACACAAACTAAGCCTTAACAGATACAAGAAAACTGGATCCTATCAGACCATCACAGATTAAAGTTGGATAACATCATATACAACAGAAACAATAGAAAGTTTACAAACTCATGGAAACTGAATGAAAAATGGGTAAAGACAAAAATAAAGAAATTGAAGACTTTCTAGAATTGAATTAAAATGAATATGCAACCTACTCAAAGTTCTGAGACAAATAAAGGTGGTTTTAAGGCAAGTTCATAGTGCTAAGTGCCTATATAAAAATAAATAAATAAAAAGAAAAATAAAAGAAAAAAAGAACTTGTACTAGTAACTTAACAGCATATTTGGAAGTTCTAGAACAAAAAGAAGAAATCACTTCCAAAAGGAGTAGACAGCAAGAAATAATTAACTCAGGGCTGAAATAAATAAAATACAAACAAAAAGAACAACACAAAGAATCAATGAAACAAAGTTGATTCTTTGAGAAAATCAGTAAGATTGTTTAACTCTTACCCAAATTAACAAAAAAGCAGAGAAAGAATATCCAAATTAGCAAGATCAGAAATGAAAAAGGGGATTTAACCAAATTGGAAAAGCTAAAAGAAATGAATAATTTTCTCAATAGGTACCATTTACCAGAGTTAAATCAAGGCCAGATGAGCAATTTTAACATCTATATAGTCTCTAGTGAAATAGAAGCAGTCATTAAATTCTCCCAACCAAAAAGCCCAGGGCCAGATGATTTTAGTACAGAATTTCAAAGAAGAGTTAATGCCAATACTCCTCAAATTATTCCACAAAATAGAAGCAGAAGGAGCATTGCCCAATTTTTTTCTACAAGGTTACAGTTAATCTGTCACCCAAACCACAGAAAGCCTCAGCAAAGAGAATTACAGACCAATTTTCCTTATGAATACAGATGCAGAAATTCTCAATAAATTGCTTGAAAACCAAATCCAAGAAGACATCAAAAAGATCATCCACTATGATCAAGTATCTTCATCCCAGAGACACAGGGATGGTTCACTATATGAAAATTGATAAATGTAATCCACCATCTACAAACTGAAAGTTAAAAAAAAAAACACACACAGTCATCTCATTAAATGAAGAAAAGTCCTTTGACAAAAAAATCAACACCCCTTCATAAACTTGCTGTTTACAGCAAGTCCATAACCAACATCAACTTAAATGGAGAGATAGATGGGGGTGCTGGAATGGATCAGGTCAGGAGGGAGAAGGGAGGGTTGTTGTTGGAGAGAATAAGGGGAGAGATAGGTAAAATCAAGCGGCATTTGATGAATAGCATGGAAACATAATACAGTAGAAGCCTCCTAAAATATATACATATAAGATGGTGATCTAAATGAAATCACCAAATAATAAGGGAGATGGAACCTCAACTGCCCATATCTTGTCACCAAATGAAGCCTCCATTCCCTGGTACTAGATTACATCTAATTGAGTTTGCCAAATAGGCTCCATGGGAATCCACAAATGACCCAAGCTTGTTGCCCAGATGATATGTTCCTCTTCATAAACTGATGCCAAGGCCCTATCACTGAAGACAACACCCACACAACTCATTGAACATGGAGAAGTCAAACTGGTGACTAATAGACCCTTTACCCCTATATTCTAGTGTCTTTGGTACAGGTAGGTATTTTGCATGCTACATAAAGAGAAGCATAACATCAATCCAGTCAAAAATCCTCTGATCTACAATGGTGTACCACCTGCAAGGTATACTAGGACAATGCTGGAATAAAGCTTGTGGAAGTAACTAATCAATATCTGATTTGACTTAAGGCCCACTCTGTGAGATAGAACCCATACCCCACATTGCTTGGATGACCAAGAATCTGAGACTAGATAGCCATTCCAGAGACCTATGGTAAAACCAAATGCTGTTCTAAAAACAAACAAACAAAAACTCAGTAATAAACTGACTCCTAATGACATTCTGTTATATTCATAGATCAGTTTCTTGTTCAACCATCATCGGATAAGCTTCCTCCTGCAGCAGATGGGAACAAATACAGAGACACACAGCCAGACATTATGAAGAGAATGGTAGACCTTATAATACTCACCTCAAACTGGACGTCTCCATCAAATCTTTTCCCTTAAGGCTCGGGAAACCTTGTGGAGGAAGAGCTAGAAAGTGTAAGAGCAAGAGATGATGAATGACACCAGGAGAGAAAGCTCCTCTGAAATCAACATTATGGATGTATATATGAATTCACAGAAACTGAGGCAGCATAAACAGAGCCTGCACAGGTGTATACCAGGTCCTTTTTGTATATATTATAGCTTCCAGTTTAGTGTTTATATGGCATTCTTGAGTGTGCAAACAAATTGAGTCTCTGTTTCTTGTGTCTTCTCTTGGGATTTTTTTCTTCGGTTTGTTTTGTCCAATTCTGATGTATTAGTTTCTGTTTTACCTTATAATTTGTTTTGTTATATTTTGTTCTTATTCCTTAGAAGCCTTATCCCTTAGATGCTTTCTAATGAAATGCATTAAGTGGACCTGTGTGGGTGGGGAAGTGGGGAGGAACTAGGAGGAGTAGAGGTAGAGGAAACAGTAATCATGATATATTGTGTGAGGAAAAAAATCTGTTTTCAATAAAAGGAAAAAAAAAACAGCTAAATTAACAGTTAAATACAGTTAAGCTTCTTTTATTTGGACAAATCTGAAGGGCAACTGAATTGAGTTAATTGGCTTTTTCCATTGTGGAGTACTACATCAGGATTGCAGCACTGAGGCAGCCAGGAAATGACACAGGACAGGAAAGGAGTGAGAGGACAACATCGAACAGTAAATACAATTCCATTCACTTGATTTCCTTTCCAAAAATTCTGGAAAGCTAAACTAACTCTATTGGACTTAACAAACAAAGGAAAAATATATGTGAGTGTCACATACAATGCACATGTTTTTCCATGTTTTTGTCCTGTGGTTGGGACAACATTTTGATGTAGGCATTGCATTGTCCCTGTTATCTTTGCATTTTGTTTGAGTAGTCCATTCCATAGCTCCCATGTTAATGAAAATTTTGTGAAGGAAACTAATCATCAGATAAAATGAAAACAAAATGGGAAGAAGGGAGCTAGTGCGATGTCTCCGTGGAAGAGGCACTCACCCTAAATCTGACAGCCAGATTTCAATTCCCAGAGCCTGTGGGTAGAAGGACCAATGCCTCCGTGTTGTTTTCTGACTTTCACACGTTACTGTGACATGTCTTCTCACTCCACACAGACAAATACACAAACAAATGTAAGAAGGACTGAGGAAGTTCACTCAGAAAATGGCAGATTTGTTCTATTTATCACTGAAAGAACAATTGTTTTGGCAAAATCACACTGAAAACAACAAGAGTCATGGGAATGCTTGAGCAACACCTTGAGAGAGATGTCTTTCCTACAAGGTCAATGTCAATGCCATGTGTTCTTGATACCCCAAAAGCTTATCGATGAATCTAAGTCTCCCCTTAGGTATTTCTATAAAGACTACAGATGGTTAAGGTTTGAGGACTCAGGTCTGTTCTCACAGACTTGTATTTTCTCAGTGCAAGCCTGACTTTATTCACTGTGCTCAGCTTTAGCAGCATCAATTAGTGTCCACAATTTACAGGCAAAATGATTAATATAACAATTATGCCTGATGCAGTGAGTGAATGCGATAAACATTAATTACTTAGAAAGCAGTTTATAATTAGAGTGGCTGTAAAATAAGGTTGGTCTTGAGAATTCTTATGTGGGTAAAATGGATGTTTTATGCGTTTTTAGAAGCAATGATTGATTTGCTTCTTTTTAACAAAATTTTGGGTTAGGTCTTTAAATTATATAATCTTTTATGTAAATATGGAATTGGTACTTTGTCCTTGAAAAAATGCCTACACAGTGAACTATTAATAATATGAAAAGTATATTGTTCAAAAATCATTCAAAAGCATCCTTGGAATAAACTATTAACTTGGTGTAGTCCAAGGAGAAAAGACAAATTAATGTGATGAACGATAAAAAGAAAAAAGAGGACATGAATGCTTCTAGGTATGGTTGAGGAGAAGGTTTATTGTAGATATGAGGGAGAAGATACTCAGAGACATCTGCAAGGATCCAGAGTGAACATGACGCTGGGCAGGGCCATGTGAGGAGATAATGGGAGGGAGAACAAGAGAGGAGCTTCCTATCAAAAGACTGGCCAAGAGGTAAATGGGCCAAAAAGGGAAAAAAGGACTGGTGTAATGAAAATGGCTTAATGATATAGGAAAGAGCAGCTATGGGAAGGATAACCCAGCCCAGTCCCTGGGCTAGAGAAGATTAGGGTTGGGGACCAAATGTGTCAGCCAGGAAGACCCTGTAACAGGTAGGGACTGAAGGATGCTGGGAAAATCTGAAAATATTGGTATGTTATTAGTCATCTCAGCTGTTTATGCCAGGTTTGAGACCTATGAGTTGGGAGTCTAGAAATCAGATTTGTGCAATTTTTAAAGTATTTTAGTTTAAAATTTTGTTTACTTGTATTTTGTGTGCTTGAGTATTTTTCCTGCATGTATGTATGTACACCATGTGTGTGCCAGGTGCCAATAGAGGCCAGAAAGGGCATTGAATCCCCTAGAATTGAAGTTACTAGTGGTTGTAACGAGTGGGGATTGGGAACAGAATCTGGGTCTTCTGGAAGGGAAGAAAGTGCTCTTGACTTTTGAGCCATCTCTTCAGTCCTAAAATTATTTTAAGTTGGAATTTCATTTTTCTTAACTATTTATGAGGTAGAAGTTATCCACTAGGCATAAAAGGAGAAATAGACAGAATATCCAACAAGAAGAGAATGAGTAAATAATATTTGATACATACATGTAACAGAATGCTATATAGCCAGTAAAGTCAGTAGATTAATTGTTACTGGACAATGTTCATGATGAAAAAACAGGATGAATACATAGTATGTAGACCTAGATACCAATTCATAAAAATAAAATCATTTGGCTTCTGCCAGGGAAGGAGGTAGGCTGACTGCAGATCTTCACCTCTCCTTCTGTTCCTCCAGTCCCAATCCTCCCAGTTCCATCCTCAGTGCTCTAGCAGAACACTTGTAGTCTTCCTTTCATCTCTGACCCCATCCCCAAAGGATCACAAAGAAATTCTCCCCAGTCTTGTTTTCCCCAACTCATCACATTATCCCAGCCTTCAATATCAGCAGGCATTCTCTGTGAGAACATACCAGCTGTGCAGGCCAGGGAAACAAGTAAGCTAACTCAAGACCTTCACACCTCGTCCCTTCCTCCAAATCCAGACTCTCAGTCTTACCTGCTGCTCTGCAAAAAAACAAAAACAAAAAAAACAAAAACAAACAAACAAACAAAAAAAAAAAACACCTGTTGTAACCTTCCCTGATCCCTGTCCTCATCTCCTGTGATCTCACATCTTTCCTCCTAATTCCTTTCCCCCCACTTTATTATTGTTGCTTTATCCCAGGCCCCCACTGCATCAGGCACCTCCCACTAATAATCTACAAGCCACTCCTCCCAAGAACCAGGTAGACTGACTGTAGGTCTTCCCCTCTCCTTGCCTTCTTCCAGATCCAATACCCCGGTCTTATTCCAAGCACTATAGCAGACCTTTTGGGGGAACTCTCTTCACTGTCCACACCTATACCAAGGAAACTAAATAAGTAGATCATGGTTGAACACTCCATTCTCCTTCCTCCTGTGAACCCCTTCAGATCCCTAGCCTGTCCCTATTCCTAAGTGTCATCTCCCAATACCCAGAAACACATTTTGCCTGGAATTCCCAGTGGCCACACCTATTAGGTCCACAGGAAATTTCCTACCAAGCAACACACAATCCTCACATTCTCCTAAAAATACAGACAGGAAATAGAAACCAAGGAACAAAACACCCATCCAGATAAAGAACAACAAGATAAACAAAACAAAGCAAAACAACCAGAAATCAACACGTCAACCTATATCATCCCAATCTCAGATGCCTAGAGGCAATCAATAGTAGCTAGGGCCATATGTCTCCAATAGGGCCCAGAAACCCTAGAAAAGTTCAGAATCTATCTGCCTCAAGATCCAGCTGTACCACTCTTGGGCATATAACCAAAGGAGGCCTCTTCCTACCACAGAGACACTTGCTCAACCATGTTCACTGATGCTCTATTTATAATAGCCATATATTGGAAACAGCCCAGATATCCCTCAACATAGGAATGGATAAAAAAAAAAGTGGTATATTTATACAATGGAGTGTTACTCAACTGTTAAAAAATGACATCATGAAGTTGGCAAGCAAATGGGTGGAACTAGAAAAAATCACCCTGGGCAAGGTAAGAAAGACACAGAAAGATAAATACAGTGCTTATCACTTACATACAGATTATTATATATTAATAGATGGTAACCAAGCTATAATCTGTACACCCAGAGAAGTTAGGTACAAAGGAAGAGTCTTGAGGAACTCATGGATCTTCCTAGGAGAAGGAAATAGAGTAGATTTTATGGGTGGACTGGGGGCAGTGGGAATGGGAATGGGAGGAGAACAGTTAGGGAGAGGGAGGGAAAATGAGGTTGAGTTGGGAACACAGGGAGAGATACCTAGAATTGACGGGTATTTGAGGGTGGTATGGAAACCTAGTATAGTGGAAAGTTCCTAAAATTTATGAAGGCAATCCTATTGAAGTCTCCAAATAATGAGGGAGATAGAATCCTAACTGGCCATCTCTTGTCACCATACTAAGCTTTCAGTATTGAGACTGGGTTATATCTAACTGAGTTATTGGCCAAAGGGGTCTTATGAAAATCCCCAAACAACCCAGGCTATTGTCAAGATAATAGATTGCTCTCTGCAAGTGGGCAGAAATACCCCATTGTTGAAGTTAACACCCACACAACTCACAGAACATGGAGAGATCGAGCTGGTACCTACCTCTATGTTCAAGTGCCTTTTGCATAGGAAGGTCTCTCATGAGTGGGGATATTAAAATTCTAACTATGCTTTTCTTGTCACCTTTATTGAGGCAACAGAATTTTACCTCAGGTAATTGAATTCAGAACACAGGATCAAAGAACCCGTGAGTGAAGGCACTGTGTTATAAGCATCCCCTCTACTTCTCTACATACTAGTGTCTTTGGTACTAGATAGTCTGCATGCTATCAAAAAAGATATAAACACCAAACTGTCAGAACCCCTGTCATCTACAGTGGTGTCCTGCCTGCAAGATATTCTAGGACACTTGTGGCACAAAGCTTGTGGGAATAACCAATCAAAATCTGATTTGACTTAAGGCCCACTCCATGAGATGGCACCCATACTTGACAGTGCTTGTGTGACCAAGATCCTGAGACTAGATAGGGACCTATGATAAAACCACATATTATTGTACTAAAACAAAACAAAACAATTGAACAAACAAACAAAAGTACAGCAATAAAATGACTGCTAATGACATTGTATTATACTCACATACCAGTGCCTTGCTCAGTCATCATAAAAGAACCTTTCTTCTGCAGCAGATGGGAACAAATATAGAGTTCCATAGCCAGACATTACACACACACACACACACACAGAGAGAGAGAGAGAGAGAGACAGAGAGAGAGATAGAGAGAGAGACAGAGAGAGAGAGACAAAGAGACAGAGAGAGACAGAGAGAGAGACAGAGACAGAGATTGAGAGACAGAGAGACAGAGATACCTTGGATCATATAACTCTAAATGGAATATCTCCATCAAATCTCTCCCTTTAGAGTTCAGGGAATCCCTCAGAAGAGGAGACAGAAAGAGCTTAAAAGGCAGAGTATTTGGAGGATACCAGGAGAACACTACCTTTTAAATCAACAGAGCAAAACTCATATGATCTCACAGAGACTGAAGCAGGAAGCACAGAGCTCACACGGGTCTGTACTAGGTCCCCTGAGTATATATTATAGCTTTCAGTTGAGTATTTTTGATAATCTTGAGTTTGTGAATGAGTGGGTCTCTGATTCTTTTGCCTTCTCTTGGAGCTCTTTTTGTCTGTTGTTTTTTCTTGTCCAATTTTGATGTGATGGTTTTTGTTTGATTATATGTTATTTTGTTTTGTTTTGTTGTTATCTCTTAGAAAGCCTGTTCTTTTTAAATGAGAGGCAGAAAGGGAATAGATATAAAAGGGAGGGGAGTGGGGAGGAACTGGAAGGAGTAGAGAGGGGAAACTGCAATCAGGATATATTGTATGAGAAAATAATCTTCTTTTAATAAAAGGGGATAATATAAAAAAATAAAAGATCAGTGTGAAGAATAAAAACATGCATAGTCATAGAAAAACCAAAAAATAAAGTACCTGATAACAAGTATTTTGATGGTGGAAGGATCAGATATTTTAAATTACTTCATTTAAATTTGCATTTACATAATTTTCTGATCATTGTACCATATCTAATTTGCATCTCCTAATAAGAATGTATGTCTAATATTTAACATCTGTGATGGATAATATGTTTTTTGAGTGTGCGTGTGGGTACATACATGTGTTTGTGTGTGTGTGTGACTGAGGGGCTACTTTAAGAAGGTATGTAGCCATCTTCCACAGATGCTGTTATTCTGGTAACAGAGATAGCTTCAGTATTCTTACCACTTTGTGTATGTTTAAACCCTCAACCTTCCCAACAATCTGTGGAGACAGTTTCATAGGCTTCTGAGTGTGCCAAGAATGTAAAGCTCTCAGATATCTACCATATTAACTTTCCAGGTTGCATTTACAGTGACAAGATGGGGTTATGTCTCCTTTAGGGCAAAGAAGGGGCTTTTTTTTAGTAGATTCTGTGAACTGGCTATTCCCTGGGCACAGTGTTCTGCTTTGTAAGGCAACATACCACAGACACTGATCTAAGCTAATCGGTGATATGTGTTTGCTCAGTTTAACAGTTCCTTTTTATTTCAGGTAACAAATTTATTGTAACTGTTCACAATATTTTGCAATTTAAATTTTACTTCTAAAGATTTTTTTATTTAAAACTATAATAAAATATATAGCATAAAGATTTGCCATTGTGACCACTCCTGAATGTATGATCGAGTATGTTGATTACATTTACACTGTTGTATGACTGGTCACCGGAACCTAAAACCAGTTTCTAAAATTGAAACCCATTAAACAGATCTGCATTTTCACCTCCCAACAATCCCTGGCAGTGACCTTTGTTGTCTAATTCTGTGAATTTTACTATTTGAAATAGCACATGTAAGTGGAATTATATAGACTCTTTGACAATGGTTTACTTGTGCATATTTTCAAAGCTTTATGGTGTAGCATATGTTAGCGTTCTCACCTTTTAAAGACTGAATGGTCTTCTATTCTGTATGTAAGGTGCTTTTTGTTCATCTGTTCACTCTCTGTTGATGTACTCTTAGCTTGCTTTCGTCTTTTGGTTCTTGTGAGCAGTGCCCTACAACAGCTATGTGTGAGGCTATCTTTAATCTTCTTTTCTTTTTTTTTCCACTAAAGAATTAGCTTCTGTACTTTCCTAGGAATATTTTTTTTTCTCTGCCATGCATTGTCTCTTGCTGCCCATACAACTCTGCAATCCACAGGGTACTGATCATTCTCAGGTTAGGTACATATGGATTTGAGCACTAGTCCCACTGTATGTGACATATACATTCACATAATTCTTATGGTTGGCCAGCAAGTTATAAGATTCTAGAAAAGAATGTTATCCAAATGACGTAAAGGCCACTCTTCATTTTTCCAACTTATTGAAAATTTAGACACTAATTTTCATTATAAAGTTATAAGGGAACAACTGAAATTATGAGGTGAGTCACTGGAGCAGATTTCTGAGGAGGATAAATGTTTGAGTCCATCCCCCACACCTCTTCATGAGGCAAATAGTTGATGTATTAAGCTTTGTGAGTATGTGTGTTTATTTGAAGGGCTTTCTTAACAAATTTCACATTTTAAATCTGATTTTTAGATTTTATCTTTGAAATAAGGTCTTGCTTTGTAGCCCAGGATTTCCTCACTATGTAGCCAAAGATTGGCTTGTAACTCACAGCAATCCTCCTGTATTAGCATGGGACACAGGCTTGTGCCACCGTGTTTTGCTTATTTTTATTTTTTTTATTTGTTTTTTTGGTTCTTGAGAATTTCATATATAAGTGTGGTATTTACATAATTTCTACTTTACCTTTTTCCCCTCTAATTCTACCCATGTAATGTAAATGGCATCTTTTATTGCAAGTTAGTTGCTATATCTGGTGTTTTGAAGAAAATTCAGAGTTAGCCTATGAAATGTTTCACAAATAATTTAATTCCTTGAGGAAATCTTGCTGGAGAAGCATGATCCCATGCAAGGCAGCCACTGCATGGGTGTGAAGGCTTTCTCTGTTTCTTCCTGAATCTGTCTCAAAGTTTAGTAGCTGAAGCTCTCAGGACTTGAGAGTTGCCTTTCTGAAATTTCTTGCTTCAATTTAACCCATTAGTTAGGTCACAGGGATTAAACCCAAGGACTTACACATGCTAGGCAAGCACTCTGTCATAGTTCTACATCTCCAGTTCATTTACTGCCTTTCCAGAGTGGATATTTTTCTTTAGTATAGACGTTAGAAATAGGAAATCAACAAAAATAATACTAGCTGAAGTAGAAGTAGTTATAAGT
Organism: Cricetomys ansorgei; assembly: GCA_026225945.1. Classification (NCBI taxonomy): domain Eukaryota; kingdom Metazoa; phylum Chordata; class Mammalia; order Rodentia; family Nesomyidae; genus Cricetomys; species Cricetomys ansorgei. Next base: position 2,023,116 of record JAMJFZ010000020.1, read on the forward strand.
TGTAATTCTAGAACAAATACATGTCAATGGCATGCCAAAATTGCAGCCAGTATTGGGGTCTGGGGAGTATGACCCACCAGTTTGCTGAACCATGATGTGTGTGTCTTGCAAGGGCAAGGCCCTGAGAACTACATCTCCACAATGTCTCCTGCTGCCGCTTGGCATCCTTATATTTCATTTTCCTGGTGTGAGTGGTCTGAAATCTCAAAAGAGTCTCTATCCCCTCAGTGGGCAATGTGAGTGGCACACACACACACAAATATTCCTAGGAAAGTACAAAAGCTAATTCTTTAGTGGAAAAAAAAGAAAAGAAGATTAAAGTGGCGATTTTCTAAGAGGCAGTGCCCCTCAGTTGAATTGGTGATTCTATTGAAACTCCAGAAAAAATAACTTCTCAATAACATCAGATTAGGGTGTTTTGCCAAGCTGCTTTGGAACAAGTAACCTAAGGAACTGTATAAGAAAACACATTCTTAGAAGCTGAAGACTTGTGTTTTTTTTTGTTTGTTTGTTTATTTTTTCTTTTTCTTCTTTTTCTTTTTCTTTTTCTTTTTCTTTTTCTTTTTCTTTTTCCTTTTCTTTTTCCTTTTCCTTTTTCTTTTTTTTCCCCTAGGGTTAAAGAACAAGAACTGATTGCTAGGGCCCATTTCACCTATGAGAGGCAGGCCTATGATTAAGTATAACAAATGAGTTTCAGTGCCCACTGTTAAAACATTTTTGAGCACAATTAATTTGATATTTTCCTAGTTTTTACAATTTTATAATTGTACAATTATGCAATTAGTGATGAGTTTTTGTATGTGCCTGGGGACATAGGGCTATGTGGCTTATAGACTGAACAGATTCTCCTTTACCTAAGAAAAGCAAAAAGACCCCTGACTTAAAGTTTTCTAGTAAATAACAAACTTGTTTCACTGTATTAACTAAATAAAAATTGTGTTAAGTCAGGATACTCATTTTTTTAGTAAATGCAAGACAACTACCTGCCAGCTACAGTAAAAGCTGGCTGTGAAATATTTGGCTTGCTTAAATTCTGTTAATCTATAATAGAAAAATTATTGTTTTGGGGGTATAAATGAATTGTGGGGAAAAGTACATGGAAAATTGGGTGGCCACATGTAATCACGTGTGGGTATTTGTTAGCAACCTGTTTTTTTTTAAATATGTAAGTTGTAATCATTCACTGGGCAAAATAGAACTCCTAATTATGATGTGATTTCTTCTTACATAAAGGGTATTGTTTAAATGGTATACAAGTGTATGGGAAATAAAAGGGAAAAAGGAAGTTTATAAGATGTATGGGCAAGATGTGTATGTATTGTAGCTTTGCTTTATCCACAAAAAAAAGGGAAGCTCACAGTATGTATGGGTAAGGTGTGCATGTGTGTGTGTGTGTGTGTGTGTGTGTGTGTGTGATGTGTGTTTGCTGAAGCTTTGCTTCTTCCACAAGATATATGAATATATGAATGAGGGTTTTTTTGGAGGATTGAAAAGGATAAGGTTGTTGGAGCTTTGCTTCTTCCACAAGATGTGTATGAATGAGTATGTGTATGTGATTGAAACTTTACTTCATCCACAAGATATATGTGTGTTATAGGAAAAATACGGTAGAGAATGAGTTTAAATAAGAGAAAGAAATTGTATAGAGAGGAAATGCTTGAATTGAATAGAGAGGAAAAAGCTTTGAATAGAGAGAGAACAGAAAAAACCATAATAGAGAGCTTGCGTTGACACATCCAGAAGTCTTAGTCCTGCTTCACTCTACAGACTCCACACCCCCTTTACATCCTTTGTCCTCTTGGAGCTAGACTCTGGCAAATACAAATTTATGACATTTTATTCTCGTAATGGTCAATGTATTTCTTAATTTGCAGCTGAATGATTTGATTAAAGCCATAACAGTTACACGTTTCAACAGTTACACGTTGAAAACAAATCCAGTATCTATTTTGATGGTTAGGGACTAAATCAGGTAGCATTAAATCTAAATATTTGATAATTGAGAAGACATTTGGCAATGCAAGCAGTCCCCTTACTGAACTTTTTGGTAGTTATGGAGAGTTTTCACCTGATCTTATGCTGAAAGCCTATAAAGGAGATTTGAAAATTACTGATAAAAACCAGATATCACATAAAAGTAGAATGCTCCTTTAATGCATAAAACACTTCCTCTAAGATAAAAATTCTCTAAAGTCTAGTCTAACATGGAGCTCCTTAGTAAAACACCAAAAAGTATCTCTTCTCTAAAACCTTCCTTTTCTTCCTATGTGATATCCAGAATTACAAAGCTGTTGGAAAAATGAAGAACTCAGCTGTGACATATTGAAGATGATATTTGTTATATTAGTAATTTCTAGTTTCAATATAGAGCATAAGCTCATATTAAAATCAGAATTAATTAATCTTCTAACATAGAACATAGGCTAAATCTTCTATCATCCTTCATAAAAAGGGCGTACTTCTATTTAGTGCCCTTTATATGAGTGTATGAGAAAATGAATATTCATAGACATATCCCCTGAAACCATAACATCATCTGGTCTCGAAAAATTTGAATAGATTTAAAAAAATGCATGACTGGATAAATTCGGCTACCCTCTGTTTCTCTTTGCATAGAGCATCCCGAGGACAATTACCTCCCAGTCCTCTTGACTTCCATTTGCAAATTCAGCACTACCAACAGAAGTAGCTTCTCTACTTGGTGTACTTTCCCGTACTTTTACTTTTTCTGTGGTGAGAGATTCTAAACAGGTCTGTGTTCTAATCTCTGGAATTTGTGAATCTTAGGTGATGTGCTGTTATGGACACTCACAGATTTGTGAGTTGATGGCTTGGCCCTCAGCTGGTGATGCTACTTTGTGAGTTGGGTGGAAGCTTTGGGTAGGCCACTGGGGTCATGTTATCAGAAACTGTGTATTGATTCCCCTGTATTTTTCTACTTCCTGGATGCTATGAGACAGGCATCTTTGCTCTGCCACACCTTTCTGCTTTGACTTTTTGCCTCATTATAGCCCAAGAACAATGGAGCCATTCAGCCATGAACTAAACCTTTCAAGTTGAGCTAAAAGAACTCCTTCATCCCTTGTTTTCTTGTATTGTCAAAGCAACAAAAGTCTTAATGCATATGGCACAGAAGAATTAAGACTGTTAATCAGTTGGTCTTGAGGAAGGTGTCCTGCATTATCTGAACAGGTGGGGCTGTGTGGGTGAGGCACGCAGAAGTATTGGCATGATACAACATGAGTAAGACTTGTCCAGCCATCACTAATTTTTATGATGGCAGGATGTCATGAGCCAAGAAATATGAGTAGTTTCTTGAAGCCAGAAAAGCACAATCGACTAGAGACTTCATGCTCCATCCTCCAGAAAAAAAAAATGTTCCTGCTAGCATACAGAGTTTAGATCATTAGGGACTTTTGAATAATATAATATATGAATCCTATTTTTGAGGCTGGGATTGCAGGTGTGTACCTCCATACCCACCATAAGAGTATGATAAGATCATAAATTTAAACTGTCAATTTATGTGTGGTATTTTTTTCCCAGCATCCACAGAATGCTAACATAGCATCTAAATGAATCTTACCATCAATAGCTCCTAGCAACATCCTCTTTTTGAATAATTTTGCTATTACCCTTCCTCCCTCCCTTCCTTCCTTCCTTCCTTCCTTCCTTCCTTCCTTCCTTCCTTCCTTCCTTCCTTCCTTCCTTCCTTCTGACCTTCCTTCTTTCCTTCCTTCCTTTTGTTTTTTCGAGACAGGGTTTCTCTGTTGTATCTCTGACTGTCCTGGAACTCACTCTGTAGACCAGGCTGGCCTTGGATTCACAGAGATCCCCCTGCCTCTGCCTCTGCCTCCCTAGTTTCTGTTTTGTTTTGGTTTGATTTGGTTGTTTTTTTCCCCCTGTATTTTGTTTTTGTTGTTGTTGTTTTGTTTTGCCTGCTTTTTTTTTTTAATTTATTTACTTTTATTTGACATGAATTGGTGTATTTGTATAAGGGTGTGGGATTTCCTGGAACTGGAGTTACAGACAGCTGTGAGCTGCCATGTGAGTGCTGGGAATTGAACCCCAGTCCTCTGGAAGAACAGCTAGTGTTCTTATATGCTGAGCCATCTCTCCAGCCCCTTTACTATTACTATGAAGATAAAGACCTCATCCTTACTGAGATTTTCTCAATCTGCCCATCCCTAGTACTCTGGCTTCGCAAATACCCTTCAGTGTTTGTCATAACCACCTTCTTTATTTAATTAAATATTTTGTTTTGAGAATTTTATACATATTAATTATATTTGTATCATTTCCACTTGTCCCTCTCCATACTCTAACTCCTACTGTGCTCTTTCTACTCTCTGTCAAATTTAAGATCTCTTTTCCTTTAATTATTATTTTTACATATATACATTCTGCTGACCCCATTTAGTGCTACTCATGTGAATGACATGTAGGGCTGACCACTAGGGATTAGATAACCTGTTGAGGGGCTCATTCATAGAGAAAAATTTATCTCCATCTCTCTGCAGCCATTAATTGACTGGAGCTCTTCACTTAGGGGTAGGCCTTGTGAAATGTCTACCATACACATTGACGTGTCGATTTAGGATTATCATTATGCAGAACTTATTTAGACAACTATCATGTTAAGATTTCATGAGATAGCACTCCTGTCCATATCTGGCTAGTGTCTTTGTTCTCTGGCTCTTACCATCTTTCTGCCTCCACTTGCATGATGTTTCATTGAGCTTTAGGAATAGGGTTGTGTTGTAGTTGTACCAATTGGCAATGGGCTTACCATAGTTACTTAGTCTTTGCATTTTTACCTGTTGTGGATCTCTGTAGTAGCTTCAATTGCTGCAAAAAAAGAGGCTTATTTGGTGAAGTAAGAGAATGATACTGATCTGCGGGTATAAGGACAAATACTTAAAATACAGCTAGAAACTATCAATTTAGAAGAATGGCAGTAGTAGGATCTTCTCACTACAGGTTGTTGACTTGGTTTGCAGTACCAAACAGTATTCTCACCTATCTAGTGTTCCATAAGTCCAATTGTACACTCACGGTTCCTTCCAAAGTATTCATGCCACTCTTTCACTATTGGGCATATCTTGCAGGTGCACAGGTGTTTTACAACTAGGTGGGAGTATTGGTTGCTTTTCTCTTTTGGCAGCTTATATAGCATCTGATACTATGAGAGCTACTGCTTATGGAGGAGGCTTCTAGTTTAGTTCCAGATCAGTTCCTTCAAGTTCTGCATTCAAAGTGTATGATATCTTTACAATAAGATCCTACATTAGAGTGCAATGTTGGTGGTGAGCGTAACTGTCTTCCACAATAGTCTTCTTGATAGCCACTGTTTTCTTCAAGAGTAGGTTCTGCTGCTCTCTTCAAGGCACCACAGACATCAAGAAGGACTTCTGATCTCTTTTCAACCTTTCTCAAGGGGTTGTTTCTCACCTCCATAACCTCAATCAGCCCCCAGTTAGAAGCTGTGATGAGATTTGATAGGCACATCTCTGGTACTCATTATTAAAGGTATGATTTCATCTGTGTTCATGTGAGTTTGAGAAAACATATGTTATCTGTGGCATCTTTTCTCATTTCTTCCTTTCTTTTTTTAAAACAAATTTTATTTTGAGACAGGATTTCTCTGTCGTAACTCTGGCTGCTCTGGAGTCCTGGAACTCACTCTGTAGACCAGGCTGGCCTTGAACTCACAGAGATCAACCTGCTTCTGCCTCCTGAGTGCTGTGATTAAAGATAAGCACCACCACTACCCAGCATTTTCTTTTCTAATCTCATGTCATATTTCTCATACAAAGCATGTTTTCTTGCACATAGCAGATACTCATTGTTTTAAAAAATTAAAGATTGAATAACTGAGTGATTGTACCTGGATATGCAGTAGCCTGGATCCTAGGGCTGGTTTTGACGACCTTCTTACAGAGTCACTTTCATGCAGGGGTGTTCTAACGTTGTGCTCTTATCAAAGGTGGTGTAGAAAACAGTTCCACAAAACCTGTTAACAATATTTCCCAGTAGCTTTGGTGAGAATTTGTTTCCAACCTATTATTCAGTTTCTTTTAATACTAAGTAAGGAAAGCAATTGATTTTATTGTGTTTTGGAATAACTTTGCTTTCACAGAGAAGCTTATTTTCTGTTTTGCAGTGGACAATAGGCGATCTGCCCAAATCCATATAGCATCAGGACTAAATCATATATACTGCCTGCTTACCACTTGCAAATAAGACTCTCGTCTACACACTTCTACCTCAACTTCTGCTGAAACCAACATGCCCAATACCATTCCTCTTCCTGGAGCAGCCTGTATCCCATCATGACTGATCTTAGTCTGAGGTGAGGGAATAAAAGTTTGTGTTATTCAACTAGAAAAACTCAACAGAGCCCATTTCCAATTTCAGCTCCACTCAGAAAGAAGCCTTTGTTTCCTGTTCTCATGGCCTCAACTCTCTCTCTGCCCATCTGGTTGTCCACACCACCACAGATGCTACGCCCAGGAAACCTCACCAGAAAACCCACCAACATGAACTCTGCCTATACATTTACTTTCTAGAGCATGTGGTTTATGGCATGTTTCTACAAAAACAAAAATTGAGTGATCACATCACCCTTTACTCTATCTGAAGCTAAGAACCCAAGGGAATGGATTCTGTGATTTACTTATTCATAGATTTGGTATGCATTTCCTATTTGTATGTTTATCTTTCTGGGTACTCTTTTTCACATTGTAACATTATCTTGTTGTTTAATGTGCCTCAGTCTCTTTTCAGAAGGCAGGATTTCAGCGAGCAAATAGAATAAACACATAAGCATATAGTCTTAGATACACCACTAAGCATGGTGACTTAAGTTTACTTAGGGCATGCTGAAATTCCTTCATTAGGAGGAGATAAATGTACCCCAGTATTGAGCATTTCATTCATCCCTCTCCAGTGTTCTTCTTGTTCATGTGCGAGCACGTGCGTGCATGTGTGGGTGTGTATGCATGTATGTGTGTGATAATTTCTGCTGCTTAAAGAGAAATCCAGACAGAAAAAATGTTATGAGAGAACTTTTTTTTTTTTTTTTAAATTTACTCCCTAAGAACAAGCAGAGGGAGAATAGCAAAGCTATCTGGGTAATAAAAAATTCAGGGGGCAGATGGTCCACACATTAGTTAGTCTTCCACATTTTCCCTCTCTGAGACAGTGGTCTGTAAATTATCTTCATTATGGTTTGATTCTTAGCACTGCAGCCCATTCTTCTCTTGAGAAATGAAGCAGCATGCAGTGGTAAATTGCTCTTGTAAAGTAACCATGACTCCTCTTTTCAGTTCCTTATTTTTCACACACCTGTAACCAAAGTTACCAGGCACAAAAGTAGTATGAGAACTAGATAAGAGAATATTTCAGTCATTCAGTTCACTTATGAGAATCTCATAGGTTATCATTTTTGGCAAGGAAAAAAAAAGGCTTTCGGCATTGCATTTTCCTTGACTTAAGGAATTTCATGTCATGCTAACATTTCTGATGAATGGCTTCTTGATTCCATATCAAAGGCATTTACAATTTCTGAATTTATCTCCTCATTTGAAATTTTATTTCAAAAAATGGAATCAGAAGCATAAGCTTTCTTGATAATACTGGAACAAATGCCAGGATATCTTTCCCTGCAGTTCTTCTTGGAGAACACTAAATCCATTGATAAGAAAACTCTTACATAACTACAGGAATATTTGACCTGGTATCTTTTCCATCAATGCAAAACACTTCTCACACTCAAGATCAATACATGATATTTAACCTAGGTTTCAGAGATTATTATAACAAGCACATTTACATGTATAATATCTGAGCATTCTAGCACAGAGAAGAGATGGAGTAATTCTAGAGGGTTAGTAGACTGCTTACTAACTTGTTTGTTACTCTATTTTATGAATATAAAGAAAATCTCTTAAGAATAGTGTATTAGTTACATTTCTGTTGCTTTGATATAATGCAATGACCAATACAACTTGTAAAAGAAAGGGCTTACTGGGGTTTATGATTCTGGTGGGATAAAAGTCCATCATGGTAGGGAGGCAATTTGCAGGCATGGTGACAGGAGCAGGAAGCTGAGTGCTCACATCCTCAACTATAAGCAAGAAGAAGAAAGAGCAAACTGGAAGTTGGGTGAGGTTTTTAAGTACTCAAAGTCGTATAAACCTTCTCAAACAGCTCTACCTACTGGGATCAATTGTTTAAATATCTGAACCTACGGGGGACATTCTCATTCAAACTACTACAAATGGAAACTATAAGAAAATTTTGTTCTACCAGTCAGCAATTTATACATCCCCAAATAGCCTCAAAACAGAGCTAATTGAGAGTTAGTGAAAGAGAGCTAAGTTATGCTAATAATTGTTTTTAAAGCAGCTTTATTCCAATAGTCATCTTGAAGAATGTAACTTCCCCCAGTTGTTTATTGCTTAGTGAAATGAGTCTGGTACTCAGAACATGGGCAGCAGACATAAACCCTGATGCCCAGCATCAATCAGCTTCCTGGGAATGTGATCAGTAAAATGATCCTATAAAATCCTGACTTTTATTTATTGTTTAAAGTAGTATTTTGTCTTCTTAATATGACAATTAAATTACTAATAGTTTCAATAACAGAAGATGGAAGGAAAAAAAAACACTGAAGCTTAGAAAAATCTAGAAGAATGTGTTGATGAGAACACATGATTTCTGTGAACAAGTGTTCGTGGAAAGAGGCTGAGACTACAAAGGCTGATTGATTGGAAGATCTTCAGTGATGGGGAGAAATTGGAATGCTGCAAGTCCATAGCTGAATTATTTTGAATCATCTCTAGCTCCATTCAGAGACATTTACTACCTACCTCTGTACATGGCCTACATCTTTTGTGATCAATTAGGTGAATCCTTTTCAATGTATAAACAGACCCCAAGTTTCTACCAACCAAAGGCCTGGGGATGCTGTTAGATGCATCTAAGACCTGTAACTGAGGTTTTCTTGATTTGCTGTACCTGCTTGCCCAGTATCTTCACTTGTGTCTTTGAAAAGTGTGTGATCATGTGACCTTTTCTGTTTGGTTACATGAGATTCATGAAATTGCTACCTCACTGGATCATGTATCTGGGGAAACCTGAGTCTGTTCCCAGGCCATGGCCAGTCATATTTGGCTCCAGAATAAATCTTTCCTTTAATGCCTTTGAGTTGAGAGCTGATCCTTTTGTCAACATTTCCATAGGTGGTAATGAGGTGAGGGCAATACAACAGATTCTAATATAATTAGGTTAAACTTAGTCAATTAATGGTACAGCCTTCTATATATACTCTTCTCAATTCAAACATGAGCTATAAGTTCATGAGACACAAGGCATCCCAGCTTCTAACCAGCTGACTATAAACTCAGGGGTGTTCACTACTTCTTAAGCGTGTTTCAATGACTCAGGCAACTCAGGAAAGTACTATTTTTATGATTGTGGTTTTATTATAGTAATAGGATGTACATTAAAGTCAACCAAAGGGAAAGATGCATAGGGCAGGGTGTGGTGGGGTATTTGTTACAAGTCCTCTGTTACAGAGTAGGATGTTTCTTTATAGCACAGCAGTGTGTGGGAGTGGCTATTGCTAACCAGAGGAGCTTCCTAAAACTGTGTTGTGCAGACTGGTGGTGTGACCTCCCAGGGATATAGACTTGATCAGTTGAATTGTTGTCTATTTAGTTGAGTTCAAAGTTTAGCCCTTCTTCCCTAGAAATTGTGTTCTCTCCAAGTTCAAAGCCACAACGCTAATCACATGACTGGTCTTTCTGACTGAGTAGCAAGACTCCCCCACTCCCACCCCAAACAACTAAACTAAATCACTCAATCATTTCCTTAGCATAAGGTACAAGAACTTCCATTGAGTCACTGTAAATGGCTGAGCTTACTTACCAGGCCAATGTTACCTGATATGGCCAGTTGAGGATTTCAATCTCAGGCTCAGGATGGAGGCGCCAGATCAAGACTAAGGCAGTGCCAAGGTTATTGCAAGCAAAGAGACTTTTTATACCTTTATGAGAAACAGAATATAATGGTGATTTCCAGGATTAATTACTTGGCAGTTGCTAGGATACAATGGCATCTGCGATCTATACAAGGTACACAATATGAATGTCTATGACCAATTGACCAATCAAGCTTCTATGCTTCCTTGACATCTAAAGGAACATACAGAGAAACACAAAGCAGTATGAACACTTCACGGCCTGAGGGAATGCCTCCGTTTCCCAGAAACTGAAAGATACTCATTGCCTCAGGAGTCATGGACTCCAACCTGAAAAACCTGATATATGGCTCTCAAGGCAGCTAGGCCAGGCCAACTTCATGACTGCTTGCAAGTAACCTCATAGCCAGAAACTCAGGCTAAGCCCAGAATTCACCACCAATAACATGGGCATCCTGTCATTCTGGAACTTTCAAGAAGACACCGCCAGTAACCTGGGACTAAGGCCAAATTCTTTTGTCATGTAAAAGGGAAACAAAGCAGACTTTGTTACATAAAAAAGCACCATAATACAGCAGGTAGATTAAGAGAATGTAGAGTTTTGATACATTTTAAATTTAAGATACTTTTGTAATTATATAAATTATAAATTTTACATATATATAAATTACATTACATTAAATTTACAGTGACATAAAGTATTCTGGAGCACGATGCTGTTTGTATCTAATGAAACTTTGAGGCAAAGAACTGTTAAGTGTTTATTTCACTTGTAACAGAAATTCGTTTTGGAGAACTTTGTGTTTTTTGAGCCTTTCTTCCCACTACCCCCCCGACACACCCCACACAGGGTTTCTTTGTGTAGCTCTGGGTGTACTAAAACTTGCTCTGTAGACCAGGCTGGTCTCAAACTCACACAGATCCACTTGCCTCTGTCTTATGAGTGCTGGAATTAAAGGCAGTGTGTCACCACCACCTGGTAAGATATCAAGTATCCAGTATCAACTTTTATTATAAAGCATTGCTGGAATTACCAGGTTAAGATAAGATATGGGAAATACTGGATGACTTTATGTGATAAAAATAGATTATCTTTTAAGGAAAATACAGAAAACTTCCATTTAAATTCAGATTTAGAATCATTGTATCAATTAATCCAGATTTTTATTTCATCAAGCTTCAAGTTCTGACTTCTTTTGCACTAATATATTTCCCAAGATCTATGTTCCATTGACAGGCACTCAAAACTTAGTATTTTAGACTTATTGTTAAGACAGTGATATTTACTCACGGAATTTGTATTTTAGTTTTAATTAAAAAAAAAAAAAGAAAAAGAAAATGAGAAAAGACAATCCCAGATAGAGCTTTAAATTAAAAGCTTTGTAAGAGTCTTCCACTTTCTTCTTTCTTTCCTTTTTCTCTGCCTCCCTCCCACACCTTTCCTCTTTTCTTTACTTTGTCTCAACTCCGTGTAGTTTAGTGAAAGATAAAATTTTGTGTCTGAAGACTGACTTCCTGATTGACATTTAAATTTTTTCAAAAAAGCTGTTGGTCTTTATTCAGAGTCATCTTGCTCTGCTGAGTTCTAGCATGTTTTGAAAAAACATTTAACATGATTCTATTAGAATAGAGGCTACTGAAGATCTTTGCACATGTGTGAGTGTGAATACTGAGTTCCAGAAGCTTAAAAATGCTTCATAATCCATTTATGCAATAATCAAGTCCAGAGTCTTCTCCTATGTATATCCCATGTATGCAGCTTTGGGCAATTCAGGAAAAGTGAGTATTGGGCCAAACTCCTGGTCAAATTATTTATTTATTTATCATTTATTTATTTATCTATCCTTCTCTCATATAATACATCCTAATTTGTTTTTCCCTACCACCATGTGCTCAGTTCCCTCTCCTCCACTTCACCTTTCCTTCAGTTCCACTTCCTCTCCACTTTTATTAGAAGGGAACAGGCCTCCCAGTGATATCAACAAAACACAGTACAACAACATACAATAAGACTATCAGCAACCCTCACATCCAGGCTAGACACAGCAACCCAGTAGGTAGAAAAAGGTCCTAACATCAGGCAAATGGTTCAGAGGCATGCCCACTCCTACTGTTAAGAGTGCCACATAAACACCAAGCTAACAAGCATAATATACGTGCAGGGGACTGAGTGCAGACCAATGCTGGCTCTGTGATTGGCATCTCAGTATCTTTGAGGTCCTGTGAGCCCTAAGTGACTCTGTGGGCCATGTTCTCCTGATGAACTCAACCCTCTGATTCCTATGATCTTTTCTTCTCATCCATGGAGTTCCCCGAGCTCCTCGGGAAGGGATCCAGTGGAGATCTACAATTTGAACTCTCTCTCTCCACCTAATTTTTGGCTGTGTGACTCTGCATCTGCTACCATTAGCTGCTGGCAGGAGCATCTCTGGTGACAATTGGGCTAGCACCGACCTATGAATATAGCAGAAAATCATTAGAAGTCATTCTAATTTTTTTTCCAGTCATGTTTAGTTCTACACTAAGTCTTAGGTCTTATCCAGCTTCTGGTTCCTGACCATCCAGGCAATGCCTGGTTTGGGCTCCTCTCATGGCATGGGTCTTAGACCAGTTATTGGTTGACTACTCTCCCTAATCCTTCACTACCACTGCCCCAGCACATCATTCAGGGAGGTTAGAATATGTGTTAAAGGTTTTGTGGCTGGGTTGGTGACCTGGTCCCACCTCTGGAAGTCTTACTTGGTTACAGAAGTTGGCCAATTCAGGCTCTGCATCCTTCATTACTAGGAAGTCTCACTATGGCCACCCTGGTAAATTCCAGGGAGTTCTCCATTCTGTCTAGTCATCAAGTACAGTGTGAGCAGTAGACAGATCAAGTCCTGAGAAAGGGCCAGCTAGATAAATGGAAAGGTCAGTTGAGATCAGGGCCTTGCCTAATCTCCATTACCTACAGAGGACATTACATTTTGGCAGTTCCCCAGAAAGCTTAGCAGCTTTGTTTCAGTCCTACCTTCAGAGAACAGGAAGAAACCTGAACTATTTTTTTCCTTAGAATCTATCCCTTTTCTGCTGTATCATTATCTTAACTGAGTACCCTTCTAAAAAGATCAGATGAGTGAATTTGCATTGATAAGCTAAGAATGACCAATAAAGCCAAGTATGCACTTATCTCCTCCCCTTCTTGTGCACACAATGAATATTGAGGTGATAATTTAGTTCAAAGGAATAAATGCTTAATGATAGGATTTCATGAAGGTTGAAAGGATAAGCATCATTTTTTAAGATGATTCAATTATAATATAGTCAGCACAAGAGGAACATAGACTTCCAAAAATATAAATTGGTTTTAATAAGAAATTATAAAAAACAAATTACTTTCTTAAATTCACATTATAGCTAGATAGAAGATAGGATGATAAGAATATTGGGCCAAGTTTCTGGTCAAAGAATGTCATATTCAATTTTGTCTTGTCATAGAGTATATATAGTTTTGGTTGAAGGAAAGCTTACAGTATAACCTGAACTAAATATAGTGAGACTTCTTCAAGAGAGAGAAGAGAGGGGGAGGGGAGAAATAAAAGGAGAAAGAGAAAGGAGAGAGGGAGGATAAGGTGAGGGGGAGAGAGAGATATGGTGTTCACTTGGGATTAGTTAAAGAATATGTACACTTTATAGTTTATGAATTTTCATTTTCTGCCTAAAGAACAATTCATAGGACACCCTATCAGTAAGGTTTCAGCACTGTACTGAGAAGCACAAAAGACGCATTGACTTGGTAAGGAACATAAAATCATGCAGGAAATACTTTCAGCTTTTCATAGACCATTTGTTGCTAAATAATTTTTTTTAAACCTGAGATATTATACTATGGAAGTTTAATTTTGCTTATGTATAAAATAATTGTTTTATGGAATGTTGGGTGAAGAGCTGCCTAGGTCTTGGCATTTTATATTGTTCTCAGGGGTTGGATTATGTGGGGAGAATGCTTGATTGCTTATAATCTGCACCTGCTATCAGTAGAACACCTGAGGAGTTCTGTATCAATAAAAACAAAACAAAAACATCTGAGCTCAGAGGCTCAGGGTTCACTGCCCAATATGGCGCTGGTCATGATGGTAGTTCCCTCTGCTGAGGTCTAGTAGGGATTATACCTATAAAAAATGCTTCCATGTCTCCTTGCTGAGCTGCCATAGTAGGTATACTACTACAATATTGATGGTGGAATTGGATTCTGTGTTACTCTCTCTCTCTCTCTCTCTCTCTCTCTGTGTGTGTGTGTGTGTGTGTGTGTGTGTGTGTGTGTGTGTGTGTGTGTGTTTTCATCTGTTCATGCATATGTGGAAGGAAGATATCTTCCTCTATTGTTCTCCACCTGTTTTCTGTTTGTTTCTGTTTTGAGCTAGGGTTTCTCACTGAATCTGGAGCTCACCATTCCAAGGCTAGATGGGTTGGCCAGTGAGCCTTCAGGATATCTGCCTCTTTCTACTTCCAGACATGCATTTTCTAACAGTTTTTTTGCCTGGTTGCTGGAGACCTGAACTCAGGGTAGAATACTTGAAAAGCAAGCACTTTTGTACATTAAGCCACATTCCTAGTCTTGCAGCAGGAAATTTGGACTTGTTGCACAACTCTGAATTTCACCTTGAAGAAACAAGCTAACATATTCTGAGAAAAAAAAATGAAAAGAGAGATTTGTCTTAAAATGCTTAGTTACCATGATTGAAATGCTGCAGTCGTGAGAGGGACCAGAGGGTCAGGTTAGAGTGGTAATCCTGGAGGGGACAATAGAGTGATCAACCCAGCAAGTGCTGACATTTCACATACAGCAATTTTACTCATTCCAAAGACTTCCCACAACCCAGCAATTCATTCATGATCATTCCCCGGGACATCCTTTTGGCAAATGGAGTAGGAATGGTAAGTTTCCATTACTATATCATTATATAAAATAGATCATTTTACGATTTTTCTGTAGATGAAGAAATTGATGCACAGAGAGACTGAGGAGTTGTGTAATCACACAACTAGCACTGTAATCTTTCTTTCTTCCTTCCTTCCTTCCTTTGATTTTCTTTCTTTTTAATTGTTTTTCAAGACAGGGTTTCTCTGTTATAACTTTTGATGTCCTTGAACTCACCGTAGATCAGACTGGCCTCAAACTCACAGAAATCCACCTGTCTCTGCCTCCCAAGTTCTGGGATTAAAGGCATGTGCCACCACTGCCCGGCTATATTTATTTCTTAAGAAGTTCCAGTGAGCATCAAAAATATATTTTGAATTACTTTGCATATTACTAAGTACCAAAAGCATTCAAACTACTTTTATGATCACTTAATATTAAAAATAAAGTATTAAAATGTTTTGGTATAATGTGATGCCCTTTTTTATGCTTATTAAACTTAATAACAGTGTACAAATTAACTTTGGTAACTGAACTGAATCATTCTGTTTTATCTAATTTCTGTGTTATCCAGAAACTACAAATAAATGTTGTTTATGGAAGGGATCTGAGTGATGGGTGCAAGGTATAACAGAGCAGAATTATTTATGATAGAAGTAGTAAGCTGTCAGTAATGAGGCAAGATTTTAGGATACACTACAAGTTTATTTCATGTTAGAATTAACTTTTAATTTTTGTACTTAGAAAGTACTCTGTGCAGTTCCATTTATTGATCACATCAGCAGAACATTTATGTCCTTTATTCCTAGTGTTTATGCCTTACACATCTGCAACATAAACAAAAAACTGTAAAACCAGCCTGTATAATATGATTGTAGTTTTCATTTTTTTTCCAAAAGAGAAAAATATTTTTTCAATTGAGATTTATTTAGTATTCAAGAATCACTAGCTTTCTGTGGCTTCCTTTTGTTGGGTTCATGCACTTCCCTTTGATAACTAATAAGTGACATTGATTGAAATATGGAATGAAAAAAATTATGCACATTTTGTTGTATTACTTCATTACAGAGCTAACATTCCATTAATAGTTTAATAACTGTATAAAAGCCAAAAAAAGAGACCAAATAATCATGTATAAACAGGATAATGTTTATGGAATACTCACAATCAAAGAACATCAAAACCTGGGAAATTGTGTAAGAAAAATTGGCCTCTTCATAAAAAGCCTCATATCTGGGGAGGTGCTTTATGGCTTAGTTTTTGAGTGAGTGAGAGAGCCTTTATGTGTGGCACCCAGAAGCAGCATCCAGAGCTTTCTGGAATTCCCAGATATCTGTAATTATTCTGCCCCTTCAAGGACAGCAAAGCTGAGTTGACACTTGGAATGCATAGGGGTAACACAGGGAAATGACCTTGACACAAAGGTAGCCTCCAAGTGTACAATCAGGTAAGCTATCTCTGAAGCTACAGAGCAGAACAATGCAGAGACTAAAGTCTTTCAGTGCATTGAGCTAGTGTAAAACAGAGTGAAATCAAGATAAGTATAAAGGGTAGAAGACAAGATGGAGGGTTAGAAGGACTACACTATGGGGGTTCTCTCACATAATGCTTCTATGTCTTATTTTCTCTCTGCCTTTTACCTGTTTCCATTGTGTAATTACAAGGACATGACTGAGGGTGACCAAGGGACTCAAAAACATGGGAGGGATCAGAACTAATAGATTCCTGGGTTTTGAAAGAAGCACAGAATTAGGCTGCAGTCACTCTGCTATCTTAATGAGAAATTGTGGATTCTAAATGTCACCCTTAGGTGGAAGCAATCTGACATCTCATACACACTCAGTTTCTCAAGACTATTTTCTTTGGTACCTCAATAACTCATTAATATTAGGAGGACATCTATTTATGTCTTTTGCATGGTCCATCCCCATCTTTGTTTAACACTTATGTCTGACATATCTTACAGGCAGTAAGTTGCATCTGTGTTTAATACTAGTTTCTCCTGTGCCTCAAAAGATACTTTCATACTTGCTATTTATATTTGATGTTTCTCATGAGTTTCTTCGAGTCTATTTGTTCTTCCTGTTTTTATAATGAGAATTGAATCCTCTCAAATAGTATAGCAAACACATCTCAGAAAGACGAGGATATGAACAGAGTCCATGCAGAGGCTAGCCTTCTGTGTTGATGGAGATTAGTTCCAGAGTATGCTAAGCAAGGGGCACTGGCAAGAGATGGCAAGCTTACCTCTTCTGTGGGGTTCTTTCCATATATTCTGTTAGTTCCAATGCTGTGGATTGTCCCTATTTGTTTTTAGGGATAACTTGCAAGTGGTTACTAAAGGAAACCCCACACACAGCTGTATGCTTTAAAACCATCCCTATTGTAAACTGTATCATGCTGTTTATTCTTCTACCACCACATCTTCCTCAGGACTGATAAATTATTTACTTAATGTTGACAAGGCTATACTAGAAAAACATGCCAAAACTTAGATACTCAGAGGAAAGGGGAATATACAGATTTTTTTCCAGGCAGATGCCTCCAGAATCTCTCAAGGTAGAGTTAAGACTCACAAAATAATTGATTGTAAGTAATATCAAATTTGAATTCATAATGTATCCTATCCTGTAATCCTTATTGCAATTAACCCATATTTTCTGTTCAAGCAATACACTTAATTCTGGATATTTAGTGTTGTTAAATTCCTGCTGAATTTGAATTAGCTGAGTTCTATAACAAGAGAGAAAAATCCCCAGTCTTACAGTATAAAACTTTATTCTTTGTTTTTCATCTTGGAACATGGAAATCACCAAAGTTTTACCATTATGACTCAAGAAGCTGATTGGAGGGTGGAAGCAGTTCTGATCCAACGTTGGGCAAGTTCTGCTTTCCCAGGCAGTCACTCTAGTATGTTACACAATACAACAAACATATTTTGAAAGGAGCTACTTAGAAATTTTAAGTTCTGTATCCAGGTAATTTAATAATCATCTGGAGACTGTTATTAAGGCAAAAGCTCAAAAGCATAGGTGGCACTTCTTTAGCACTGCCAGCTTTACCACAGGAAACCACTGCATTGCCAAAGCTGTCCTGTTCAGGCTCGCATATTGTTTTAATTCTCAGAGCTGGCTTGACCAAGGTGCTTTTTATTTTTAAGTTTTAATAAAAACCAGTTTGCTGTGTCTTAAGAGGATCTTCTCGAGAAGCATGAGGAGAAAATGTGCAAGGTGGTTTTTAACAAATTGCTGGCTATATTTCATGATTTAAAAATAAATTAGTTGTACAAAACAATGCTAAATTAATATCAACATGTTTATATGACCAAACATTTTAGTATTTGTAGACTGAGTAGCACTTTTCCATGAATAGACAAAGCAAGTGTGGTTTTGGAGCAGAGGGATACAAAGGAGTAGACTCAACACAAAATATTAAAGTATTTGGAATACTGTAAATAACTGAAATTCAGAGATTAATAAATAGATTTTATTTTACATTGTGCTTATGCTTAGTAAAGAGTCCCATGCAAGATGTTGCAGACTATTTTTTAATAAATAAATGTAACATTTTGCCTTATTCTTAAATAAATATTTTTATAAAGGATTTTGGAAGAAACTGATTTTTTTTTTTAAATCTTTGCAATTCAACAGAAACAAATGACTACAGTGTTCTAGAATTGCCCCTAGAACAGGAAGAGTGGGAGGAGGCTCATCTTTGATTATAAAAAATGTGTGGCTGGAATCTCCTCACAATTACGAAAGCTGTCCCCCGTACTGTGCTAGGAGAAAATGTCCTCTGTGGTCCCAAATACTCTACTCTGTCTTCCTAATCCTTTCCCCTCTGACTCCTGTATTTTGTTTTTTTGTTTTTGTTTTTAATCCACCCTCTGGCAATTTCTTCCTTCTTGATATGACTTCTTGCAATTAAAAAGTGGATTAGAAGATCATTTATGTCAAAACTATTGGCCTGCAGTGATGAGAAAAGCGTAGAGGAGATGTAAGTAAAACTGGACCTCAAAAGAAGAGAGACTCCCTGGGAAGTGACTGGAAAGGAGCCTTGCAGGTCAGAGGACAAGTATCAGCTGAGGAAGAACATGGCTTATTGTTTACTGACTATCCTCCCAGTATGGCTTAAAATGGAAAGAGAAATTCTGCTGTGGAGGAGTTTCAAAACAGGTGGGTGGGTGTAGAGTCCAAAACCCCAGTAAATGCAAGTTACTGCATCAAAAGCCCCAAACCAGAATACTATCCAGTGATTATTCGGCACAGAATTTAACAAAATTGAGTACTTATCCTGAAATATTGTCCTGAATATTTGTCTCAGTAAATTAGGAATAGAAGGGAATTTCCTCAGTTCACCATAGGAAATTTGTGAAGAGCCTCCAGCTGATACCTCCATCTTGATGGTACAGACAATGCAAGATGGGCTCTTGTATTGTTTCACTTCAACACCGTCCTGGCTGCCTTGGCCACAGGTGATGCTTGTTTACATGCTAAAGCAAAACAAAACAACAACAAAAAGTAGGAGCAGGGGAGCAAGAACTAGTGGAAGAAAATGAAAATTACACTTCTGAGTTGGAACTCAGAAGAACAGCCATGCTTAGCAGTGACCTTTCACAAGCAATTGCATAGGGTAGGGGACTCCTTGGAGATGTAAGCACATTGTCTCACTAAGGAGGTAATTATTCCTCCTAACTCCTTAGTCCCTCTTCAGGTGAATTAGGGTTCCTGCAGGATGGTCTGCACTGGTGCAGTTGCATTAACTCAAAGGAGGAGACAATAGTATGTAACATTCTAATTTTTGGAGCAGATCAGAATGTTCTGTCTCCACTGAGGACCAGAGGTAAAGCTCAGCTTCAGGAAGGAGGTATTTTTCCCAAAGCTCCAATACCTTCACTTTTTAAAGTGGTATTTTAAATCCTAAAGAGGGCGAATTGTGAAGTTTCTCTTTCTAGGGAAAACAGAGGTGGGATCTGAAGCCAAATAAGAAGTAGGAGTCCACATCCATTGGCTTCTAAAGCTGCTAATAGGTCTTTCTATATAACAAAAATACTCGACAAAAACAACCCAAGGAAGAGTTTTTTGGCTCATGATGATTCCAGGGTATAGTCTATTGTGATGGGGACAACATTGGCAGGAGGCACATAGACAGCTGGTCACATTGTCCACTGTCTGGAAACACAGGCATGTGTTTCTGGGGAGCTTGCCCTCTCCTTTTTATTTAGTTTAGGGCCCCACACTGGGGTTGTACACATTCATGTGTGTCTTCCCTCCTAGCTAAATCTTCCTGGAAACACCCTCACAGACACACTCGGAAGTTTGTTTTCATAGTGATTCTGAATCCAGTCACATTGACAATAAAAACTTATTTGAACTGTTTGCAGGAGATAATATGTGAATTGTGTGCTGTCTATCATTGCACAACAATCTAACTGTAAGATTGGGTGGCATAGAACAACTGTAACTACAGGCATTTATCATCTCATAGTATTTGTAGTACAGGACTCAGGAGCAGCTTAGTTGAGTAATCCTGGTTTCTGTTGAAGATATAGTCAAGATGTTGGCCAAGACTGAAGACTCTGAACTGTTAACTGGCACTTGAGGAATTGCTTTCCAAACCATTCAGTCACATGCCTGGACAAGCCAGTATTGGCTAATGTAAGGAGTCCTTCATTCTTCATGATATGGCTCTCCCTTTGGGGTTTTGGGAATGTCTTCATAACGTAATAGCTGGTTTCCACCAAAATGAACAAGCCAAGAGAGACTATGGAGACAACAGTATTGGTCTTATGACTTAATCTCAAAAATTTTCTGTGGTTCCCTAATAGAATTTGGGAGGGAATGCCTGGACCGGCCTGGCAAGTCGGACAGTACCTGGATGGAGAGTGGGACTGAAGGGGCTAATGAGGAGAGGGAGAAGAGACGCGAGGGAAAAGAAGTAGGCCAGACACACACAGTATCATTGAGCTTAGATGGAATGGAGCTGAAATTTTATTTTTCCCTCCAATCTTATACCCCTTTCATCAGGGGGCTACGTGCAGCTACAGGGGTTAGAACCAAGGTGTTAATTACAGGGTGAGACAGTGCATAGGTAAAACATCCTGAATGAGATAGGTATCAGAGCAGGACAACTTCCCTGCTGAGGCGGGATGTTTACCTAGGGGAGACAGCCTCTCTCCAGTGGAGTTAGATGCTTAGGACAATAGCTCTCCAGGTGAAGTTAAAGGTTTAGCCAGAGAAGAAGTATCCCTTCAGGGGGCTTTGGCTTCCTTGTAAACAAGCCACTCTCAGGTAGTCATTAATTATTCATGACTCAGTTTAGCTCAGAAGATCTCCGGATAGCCAGAGGCTCACAGCAGGGTCTAGGCCCAGAGTCTGAAGGGCTCACCACAAGGGAACAAAATAGGAGGGTGAACATCAGTATCTTGGGACCACTTGGTATTTGTCTTGGAGGATAGCCACATAGGTGAAAAAGACCTCAGTGCCTTAACTGAATTTACCCTTTAGAATTTGTGTGTGTGTGTGTGTGTGTGTGTGTGTGTGTGTGTGTGTGTGTGTATGCCCGCATGCAACTGTGTATGCACACAGAAGTCAGTGGTTGATGTTAGGTGTCAGTTGTTATCCACCTTATTTTTGAGGCAGAGTCTCCCAGGTGCACTGTAATACGTCTGGCTTTTCACAAGGGTGCTGGGGATTCAAAGAATTCAGGTCCTCCTTTTTGCATGACAAGCACTTTACTAACTGAGCTGAAAGGGTTTAAGAAAATGGGGGAAATGTGAGGCCGGAGACCCCAGGCCCTGGTCATTAATCCTAAACTCTTAACAGGACATTCCAGAACTCCCTGTTCCAGGAACTAGCCCACCCCAGAAACCACAAAACAATTATTGTCAGGCTTAATTCAAGAGCATTGTGACCCAGCCCACATTCCTAAAATGAGCGGCGGCTACAGGCACCGCCTAATAGCCTTGGGCAAGGGACTTTACCCTAAGTGTACATTTCCTGGTGCCCGTGACCTTGCTATCATCAACTTAAAGGTTAACTGGCCCCTATCTATCAAAATGAGAAAACAATTTGGGAACCAATCAACTTGTACCAATTCGGTTTATGCCCAACAACTGTATAAAAAGCTTCACCATTTGCTCCTTGGGGCCGCTTCTATCCTGCGTGTTAGAACGGTCCCAGTGCACTGGAATAAATCCTCTTGCTATTTGCATCGATATCCCATCTGTGAGTCTCTGTGGGGATGTGGCGTTCCGGTTTGGACCCTGGGGGTCCCAGTTTGGATCCCTGAAGTCCAACAGAGCCACCCCCACAGCTGTAGGCTGGCTCTTAAAACCCTGACACTACAAAGCCCTAATAAGGATGCCAAGTACCTGGGATACTCATGTTTTGCCACTGAAAATGGAAAATGGCACAGCCATTTGCAATGCAATTTGGTCATGTCTTACATAGTGATGTATATGCTTACAATCTGCACCATGACCCTATCCCAGGCACTTAAACAAGGCATGTAGAAACACAGCTCTGTACAAAGAGCTGTTTATGAACGTGGATGGCACTTTCACTCTTAATTACCCAGACAGAAATATTTCCACGTTAATAGATAGGGCCATCAAGAAACATTCTGAATCTGAGTTGGAATGGTACTGTCCTAGGTACAAACTTTTCTCAACATCTGAACACTCTGATAAATTAATGATACATATCTTTGAAATATCCACAAGAGGCTCTGGGAAGATGTTTTAAGGCTGATGTGACAGTAAACTCATCATACAAAATGTGTACATGTGCATAAGTGTGCATGTGCCTATGTGCATGCGTGTGTGCACAGGTGTGAGTATGTGCATAGGTGTAGTGTGTATGTATGCATGTGTCTGTGGTGGTCGTGGTATTGTAATAAGTGATGATGAGTTTCTTGTAATATTTTTCTCCAACGTCTCTCCTTTGTTCCTGAACCACCCACACAAATATTGAGCACCTGAGGTCACTTTTAATCACCACCACTTTTAAGAACCCATTTTTTTCCCTACAGTTCTTTGGAAAAATGTGGGTTTCTTCTATTCTGCTCTCCCTCACAGAAGATCATTAATTAGACCATTAACCATTCCTATTATAAAATAGACAGACAGAATGAATGATCACCCATACTAAATGACTAAGAAGGTAGGAAGAAATTTCAATGATGTCTTTATCTTTTATTAATGGAGGAAATAGAAGTTATGAACAAGTATTATTTCAATTATCTAATTTTATTCAGAATTCTACATAATTTTCAGATGGAATTCATGTTATTAGAGGACAAAGCAGTAGCATATTTAAGCTTGCTAATTGATCTTTTCCCAGTTCACCCAAGGACAAATACCATAGCATGGTATTTATGGTGTTTATTTTAAATATTGAAAGTATTAAATTTGTCTTAAAATATTAAAATTCTTAGTCTAATTAAAAGAATCTAGGGAATTTTCAAGTGAGAAATAACTGGTATTAGAAGGATCTATTTGTAAATCAAGGATAATATTTTTGCGTGCAATGTAATCTCATTAAATTAAAATGTGCAAATATGTAAATTCTAATGAAGTAGAAAGAATAATTTTATTAAAAATATTCAATATTTTTCAGATGTTTTTGGTCAGATAATATAGGGCTGTGAACCATGTCCAAAATATTTCTGAGAAGATTCTGATTATTGTTTTAAATTATATAGCAAACTGTACAGTGAGCACATACATTGAATTGGAGATAGGAAGAACATGCTCAACTTCATCCCCATTTGTTTTCCTGCGAGAAGACAGGATGCAGCCTACAGTAGTCTTGTGTGTTGGAATGAATCATGTACAGGATTTCTCTGTATCCTAAATGTTGGGAATCTATTGATGATCCATATCGAACTTGAGGTTGGTGGGAATAGCTCCTACTTTACCCACAAGAGAGCAACAGAGGTGGATTTCTATAAAAAAGTAAATGCTATTAAATTTTAATTATAAATATTGTGAATATAAATAATAAATGTTATTAAATACTATTAAGTAAATGCATTCATTTTTCTTTTTGTTCTTCTTTCTTCTCTTCCCATGCTCTTTTCTCTTCTCTTTCTCTCTTTCCCTGTTTCTCTCTCTGCCCAAAGGGAGAGGCTAAGATTCTAATGCCTTTTATTCTGAAAATCTGCACATGGAAGATTGAGGTCTTCTTGGTTTGGGACCCTGATATGTTAAAATTAACGTTATGGCGCTTAATGGAGAGTCCAGATGTTGTAATTTCCAATGCTCTTTATTAATCACAAACCATGTCAAATCTCAGGGAATTCTAATGCCCTGGCAGCTAGGCAGAGAGCTCACTCCAATGGCTTCCTCATCCCATGCTCTTCTCTTGGTTCTCCTCCTACTCTCTAGCTTCTTCTTCCTTGTTCTCTGCTGTCTGTCTGTCTCTCCTTCCTTCTATGCCCTTGCCCTAGTTCTTTTTTATTCCAAATCCTCTCTGTCTCCACCCAGCCTTCCAATATACAAATGAATGGAGCCTAACCTTCATCTGCCTTAAGGCTAAGGAATGTCCCATTCTTGTGGAGAGCCGGATAGCCACTCCTTTGTTTACTGGTAGGCAGTGAATCCTTTACTTGCTTCAAGGGCAGCTTACTGGAACATTATCCATAACTAAAATCTTCCACAACACTGATACCTATGAGCAATGCCCCCTGGTCAGACTGACAGCTGGTTGCCTGTGCCTACATTCTACATCCTCATTTATCTGCCTGACTCTTGATTCATTCAGATACAGAGTGATTTTTTATGACAACTTTCTACTGTGCCAAACTTTTCTTAAGACATTAAATACTAATAAGTATCAAAAATAATTAAGGTGTATTTAAAAAAAAAAAAACTTTGTAAGAAACTTAGATTAATACTTGTTTCTTGGAAACTCACAGTTTAAACAAAACAAATAAATGAATAATCTATTATTGAAATAGCAAGGAAGGAACTCTAGTTTACCACTTGTGTTAATCTATTATATTTGGTTAACCACAATAATTGTTAAAAAAAAAAAGGCAGAGAGCAGTTTGAATGAAAAATGTACCCTATAGACTCATAAGGAGTGGGATTATTTGAAAGGATTAGGACATGTGGCCTTGTTGGAGTAAGTGTGCCTAATTGGAGAAAGTGTGCCACTAGGCATGGGCTTTGAGGTTTCAGAAGCTCAAGCCACATCCAGTTTTACTCTCTCTTCCTGCTGTCTGAAGATACAGATGTAGAATTCTCAGCACCATGTGTGCCTACATGCTACCATGCTTCCCACTAAGTTCCCACTGAACTGTAAGTCAGCTCCAATTAAATGTTTTTCTTTGTAGGAATTGCATGGTCATGGTGCTCTATACAGCATCACATTTCTAAGACAGTTAAATACCAAAAATTTACATTGTCAACAGGTTTCCAGGTGATGCTACTGCTGGCCCTGGGGTTCCTCTGTGAAAACCAGGGGCTCATGGATTACAATGCACTTAATATGGAGAAAATGGAAAAAGTACCAACAAATTGAGACTTTTCCTTAAGTGGTTTATTCTCATCACTTTAGTTGTGGTTACAGCGAGTTTTATAATCATTACAACAATGTAGCACATAGTACCAAAAAAAGCCAATAAAGAGTTCTCCCAGTCTGAGCCGAGAGCTTGTCTGATTATGGCCAGAAGATTTTTGAACAGCACGGCCCTCTTGTGTAGCAACTTCGGTGTGCTGCAGGGGGTACAGTGCAGAACTCAGGTGCCATTTGCTTTTCTCATGCAGGGCATAATAGCCTGTAATTATGACCACAATATCCACACTAAAACACATATTGCTGCTCTTTCAACTATATTTATTTTATAAATCATTGAAAGTATTATCATTGACATGGTTTAAAAATTCCCTGCTTTAGTTTGATCTGGCCAAATATTTTGATAATGTGAGAATTTAATCTATAAGTCAAGGATTGGCAATGATAATATGGTTTATGAGACCAATCTAGGAGTTTGATCCAGTTTGGACAGACGTCAGGAGCAACTATTGGAGCTGACATTAGAATTCTCTTGGAGTAATTCATTTATCACCTAGATCAACTCAGTTCCCAAGTTTTCTTGAAATTATCTTTAAATTGTACTTTAGTTTGGACCTTTACTTTCTCATGGAAAACTCTGTGCTCTTTTTATGAACTCTACTTTGTCACAGTTTGAAATGACCACCTTCATGTCATATCTTCAATTCATCCAAAGCTTCCCAACATTATTACAACACAGGACTATTATTACAACATAGATATATATTTTCCTGAAAAAGAAATGGCAATAATCAACTGGTTGATTGTCTCAAAGAATTTATTTTCATGTTTAGGGAGTTTTGAGGCTCTGTAATATATATGCACTGCTTACATAATAATAGTTATTGAACATATAGAAACAATATAAAGATAAATATACTTACATATGAAAATGATTGGCACTCAGCAGATAGAATTTGAATATGTATGCATTTTATATTAGTATTAAATAGTATTTGAATTTAATAGCAAAGAGTAAACATTAGAATTAAAGATTTATTAGTACTAAATAAGATACATTTAGTATCTAAGAGTATAAAATTAATGTTTAGAATTAGTTTATACAATATATTTCAACCCTGTTCCTTCCAATAATACAACTTTTCTGTGTAAAAATCTAAAGCATTTAGTAATTGTGGTCAGGGAAATGTGGCACGCCTGTCCTTCTTCATAATCTGGGACTGGTAGGTCACTGCCTTTCATGATCCTATACTGTCTCTGAATGCAAGTATCACTCTCTCTGCCTTGTGCTCATGCTTTACCATGTCCATAGGTCTCTCTTAATGTTCCCTTTATCCATGTCCACCCTCACTTTTCCTGTGAGGCCAATGCTATTTTCTATGGGCCTTCTGTTCTCTCCTACTTACGGCATCTTAATGTACATAGCCATTTATTTCCATGTAGCATTTATGCACACATATCAGCTCCTCTGCTTATTCATTGCACATGTCTTCTGGGTCTCAGAGACAAGTAGCCTCTGATAGCTAAACTGGTTGAATTATCCTCAAAATACAGTTGGTTAGTCACTTGTGAAAAGAAAATTAGACTTGAGTATGGACACTTGCCAGGCCATTTATTGGCCTGATGCACTTTTATAAGTTCCGGAACCGTCTGTAACCATTTTCCTTCTTTGAACAATTAGGAAAATAATAATTATGTCAGTGAAGGTTCAGCAAGACAATTATATAATGAATCAATTAGTAGAATACAGGGATCTGCTCTCATGTCAAATGATATGATTAAACTCTTGACTTGCCATGGATCAGTCTTAGGTGAGCACCATTAGGTAAAGAGGAAACTATCTCTCATTCTTAGGATAGGGTTTCCTATGCCAAGGCAGTTTCTCTACTTGTCCTAGACAATGAAAAAGGAGGAAAAAGAAAGTGAGACCAGATTTACACAGAGCACCTCCTCTTCCCTATCACTGTATCGGCATTTAACTGCAGAGGAATCTGGACATTGCAGTGTATTCTCTTGAAACTCAGAAGGCAGATTCTGTGACTAAGACTTTGACCTTCAAAGACTTGGTGTAGTCCAAACACAATTGGGATGACTTTCTAGTAGCTTCTCTATGAACTTTCCAGCATGTGTCTTCTATCTAAGGGTATAATACCCATCCTCTTCAAACTATTACGAGCTCCTTAAGGATAAAGTCTCAGTCTTATTTAGTGTTTAATATGTCCTCTCCTTTTCTGTTTTATCCTTTCCCTTAGGTTAAATGAAAGCAAGCTACAACATCTTTCAATAAATTTCATTTGCTTAATGATGGCATTCTAGAACAAACAGTTGGATATTAGCAATGTGATGTTTGTGTCAAATATGTTCTATATCTGATAGTAGAAATTTCCTGAAGGTAGAGAATGTCAGTTATAAAACAAAGTTTTAATTCTTTGTCATTAGAATATTCATTCTGTTTTCATCATTAGGCACCACCTAAAGGGGCAAGGGCAGTTTAGAATGCCACAATACTTCCTGGGTTGTCCTCATATCCTAAGAATAATAGCTTTTAAAAATTATTCAGTATCCTGTGTCAGTGACAGCATGTGACTGTTGCCACATTTTCTCCTGTGTCAGTGTTCTTTACCAATGCTGGGAGGGTCATGAAGTGCATGGAAAATGAAGCACAATATATTCTTTATGTTTTTATTAGATCTGTACAGTTTTATTTTAAAACAAAGTTCATTTGATTAACACCTACATTTAAACAGAATGCTATATCAACTTTATGCCTTGTCATAGCTGTTATATGCTCTGTTAGAAAAATAAACATCTCACAACAATCTACAGTGTCAGCTCTTTAATAAATACATAAAAGAGAAGTTAGTAGTCAACCAGTTATGTGAAGAGATTCATAGTATAATATGTAAAATTTCATATTTATCAATCTTCCATATCATTTAAGGCAATTTCACCTTTTAGATAATTCAAAGCCAGAAACAACACAAAATGTGTTCAGGAAGAATTTGTTTTTCTTTGAGCTATTTTATATTCAAATATTTTGATTTAAAAATACATTCTATATTAAATTTGTTTTTACAAAGGCAGTACTTGTTAAGTGAAACAAACTAAGATTTTGTTATTGATAATTTTAAAAAATTTCTAATTGTTTATGCAGAGATTTACAAACCTTAATAAAGTATCTAGTACATGTAAAATAGCCTTAAAAGTATGTTAAATATAGACAAAGATAAATTTCTATATTAATATGTGCAAATTTATACTTTCTTATAAGTTAGAATGAAAATAATTTCACTCAATATTTCAATAAAAATTTATGTACCATAGTTGTCATTGTGCAGACTTGTTATCAAAATCACATTTGTATGTGTAAAGTCAATAAAAGTTCTTTATACAAGTCACATGATTTCCATCCTTGATGATTGCAGTGTTTCTTTTTATGCTGATGTGTTAGACAATTGAACTGAAATTGATTGTGAAGAATAGATACCTGTTTGAAAGAGTTAGCTTAAAGGATAGATTTTATGAAGGAAGGGACATCAGGTAGACACAAAGTAGTGTTATTATTCTCACATGTTTCATCAAAAGCTGCCCAGGGAGTTGAACAATTGTTTCACATAAATACTATATTTTAACTATGCAGTATTATAACAGTCATCACATAGGCTGGAGAGGAAAGTTACTTGAGCCACAGAAAACATCAAAAGAACAGAAAGGATAATGGAAAATAAGAAAGTTGGGGGACCTGAGAGGAAATCTTTTCCACAAGACCGATTGGTTACATTATTTCATTCTTTTACCACTGACATCACGTGTACAAAGTGCTGTGAAATTTAACTATGATGTTTCATGTAGGCTTTTTCCAGTTATTTAAAAGTGAGATGAGCATTTTAAACAATCCTGCCAAATGAAATGGAAAGACTAAAGACCCTTAAACGATAGCTTGAGAAACCTATGCACTTCATCAGTTAACTCAGGTTTGCCTAAATCACTGCTATTAGCATCATAAATGGGAACCTGAAAAAGCTTTTTTAACTTGGAGATGTCAAGTTGCTGAGCTGGTGATACCCAGTGAGGCTCTGCAATGAGTTGTATTGTGGTTCAGTTGTATTGAAAACTGGTTTTACATTTTAGCAAGAACAAATTCATAAGGAAATTTATAAGGAAAGGAATATCCCTGAACCCATGAATATTTCATTAACTTGAAGTAGACCTTTAGACACTGCACGACAGATGACAATTTCAAGAGACATCATAAGTTTGGAGATGTTAAATTGAAAACGTTTGTGTTCTAGAATCAGCAAGATACACAGTAGGTATGTCTAATGAGTTATGCATAACTAATTTTCCATGCAGGGATGATAGAAGATGAAAAGGAAGGATTTGAAGGAACGTTATTTCTATATTCCTTTGAAAATGTTTGCATTACATGAAATGATGTTCTTAAGGTCTTTAGGACATAAGGAAACTGTAAACTAAGTATTAAGAGTAAACAGAGAATACAATATGCATACGGTTGAACCTCCTAGAAAAAACATAACAAATCTTAAGTTGTGAAAATTTAAAATTCTTTCTTTTTAATAGGGATATCTTTGTCCAAATGACTGTTAACATGAATAAGGGATCTCTGGAAATGAGGAACTTAATTGCATTATTAAACTGTTATTTTTCACAGGTAGGCTTATTGGCTTCAAGCTTATGGTCAATGTCTAGAGAAATGTGCATAGGACAAAGAGAGGAAGGAGGAAGCCAAGACAGGAAGGAAAAGCTACTGCATATGATCTATTCTATCAAGTACCAGAAGAAATATGATTCAATGGAGAAATATATTCATAATCTACCATAAATGATTTCAGTGTCTCATGAATTTCAGTTGATAAATACAAGAATATCTTGAATGGCAATTAAGTAAATATTGAAAATATTTGAAATTTATTCTATGGTGAAGTTTTTCATCAGATGTATACACAATTTAAAATTTTTGAGTTTTGAAAAATTTGCCTTCAGAGGTACCTATTTTTTGTTATTTTTATAAGCTATGTTTAATTGAACATTTGGACATAATTAGATTTTTAGTGAATTTTTAAGTCTTTTAAAGAATGTCTATGGCTTAATCAATAGTAGAAAATATCTCAAATCATATCGAATGTCTATAATACATGTGTACTATAGTATAGAAATGTCTCAGAAGAAATAACTTGTACATCGTTGCTTATGTAGTGGATATATGGGACATTTCCGAAGAATTACACACCGGAGCACAAAATGCTGCTATCCCCCTGCCCCTCAAAAAAAAACCCATCATTCATTCAAGTTATTAATATTCCTAAAAATTTTAAATTCAATTAATTGCATTTACTATCAACAACTCTCAAAAGACTCCTGTGGGGTCATTTGAAAATAGTCTCTAAGTACATAAATTATTTATTCTAAGAATACCCTGTTTCCCCTTATCTGTTAATTAATTCTACCTAGTCAAATATTAATTGTCTTCTCACAAACTATTAAACAGAAGAACATCAATTATTCAAGTAAAATATAAGTCCTACAGTCTTTAAGAATTAGCTTTTTAAATTAACAAAAAGAAGAAAAAAGAAACCACAAGACATTCCATGTGTAAGTACATATTATCATCGGGCACTGAATTCCTGGTAAGCAAGTTTGTCTTTCTTGATGCAACAGCCTTGGTCCATCTTAAAATTAGTGCAAACCAGTGAGGGCCTAAAAGAGTACAAATCCTTGATATTCAAGGATTCACTTTAATTATGTTCTTTTGATCATTCCATGTAGAAGTTAATTTGTTGTTTATAAACTCTTCTCACTTTTAAGTTGTCAGCATTTAATTAAAGGATATCTTCCATTTTAGGGTGTAAATTGCCAAGCATCATATATATATATATATATATATAATCTTACGAGTAGCAGGACACGATTTTCATATTAGCTTTAGTGACTAGTTTCTTTACACACAGTCATACTATGCAGTATTTGATGGATGATGCCCATCTCCCATTGAGGAAGAAGAAACAGTTCAAGTCAGCAGCATCAGCGGTTACTCTGCTAAGGAACTTTCATGTTGGCTGGCTAGGGAATAACACAAGCCTTCTGGGCCCCTAGGGTGCAATACCTGATGGAGGTTAGTCATCAAAATGCAAGTGCTGGAAAGCAGCAAACTTTCAAGTGCTGGAAAGCAGCAAACCTGGGAGAGATACTTCTTTAGATTTTTGCTGTTGTTATTGTTGCCATGGGTCAAATATGTGCTATACACAGGATAGTTGAAAGTTAGAATTTAATTAACAAACTTCTCCATCAAGGCTTTATGATGAACCATTAACAGCTCCAAGAAGTTTGTTCTTGTAGCCACTGTGTGGGGAGAAGGGCTACCAAAATCTTATCAGAAGGGGACTAATGGGAAAGACTAGAAGCTGCTGGTACACACTTCCATTTAAAGTACCTTTTCTACTTTGTTTTGAAATATATTCCAGAAAATATACTTAGGACTTTGTTATGTAATATTTTAAGTTTTGCCATGGATATTTTGTAGATGTAAGAGGTAGCATACTATTGTGCAATGCTGGCCTGTAATTAGAAGGCAGCTCTTCTCTAATATTGCCACTTCATTGTTTCTGTATTTTTGTGAAGTCATTTAAATTTTCTGAGCCTCAGTCCCTGTCTAACAAAAAGGGGAGATTAGCTTATTTCTAAGAAACTACTCACCCTTCTCTAATTTTATACTTTTGTGTTTTCAAGAATAGGGTTGGGATGATTCAAGGAATGCCCATAGGCTGGACAGAGGGCCAAAAAAATACAGCTTTTTGTTTGAAAAATGTTGATACCAACTTGGAATAAAAATCAAGAGAATATACTCAGTAAAGAGGACACTCTCCTAGAAGCAGTTTTGTAGACTCCTTGTGGATTTCAGACTACAGGTCAGATCAATGAGAGTGAAACACTCAGTCCAGTTTGACAGGTAAGAAAATAGAAAATTATATATCTTCAGACAAAGAAGCTATGGGCCTAGATGACACTACAGTGACCCTTATTAACATTCAGCTTTAAAAACCAGTATTTTAATAAAGTGACATTGTCATATAATTTCTATGGCAGTAGTAACTTAGCACTTATTTAATCCAGTAATCTGTGATATTATAAACTTGTTCCAGAAGGAAGAACAAACAATAGAAATGCAAAAAAGAGAAGAGGTTGGAGTCAATATCCATTTTGCAAAAGGAAAACAGACACACACATGCACCAAACCACACAGTTTCAAAAGTAACACCCCTAAGGATTAAGTTTTTATCTATTGACCTCCAACTGAAGTGAAACTCTAACCATTAACCAGCTGGTTGTGCACATCTAGACAATTCCAGTTGTCAGTGTAGTTGACTGCTTTCAATGACTCTTGAATGTTTTCCATCAGCAGGCTGTGAATAAGGATCACCACACTGGTAGCAACATTAGACACCATGCCAACCTGTTTCATAGCCTTGTGTCTGTCTGGGAAGTGCAAGGATGACAGGTACCTGTAAAGTGTAATCAGTGCTTTCCAGATGATCTACATTCTATGCTAACCCAAATAAGTTATATATTACAGTAAAGTGCTACAACACTAGTCTCCAACAGTAGTAAGACACATAGTTCTCTGAAAACTTCAGCAGCTGGGTGAATCACATGGTTGTGAAGGCACTTGCCAGCCTTCATGGCAAAATCTTCAATAAGTTGTCTCCTCCTGTGACTTTTTATATCATATTATTTTAGGAGCAATTATGAAAAAACCAATCCAGTTTCTGACAGTTTTTTTTTTAATCTTTCTTTAGAAGTTGCACCTGAAAGCCTCATGAGCATTTAGTTTGCTGATATCCATTTTTATTTCCTCAGGCTTTTCTCGTCGGTAGGTTACAGCTCTTGTGCAAACACTTTGCAGAATCAGTTTATCCTGGGAGGAGAAGAAATACTAGCATTAGTGAAGGAGCCGAGTGTTACAACTGGACAGTAACATACTGACAGCTATCCTTTGAGTTCACCAACCTTTTTGGGAGCAGACATTCTATAATCTGATGAAGACTTTATCTTATTACTATTCCATTGTAGTATCACCTGCCTAATGATAAGGACTTTAAGCAAACCAATCAAGAATGTAACTATGAATATGATGAAAAATATTCGCACATAACTTGGGCCAGATAAACATTCTGAAAGAAAGAAAACAAATCAATGAGTTAAAAAAGTAAATTAAAAGTTTTCTGTCAAATAAATGATGTTTACATTCCTATAGTAGAAATAGAGTTATTAACAAGTCTACATTTTCAAAACAGGAGGCTGGCATTATGTCTTACTCAAAACAATAAATTCTCCTATGGAGAATAACCCAAATTAAAGTATTTGATAAATGTTTTGTAGCTTGATATGTCCAAATTTCTTACCTACATCTAAGTTCAGTTACAGCAGTGACAGATCTATAGTGATATGCACTGTTCAGTACTATGTGGGAAACATGATTTAAAAAATATTGAACGGTCTGTGTGTTTCTCTTCTTATGCTTTCTCCTCTTTGCTCAGTAGTAATGGAAAATAAAGTAAACATCTGCAAAAGCTAAATTCAGTATGATAATAGGGAAATAAATATTTCTTCTAAACCCTGGTGTAAGATTTCTTTATTATCGCACATCATGACTCCGAGAAGTAGGAGTGTTGGGTCTCAGACAATACTCAAATCTCTTCTCACTTTATACTAATTAACTTCACTAATCTAGTCCATTTGCCCCCACAAATTCACTATGTGTTCCTCTAAAAACAAATAATCTCTAGCTAAAGAGAGAAAAGCCATGTTAGAAGAGGGACATTGTTAGACCTTTGCTTTAGCACCAGATCTTTGGCAAACTCTCACTGAAAAAATCTGCAGGCTCTACGCCTGCCTGAGGTCAACTCGAGTCTCTGAGGAACATGGTTGCACAATAGTGGGTATTCCACAGAGCTCACAAGCTGCCCCAGATTCATAAAATCACTTCCTGGACTCCACCCATTTTGCAGGCGTCAGTGACCTTGTCTGAATGCTGCAGTTGCCTCTGAAAAAGACTCTAGGGATTCATGCTAAGGACATGAGCAGAGTATCGTTCCAGTATGGCTGATTGTGAACTAAATGTCCAATGATAACCCAGCATGCCTCTTGAAAAAGGCAAGTTTTTCTGGA
Source organism: Cricetomys ansorgei (assembly GCA_026225945.1). Taxonomy (NCBI): domain Eukaryota; kingdom Metazoa; phylum Chordata; class Mammalia; order Rodentia; family Nesomyidae; genus Cricetomys; species Cricetomys ansorgei. Next base: position 2,057,707 of record JAMJFZ010000020.1, read on the forward strand.
GGGGGGCAGAAGAGAGTCTTCTCCAACTAAGTGTACTCGATAGACACCATTTCTTGTGATTAGTGACTAAAGACCTTGAGGAGGTCAAAGACACACCTATTTCTACTCATTGGAATGGAAACAACAGATACCAGTATGGTATAATGCTTTAATTTTAAAGCTACCATGGAAACAAAATATAAAATGTGTGTCCAAAAGGTGGTGCTATTTGATCTTCCACAGCTGCCTTCAGGTTAGTGGCCCTCAAGGCTTATGTCCTGACAGATTGTGATGTCCCTTGGCTGACTTTGTCTACTCCATCAGCTAAGCTGATCCTCAGAGGGGCACGTGGCTTGATCCAACTCCTGGCTTTTTGCCTGGTGGGAGCTTAGCCAAAGAGACTGAAAGGAGACCCTGTAAGTGTGATTGAGTAGACAGATAATTGAGGAGCCTAACAAATGCCCCCTTTCTCTCTTTGCACAATAGTTGTCAAGGGAGGGGGAGCCCTGATACATTTCAGAAATACTGTTAATTTGTTAGCCAGGGGACCCTTTGAGGGTCCAAATCTGTATGTGTTTTTTTTTTTTTTTTTTTAATTATGTTATTATGAATGGTCCAACATTTGCTCCTGGTCATGCTTTTCTTGGATGAGGTCAGGCTAGGTCTTTTTCTAAGGAACTTTGAGGGAACACTGTTTGCAAGAATACTTAAGTCAGAGTAGTGTTTACTTAACTTAATTAATGACATGTAGGGGCCCTCTTTATTAGAAAGGCACTTGGCTTTTTGGAGAGATTGCTGCAGCCTCAGCTGGCAGCACATGTGGCTCTTTCCTGAGCCAAATTCACTGTGGGCTAAGATTAGTTTGAATGGGAATAAAAAATGGAAAACTAAGATGTGTAGGATTCTTCTCTGCTGTCTCTCTGAGGGCTAGCTTTTCTATTGAAATAGCAGAAGTAACAGGAACATTTTCAAAGGAGATCTGATTGAAAGCGTAACTTCTGTTTCATAGGTAGTTCTACATCTTAGACCTGTGCAAAGTATGTGTCAGTATTTTTTCTGGGGAGGGAGGAGTGTTCCAATAAACTTTTGCTTAAAAGTCATTTTGAACATAGTGCTCACATGTCTTTCTATTTAATACATCACCTTTGACTTGAGGTACTTCTTTTATGTTCATTAGCTCATTTAGAGTTGTATAACCTTTCAGGGTAATTCTTATCCTCTATTTTGTAGATGAGATATGGGCTCAGGGAAGTTTTGAAGAAGGGCTGATGTTTTTTAACTCACTATACTTTAGGCCAAAGTCTTCAGCCTAAAAGTAACACATTCTCTTAATTGTGTCAAATTTAATATTATTCACCTCAAAGTTATATCTTTTTCTTTTCTTTTTTAACTTAATAGGCAGGGCCTCACAGCCCAGGTTGATCTATTAACTCCTTATATAAGGCTAATCTGGAACTTCTGATCATCTGGGCACTATCTTCCTTCCTAGTTCTGTTATGTACCATGATGCCTAGTTTTATGTGGTGCCGAGGACTGAACAAAGGGCTTTACCCATGCAAAGCAAGTGCTCTACCAACAGACCTACACCTCCAGCCTCATAACCTTTGTAAGTTAGGTATATTACAACAACAGATGACCACTTAAAATCTTAGGGTTTCACCTGAAACAGGAGAATAAAGTTTTTATAGTGATGGGCAGGGTCAGCAGGGAAAGCAAACTCAGGTTATTAAGGAAAACTGTGGTTTCTGCCCTTTTAGAGAAATTATTCTATATGGAGGACCTATATTTTTCCTCATAGAAGTCCTTATAGATAATTAATCTGCATGCTTTCTGGTGGAGGTAGGGATATAGGTAGGAAGGGGCTGTGCGGCTGAGAAGGGAAGTCTGACTGCTTAGGTACTCTAACTTTGGGAGATTAAAAAATGAATTACCAACTCAATTCAATATTGTATATACAAATAAGTATTAGGTTTTCTGTGTGTATTTGTGGCATAGTGATAAAACTGTTTTAAAAAGGAACCCAGTAATTTATAATGGACTCAGTATGAAGCCACTGTACCATCCTGTCTTTCAGGAAGTAAGTGGTCCATGGCAGACCCTTCAGTCCCAGGAGCCTCCACAGATTTACCTGATCCTTGGCCCACATGATGCTGTTCCATGACAGCACAGGAGGTTTTACATTGATTAAGTACAGCCTGAGACAGATTGTGAGGGTGAAGGCACTGTATACAGTTCCTGTGAAGGGAATGTGAAAGGATTACTACTTTAAAAAGGTAGTAGACTGATATTTTCCATGAAAAAGAAAACGACAAAACAACAAAGAACAGACATATTTCGATTAGATCCATTAAAAAAAATACCCAATCAGTAAGGCCTGGTGGCCCAAGCCAGTAATTCCAACTACACAAAAGGTTTGCAGGAGGATTATAAATTCTAGGGCTGCCTGGAGTACGGAGTAAATTCAAAGCCAACACTTTCACAAAAGTAAAAAAAAAAAAAACAGGAAAACAAAACAAAAAAAGCCCGTTTTCTAACATCTGTGAGTATGTGAGACTTGGATTCACTCCCTACTCACAAATAAATAAATAATAAACCTCATGATTATATTAAAAATTTAAATTTCTAAATGACTTAAATAGCTTAATGTGGATATTTTTAAAATTTTCACTTGTGCTATTGATCTGAGAAAGTAAACGTTTTAAAAACTTGAACAAGTGAACTAGAGAAAATATGACATTTACACAGGCGCTCTTTGAGCAAGTCTCAGATTGTTATTGGAAAACAGTTTTCACACATAACATCGCTGTCATGTAACACATGGCTTTCCATTTGTGCATCCCCTGAGTGCTTCAGAGCCACAGTGATTTTTTTTCTGTTAAACATTAAGATATTTAATCCGGTTGCGGTCACATTTACCCACTGACTGCCATGCATCGAGTGCCGGCTTTATTTTATTTATCTCTACAAAAATCATTTCATTCTTTCACAAACTAAAGCATGATATTAGTCTTATTTGTAAACGGAGCTGCAGAGAGTATTAACAACTTATTGTATATCACACAGCTAGTCTTTATTTTCAAAAAATTTATTTAAAGAAAAAAAAAACAAACTAGTTACTTTATGTAGATTTGTTCTGATTCTTCCAAAGCAACTTACTAGCCAAAGATGAGAATTTCAGTATACTAATTCCTAAAATGACTCACTCAGGTTTATTCTTGTTATTATTATTATTGCATTATATTAACTGAGGATCAAATAACTAAGATTAAATAAGGTAAAATAAAGAACAAAAACAGCTGTCAGCAAGGATTGCTTTGTTAATATTGGAAAGAGAATCCTACCAGTTTTCGCTGCAGGATAGATGGCAGGTCGGGCAGTGCTCGCAGAGGCGGCCAATGCTCCTGGGATCAGCACACTCACACCTGCCACACACACAGGTGCCTCTGCCACTGCAAACTTGGCCCTTGGAATTGACACAGTGCTGTGCTGAGGCTGATGGACACTGGCACCGATCCCCTTCCCAGCCATTAAAGCACTGGCATCTGCCACCTTCACATTCTCCATGCCCTGCAGCAAAGACACACCAGGATCAAGACTACCAGGCCCACTAACTTGGTAAGGTTTCTCCCATTTTCCTGAGACACTTAGCAGTCCAATGAATGGAAAGAATATCAGTTTCTACTTGTTTTGAGAAAGCAATGCCAGGATTTAGAAGTGTTTAATTTTAAAAGCTGTTCTATTGTAGATATTCCCCCTGCTAATATATTATGCTAACATATATGTAAAGAAGCCCCTATTTTGGTAGTTTCCCAATTGCTTAACACCATTGTTCTTTCAAGTTTTAAATTAAAAATATATAAATATAATGAAGCTATACAGGGTGACTTGAAGTCAGCAAAGTAAATATTTGATCAATGGCTTCTACAGTCCACTCTGTTCACTGTAGCTAGGGGCCTAGGAAAGCTTGTCAGGATGGCGGGACTACTTTTCTAGTGCTTCTATGTATTTGGACATGGTAAAAAACAGGTCTTCTGAGAAGCTGAAACAATGCACATTATCTTCATAACATCCTGCAGGAGGTTAGCAGGGCAGACTTAATCTGTGCAATGAGCTGTTACTAGTTGGTCACAATGGGAAGGAGAAAAGAATTTGTGTATGTGGGGACATGCAGACAATTAAGTTGAGAAAATCTTGGGTACACATTATTAAATGGATTTTAAACTATAGAAAGTATCCAAAATTTAGTATGCCAATGTGAAGCAGTAGTCTTGAAAAGGAGATACATTTTATATTTATATAGTATTTATCAACCTTGACTATAGAACATCCTTTCCTTTTTTCCTTTTATGCTTTTTATCTCCTTGTACTTCCTCTCTTTTTCCTCCCTTCTTTCCCTTCTTGCATTGCTGAATACCTCACATATTAATTGTTTGTAGAGCCTACTTCTGGATTAGCTCAATTTGCTAAGTTCAAAACTAATAAGGTCCAGTCAAAGAAATGTCTACTGCATCCCACTCCCTGATGAGGCTGAGTCCTATCTAGCTGACCTTTGAACATGAGTTTTCATTCCCTAGGGAAAAGTGGTAGGGGAAATGGGTGTCAGTCCTGTAGCTTGCACTAACACAAGCAATTCAGAGCAGATTCTCAGTTGCTTTTCCCTGTGTGTGATGTGTGGTCACAACCATATAGACAAGGTCAATACATCAATTTTTGAGATTATACAGCAGAACCTCAGATTCTCAATTATACGAAACTGCTTTGAGAGACAGTTCTATTGACTGATACCAGGAAGTTCATTCTCTTTTTGCCTGTAAAATATTTATGTTCCCTGTCAAATATAATAGAAAACTGCCAGTTTATTATGAAGTCATATTCCTTCATATTCACAGTTTTGGTTACAGCTGAATAAATGTCTGAAACACAGAGCATTTTGTGTATATAATAGAATAAAAAGATGACTTGTAATAGTGCTATTTTGTCATTTACAAGTTTTCTGCCTACATTTTATAGGTTCTAATTTCCATACAGTATGACAGTGAAATATTTCCATTTTCCAATCATTTAACAGATACTTCCTTACTAAATGCATTGACCAAAAAAGGGATCTTTATGATAAGCAAACTTGGCATTTCATGGAAAAACAGGGAATTCAAACGACAGATACTTTAATTTATTTTCAAGTGATATTTGGTTTTATTTTTCAAATGCTGCATAGGTTTTTCTGGACCGAACAAGTAGATAGCAGTGAAGTGAATTGGCCAAAAAGTAATCTTGATATTTTTATCTTATCATATATCATTGCAAAATCTGGTCTGTGTGTGGCCAAAGGAATGGATCTTCAGGATTACTTAACAGTCCAGTACTTTCTAAAGAATGCTGTCTTTTGTTCATTCTGTTGCTGGTGGTTTTCCAAAAATAAACTGGCGAGGTTTAAATGACTGCCGACTTATAATACCATCTACAATGATGCTTTAAGAATTTTCCAGTGAATAGAATTATATTTTTATAGCTCATTTCCCCTCATCCTCATAGAAATAAAACCCTCTAAGCAAGCAGGAGGGGGCCACTTGCTAGAATGAGTCAGACCTTTCTAGGAGAGTACTCCCATTATTCTAGGGAGCATGTCAGCCATCACCAGTAACTTCTTTTTCTGGTGTAAATCTTTCCAAGGTCAAGAGATATATGAGATTCTTATTTAATTTAAGCTTTTGATTTTAAAAATATAGCCCTGTACTTAAGCTAAGAATATAAACATAATCTTGCTATGACCTAATTTCACAGAGTATGAGGCTTTGAACTTTGATTTGGGGTTGAGTGGCAGTTATTTCATCATACCAGATTTAAAGATACTCGAGTGTATATGCTAATATAGTTGTGATGAGTTCAAACTCACCAGCACACAGGTTTCCATGGTGATATGGGCAAGAAAAGTCATCTTTTTCACAGTATTTGCCATACACTCTTCCAAGCTTTGTTTTGTGACATAAACATTTCCCACAGATGCAAACTCCTCGGCCGCTGCACACAGGTTGATCTTCCTGTGACTTGCAAGTCTCAGAAAGAAACTGGTCTTCATTAAAATGACATTTGCCATCGTCACACTGCAGACACTTGGGATCCTGGGTAGCTTCAGCACACTGTTCTTTGCGTCCTCTGTGACTCTCACACTGGCAGCTGCAGCTTCTGTGTATGTGAACTTTAGTGGTTTCATTAAAGCCAATAGGTTTGATTATTGCATAGTTTTTTCCTCCTGTGACATCACATGTTTTCATCACAACTGTTATATTGAAAAGAACCTAAATTTCAGAAGAAAAAAGGAAATTTATTTATACCTTTTGATAAAGATAATATATTCAGCAATAATATTTGAATAAACAATGGAATCTTAGAGACACAATGTTTACAAATCACACATACAGTCTCATATGTAAGTGTAGAACCCCCCCCCTTTAATCCCATTTTTATTTAACTGATTAATTAGAATTGAAGAAAGCAATAATTGCTAATGGTCTGTAAATTACCATGAGTCCGTTTGTCCTCAAGTATTTATGGCACCAGATTTCATAGAAAACCTGGTGAAACAATGTTTTATTTTGTGAATTGGAAACATGGGGTTAGTGACATTTGGCATTAGGAACATTTGGCCAAAGTAACAAGTTTCTACTCTTCTAGTTCAGAACCCTGAGGTATTCATATGGACAATTTTATTTATTTATATTCTATTTTCTAGAGGTCAAAGAAAAGGCCCAGACTTGATCTTTAGCATATACAGATTGTCAGTGGAGGAAAATATGATGCTGTCTCTGATGTTACTCAAGAGATAGAGGCTTAGGTCTTATTCTCCGATTTCAAGATTTCAAGACAGAGTCACTCTGGTGTTGCAGTGGCAAAGTCATTCCAAAACTAAAAAATGAACTGGCAAGAATTAATTATTTCCCCCCTTGAACTAAAGTTTATTTGCCTGACAAATCTTTCCTTGTTCTTTACTTCTTTGTTTTTCTATAACATTATTGATTTAATGTCTGTATTTTCTGACTCTCCATCTTCAGATGCTTTGGCAAATCAGAAAGTTTATACAAACATACAGTTATATGTGCATATATATTTTAAACAGAAAACCACTTCAATAATTAAGTTCCAACATTAAAATAATGTTTGCTGGGCATTTAAATTGGAAGTTATGTAGCATGAAATAAGACCTACACTTAGGCTTCCATGTGCAAGGCATTTGAGTTGGATTTATTGCATTAAAATCAGTGTGGTTGGCTTCAGTTTGTATTCAAATTGCTTATACCTCTAAGAATTTTAAGGATTCACAGATGTGTAGGATGATGTGGTCATTGCTATTATGACTAGTAGAAGAAAACTTAGGGCTTCTACAATGAAGAGACCAGTTGACTGCTCCCAAGAGTCAAACTGTTTATACAACTTAATTGAAAGAGGATATAGACAAGGAAAAAAATGTAGGTAGGAAGGAAAATCATTGGTATAAGTGAGAGAGGTTCGGTAGACTTACTTTATTTTTTAGAAGTTAGTTTAGGGTTATCTTGATACAAAAAAACTATTCTCTAGCAGAAAGCAAATTTGTATTATATAAACTAGTGTATGATGTCTTTTGAACAATATCCCAGGGATAATTATAGAGGAAACTACAGAATTAAAAGCGTGAGGTAATTAAAAAAAAAGATACTCGGCTTCTGGGTACAAATCATACCACCCACAGCTTCTAAAGTTCCCACAAGGAAAAAATTCCTAAGTAAAGAGGAAGAAATATTCTCTTTGACTAAGATTTAGGACTTTCTGTTTCTTTGATGACCCCTCCTCAACAAAAACAAGGATGTAATTAAAGTAAGTAACAAAATCACTGAAGCTGAGGGTGAGAAGGAAGAAAGGTTAGTTTTGTTTTCACCCAGGTACAGTTGAAGTAAGTGATGTTAGAGAGGGGACACCCCACCAGCCCAGGACCCTGCTGAGAGCTCATTCTGTGTGCTGCACTCTCCTGTGGCAGTTTTTGGATAATCACCATCTCATCTGGTCCTGTCTCCTGATAATGCTGAAGCCTGGAGTTCTCTTGGCATCTCAACTCATTCTAGTTATTATATAAATGGTGTCACCTCTGCGATCTGACTGCTTTAAACAAATTTGTTTATCTCATCCTGAGGGCATCACATAGTGAAAAATTTTGGAATCAGCTTTTATCAATTGTCCCATTCTTTCCTGTGGTTGCTTTCAATTTCACACTCTGAGAATGAGCAGATTTAAAAATAAAAAAGGCTTTGTCACTATTATAACTACAAATACTGCTTGCTTAAAAGGATACAATTTCCTCATTAGACCAATTGTGCCACAAATTTATCGCTACTAGTATATAATAATTACTTAACACAATGCATAATTATTTTAACTTAAAAATTGAGAGAATAGTCAATTAAGAAGAAACTTTGAGAAGCAAGGCTACTTTAAAGTTTAAACAAGACTTTTGTAGTTAGTAGTAAAGTTTTTAGAATAGTTTGATTTTTTTCATGAGAAGACACACCAATTTATCTTAAACAAGAAAAACACATTGCCACATACTTCGTCATTGCTTGTCACATTTCCACATCCAACTGTGCCTGGCTTTCTGGCCCCATCTGGACAGATGGCAGTGATGTTAAAATAGACACCGTGTACCTGGTTTTCCATCTGTACTTTTACTTCTGAAATGAGTTTCTGCAGAGACATTGGTTTTTAATTACACACTGCAGTAGTTTCTAGTATAAACAGCAAAGCAGACTTATGCTCATTATGTCATTTTAGATTTAATATTTAACTGAACCCGAGTCTATCTCTGGAAAAAATGAAATTGGTGTCTCCTTGTAACAACCCGACTATATTTAAAACATGCAAGAAATACTGAATGATCAGCTGTGTTTAAATGGTTTGATATTTCCGAAGTTCTATGATAACACATTTTAATTACTTTAGAAATATTTATCTGAGCCAGTGTTGCAACGATAATCTTTCAAAAATCATACTGCTGATATTTAATGATGAAACTTAAAGAAACATCATAATAAGTGATCTTTGACAATTTACAGCAAGGAACATGGTTTTGACAAAAAGAAACTTGAATTATCCAAACCATTTGACTATCACGAAAAGCTAGTGTCTTATAAACACAAAGTTGAAACACACAGTTTTGTGGGGGTAGCATTTTTAAACTGTGGCCATGCACAGGAATCACTGGTCAAACACTGTCATATCAGGTTCTCTAAAAAGGATGTAGAGTTTCTATCAAGTCTCCATGCTTACCTGCATCCATAATGTTGGTTCCAAGCTTTAATTCTAAAGCAGGGCTTCTTACAGGGTATGAAACCATGTGCATATTTATACAGTCATATTGGTAGCTCCTGGATCATGATGGCAGGAGAGAGAGGCACTGTGCTGGGCCAGTACCTCAGCCCATAGTACATGCATGCATGTCCTTTAAATGGAGGGTCTTTGGTATGCCAGTTGAAAAGCCCTCCAGAACAGTACTCACTTCCTCTGTCTTTATGGAAACCTTGTTCACCTATATTGGCTATTGGGCCTTTACTGACCTTTACCCATCCCTCTCTGATTAACAGGCTTTGGATAGACTGATTGAAGAGTCTAGTAAGCATAAACCAATGCTGTTGGGCTGCTCCCTTGTGCCTGCCCTACTTTCTTCATAAAAACATGCTTTCCTACACAGTAAAAGGATTTGCACCATGGAATTGCACCATCGAGGCTTTCCCGAGTCTGTTTCTTGAGTTCATGACTCTGCACAGCTTACTCCCTTGGGAACTCTGCACCCACAAAACCCCACACATTCATTCATGGGCTCATTCAGTAAACATCTACTGCATGATGTCATACATTGGGCACACACTAAGTTCTTCCATCTTCTTCCAAGTTCTTCCAAGTTCTTCCACACTAAGTTCCAAAGTTCTTTCAGTTCCAAAGGATACAGCTACTTTAAATATATCCTTTAGATACATGTGCATTTGGTCACATAAATTTGAGCCTGGAACATGCAAAAACCACATACTTATACTTGAAAACAGAAAGAACAGAAACATGAAATATGCAGTTATGCAAGGAGAGTTGGTCATAGCATATAGAGGAAAAAACTTCCAGTGGCTTCTAATTCTTTAATTAAGTAATTTTACTTCCTCAACAGTATCTTTGATAAGGAGATTCGTACTCAATGGTGAATAATTGGTCATGAACTTCTGATAGCATGACCTCAAAAGAAGATGCTCTCCTCAAGTTCATAAATATTATTCGAGTAGGCAGGACTTCTTCAGATACATAACACACACACACACACACACACACACACACACTCTTACTTTCTTCTCCCCAAGAGCTCGTATACTGCAATATCAAATAATTTTGGCAAACTAGAAGAAACTTCCAAGGTTGTAAACTAATGTGGATATGTATTTTTTGTCAGGTCAGGACATAGTAGCATACTCAGCATGCCGTGCTGGCTATTCCTCTAAGATCTTAAAGCAGTTGCAACAATGTCTTTGAAGTATCATGTGAAGACAAATTTCTACAATATTTTCCATTTTTGGGCTTTGGAAATCAAGATTTTGGTGGATTGTTAAACTTCACCTTTCCTGTCTAAGAAGAAAAGGTGCTTCTTTTAGGAAACATGTTAGGAAAGATACTATTTTATATATAAGAAGTGTTGGGACAGTTGCTGTTTGCCTGTTCCTAATGTATAAAACTTCAATGAATTGTGAATTGTTTATATTGGGCATTGAAAACCAAATACAACTCTAAAATAATTTTGAAAACATATGCACATAGAAGTAATAATAACAGACTCTTAAGGAGATTACTTTAGCAAAAGTCAGTTTTTGTTGAGTTCACTAATATTCTTCCACTGAAAGGTTATATAGAGCCACAGTGGGTTAAGGTCATCACATATTGCACAAGGCAAAGAACAGAAGGCCAAACAGTGCTGTCTGCTTTTACTATTTTGACACAATGTTGCACACTTAGCTTCTTGTCTCATTTTTATTAAGTCTGACACAAAGGTTAAAAAAAAAAACTAGATAATACCATAGTTTGCACTTATAAACCTAAGGCAAAAGAGGAGCCTGAGGCTGCAGGATCAGGAGTCTAAGGCTAGACTGCACTTTTCCAATAAAGAAACAAAAGAAGCTAACTTCTATATTTTGGGATAGTGAAATGGAGGTTTACTATAGGAATTGAAAGGACTAATTGCACAGACTCTCCTTTCATTTGGATGACTCAAGAACAAACTAACAATAGGAATGAAATGTGGATATGTTTTCCTTTTCTTAATACAAAATTCCATAGATCTAATATATTTTATAAATGTGTATGAATATTTTGCTTGCATGAATGTAAGTGCACCATGGGTGTACGGTGTCAGTGGAGGCTAGAAAGGGGCAATGGATCTCCTGGCACTGTAGTTAGAAATGGTTATGATCCACCATGTGGGTGCTGAGAATCGAACCTCCAACCTTTGGAAGAGCAGCTAATGTTCTTAACCAGTGAACCATCTCTCCAGACGTAGAATCTAACTTTTTTTTTATGATAGTGAGAAATGTAATTTAGGATATTCTTGTTCATTTCATTCTATGTAATTTTCAAACATTAAAAAACACTCCGCAAATACAAATCTAGCAAGATTTATTTTCTTTAAAGAAGAATATGTTTGAACAGTTTCATCATCTTCTGTCCTGTGTCTGCTTCTTGACTTCAGCCTTTGAACTCAAGTTCCAAGCAGGTGCTGCCAGAAGACAATTAACAAAGCAGCCTAAGGGTTTTCACAGCTCTGTGCTCTCTCAGCATTTGAATTCTACATGCCAGCCAAGCAGGCAGGCAGAAAATCTGGAGAAGTTAGACTTTATAACTGGCCCATAAATCCATGGAAGAATAAAGAATAGTTTTTGATACCCTATTTAAAAAATTAAAGAAAAAAAGATAAACGAGCCATATTACACAGCTGGAAGCAGCTGAGGCGTGGAGGAATAACAGGAATTTCACTCTAATGCCTTTGCTTATTGGCCATGTGAACATGGTTAATTCGTTTACTTCTTTGTTCCTACACATTTACAATGGGATTATTAATTGCTGCCTGATAGATCAAGTGTGCAGATTAAGTGAAGTCATGCATAAAAAGTGACTGACATGAAAATAAAAGACAGTATTAGCACATTTTAATAGAGCTTTTTAATGCAGGCGTGATTCAGTTTGAGAGGCCAGATTTTCCCTTAAAACTTCATGCATCTAATGTCAAAACTGATAGAAGAGAAAGCCTTGAGTGCACTGGCACAGGAGAAAACTTCCTGAATAGAACACCAGTGGCTCAGGCACTAAGATCAGTGATTAATAAATGTGACCTGATGAAACTGAAAAGCTTCTGTAAGGCAAAGGACACTGTCAATAAGCCAAAACGGCAGCCTACAGAATGGGAAAATTCTTGACCACCTCCACTTTCCATAGAGGCCTAATATCCAAAATATATAAATAAAGAACTCAAGAAATTAGATGTCAACAAAACAAATAACTCAATTAAAAAAATGGGGTGAAGAGCTAAATAAAGAATTCTCAAAAGAGGAAACTCAAATGTCTGAGAAACACTTAAAGAAATGTTCAACATCCTTAGCCATCTGGGAAATGCAAATCCAAACCACTTTGAGATTCTATCTTACAATTGACAGAATGGCTAAGATCAAGAACTCAAATAACAGTTCATGTTGACAAAGATGTGGAGAAAGAGGAAAACTCCTACATTGCTGGTAGGAGTGAAAACTTGTAAAGCCATTGTAGAAATCAATATTCCTCAGTAAATTTGAAATCAACTTTACTTCAAGACCAAGTTATACCACTCCTGAGCACCATATACCTAAAAGACATTCCATCGTACCACAAAGACACTGGCTCAACTATATTTATGGGAGCTTTGTTCATAATAGCCAGAAACTGGAAACAACCTAGACACCCCTCAACAGAAGAATGGATAAAGAAACTGTGGAACAACTACGCAATGGAGTACTACTCAGCTATGAAAAAATGACTGCATGAATTTTGCAGGGAAATGGAAGGGACTAGAAAAAAAATCATCCTGAATTCTCATTCAGTTCCAGAAAGAAAAACATGATTAATGTCTAGTCCAATTCTCAACAGGATTCCCACAGTAGCTGAAGGGAGCAGATGCAGAGGCCCAGGGCCAAACAAAATGCAGCGCTTGGGGAATACCACAGAAGTGGAGGAAGGATTGCTGGGACCAGAGAGGTTGAAGACACCAGTAGAACAGACCCCATGGAATCAACTGACCAGTACTCTTAGGGGTTCACAGAGCCTTAAGCAGCAGAAATGGAACCTGCTGGGTCCCCCAAATATGTCTTGAGGCTGCCTGGCTTGGTGTACATACAAAACTCATACAGACTGGAATAGGAATGCTTGTCCTTGAACCTTTTGCCTGCCCTTGAGTACCTTGTCCCCTACTGAGTTGCCTAGTCCAACCTTGAAGTAGGGTATTGTGCTTGACCCTGTTTCATCTTGTCATGCCATGCCTGGTAAGACTGCTCTTTTTTGGGGAGAGGTGAGGTGAGAGTGGGAAGATCTGGAGTAGATCTGGGAGATAGGGAAGATTGGGGGCGGTGCTGGAGGGATGAACGGGGGGGGGGTGGGGGGGTGGGGGGAGGTGGGTGGAAGGGTGTTGGAGTTCAATATATGAGAGAAGAAAAATTCTAAAATAAAATAAGAATCTGAAAATAAATAGCTACTTCCTTGTTATAGCAACAGTGATTTCTATCTAATGTATCCTTTCCCTGCCATATGGAACTAGAAATGCAATGGTTGAAGCTTTATTTCTGAGATTTTAAAGAAAACTCTTAAATAGTCTTTCCTTTAACATCTGGGCCAGGCAGAGAGAACATTTCAATAAATATGTAAATAATGAACTATTCACTCAAAACTTTATAAGCTGTGATATTGTTGAAAGGATACAGACAATGTTTCTGATGGCTGAAAAAGGCAAAAATCAAATTCATGTAAAATACTAGTATGACTGACAGTGTTCACAGCTCAATAGTTTAAGACTCAGCAGAAACAGTTTCTGTTTCATTTTTCCTTCGCATGTATGGCATTTAGAAGATGTTCTGCACCCTAAGCAATATCCTTCCAAAGAGATTAATGAAATAATAGAACTATGAAATAAATCAATAGGAAAATATGTCTTGGAGTCACTGGACTAGATGATTTAGGCTGGGAGAAGGTTGAGCATAGGGTATGATGAACAAGTAGCTTAATAAATCAAGTGAAGAACTCGCAAAAGAAAAAATTCATGCATCTATTCTTTACAAGACTGATGACAACATACAACCAATGATCCAAGAGAACATCTGGGAAAGTGAAACTTTGGCTTAACGGTTTTGATAAAAGTAGTAATTGGCTGAGCACTGCAATGACTGATCATGGAGACCTTTACAAAGCCCCCTTAGCAATTGCTGTATCCCAGAGCGTCCATTTACCTCTGAAGGTTGTTCTTTACATAATCAGCATGGTAGTTTTTTGTTTTGTTTTGTTTTTTTTTGTTAAATTTTTGATGTACAAAACTCTGATTTTTTTTTTTTTTTTTGATAAGCTGGGTGACTCACTGAACATTCAATTTGGAAGAAATCTTAGATGGCTGGACCAATCTTAGTTCACCTGTCCATGGGACAAATGAGGCACAGACAACAGAAGTGACTCTCCCAAGCATCAACATCATTACTGGTTTGAGGTCCATCTAGGTTAATCCTTGCTCTAAATTCCCAATCTTATATTCTTTCTGTCACTCCTTACGAGATACAGCAGTACTGCTTTGTACCTTGCCACAGAAACGGGAGTAAAAGTTGACTTGGAGAAAATTATATAGGCTGTATACACATACCTTGTAGGCTTCTACTACTAAATTATTGAGATTTGCAGCTTTGGATTCTATCTCACCAGCAATGGCGCCAGGCAGAAGGGGCAGAAGATCCTGCAAAACATATGAGTCACAAGTGCATAATATGACAGTAGCATGCAAACAGTGAGTAATCAAGACACTAAATGTTCTGTAGCTATCTGGAGAAAGTAAGCCATTACATGAATGAAGAAATATGACAACAAAATGCAAGCAAGCTAAAAGAGTTGCCAGTCCGTGGAACCTAGAAGCATCAGTGTGTGTCTTGTGTGCAATGACTATGTGTGTACATGTGAATTACATGACCTCAAATCCAATTAAAGTTAGTTTAACATTTCCTAAATTATTTTATACATGAAAAGAGTTCTGAGGACAAATAAATTGATGAGTTCTGAGGTGGTTTCCTCAACTCAGATTCAAAATACACACTACAAATTATTCAGGATGAGCATGCAATGGGCAAATACTTTAACATTATTTAAGTAGCATTCCCAGTTCTCCTTTAGTTACTAAATTCTGTTCCCATGTAACATAGGTAAATGTTTAATATAGATACTGTTCTGTGGGATGACACTTTGAGACATGCCGGGCCAAATGGAAGGTCATAGTTAAAGAAGACTCTAGGTGTCTCTTAAGGGAACTCGAGAATAAGCAAAGGCTTCAAGGTCTGTCCCGGAAGAAGTCCGTCTGATTAGAGTGAGGAGTGACAAGCACAGAGCTATGATTCGGAGAGCAGATTATGAAAGCTCAAAGCTCACATTTTTATTCATTTTTCTACTCATAAGCATCATCAAGTTTTTCTGTGTACCAGAAGAATGGATTCATTATCTCAAGTCATAGGGGAATGTATCACTTAGTCATTTTAAAGTCCATGTATCAAACACTGTCATATTGTTTTTGAAATGTTAAATTACTAGGCCACATAGTTTCAAACCTTAAGGAGCAGTTTCACTAAATATCATACACATGACACAATGGAGATATGCCCTGGTGCTGTGAGGAGGGAGACCAGCAAGCATTTAAGTCTGGGGAACATTGTCATGGACTGTTCTGCTGAGAAAGTGACTGAAAAGTTTTGTCTAAAGGATGAACAAGAGCTATGCAATAATGAGGGAGAATGGCTTCTAGGCATGGAGGCAACAGAGCAAGAGCCAGGGCACCCAGAAAGGTACAGCCTGATGAGTATGTACAGAGTAGTTAGAAGCATAGCTGAAGGTACAAATGCAAGACAGAAGTCAGAGAGATAGAGGCTATATGGTCTTCTCTGGTCTGTGAGAGACTTATCTGCTGAAAGTAGAGAGTGTTTTTAACAGAACATTTTGCTTTCTGGAGTATTGTGGATATCTAGATTGCCAGGGAAAGAATGGGTCCTGGAGATGGCTCCCAAAGTGGTTTTAATTCAGACAAACATGGTTGATTAAAAAACGACGCCTGTCAGAGGAGGTGACAGCAGGGGCACCTGGTGATTCTTACTTTGCACACAATTCAGTTTTTCACAAACTTGACTGTATTTTATCAGTCATGGCAAATTTACAAAGAGGAGGGAGAAAACCTGGTGCCAATAACACACAAAGAAACAATAAGCTGTAGAAAAGCAGGAGACAAAAGGCACAAAGCTGTGTAGAATTTGAAGGTCAGATGTTAACCTTAGAGGTTACGAGCCCAAGATTTGAGTTATTAGAAAGCCGGGCAAGCTTTAAATGTTTGCTCATATTAAAATGGGTATATTCACGATACTTATTATGTGTAGCTAAGAAGTCTGGAAGAATGGATGTTTCTAAGCTCAGTGTCTGAAACTAGTTAGGTACTCAGCTGCTTGTGCCGTTATCTAGTGGCTTGCACAACTCAGGCTGGGACAGAACTAACTCGTGTAAATGTTAATTTGCTATTATGTTAAAAGTTGACTCCATGCTGTATATATACATCTGGGGAATCAGGTAATTAAAGTTTTAACATAGATTTCAAATGGAACTAGTGATATATTTAAAGTTGCATTTTCAGATGATAGCATTGCCATTAGGTATGTGGTAAACTAGTGAAGTAAACACCAGCTTTGTGGAAGATAGAAATGAGTTTCTATCTTTGTGGAAGACAGAAATCAAGTCAAAAGAAAATTTGGCTGCTTAAGGGATTTAAAAATAAAAGCAAATCATACAGGCCACTGTGAGAGGTTTCAAGTAGACAGTAGAAGGGAGAGAGGACAATCATGGTCTCTTGGAACAAAGGTCTCATGGAAACAAGAAATAGAATATCTTGGAAGAGACAGTATCAAAGACTGTGAGAAGAAAGGAATGACATAGGCACAATACACTTCAATGTTGGGAGCTACTTGGCACCTCCAGATTGGTACTGCTGCACAATGTATGCTTTGCTTGTGAGTCTCTCAGACACCAAAGGATCCTGGGAACCACCGAGATTATTTTTATGTACAAGGTATTGGCTGCCTTAGCCACTTCCTTGGGTTGTGTTGATCCTTTGCTTCATAATCTAGACCAAATTTAGGTGTGTTGGTGCTGCTGAAAATTAATGCATCTACAAAGCAATTCCTCTACCCAAGGTTCAGGGAAAATCATGGAAGAAGGGGCAGAAAGATTGTAAGGAAGGAGAACCAGGATGCCTGTGACAGAGTGTTTTCTAGGCATGAAGTGAAGCTGCACCCGTGTAATCTCAACAATATGTCCACAAGAGATAAACAAGACCTGATAATGATGTTAGCAATCAACATAACAACATGGATGGAAGCATTTTTATAAGGCTCTACCCCTAGATGAAGTGCAACAGGCAATCAAAGGCTATAGAGAGGGACAATCACTTTTTTCCAGGATGAGTATTTCTCTAGGGAGCCAATCTTAGTACACGTTAAGTTATTAAATCCTAAAGCAGCCCCAAACACATGTACATAAAAACAACACTGAAACAGCAGAACATACATTATGTATATATGCATGTCTGTGTATATAGTTAACAATAATGAAGAAGATACTATAAATTTGAGAGGGAGTTTGGGAGCATGGGAAGAGTTGAAGAGGGGAAGGGAGGAGTAGAAATCGTGTAAATATAGTGCTTATTGTGAAACTCTCCAAAAAATAAATTGAAAAAAAGCAGACAGCTGCTGTTCTCCAGTCTTAGTCCATTATAAAGACATGGCCATGGACCATGGCACAGCAGGACTTCAGACATGAAAGGGACAGAGTTGGACTATGATATTTCTCATCTGATGGAAGTCTTCCATTATTGTTACATTCAGTACTAGCTTAGGTGTCAGGCTGTGAGCATGTCTATTGAGTAGAGTTCTTATACAGCTTTCGGTGTCAAATGTGTTTCTAGGTGTCACAGACTTAGACAGAATTTTCACCTAAATGCTTACACAAAATACTAGAGAGTTCACCTTAATTGAGACATTAGTACATTTACCTGGTGTATAAGAATTCCAGAGTCCCCATCACTGCTTCTGAAAAGTGCTCTTACTTCAACCACCAATCCAAGCATTTTAACTTTGATGTTTGCAGGCATGAACATACCTTGTACCAATGAAACTGCTTTCCTTGAACTGCAAAAATGACATTAATGTTGTTGTCTATTAGCTTTTCTGAAAGTTGGCCTAGTGACGGATGTTCCTGTAATGGACAATAAAACAAAGAAGGGAGTGAAGTTCTGCAGCCCAGCCTCAAACATCTCTAGACTTTTAGTATGAAAAAATCCATGTGACTTAGAATAATGATGCGTTTACTTGCTTATGACAGTCAAGAAACATTGAAACTCTTTGCAAATGCAACACCAATACCAATGAAATCAGGATGTCTTGCAAGCAGAACTCCATAAATGCCTACAACTTAGAACAATAGAGAGGGTCAAATCCACACAAGTGAGGATCAGGACCCTGTTAGGTTAACATTGGACTGAAAGTGATACTGTACTCAGAAGTAGAGATCTGTCAGTGAAAGCTCATTTGGAGATGAAACTCAACAAGCTTTGAAGTGTAAAACACTAAAAAATTTGTATTTGTTTATATATACCCACTGTGTCTGCATCTATGCATCTATGCATACATTTGTGTCTGAGTGTGTGTGTGTGTGTGTGTGCACATGTGCACACAGTGCAGGTATTTTATTCGACTTGTGACACAGCATATAAGAACTCTCTTTAGAAGTAGAAAACTGTGGTTTTCACTTGGATAATTCAGCTCTATCCTCTGCAACATGTGCATGAGATGCACCTTCTACGCTCACTGGTTAATTAGAAAGATAACAAACAGTTCATTAACTTAGAAAGATGCATTCAGTATGTACTTAAATTCAATAGCAATCAGGATTTCTATTTAACTTCCTATGTAGAGTACAGATTAATGACGTCTCAATTAATTATTATATGTTTTTCTGGTTGTATGATATATTGAAGCCTATTTTACTTTAGTAAATACAAAGTGAAAAGTTATATGTGGCTTCTTCTTTTTTTCTTTTCTTTTTTTTCTTTTTTTTTTTTTTTGAGATGGTGGTGGTTGTTAGAAAGCTAGGTATGAGTTAGCAAAAGGATGAGAATGCAGCTCAGTGGTAGAGTTCTTGCCTAGCATGAAAAAGATCCTGGCTTCAATTCTCAGCAATGTCCCCTCACCTCATCCTCCTGATTGGCAATTGCAGAAGTTGCTATTTGTTGTTATATACTTAGGAACAGCACTGGTATGTTTTCTTTCCACAAATGCTCTTCTAGGAATTAAATTGATTGTCTCAAACAATAGGTTCATCCCCCAGAGAGATGTCAGACTCCACTTGTGGCCTCTGGCTATTCATTGGTGCCTAAGTGTAGGAGCCAAGGGTTGTGTGACTGAGCAGATCAAGATCTAATTGTTTTGTAGTTTCTGCACCAGGTTTTACCTCCAATGCTAACTAATTTAGTTTAACATATCTGTAATCTGGAAACTATGTGAATTTAGTAATAAACCTAAATTGACTAGTCTTACTTTCAGCCTGTGTTCTGTGGCCTGCATTTGAAATTTATGCATGTGGACAACATACAGCCTTGCTTTTAAAAATACTACTTTTAAATGCAGTGGATGTGTTTGGTGTTAGAGCATATGCTTAGCATACACGCGGCCCTGGGCTCAACTTGCAGGAGCGATCATAGCAAATACTCTGTGTGTTTCTGTTCTCATTAGTTACATTTAGATGTGATATGAAACCAATTCATGAAGAGACCTGAAAAGTGTTAGCAAATAGGTTTGCATGAGAACAAAATCTGTCCAGAGCATTTCTTAGGAATGTAATTTTAAAGTAATAGAAAAAATATCCCCCAAATATAAAGTCTCCCAGCCAAATTCCTATTTCTGTTCCTAATAAAATACATGGCCTTAAAATAGATTTATGCTAGTTTGTATAACACCAGTGAGCTACAGGGAATGAGTAAAAGCAAGGTAAATCTAGATAAATTGGAAATATTATTTTAATAGCAACAGTTATTTTAAAAATATTTTTGCTTTGGCAAAAAAATAATAACAGCTTTCCAAGCACTCACTCGTCTTACTTTTAAAAATATTTCATTTAAAATAAAAAACCATATGTTTTTAACCAGCTTATATTTAATTCACACGAAGTCAATATTTAAAGAACTGTTGAAAATAAGAGCAACTTTTGGAAACTTTTAAGTTTCTTTCCTCTTCTACAAACAGGAAGTCATGTTAACCAATATTACACAAAATTCAAGTCTAGAATGTTCATTGTAATTGATCAGAAGCTCATTGAAAAGGTTCATCAGACATTTAAGCTTAAAACAACATTTTTTTGCCCCAGAGAGAAATCTGTTTTAAAAGAAAAAATCTCAAGTATCTTGAGGCAAATTTTTTAAATTATAAATGTCTAACACATGTTTAAATAAACCACTGTTGACAAGTGGCTAGGGATTAATGGCAACTTCTAAAGCCTCTTCACCTCTTCTCTACGAAGCACATTATCTTTTACGCATTTATCTTGTATGTCTTTTTTTTTTTTTTTTCCTGCTGGCAGGAGAATGCACTCCTTCTCAGCCAAGGAGAATGCACTCCATCTCAGCCAGCTGCTCTGTCCTGGTGATGTCATGACTCCTCAAACCCAGCATATATCCCCACCTCCTCCCACCTAACCCATTACATGTTGCTTCTCTAAACTCTGAAAATAATTAATGGAGATAAGGTGCATTTCAGGGCAAAAGGGAGAAGGGACATGCAAGAAGCATTGGTTAGTAATTAAGCTTGTGGGAAATAACTTATCAATGTCAGGAGGGAAGAAAGGTTGATGGGAGAGAACACTTTCAGTTAAAGAGATTACTGTGCGGGGAAGTAAGGTTGAATTATAATAATGTGCATAGCCAGGGGAAACAAAAAAGTACTAAAGATTATCTTCTAAAATTAAATGGGTAAATTAGTTTGCAGTACTGAAAACTTTTAAGAAGATGTAAAAAACTTCATTTTTTTTGTTTTTAGTGAGTTTGTGTTTTAGAGGAAAGAGGCAAACTGGAAACAGTGTGATAGTGAAGATTTATTTGGAGATGAAAGCTTGAAACATATGTTGTCTGTCTACTTCTGTATCAACAGCATGGCTTTTCCTGGTAATGCACAGGGAAGGCTGGGCAACAGTGGAGCTGCCAACATTTGGGGCTGGATATTGTCTTTGTTTTGAGAGTATGTCTGTACAGGGTGCCCTATGCAATACATTTGGTACAGTGTGTCTTGTGCAATAGAAGATGTGAAATATAATGTCTGACTACATTAGGAAGGAAAGGGTAGCACCCCTTTCCTTCACCTACAATAGCTAACATGTCTTTGACATGGAAATAGCACCTCTTTCCTCTACCTATGATGCTATGATAGCTAAAATATCTTTGACATGGAAATATCCTCTTAAAAGTGAAATCTCCCAAAAAGAATCAAGAACAGAGCTCAGGATAAATGTAGCCAGGGCTACATCTCCCAACTCTGCAACTTCCATTTTTGCACTCAGTTTGGATCTCAAGTGCCTCTCAACAGCCCACATGGTGGAAGCCTGGTCCACACACTGTGAAGCTAGAGGTTGACAACTGGTAAGGTTTATTAGAAGTATTCAAGTCACTGGGGCATGTCTGGAAGGAGATTTAGGCATGTTCCTTGGTCTCTTCTTTTCTTCTTTTGCTCCTTGGCCACAAGGTAAGCAATTTTGCCACCACAGCCCAGTGTGATGGGGACAAACTTTCAGGAGCACAATCTCCCAAAGTGTGAGTCAAAATAAACCCTATCTCTTTCCAAGCTGATCATCTCAGGTAAGTACCATAGAGAAGGAATGGTGACTCATACTATGTGACCAGGACACAGTGTTAAGTAATCTGAGGACCTGTTGCCATGTGTTCAAGACATATAGAAATACTAGTTGCTACTTCTCAGAATTATGGTGGTACCCTTTTACATAAATCAGCTATTACATACAATGGCTTTGCTCCAGGATTCTGTAATTACTAAACCCATACCAACAGTGAGAAGTGGCCCAAGTCTTGATGTTCCAGTGACTGCAGACCCTTCCATCTACTTCAGGCCCTACCATACAGTGGAGTGAGATTGTGTTCAGCTATTGAATGTTATCTCAGTACTCAAATCTTTTATTCAAGAGAAGTAAAGCCACAGCTCTACCTCTGTGAGGTTGTTCTTCCAAAAGTAAAAGGACATCCATAAAAGGACTACTTAGTAAAAGATGCCTTTAAATAGAAGACTGCTCCTAATAAACACCGCAGGCATGACTTTACATGTGCTTTGGTGGACTTGTCTCATTCACTAAACCTGTGCTTCTAGTTCCTGGGGTGTTTAAACTTGTCTCCTCTGCCCCAAATGGTGTCAGCCTCAATCACGAAACTCTGCTTAATGAAGGGCAAGGACTAACTAGCAATCCTTGTAAGCTTTTCAAAAAGAATGGAAATGGATATTTTCCACTTAAATGTTTTAACCCAAACATTTAATTTAAACAAGATAGTTTATCTCATAAACTCATAAATGAAACGTAAATGTTCTTGACCTAAGTTTTTAGACCTTCATTGAATCCCTTTCCTAAGGTTTTACAGAAACAGAGCCAGGATCCTGTGATCCTAGGGTAGGTGATTTCTGCATGTAACATTTGCTTTCGATTAGGAATAAGTTTGGTTAGGTATTGTTTGCAGAGATCATTTCCTGGCTGCCTTTCTGAGAACATGTGAAGCATTTAAATTGGGTTTCATAAAATACCTGCAGAAATACTCTGAGCACGTTTACAGTTTAAAGCAAATTATACAGTCAGATTCTTTCAAGTGTTTTGTTAGTTGAAAAAAACCCCACCACATGCAAAAATATTTGCTAAAAACTGCACATAGACTTCAAGGTTTCTAGAAATATTGAAGAGTGCTAAAGAATAAGCCTTTTTATGAATGCTCCAAAAACACATGCTGAGTGGTGAAAGGATACTTAACACTTTCTGATGTTGAAAAGCCCATCTCTTAGTCAAGAGTAGCAAAAATAACTAACAAATTTCTTTATTAAATGATTACAAGTCTGTGCTTAAATGAAATTGACTGATGTCAATATTAGTTATAAATGCCATACCGATTGAAAATTTTAAAGAAAATACATTTTTAGTAAAACAGAGCATTGAAATAAATGTAAAAACTTCACCAAAGTTTGTTAACTCATGTAGCTAAGCTATGAAATAAAATAATCAAGTATGTTCTTAACCTTGCTTTCTTCTTTGGCAATTCTAAACAGAAAAACTTAAATGTGCTTCATAGTCAATAGAAAGCTTCACAGATAGCATACTAAATGTTAAGTACATGTTAAGCAAAATTGCATAAGAGAAGAATGAAATGTTGAACATCTTTATATGCAAGGAAGCACAGTACTAATAAAGAATTCCTTTCAGCAGTTCTACATCAGTCATCTAAGACTCTGACCCAGTCAGCAACTACTCTGTCCCACTGAGGATTTAG
The DNA here is from genome assembly GCA_026225945.1 of Cricetomys ansorgei. Classification (NCBI taxonomy): domain Eukaryota; kingdom Metazoa; phylum Chordata; class Mammalia; order Rodentia; family Nesomyidae; genus Cricetomys; species Cricetomys ansorgei. The sequence goes on from JAMJFZ010000020.1 coordinate 2,081,567, forward strand.
GGAGCAGAATGACAGATGGAACCAGTGGTAGGGAGTTCTGAGGAGGCATGTGAGAGAAGAGTGAAGAATATTGACTAATAATGGGGCACATGAAAAGCTGTGAGGAGAAGGGAACACTAAGTCTCAACAGGAGACACTAGTGAATACATGCATTAGTACACTGGTCTGGCCTATTTGCAATTTGTGTTCAGGACTGAGAGTCATACCAGCATCTCAACTGCCCATTGGCCAGGTTCACTCAATGTCCTCCACACACATGCTGCTTAGTTGCCTGTCACTGTGGTCGAAGATCTTTGTATAATTCTTGGACTTTGCTAAGGGTGGAGTGAAAGGGAAGGCGCTGATATGACTCAGATCTAGTACGACAGCATTTTATTTTTGACCAAGGATTCCTCCCTGGGTAAACCACAGCATCCTTTCAAATATAATGATGAGATGATGTCAGTAACACAGCAATACTTGAAAGAATAACAGGACTTGGCAATCATGCATTTGTCATTTTTCCTTTAAAAATCTTCCCTTTGTTTCAAAATAGAGTAGCTCCTCCTGTTTTCTCCTCCAATGCTAAGGAAAGGAATGCATTGGACCTCCACTCTGGATTAAATGAGGCCAAGTACAAAGAAATCTAGATAAGAAATGAGTAACTAGAAGTGAAATGTAGCTCCATATGAAAGAATCAGCAAAAAGAAAAATATCTCTGGAGTTATTCCGAAGCCTGGATTTTAAATATGCTAAGGATTGAATTTATTTGTTACATTTTATTATTTTATTTTATTATATTGTTTGAAACGGAGTCTGATGTGCCTAGGCTGATCTTGAAATTGCTATATAGCTGAGGATGATCTTGAATTTCTGATCCTCTTGTCTCTCCATCCTGAATTCTGGAATTACAGGCATGTACCATCATGCCTAGTTTAAATGGTACTAGGGATTTAAAGTACACTAGCCAAACACTCTGCCACTGGACTTGTTATACATGATAATACAATAGCATCTTTAGATGCTTAAAAAGTCTTGTAAAGTGTTTGTTTGTATAAGTGTGTGTATGTGCATGTGTGTATGTTGGTGTATATTCATGTGTGTGTGTGCACGCGCATGTGTGCGCATGAGGAGGCACATGATTGACATCAGTTGTTTTCCTCACTTGTTCTCCATCTTATTTCTTTTGAAATAGGGTCTCTTAATAAATTTGGAGCTCATGGCTTTGGCCAGCATACCCCAGAAATTCTCTTGTCTCCATCTACCCAGCACTTTGATTATACATGAGCATCACCAGGCTCTGGTGTTTGTATATGGGCACTGGGGTTCAAACTCGGGTCCTTGTGCTTATACAGAAGGCACTTTAATGAGTGAGTTGTCTTCTTAGTCACCAGTAGAGTGTTCTAAAGTAAGTGGTGATCAATTTGAATTTGTATATGGGAAGGTCATTGATTTATATGCTTCTATCTCTGCAGTTTCACGCACTATGTGCAAGGTGCCTGAAAGTACCATAGTGAACTCAGAGCAGTGTCATGAAATAGTTTTTGTTTTCAAGGGGAACATCACACTGGTGCTATTTTTTAGGTATCCATCAAGTACGGGCTGGAAGTGGTCAGTTTTAAGACCATATTGGGACTATTTTTCTAAAGAACATCTTACATTCACTGTTGTTCAATTCAGAATTCAATGCGAAATAGGAAATGAAGATGGCATTATCTAATCCCAATGCAAGAGTTGGGAAATTCTGTTGAAGTAGCTTACTGAGCTTTAGAGTTCTCTCAAAAGTAAAATACTTGCCACAAAAGTGTGAGGAATTTGAGACCCCAGCACCCATACAGATAACAAGGGGCATGTGGCCTGATTATAATTTCTGCCCTTGGATGATAAAAACAGAAGACACCCAGAGCAAGCTAGCTTGTTCAACTAGTCAAATTGATATGCTCCTGATTTATGTGAGAGATCTGGGCTTGGTATATAAGGTAAATGATTCAGGAAGTCACATGCTGCCAACCTCTGGCCTCATCATGCATGTGCACACATGTGATATACATACACACACACACACACTATATTCACATACCCCTACAAAGAATCTACTAAAACTCACATTAAAAAGTCTATATATTCATTCATGTGTATTTTTTAAACTAAATATCAAGTTGTTATGACAGAGATAGATAAGGCATTTGGCCCTCATTATCTATCTAAATGGAACTGTTCGTATTTCTTTTGGCCTCGGAACACTGGAAAATAAGAAAACAAACTTAAAGCTATAGGGCTTATGAACTAAGAAAGCCTGTTAGCTTTGTTCAAATATTTGCAAGTAAATAGCTGTAAAAAGTATCATTTGTGTTTGACACAAATGTTGTGAAAATGAACTTTGTTGTTCATTTTTTTCATGTCTGCAATTAGCTAATGCTGGGAAGATGTGGTGATAAAAGGTTGCATCTAAATACATGATTCACATCTTATGCTAGCCTTAGGAAGCAATTCAGACAAATTTCATCTGACAAGCAGCCCTACACAAAGATGTGTTGCAGAGTGTGGGTGAGCAGTACGGGTACACAAATCCTGCCTTGTTTTGTGCTTTTTCCTGTGGTCTTTATTTAGCTTATTTAGTACTGTATTCTGAAGATTCCTTAAACTAATTCTATTTTTCTTATCATTTATTCTTCTATTTATAGGTACCAACCTGAGAGAACTAGCTTATTTCTATAAAACAAAACCATGTTTTTTCTTTCTTTCCAAGATTTTTGAATCACACGGAAATAAGATCTCAAATCACTTTATTTTAAAAACTCTATGGTTCTTAGCAGCTGGTCACAGAGACAGCTATTAGACAATGCCAATGTCTTTTAGCCACCAACATTCTTGAGCAGTAATTGCAGACTGTACTACTCTATGGGTGTTGGTTCCTGGCCCATCTTGGTTCTGCATTTTGCTTTTAGGTCATTTCCTGGGGGAAGAATGGCTGAATTGACAATTTAATTTACATTTTAACTCAAGGAGTCATCATGGCTAGGAAGGAGCTGTTGCTACATTACCATTGTTGTCGATTTGACGTAGACATTGTTTTTCAGATGGCAGTTTCCATCATTTGGCACCACTATGCCTGCCAATTTGCTATCAAGAGCAAGATGTGACGTCTGGTCTGTCATCACCAGCAGCAATCTTTTAGCTTCTTTTCGCCATCCAATATGACTCTTAAAATAAACATGTAATTAGACTTTGTACAATGACAGGGATCTCACTGTGATCTTTGCCTCAAGTAAATGATATGCTCGAGTTGACAAACATTAAGTCAGGCTTGAATGATGTACTGCCTCTAAAATAGCATGCTCATGTATTTGCTTATCCTTTACTCTCTCACTATTGTTTGACCATGCTAGTTCCTGCTGAGAAGGACCACTGGAGTAAGAATAAGCCAGCCAGATAACATGATGGGAAGGGGACAGCATGATCTTTCTGGTTTTTCCTTAGGGTCTGTACAAGCAAAGAACACCTCCTTTGTTAAATCTTGTCTTCTCTGTAGTCAACTTGGCCCCTCTGTCCCAGCATACACCAAAGTGAATCCCAATGATGAGAAATGAAATAAATATGTGTTATTTAATGCTGTTCCCATGAACCAACCAGAACATAAAACTCCTGCACCCTTTGCTATATCTAAGCACTCATGCAAAATGTCTTACCTCACAGACAGCAGCCTGAAGCATAGCATCGAAACCACCTTCAGGAGTATCTATGTTTCCAGAGATCTTTTGTTTGTGGACTGCCTTTTCAAACTCAGTGACGTTTTCTGTCAGAGACAGCACGTGGATGTATCCATGGGGAGGCATACAGTCTAAATTGTAGTCACTGTGTGAGAAAAAGAATGGCTAAGTCTAGTTTTCTATGCTTCCTTAAAATTTCCAGTGCTACTAACAGTTAAATTATGTAGTTATAAGAAAGAAGTGGAATTTTTGGAGGAGTGAGGAACTTTTTAAAATACAGAAGTCTTTAACATTAGAGAGTTTAGTGTTGGTGGACATTTTTTGTGAGTAGGAAATAAACCTGCAAGATTTGATGTACAAAAATGAAGAAAATTCTATGTGATTCATGAATATAAGACAAGGAAGCACTTAAGGTATGCTAATGCACACTGAACTTTTAAGAGGAACAAAACAATTTGTAGTAATTTCCTTTCACAGTTGCCCTTAGAGCTGATGTCTGATGAGAAACACATCCAGGAAGATATTTTGGGAATTCAGCTCAAATATCATAGTACTTTTCTATTTGTAAAAAAAAAAAAACAAAAAAAAAACAAACCAAAAAAAAACAAATACTAATTTTGAAAATGATGCTTGCTGTAGAATTATTATTATTATTATTATTATTATTAATTATTATTATTATTATTATTACTACTATTTTCTTTTCTGGTTTTTCGAGACAAGGTTTCTGTTTTTACTCTGGCTGTCCTGGATCTCACTCTGTAGACCAGGCTGGCCTCAAACTCCAGAGATCCACCTGCCTCTGCCTCCTGAGTGCTGGGATTAAAGGCGTGCACCACCACCACCCAGCCTTGCTGTGGAATTATTGTGAGCAGTAAAAAGTATGAGAATGACTTTGATAAACACTCCCGTATCCCAGAAAGAAACTCATTCCTCAGGCAGGCTCTACTTCAAGATTGTTCAAAGTGGGCATAATGTAACCTAAGCACTCAGGAGATACAGGCAGGAGTAATCAGGAGATCAGGATCAGTCAATCACAAAGTAACACCTGATCTCAGAAAACCACAATGGATGACTGGATAAAGAAATAAACAAATAGGAGAAGGCATCTTACAGTTCCGTAAAGCGTAAGTCAATCCCATACTGTACAATTGATAATAGCTATTTCTGCAAGTCGGACAGTATAGAGTGAAATGATTTGAGCAGTTTATAGAAATAGTAAAGGTCTTTTAAAAAATGACATATGGAACAAGAGGTTTACAGAGTCATATCTCTGAAAATTCAACAGGTGACAGTCTGTGAAAACTTACATAGTTGAAGTTAGTTTTCTTTCTTTGGGGAGGCAAGTGCTATTTATAACCAAATTCTTATTTTTTGCTCATGGTCTATGATCCAGTTAGTTACTTCATTAACAACATAAATATACACTATTACAATACCGTAAGGATCAGTGTATCATTGAGATGATAAATACTCTGAAATGTGTGAAACCTAAATTCAACAATTTCAGAGCACCTGAAAAGAAGGCATATAGAATTTCCAGAGGTATTCATATGCATGTCAGACTCATTTTTGGAAATATATACAAGGTTACTAATATATTATTAAGTTTTATTTTTTGTATGACAAAAAAATGAATAAACAGTATTTGAAGGAATTTAACTTAAGACCTGAACTACAGGCAAATGTTTTTAAAGAGAAACAAAGCTCCTCTTCAAATATTTTAACTTTTATATAAGAAGACAGTATTTTTCAACATGGTCTTTATATAAAAACAAACTATATGAGATTTTGTAAGAAAGATTCTTTTATTATTATCCACATGAAACATTAGCTACCTGCACTGATTGTGGATCCTTTCAGGGTGGATGCTAATATATGGTGAGACAGTTTTATCCACATATGAACCAAAACCAAGGCGGAAGTCATGGGAGAAAAATGCCATTTTCCTAGATAAATCATTTCCAACAGAATTCAGTTTTTCTATATTATTATGCATTGACGCTGACACATCAACCAGGTAATAAAGGTCCACAGGATATTTCTTCAGAGAACGGATTTTCAACATAAAATTAGCTTCAGCTCCTAATTCAAAGAAAGAAAAACATCATACAGTCTTCATTTACACATCTTAGATGTCAGTAAGTCAATTACATATTCAATTGCATTTGGTGTGTGTGTGTGTGTGTGGGTGTGTAAGCACATTCACCACAACATATTTGTTAAGCTCAGACAGCTTGCAGGAACTAGAATCAGTCCTGTGCTTCTATCCTGTGGATCCTGGAGATTGAACTTGGTTGGACAGGTGTGGCAAACACCTGTAGCCACTGGCTATCTTGGTGGCTTGTAGTGACGCTTCCATGTGCAGCACAACTGTTTTAAGTTTACATGTCAGTTACTTTTGTTATCACTAGGACCCAATACTAGATAGAAGCAACTTAAGTGAAAAATGACTGGGCTCACAGATCAGGGGATATAGTTGATTATCTTGGTGGGGAGCGGGGGGGAGGAGTGTGGCAGTTGGGAGCTTGGTGAGCCAAATTTTTTCATCTTTGTGGTTCAGGAAACAGTGCTACAGAAGGAAGCAGCAATGTCAGAAGCTGAGGAGCAAGTGTTCAAACACTGGAGCCAAGAGGGACATTTAAGGTCCAAGCTACAACAATGCATTTCTAACAATTCTAGAGACAATATACAAATGAAAAATATATCAGCTCAATACAAATGTAGGAGGAATTATTTATGTAAACGTCAATTGCCTGTTGCCCTCTGAGCCGAGAAAACATAATGCAAAACAGTAAGCAGCATTCTGTTTCAGGTGGCTGGGCTCAGGGAATAGCCTGAGGCAGATCAGACAAAAAACAAAAACAAAAACAAAACAAACAAACAAAAGACCTCTTATTGAACATAGGTGTTAATTGATCCTTCTGAGGTAGAGTTTCTTTAGCAATGAGATCTGAATCCATTGGTAGTTGACAGTACAGGAAACTCTTTGAGATAAAGAATGCATATTATGACCAGCTTCTGAGCTTTTTTCCTGTTGCAGAGAACCAGGCATGGCCTGTTGAAGATGTGGAGACTATTAGTTCAACAAACAAAGGGAACTCAGGAAAAGTATGCTGAAGGTCAACGTGTTGGCCTTGAACAAAATAACTGCGTTCAAAGAGACATTACCAAGACAGGTAAAGAGTTTCTCAAGGGCACCTGTCAGCAGTGCAAGTTATTTAGTTCTTGACTACATTATGATTTGACATAGGACCTGATTTATTCATCTAGACCCTTCAGAGACTCTAGGTCTGCATTTAAGATATATTGGGGAAAGTCATCTATTTAAAATTTGTGAATTTCTCCTTTAAAAATAATAAATCAAATGGTTTTAAATTGTTGTTCATCCACTGAGACCATTTAGACTGGGAAATACTTTATAAAAATAAATTACAATTTGTATACCTTACATAGTCAGTAAGATGATATACTTATTAAAATATTCCCCTAATCTACGAATTATTCCTTTATTTCCCTTTAAATTCTTTTACAATTCCAATGTTATTCCATACCTATCCAAATAGCAAGTCTTACTGGCAGATAAGAACAAATATAGAAAAAGAGGGTGTTTATTCATTTCCAATTTGCCACCTGAGTAGGACACCCATGAATGTAATAATGCCCTGAGTTCTGCATTCTAGAAGTTTGGAAGGAAAAGTGAGGCAAGCATAAGCCAGCCTCACCCATCCTCTCATGCCTCTTTAGAGCTGAGCTGCACCCAGACAGCATTTACTCTGTTCACCTTTTGGGTCTGTGCTGAAAAACGCCAGTAGAAACACTCTGCAATTAAAGTGGAGAATTCAATGTAGAATAATATCAGAATATAGTACACAGGACCAGATAAGAAAGAAACAGACACAGAGATCAATTTGAGAATAAAGTTCATGCAGAATGGCTTGAACTTAACACATACGTCAGCATTTTAGAAATATATAAGTTGCATAGCTGTCTTTGCAACTGTTGACTTGGGCATATTGCTAAAGGTCTTAGGTATTAGCCGCATGGTATTTTTATCTTGGTAAATCATTGCAGCTTAGGGTGACTGTATAACAGTGAATGGCTCTCTGTGTTTTTAGAGATGATGCAGTTATTCAGCAGATTGTGTAGGGAATTCAGCAAAGGTGTGGGGTGATGACCTCAGTGAAAGGCACAGTTTGTGCAGCATACTGCAAAAGCATCCTTGGAGACCTAAGCTATAGAAGGTACTCCAGACAGATGCCAGATACATGAGGGACCTTTGCTGACAATGCTTGCTCACAGTCTGGCCAGTAAAATCTTCTTTCACTGGTTCAGAAAGAGAGATGAGAAAGCCTTGGAGGTTACTGTGACAGGATCCTGAATTACTTAGATGTTTGCCTTTGCAAACATACCTTTGCACAGGTACCTGGGTCAGTCCTTAGCCTGGGCTATGATCATAATTGGACAAGTGTCATTTAAAAATAAATATTTCCATACTGGGACCTTTTAGTCATTGCTCAAGAAAACAATAATTCCTACTTTTACATTTCAAGACCCCTGAACTGCCAGTTTTGTCAGTTCAGAGTAGTTAGTCCAAGGCAGACTGACCCCAAATCCCACTTTGCTTGTTAAGATGGGATCAAGTTTGTTCTACCATGCTTTCCTTGCCTGTGAGCTTGAGACATTACCCATAATGTGCTCTCAAGTTGCCTTTGGATTAGAGAATTATATATGTGGGAGAAAAAATTTATATATGGATTTTGTAATATTCCATAGCTAAAGGCAGTAGAGACACTGTCTCATGGCTATGTAAATAACTGTATCCCTTTGTTCAACCTTCATTAAGTTTATATTAGAGTACAGTCAACATAGACCAATAAGCAGATGACACCAGAAACAATTTGGCTAAGTTGACTCAGAGAGAAAGGAATACAGATACATGGTTTAAGACCTGAGGTTGTCACCATTGCAGGGTTGTTAATGCAAGCAGCAATTTCTTGATGTTAGAGGAACAATGAGAGACGAGCAATGGATGTACTATATTTATACACTCTATACAACTGGCATACGTTAGCTGATGAAACAATTCTTTAATTGAATGTTGCCAAGTTACTCTTAAATTCATTGTTTATACTCATCCCAAACTATGTACTTTGTACAATTATAAGTGTTCTATAATGAGATTACATGGAAACTTTAGGATATCCAAATAATAAATTTCTAAATTCCTTAAAGAGTAGCCACATCCTAGCTTGGTGTGCTCAGGCTTGACTTGCTTCCCATGGACTGTCCCAGGATTGCTACCACAGGGACTGTAAGAGTAACAGCAGAACTGTGATGGTGCTCATGAATTCTGGACTGAAGTGGCAACACCTCAAGCTCATCAAGCACTTGTTGGTTCTATCCAGTGGTTTAAAACTAAGAGACTGACAGTAGTGGGGAAGGAAGGGAGGTGAGAGTTCACCACTCTTAATCTTTCCTCCTGTAAGAATAGACTCCTGGGCCAAAGACATGGCTCAGTGATTAAGAACATTAGCTGCTCTTCCAGAGGACTCAAGTTTCATTTCCAGAACCCACATGCTGCTCACAACCATCTGTAACTCCAGCCCCAGGGTATCCCATGCCCTCTTCTAGTCTCTGAGGGCACTATGGACAAGTGGTATACAAACATATATGCAGGCAAAATACCCATAAACATAAAATTAACTAAATTAAAAATGAATAGTCTTTTATGCATTCCTCATTAGTGGTAATATATGATAATATATGATTTGCAAGGCAATTTTATATAAAGAATTATATTACTGTTTCATGACAATGGTGGTTTAAATGAGAATGCCCCCCATAGGCTCATATGTTTGAATACTTGCTGCCTAGTGGAATTGTTTAAGGAAGATTGGCCTTGCTGGAGGAGGTATATCACTAGGGGTGGGCTTTGAGGTTTCAAAAGCTATTTGCAGAGTGTTGGTGATTGTGAAGAATATACTGGGGTGTATGTTTATGTGAGTATCCTTAAAACATTGTCAGATTCTCCAGGATGGCGAGTCTTCTAATCTTCCCCCACTTTTTTTTTTTTTTTTTTGTATGTGATCTAAATCACATTTTCTAACTAATTTTAGATCCCATCCCCCACATTAAATGGTCAAACCACTAAACATAGTTGGTAGTCAAGGCCAACTATGTGGAAAATGGTTATAATTAACTGCAATCTGGGGCTGACCATAACATTTCCTCCTTGGCATTTTCTTTCCTTTGAGTCTCTCCCCTGCTCTTCCATTTGTTTCCTCTTCTCACCAGTGTTTCTTTTTTATTGTTATTTCAGACAGGATCTCACTATGTAGCTCAGGTTGACCCCAAATTCAACTCTCCTTGACTCTCCCTTCCTTTCTTGGTTTTGTCCGCATTTTGCCTTCTCACTTTGCTGTCCTCCTTTACTGGGCTGCTTTCCCTCAGTCACTACATCATAGACTGTATTTTTAAAACTCAAAGTTGTATATGTCACTACCTATAAGGTGCCCAAGTAGCTAATCATAGCAGACTGAAGCACTTCATCTTCTTGACTCCATTTTTAACTTACGTCTAACAAAACAAAGCTGCTTGTACATCCCCAGAAGTACCCTTCAAACACACACTTCCATGCTATGTTTATGTTCATTTTGCCTGTGGTAAGCTAACCTCCCTTTCTTCATGTAATTACTACTTTAAGACACTGTTCAATAAGCTATTCCTCCTCCTTGGACCAGGCTGAGCTTCCCTTCCTTGTTTCTCTGGCAACTGGATCATACTATCATTATAATGTTTACCATATAATTATGAGGTCCCAGATATGGCATCTTTATCTTCTTTCGAATGTCTAAGTGTCTAAAAGCTACTAAGAGATAGCTTTACACAGAATATTTACCTCTTTGTTTGGCACACAGTAAATATATATATGTTAGTTATTATTGCCATTATTTTTATTGTATTCTGAATAACATTAGGATTAAAACTACTTTCCATTTCTGAAACCTCTGTCATCTGCCTATTATCTCAGAAGACCTAAGACATTAATATAGCTACAAAAGAGGAAAAGCCATAATTATTCACATATATGAACTGAATGAACACATAAGCAGAAAAATTCCATGTGTAGGTCTTTACATTGTAAATATTTTCAAAAAAGTAGGGCATTTGAAAGCTATAGTCACATTTATTAGAGATAAATAATATTAGAGATAAATTAAAAATAATATAAATATATTTATATAATATATACAATAATTTAGATAGATAAAATATATAATATAGGTAATAAATTAGGGGTAAATAATAGAATAACCTGCTAGAAATTAACTCTAAATTATAAAAATAAGATCATTGGCATATTAGTATGGAGAAGCAAATCACACCAAAAACCCAAAGATAATGATGGTTAGGAATAGTAATCAAAAAAAAGATGTTCAGACATCCTAGCATCTTTATCTGCTATCTGTCAATAATTACGGCTTTTCCCCTTTTGCCAGGATGCCTAGATAAAGATAAAGAAGATAAAGATCCTTGCTGGAAGGGAGAGGAAGAGCAGAAAGCTCATGGACAAGTCACTCTAAAAACACTGAAGACCGGGCCAGTAAGTTGGCTCAACCTATAAAGGTGCCTCCTGCTGATGACCAAGTTCTATCCTTGGGACTCATGTGATGGAAAGAAAGAACTGACTTCCACAAATTGCCACGTGACTTCCCTTGTGAGCTGTAGCATGTATGCCTGTGTGTGGGTGTGTGGATGTGTGGGTGTGCATGGGCACCACACACCCACACACTAAACATAATAAAAAATTTAATTTAAAAAACTGAAGACATTACAATTAAAAAGGCAGGAAGCTTGACTCAGATAAATATAAGTGAACCACAATTCTTCTTATAAATTATATGAGAATGAACACTTATTAAAAATGTAAACAAATTTTCTTACCTTAACACATTACAATTTGAAACTTGAATGCTTTTTAAATGTTGTTAAATGTCTGATCCAGAATGAACATAAAGTATTTCTTACTAGTTAAGTGTTAAGACCTAATGTACTTAGCAAGTATTACTTATTTTATTAGGGGAGTGCTTATAATCTAGTAATTTTCAACATTTGTAATTTAAAAAATTTCTAGTGTATTTTTAGATTTTTTGGATTTCTCCTTTTTTATTTAGCTATGTACATTATCTGTATTGTCCAGATTTGAACATATTCGTACTTAATATATTCTTAATGTTCTATTACTCAATGAGGAAATTTGTGTGTATATTTTATTGTATTATTTTGCATTATGTTTTATGTATTATTTTGTGACACATATGCAGGTACACATGTGTGTATGTTGGGAGTAGACATGTGAAGAACAGAGAACATCTTTAAGAGTTATTCTTCAGGCCATCTTTTTTGAGTTAGTGTCTCTCGTGTGCCTGGAGCTCACCTAGTAGACTAGCCTGGCTTAATATTGAGTCCTAGTATCTGCCAGTCTCTAGGTCCTCAACACTGGATTACAAGTGTAAACCACCGTGCATGGAACTTTCTTTACATGTGCTTTGAAAACTAAATTCAGGTCCTTGCACTTGCACTATCGTGATGGAAATGTCTCCGCAAGCCTGTATTTGTTTCTGGGATTTTAATTTATTTATTTAGCCTATTCATTTTTGTCTTCATTTCTTAATTAGATTTACTGTTATTTATTTATTTAGATTTTTTGTTATTATTGAGTTTTACAGAGAAACAACTCATGTATCTACTTACATTATTTATTTTAATACTATAATTTATTAATTTTGTTATTTTAAATTTATCAATTCCTTTTTCATTTTGTGATTGCTTGCCTTGCTGTCCTTTTGTTTAGATGCTCAGTTTATTTGTATTCATTTATTTTTCAAGCTTTCAAGTTTTTTTTTAGAATAATTCAAGTTACATCTAATATGTTTGAACAGCATTTTGTTACTGTTACTATTAGTTTATGACTAGAATTTTTGATTGTTTCTTTTGAGTTAATCTCAAATGTTATTGCACTGTGCTTAAAGGTATTGGGTCATGAAATAATTTTTACTTTCTGTGTCTGGGTTCTCTGTGGTTTATTTCTTAATATATTTTATAGACTTTAAAAATAACATTTTACATATCAAGTGTTATAAGTTGGAAAATAGGAGACTTTGGGATATAATTAGGTTTAGATGAGACCATGGGGGTGTTACTTCATAATGAGATTAATGGTCCTTTGAGATTCTAGAGAGCTTCATTACATGTTGTCCCCATTCCCATGACTTTCTCCTTCAACTTTGCCAGGACTCATTGGTGAGGACTCATTGGTAAGCAAACACTTGTAAGCTTGGAGAGGAACCCTCACTAGAAACCAAATTTACCTACACCTTGTTCGTGAACTTCCCTGACCTTTGGAATTTTAGCCTTTCTCAAACTGTCAGAGAAGATAATTCTAAAACTTTTGCCACCAAATATAAGGCATTGTGTGGTGGCAGGTAAAAGACTAAGGGAGTCAAATTTACTGACTAGCTCAGCTATTCTGTTATATAATTCCTTTTATTTCCTCTGCAGATATTGAAGGGAATGTTTCTGAGCTCTCTTATAATGAAGAATTCGTTGAAGTCAAGTGAAGAGTGATGATGCAGGAATCTGGAAGATTTGAAGAGATACTTGGAGTAAAGACCATGGTAATAGAGTGCCTTCAAATTCAAGTGTGCTTTGTGAGTAATCCTGGACGTACTTGAGCCAGAAATCCTAGATATAGAGAAGTGTCGCATGTGTTACTATTCAATGTTAACACAGAAACAAACAAACAAAACGAAACACCCTATAAAGAGTCTAGGGGCATAGGTGGAAAGGGTGATGTGTGAAAATGCTGTCAAAATAAGGAGACTGGCAAGAAACTGGGAATTTTAGGACTCTAGGGGAGATTAGAAAACCAGAGATCATGAAGCTGTTGTAAAAACAGGGTAGAGAAAAAAAATCATTAGAGATGGTAGGACAATTCTAACTTTACAAGGCTGCATGTGCAAGCGAGACACATGTGTAATTACTGGAATGTTAAGGGCAGATTTTAGTGAATACATTGGATTCCCCCCCAATCATGGGTGGCAAGAACCATAATCTTAACCAACTGAATTAGAATTCCTCTACTGGCTATGCATCCCTCTCCTGCTGATCATCAGATACTTCTATGTTGAGCTGTCTCATTATTTTATACAGTGAGGAAACCATTGTCAACTGGAAGCTAGGAACATGACTATGGAAAGAAATAGATTTTGCTTTGCTGGTAACCAAAGAGTCTGGAAAGAATATTTAAGCATTCAGAATGGGATAAGATGAGACGTGTAGAATTAATAAAAAAAAATATTTGTTATTATTAAGACAATTATTAAATAATTATTGAATAATAATTATTGAAAATGATAATATTTAATTATTATTAAAAACAAAAACTGACAAGATGGGACATACCACGTGTGTGGGTGAGCTAATGAAAAGTGAAAACAATGTAATATTACTTTAAACCAGTTTTCTAGCTCTGTGTTACGTATCTGTATACTTTGACATCTTGTACACAATTCATATATTGGAATTCTCCGTATCTGGGTAAATGGATGTTTTCCAGAACCACAACATGTGTCAGACTGTGGGGCACACTATGACAGAAGGGAAGATATCAGAGAAACGCACAAGGAAAAGTATATACTAATCTCAAAGGCCATCACAATGCTGTCTAAATTAATTATGGTTAGAATGAATTGATAGTTTTATGCTTAAAAGTTAATAGCAAAGGCTTTAAGTACTTAGATAATTTTGCATTTCTCGCTAACCAATGAATAAATGCATCATATAAGTACTTACGGAGAATTTATTCTATTCCAGCACTCTGAGGAACAGAGAAAGTGTATAGTATACTAAAGTATGTTCCCTTTCTGGGCATAGGAGGTATGAGCACTTGCTATCATGCTTGACAATAGACATGCAATCACCAGAACACACATAGCTGAAGCAGAGAAAAATTGTACTCTGACCTCTGTGTGCACTGTGTCATGTGTTTGCTTCTTCACCCTCTACCAACCATGAGCTTCATTGGAACCAGAACACAACTACATCACAGTGTGACATGACATATGATCAGAACGCAGAGGTATAATATGTTGTGGGAAGGTTTGTAGCACATCCCAGGGCACATAGCTTAGCTATAAACATGACAGGGACTAAAACCATACTTCTTTGATTTGAACTTAATAGGCATATTGACTGTGAGCAAGTCAGTGGAAGCTGGCATTGCAAATTAAGGGTCATCACAGATTTCTTTGAAAATCATCAAACCTGGATGCAGTTGAATTGAGACTTGTCCTGGTGTCACTTGGGTATTGAGTTCACTTTCACTTGGTGTTTCTACATGTACAGACAGATATTCTATAGAATCAACTGGACAGCCTTTGCTTATCAAATTGGAAACAGTATCACAACGTTCACTTCTTGATCCACTTGAAACAAAATCCTGTTTAAAAAGAGGAAAATCATTGATGCTCTTAGCAAATCATCTCAATGACAACTTAAGAAATCTGTACAATGCAAATATTACAAAGGAGACATTTCTCCTGTAGAAGAAATTAGGCCACCACATAAATTAGCTGCGTGCTTCTAATAAAAGCATGAGCAAATTTGTCAAGAATTAAAGTTTCACTTCTACAATTCATTTAAAAATAAGAATATAAAAAATAATTAAAATAAGATAATAAAGAGGAGAGTTTAATCAAGCACTTTAATTATTGTTGGCTGAACACTGTAAAATTATACCAGCTTCATTTCTTCTAAACATCTGACTTTGGAAAGAGAGATCTAAAAACAAATTAGTCAAAGAAGAAAGTTTATTAATAGTTTCCACATGTGTGTCTCATGTTTCATGGAACCCAGCTGGCATGTGTACTGTATACTATTGTGCTTAAGAGAAGAGAGAAACTCTTTCAAAATCACAAGCCTAACTGTGCTAACAACTCATATACAGAAGGAATTGGAATTCTAGCTTCCTAGACGGTCAATCTCTTCAGCTTCCTATATACAATGCAGCGTATAAATAATTGGTTAAACTAATTTGGGTCAACACTGTGAAGACCACAAGGAAGATGCTTGTGATGACACAGTGATAAAAGATTCCAGCTCAGACTCTCCCGATTTTGCATCTCTAGCTAAATCTTTCACTATCATTCAGCATAAAATAGTGACAAGTTGTTTTAGGAGTCATCCCATATGCTTAGGATTAATGGAGTGTGATTAAAAGTTAACTTTTTCTGGTTGAGATAAAAAAAAAATGCTACTTCTATTTTTCATATGAACATTCAGGTATTTCCCTAAAATGGAAATTGTATTGAGAAGTATGGAAATATTTTACTATGAACAATGTTGGTGTGAATTATTTGAGACAGTTAGTTACATGTGAGCTGTAATTTTTCAGTAATCTTCCTGGCAGACCCATTTTGGTACAGCATTCAGCCATTTTAACTTTAATTCAGATGATTCAGGGAAATTGAACTCTATTTAATTAATCATTCAGTGAAAGACTTGAACAGCTTTCTACGACAGGACAACAGAGCAAGATAACTAGAGTCTCCAATACTAAAGTCAATAGATCATGGGTAAATTCAGTCACTATCAGCAGATAGATATAATTGCTGTGGGAGTAAAGCTTAAGGGCAAGAGAATGTCATAATGTTATGGAGAAAGGGAATTTCGAAGTTTAAATAACATACTGAAGGTGAGGTCATTAATTATGAAGATCCACATCCCGAGCATCAGGGAGTGATTAGGTAGAATCATGGTGGGTAATATACAACATTTGAAAAAAAAATAGTTCTTTTCTCAATTTAGAGCATGGCTTGGCAAATTAAAGTCAGTGGGACAAATGTGACCGTCTGTCGTTATTTGGTTTATATGTAAAAACGCTCTACTTTTAGAAGTTAAGAGGATGAGGCAAAGGAGTGTGCTGCAGAGACTGTATAGCTGCGAATGCTAATGGTTTATTTGTGTTGGTCCTGTATTAGTGTATGTCCCATGCTGGTGATCCAAACACAGTGTTTGGGAATGTAAATGTAAAGGGAAAAGGTAATATGATCTTCTTTCTAATCGAACTTAGATGTCTGCTAAGTGGTATTGTAGAAACAGACACATTTAAATTTCCCTCACTGTTAACTTTCACCTAGATTTTAACCAGAAGTTTAAAATAGTCATAGACTTTACTTATCATTTATTAGTTAAAATTTATTTTATGATAAATAATATAATTAATAAATTAAAATTTATCATTTTAACTAGTAACATCTATAACTACCAGCCAGATGTGGTTTAGAAACTTGAGTTCCCCAAAGAAAGGTAGTCAGTAACTACAACAGCATGTGTCAGTTTCAAGTATGCTTCAGGGTAGGTGGAGGACTTTGCTTCTCCCAGTGTGGGGACACAGAAAGGACACAAGGCTTGATACTTGATACATTCCCAACTTACATGTCATGTCACGAAGGACCACATGCATTTTCCAGATGTAAAGTCCCCAGGCTTTCAGGTCATTCAAAGAAAATAAAATATAAACAGCTCTAATCTTCATTGTCGGCAAGCTAGAGTGTCTGAACTAGAGTATAGAGAGTAGAGAGTATAGAGAATGGAGAAGAAGGAAAGGGTGGCTAATTTCCTATAATTATACATCAAACTGTATGCCATGTGACCTTTAAATGTCAAATTGTTTTGCTAAAAAAGCAAAATCTTCTCATTATTTTGCAATATCTGAATCAGCATAGCTGTTTTAGCCCACTGTAAGCACTAAGTCAGAAAAGCATTGCCAATTGGCCAATTAGGTTTGAAAAGGAAAGAAAAGACTCTTGCCATTGAGGCTTACTTTCCATTTGAAAGAAAAGCAATTTTAAACCACACCCTTTTAATTCTTGGCAGTTCATGCCATTTTAATTTCTTCTAACTCTATGTTGTACTTTTTCTTCAAGAAATGTACAAGGGAAATCAAATTCCAACTTTCTGTAGCTAAGATCTGTTGAGAATGAGAGACCCAAGCTGAAGTCTCTAGAGCTTTTACTAGTTGCCTCTTCTGTACTTTAGCATAGTACTCTGTGTATATAAGTGAAATGCATTTTCCTACCGTTAACATCTGAGCCTTTTCAGCTTCTAAAACCAGCATTCTGCTAGGAAATGGAAAAGTCCTATCGTCTCTTTTTGGAGCCCTCCCATACTAGGTGATATTAATAAGGTCCTTTCTATCTCAATTATTTACTAATGGTTTTATGGAGAATGGAAGGAAGTGAAAATAGACTATGTAATGACAGATTAAAATGCCATTTAAGAATGCAAACAAATTTAGTATTCACTGTCTCCATTCATAGTGATTTTTTGAGACAAGATTTTTATTGATTTTTTGATTTATTGATTTTTTTTGACAATTTCATACTTGTATGTAATGATTTCTGATTACCCTTATTCTCCCTTTATCTCTCTCCACTAGTAACTCCTCCTCCTCCCTACAAATCCTGTTCTCACATTCAAGTCTATTTGTTTTGTTTTGTGACCCACTCTGTGACCCAGGGCTGTTTCTGTGTTCAAGGGTTTGAAATTATCTAATAGAGTACTGGTGGGCTTACCATGCAGTACACAACTAAAGACAATGACTACATCTCTCCCAGGATCTTTCAATTGCTAACAGTTTGGCAGGGACAGCAGGGCCCTGTGAGCCTCTCTCCCATCTATAATCAGTTGTCGACGAGACCAGTCTTATAAGTAGGCCCAGTGCAGGTAACCGCAGCTACTGTGAGTTTAAGTGTGCAATGGCGATGTCATTCCTAGTAGATAGCATTTCTCAGCCTTTCTCTTTATCTTCCAGCTCTTACATCTTCCCCATCATCCCTTTTGGAGTATTCACTGGGGCTTAGAATAGAGTGGTATTTTGACGAGCTTTGAAAATTATACAAGCCAGGTTTCTTAAGCTACTTTTCATCCATTACCATCATGGTCAGGAAAAACTTCTTTCATGCTTCTCTTTCCCTCCATTTTTTCTGGCTTAGAAATCAGGGCCACCAGCTGCATCTGTGTCTATATGATGTGTGAGCTTACCTCCTGATGATAAGAGGCCAACCTACAGAGATTACATAGTTCCTTCTCTTAGTAAGAATGAACAATGGACCCTCAGAGATTGTGTTAAATTTTTACTTTATTTTATTACTATTTTTGTATGTGCATATGGTGCATCCATATGAATGCAGCTGCGCTTGCCCACACAGGTGCATATTGAGGCCAAAGGTTGATGTTTAGATGTTTTCTTCCATTCCTTCTCCACCATAGTTATTTTTAGATATGGTCTTTCACAGAATCTGGAGTTGGCCATTTTAAGTAGACTGTCATGCCAGCAAGCTCCAGGAATATGTCTGTTTCCAATTCCTAGTGCTGGGGTTACATATTGCTCCACTATATTTGGCTTTGACATGTGTGATGGGGGTCCTCACTGAGTCTTCTTGTTTGTAATGTAAACACTTTCCCCATTGAGACTTCTCTCCAGTTCCTGGTTGAATTATTAACACAGGCAGTCCCAGTTCTTAAACGTAAGTGGAGTATCTATAGTCACAACTCCTATATCTCAAGCAATGTCCTATGCCATATGTTAGTTTCTTACATATTTGTAAACATGTGGCATGGGCACAATCAGTATTTCCAATTCAGAGATAGAGAAAATGTGATTTAAAGGATGAAGCAACATAGTATGCATAGTTTACATAGTTAGAAACTGTTGAAACTATGATATAAATTGATATAAACTGGTGTCTCTTCAGAGCATGATTTTTCTAAACATAAATTACCTTACAGTGCAGTGTGTAGACAAGAATAACCTTTCAAATGCCCAGTGTTTTCCCCGAGGAAAAAAGTAGGTCAATGGTTGACACAGGTTTCCTCTGTCCCTTCAGCATCTCTCCTGCACTGGGTTTCTTCCTTCTGAATTCCAATCCCTTGGCACATCCACAAGTCTCTGCTTCTGTGGCCAGACTGATGAGCATTTTCAGAGCTGACATTTCCCCTCCTTTTTTTTTTTTTTTTTTTTTTTTTTTTTGCCAATCACAGCTGTGAGGAGGAGTGATCTCTCTGGAACCCAGTGTCACTCAGCTGATGAATAGGCTTTGAAGCATATTTCTGAAAGCTCCTCTCAGCAACTCCCACTAAAGCACTCAGCAACTGAAGTTGGCTTGACACAAACAGCAGGGCTCTAAGGATCTTCCTTAGTGATGAGCTTAAGTACTGACTTAGTATCAGGAAAACCAGGCACAAAACATTCCTGACACAGAGAGCCCTACAAGTCATGTGCACATTCAGGACTGCTGAGATGAGTGAGGAAAGGGGACTTTAGAGGATGGCAAGAATTCTGTCTGGTCTTTAGATGATAGGACTGATGATCTTGGACTAAGAAATTCTGGACTCTTCCTTTTACAAAACTGTCTGACTTGATGGGTTGTGAGAAAGTACTTCCTTGTTAATTAATGACATCTGATTTTTTTCCCATTATGGAACCCAGAGCACAGAGAAGAACATGAGACTGCCATCAGAAAAGATTAACTTTCAGATATGGCTGCTGAGTGGCATCTCTTCTGTATTTGTACCCTGATTTGCTTCGTAGGAGACAGTGGTACCCATCATCCCCGCTGCTTTTCAGCTGTCTTTGTCCTCTTGCTGCATGAGGAAGGAGAGTGGGAAAGAGGGTGATGAGATGATGGAAGTTTAGCTGTTGAGCTAAATTAGAGGAAGTAAGACTGGAGATTCATGTCCATGTCAGGCAAAAGTTTCTGAAAGCCTGTTGGTTGCAATTCCCAGAAGTTGCATAAGTAACTACAAAACTACTCAGGCAACCTCATAAAAGAAGAAACTGTAATTTAGCAGATGGTACCTTGAGGAAAACATTATATGTAGGTACCTTTGTTTTAATATTAATGATTTTAAAAAACTCAGAAAACTGCTGGGTGGTGGTACACACCTTTAATCCCAGCATCCAGGAGGCAGAGGCAGGTGGATCTCTGTGAGTTTGAGGCCAGCCTGGTCTACCAAGTGAGTTCTAGGACAGCCAGAGTTAGGACAGAGAAATCCTATTTTGAAAAACAAAACAAAACAAAACAAAAACTCGTAAAACAACTTTAGAGCAAGACAAAAAGAAGACATTATCATTTTTACTAAGAATTTTGTTAGAATTTGTTTCTCTACCCACAGTGCAAAACATTAACTTTTAACATAACATTGAATTATTCAACACTGTACAGGATTTAAGTGTAATACTTCATGAACAGGTTCAAGTGTAAAAATAAAGGCATAGCATTTTTCAAGTAACCAAAAATTGCTGTACGGTGTTAGGAAATCATTGAACTCTTAGTATTTCATATAAAAACAAGTAAAACACACTGATGAATCACCCTGCTTTTCTTTCATAAGCAAGTATTAAAAGAGTAATCAAGCTTGGGTCTATAACTTTATACTGAAAGTTGTAGCAGAAATTTTATACCAAGTTTGTAAACTTTTCATATAGGGAAGCATTTCATGTCAAAATTACCACACTTTTCCTAATAAAATGTTACACATGATTTTATATTCAGCCAAATAAGGTATTTTTCCACAGAAAACCAAATAAAATTTCCTGATGTTCAGCATTACCTTTCTTGCTCCTATTGTGTCTTTGTCTTTAAAGTACAGAAGACTGAGGCAATAGAATCAGGCTAGAGAGAAAGTTAAAGATGAGAAAATCTGAAAAGCAACAGCAACAACAAACAAACAGACATACCTCTTGAACACACCATCCGCATTCTGGACCCAGCTGGAGGCACCTAGTACAGGAGACCACATTTGAAGGACTACATCTATTGTGTTCTGAAATTTAAGTTAAGAGGAACCATTAGGCTTTTGTTTCAAGGTGGAACACAAAGTGTGCGCAATTCAAACTTCAGTTAGAAAAGTGAAATAAGGCCACCTTTTGTTAAAACAGATGGTATCAGATTAACGCATAGTTGCTTTTAGACTAATGTTAGCCTGCTCATAGCCATTAACAGGCACTTGGATAGCTAGCATTTAATTTTCTAAGATTGGGAGAAATGAGGAGGGTAGGAATATGACCGTTGCCATATCTGTGGGTTTAACTTTACAGGTTGTGCTATAATACAAGGTGATCCTTTAAAGTTTTAATTAATTGAAGTCATAATCTCTGAACTGGCTTTTCCTTCTGACGTTTTTAGTATATCGACATGTGGAGCCAGGCTGAGTCACAGTGAGGGAAATTTCTGAGAAGTAATCTGATGGACATTTAAAGTAGTTCCAATGGAAGTTTCTGACTGTGTTAATATAGATTATTTTGAGTATAAAATATAGATCTAGACACTGTGGTATGGTATTTTAGACACAAAGTGGTTAAAGTGAGTGAGCTCTATTTGCTAATTCAATGTGGTTTTGTAGACTGGTTCACAGTAAAATCACTGATTCCTGTACTGGGCTTTATCTGAATAGATAGTTGTACCTGGAAATTAACTTTATTCCTCCATGTACTCAGTTCTTATTTATAACAAGGCTCATTATTAGAAACATAGACACATAGACTCTAATACAGGATGAGCATGCATCATTTTTTTCTTGTGTTTAGTGGATCACTCTCTTCCTACATAGTTTTTATCCTTTAACCTGAGATGGCACCAGAAATCATGTACTTCCACCTTACTCATCAGAACACAGTGAACAAGGTAGACATCAAGACTAAGAGTCACTTACACAGTCCTGGTGTGAGAGAACATGCAGATTGTATAATAAACACAGGAGGTTCCACCTAATTGCTATGGCAATCTGATGAGGATGGTTCTCTTTGCTTTAGAGCAATGGAAAGGGGTGGGGGTGGGGCTCTTTCTGGTACTCTTTATGCTATCTTCGTTAACATATTCTAATCTGTGTTTCTTTCCTTAAAAGTGCATTCAGCATCAACACTCATGTACCTATGAACACAATCACATATTAACAAGAGAGTTTTCAGGGACAGGGCCCATCAAATTACCATTGCATTTTTTCTTCTCTCTCACTTAACTTTCCAAAACATTCTGGAATCCAGTGAAACAGTTCTGATTTTGATGTGTCGTAGCACAGGTGTTGGAGTGGGCAGAGTGAAGGTGGCAACTATATAGTAGAGAGGCACTAGTTAAAGCAGAGTGTCAGGCTAGCGTGCACCTTCCCCCGACTTCCTTGGGTGGCTTTGCATTAACCTTCACACACTCTTCCACAACGCCCTCCACCATGGTCTATTACTTACTCTCTATGTTCCCTTCTGCTCTTCATCCTCGGCTTTAGAGCAACTTTTAGTACACATAGTATCTAAAAGTTCTTTACTGATCTTCCACAATCTAGTCTAGAATTCCAAGAACTAAAAATAACTTATGTTTTGGGCTCCCCTCACTACCAACTTGGCCATCTAAATATGGAGACTCCCTAGTCCAAATCATCCATCTGGCTTAGTCTGCAAAATGTAAAAAACTGCTTAGTCTTAAAATACTCATAATACAGAATGATCTTTTCAGTTTTATTTCCAGAAAGAAAATCAAAAATGGGTCTAGAAATAAGGCATATTGGCAAGCTCCTATGGTCTGAGTGTATTCTGTGTCTCCAATCCAATGGCTGAGGTGGGGTGTGGCTGTGTTTGAGGTTCCTCCCCTGTGAGAGAGACTATAGCCCTTATTTAGATGAGGCTTCTCCATGGTTGGTCGTTTTTTTCCTTTTTGTTTTCTGTCACATGAAGGAAGAGGACCCTCATCAGGCATGGAATGCCTGTTCTTTTATGGTGGATTTCCCAGCCTCTAGTTATGAGAAACAAATTTCTTATAAATTACTTAATATTAGATATGCTGTTACAGCAACAAGAAACAAGTAAGAAACAGACCTGACTTGACCTTTATTAGCACTGGCTTTGACCTTACTGGAACATGGAGTGACATCTATTTCAGTTCACACTTGAATGGACCTCTGACTCAACAGGTAGACTTTGCATTGCCAGTCAAGAGTGCAGAATCCGGAATGTCAGATGCAGAACCTAGGGCTCTAGTTCTTATTACTAATGTTTGTCTGATTCTGACCTAAGTTCCTCCAGGTTTAAGTTTATGTTAGTTTCCACAGCACACAGGAAGCACAGCAAATTTACAAGTAAAATTTTTTTTCTTTCTTTTCCTGTTACCTGAAATTCTGTGTAGCCCAGACTGGCCTTGAGGTAGCAGCCACTTTCCTGACATGTGCTAGACTACCTAAATAGGTGGTCATGAAGAACTGCAAAAGTTTTCTCAGAATTCTTATTTTAAAAAAATGTCAGGGCTAACCTCTGTTCTACAACTACAGATACCTAGAGATGACAGGATGGATAGAGACCTCAGTCCTGTCGAAGCATCACATATCCCAGGGCTGTCATTGCTCAGAGTTTACATAACTACAGACAAAGATAGAGCCCAGAAATGGATCTAGAGAAGGCAGGCCTGATGGTTTTAAGACCTGGGGGAAGGTGGGAAACAACTCCATGGGAAGATTGTCAAAATTATTTCTGGACAGTGTCATGGTTACACCTCACAGATATGCTTTGCGAATATGCTTTCACAGATAGAATTTTAAGAGATTTCTTTTTCATTTAAAAATATGCAAGAAGTTAAAAATGCCTATTATTTAAATATGTTAATTGTGCCAATTCTAGTCACTGAGTGGACAAATTATTATAAGTACTGTTACTCAGCAATGTGATGGAAATTCTCTCTCTCTCTCTCTCTCTCACACACACACACACACACACACACACACACACACACACCACTTCTGTGACAGGAGGAATACTTATTGACATCTCATTAGAATGTGGGCTTGAGTAGTTCATTTCCCATGTATGATTGCAGTATCTGCTTGCTCAGTCTTTTGTCCAGTGCTGCTGCCTTACAGACACTATTCTTTATATTCTAGGCTAACATTCTTAGGAATGCAAATTTGGTACTGACCATAATAAGTATTCTTAAGCCACTGGAAGCATGGTGACAATGTTTTAAATCACATAACTCAAGATTCACCTTCTTTTGTGCCTTTTTAGTCCCCGTGAACTCTGTGTCATTTCTGTGACAGAAATCAATAAAGGGTTTAATGACTTATTGTCTTTTACAATAATTTTATCTCTTGATCTGTGAGAAAGATTTCACATTTTGTTACGAGACTAAAAGGGGCAGATGTATTGGGGAAGCATTGTTACATGGTTACTGGGAGAAAACACCAGACTTCCATGCAGCTGCCACTACTACCATGTGCCTTAAAACCTTTATAACTTGATTTACTCCCTTTAATGAGTATCTGTCCCATACCCACCTGTTTCTTCAATGGTGTTGTAAGGTAAGGCATACAAGCATAATAGGGGGCTAAAGATACTGTTATAATAATTGACATTATTTATTATATGGAGCTATCCATATTGACATGTATGCATGTACACCTTTAAATGTGTTTATTTGTTTGGTTCTAGGTTCCCCAAAAAGATGCTGATGTGTGTTTAATTATGTACTAAATGTACCTTATTATCTGTCCTTAACATGAAAGACTCTGTGTCACAAGACAGAAACTTAAACTGTAGTTAATATAGAAATATAAGAAAGTAAGAAGTTAGTGCACTCAGCTTAGTTGTTTAAAATGATCATCAAGAACAAGAGAGGTAAAAAAATGTACTAACTCAATCCTGTGAGTAAAAGTCTGGCTCAACTGAGGACCAAATTACAGAACCTCTCTAAGAACACATTCACTTTATTCACACTTTCACTGTGATACATGTGAAACGATGCCCATGACTTTCCATCATAAGGAATAATAGGCACCCATCACTCACAGAGGACAGACAGGTCAGGGATCAGGAAACAGTACGTCCATGATGCTCAATTCAGTCCTTTTTGTTTAGATGACATCACTCATTATTTTGAGATGATCTAGTCAGAAGAAGTGAGGAAACTCAAACAGATGATAAGAACCCCAAACAAAAAATAATAAGCTGACCTCAAAACCCCTCCAAACAAACAAACAAAAGAGATGTTGTATTTAGACTTAGAGTTTGCCCCTAAATCAAGTGATTAGGTTAAGTGAAAGTTAGAAAGAAGATTTCCAGTGTTCTTTTCTGACTGTATAACAAATTTTCAATGTAGTTTACACAATATCTATTGTTACTAGCTTGCTCATAAAACAAATAGGATTGACAGGCATTATAGTCTCTGATACTCAGAAGCACCTAATCCAGATTCTTCTATTGCTTCCAGACAGAATGATTTGTAAGAATGTGCATTTTTTCCAGGCAGTATCCCCTTCCTTCTTCAGTTTATTATACAAATCAAATTATACTTGGATAATTGCATAAAGCTGTTTCCGTAAATAAAAGTGAAGTTGACACTGTACTTTGATAACAGTCAAACCAGACATGAATAATTTTCAAGAGTAACTTCAGGGACTTTTTGATACTCATTTCATTCTATGCTGTGTCATAATCTTGTTACACTTACTCTCAAGATACCAAACCTGATTACAGAATCTATTCTAATACAAAAATTCGATATATTCTTGTATTTTGTATACAAGTAGAAACAAAGAAATGTACTGATGCTTTAGCCATAGAATTATCTATTTACTCCAAAGTTTGAGATGAAGTTTCCTAACGGTCCCTATGAAACTCAAGGGAAAGAACTACTTCTCTAAAAACTGGGCATGAGAAACAAAAGCCAACAAGCAATAGGGATCAAAAGCAGCAGGATGGAGAAGACAGGAGGAGGCAGGACCTTATCTGAAAGGGGTCCTGAGAAGGGAAGCTCTGAAAGTTAAGGAAGATGAGAGCAATCAGGTGAGTTCCTGAGGCCACGCTTCTAAACAAGGGTAATGAGAAAATGACACAGGCCTTCCTTTTGTTCCCTCTGGGTCTAATCTTGGACTTTATATGTACAGCAGTCAAACAGTGTTGGCTAGCATTTTTCATTTGCTGTTTTACTTAGTGCTTAGACTATAGGAAATAATTCTATGCTTGAAACACACAAGGGAGCTTAGTTATTAAAATAACTTTTGTGAAACAAATATAAATTTCAGTTATGTTCATTTAAAGTAGTTAAAATTTACTCTCATATGTATAGCTTGATCATAAGTTATGGAATCAGAAGCTACTAGTATTTAACATAATATAGCAAATAGTGTTAAGTAGCAATTTCCTTCTTTTATCCTCTACTACATTGTTTAATTTTTTTTCAAGCTTGTAGAAAATAGCATTTGACTCAAAGCAATGAAGATGAGTGTTTCTGCGGGGAAAGTGATTTTGTATAAAGGTTTTAGCTGCTTCTTTTGCTGGTATGTGCATGTATAGGCATGCTTGTGCATGTATGTGTGTGTGCATGCACATGTGCATGTAGGAAATCACACACAATTGTGTATTTAGTGAGAGCACAAATTGCATTCTTTCATGTTTGCTTTCTTGGTTATTTTTTCAGATGGGGAACTCTGAAGGGGTTTTAGAAGAAGAGAAGATGGTATGGTAATGTTTAATTTTTAGTAGTAGTTGAAAAGAAACTGAAGGAATGAAGCCATTATGAGAAGAAATGTAGAGATTTCTAGCAAGTGGCATATTGAGAAAGATGGGCAGGGCAGGGCAGAGTAGTAAATCCAAGAGAACAAATGGCATCTCCATCTTCTGCCTTCAAGAAAGGCCTAACTTTAAACTTAGATCAGAGAGGCAGAGGTTGTAGGCAGTCCAGGGTAAGGTAGAGTTGGGTCACAATGGCTTGTCCTTGATATGACACATGGTTCCTCTGGAGGAGAAAAGTTCTTCTGAGAAAGGAGCGATTATTGGCTCTCAAACAACAGAGCTCAAATCAGAAGGCAAGCGGACTGACAGCCTGATGAAAGAAATCTAGGTGAAATGCCACCAACCTCTACAATGCTCTACCCCAGTTAACAATAAACCATTGGAGTACTGTGGCTATTGCCTGCCTGTTCCTTTTTAATACTATATGGATTTTTAAAGCAACATCTAGAGGAACTGGAATTTCACAATTCCCAGTCTCTCTTGCAGTGATGGTAATTGTATGAATCGTTCTGATTACAAAGAGGTACCCTAAAGTTGCTTAATCTGTCTTCTGTGAAAGAGTCTTCAACGATTCCTGTCCTTTGCTTGTCCTGATTCTTTCTTCCTCGCTCATGGATATAATGTCTCCATTGTCCACCACCAGACAGGAGGAACTTGCCTCAGAAAATTCAGTGCTAAAGCTTTAGAGTGAGAGGGGGCCGACGCCTTTCCATCTGAGTCAACGTGTGACGCTCAGAGCAGCATCTGAGGATGAGCTCTTCACTAACCCACTGGTTTTAGGAACCCTCACACTAACATATTAACACAGCTACTAACAGATGTTTATCCAGTGTTTAAAAATTAATGAGAGAGAGAGACAGAGAGAGAGAGAGAAATGAAATTCAAGGACATGGTTTTAAAAGAACTGTGAAGGCTTCTCTCACAATTACAAAGTGGACCGGCCACATGAAAATATCCCACACACACATTTTGTTTGTTTGCTTTCCCTTGGAGAAGTAAGATGATTAGACTCTTTCAACGTATTTTCTTTTTAAAGATTAACTTATTATCTATTATTATTGTGTGTGTGTATATATATGTGTGTCTGCACATGCCCTGGTGAGCCTGGAAGTGAGAAGAGAACTCTAGGGACTCAGTTCTTTCTTCCCATCTTTACATAGGCTCCAGTGATCCAACTCAGGAGGTTGTCAGGCTTGCATGGCAAGTGCTGTCTTGTATGTTTATAATGTATTTTCTTTATATCTCTATAAAGGAGTCTAGTACCTGGGTCACACTCAGTAAACATGTAATGAATCTAGGAAATGTTACATCAAGCTTAATTTGAAGATTTAATTCTTGGGGCTTATAATAGCTCTTGAGTTCTTACATTTTAAAATAGCCTTCATTTCCCAAACACTGTTTTAAAAGGCAACATAACCATGCTTGCTTCTAGATTCACATCTGGTTAAGGCACATGATGTGCCAAATTCATGAAAACAAACATAGCCTGGTGACATTATTTATTTTGAAAACACAACTTTTATTTTGGAAGTCACTTGAAAATATAATTTATTTTGAAAATTAAATTCTTTTTAAAAGAACTCTCACTATATGTTGAGATGATACAGAACGAAAATAGCACTTTTTAATCTTACTCTCACCAGATGCAAAACCACTAAATCCATTTACATTCTTTGATTGCTCAGATCAAAGTCAAACTTCCATTTGTAAAATCTTCCTTTCCCATATTGGAATAATTCCCAACTGGAAATTTCTTAAGAGTTTTAGGACAGAACCTTAACATCTATTCCTTTAAGCTAGGAGCAGCTTTGGGGGTGAGGGAGCCTTTAGTATATGCTTTTTTGTTGTTGCTATTGTTTGTTTATTTCAGGGATAAGACTCAACCTTCCTATTATCCAGCAAATAGTTCATGCAGTCATATTAGGAAAGCAAAGTAGAGAAAGGGAATTTTAACTTTGGGCAAGTTCAGGAATGTTGTAGTAATAGTGCACATTCTAGTCATTGGTCCTTCCCTCTTTGGGGCAATCCAAATTGAGTCAGTAGCACTGAGCTAGGATGGCATAAGTTTGAATGCCAATATACAAGAAGAGCCAGTATATACTGTAGTCACAAATAACCTTCATTTGTGTTGAGACTGATGGTCATGAGAAGCTTGGTCAGAAGGGATCATAGCATAAGTTTTCATTACAATTCATTTTTATATATACTAATCAACTTGAGTGACTCTGACTGGTGCACCCACTGGGTGACCATAATTTATGTTTTATCTTCAGTTACTTTTTACATTGAACAGAACACTGGCAATTACAGCTATGTCACTGGTATAAACTGGAACTTCCCAGGAGGGTGAAGGCCAAGGTCAGCTTCAATATTGTTTCAGTGGTGAGTAATGAGAAGTAACAACAACAAAGCAATTAGAAAGTGGTTGGGAGATGAGTGAGAGACTCCCCCAGCTGTCAATGATGACAGACTCCCTCCTCACTGGCTGGCCTGAAGCAGGGATTGAAGGGTAGGCATATGCAGAAATTGGACTGAAAGTAGATTATGTTTAGATCATATTCCAAGAATACCTTGATATATTCGGTTTGATGTGTGAACCCGATGAGCATACAAGAGAAATATTTATTTGCCTGATGATTGTTGTTCTTATTTATCCCTAGTCCATAAAGTTTCTTGACTAAACCAAGTTGTCTTAAGTTGTCATTCCACAAACAACAAGAGTTGCTCCACAAAAGTTTCACTTTGGTTTTGCAGTAGGCTATTCACCTGACATGTCAGTTTGTCTTCAGACAAACTTCAGTCACCTGGTAGGAAAGTGAGACAAACTCAGGAAGAAAGGTGGGTTCAAGACCACTCATCTCCCAGTACAGCCTTTCTACTGAAGCCTCAGAACTTCAAAATATCAACAGCTCAGATTTGAGGAAGGTTCCAGAGCCTCTCTGAGGTAAATTCTGGTTAAGACTGGCTTTTGTCTAACTTGGAAAGGCAGTATTAGTCATGTGCTATGTGTCTTGTTTTAACTGGAACTATTCCATTCATTCCAATTATCCTGCTTATGAGGCACACTCCCTTTCTATAAAAGCCAAATATTCACCAGCTTTCCACTCTACGTGCTTTGAACTTAACATACTTGGCCGAATAAGTTCCAAGGGCTCTTCTTATTTTCCTTTCCAATTCCTGGCAGGTAGGAATTTCTATTCTCCCACTTAGAAAAAAAAAGCACACTGGTTTTCATGCCTGAAAAATGACTTGGTTAAAGAGGCAAAAGAAAAATGCCTTCTAGTAAGAGGAATGACTTGTCTGCATTGCATCTTCCAACCCTGGAGTCATATTGCAGGTGTGCATTTGATTAAAACCACAAGGCAACACCTGAATTGTAAGTAATTCAGTTTGTTTTTCTGTTGACCTTTTGTGTCTGTGTGTGTGTGTGTGTGTGTGTGTATGATGATTCCTACCTGTGTGTTTTTTAAAAGATCCTTTGATCACCACAGCAAACACAAAACTCAAGTCAGATGGCTAATGAACTTCTGAATATTCTCCTATCTCTGCCACTGGTGCAGAGAGATTAGAGACATACATTACCACACCTGGTTTTATGTGAATTCTGAGAATCCAAACTCAGGTCCTCATGCTTATGTGATCACTCTTTACCCACCAAGCAATGCTCCCCATCCCAGTCCAGGAATTTAATTTTGAATAAAAGCTTAAATGGATGAAGCTCAGTTAGAAATTGGTTTTCTTCTCTGCACTTTAAACTTCTCAATACTGCCAGTTGGAAAGTCAAATCTATATTCAGCATCAGATAAAACTGTGAAAAATTAAAACAGTAAAGATTCATCCTGCAATTATCCCATGTTGGGCCCTATACTGAGTCACACTGACAGTATACAAATCCTTTGAGGGTGGCACCTTTGACCCTGTTTTGTTGGTGGTAAGCTAATGTATAAAGAAGCTAAGGCTCAACACAAAGTCATACAGCTAGTATGCCTGGTGATAGCCATTGTGGCCAATTTTGACTGCAGAGCATTTCCTGGTGAAGATGGTCAAACATGTAGTTCAGACAACAGAAAGACAATTCCCCCAAAGTCATATTGAATACTCCTGAGTATTAGAGTTATTAATGTTAGTCCTGACTAACTAATTAGTAAGTACTGACCCAGTAACTCCATGTAGCCTAAGGTATAACTTCAGTACAAGCACCCTCTCATTACTTTTCCTGTCATTCACCAAAAGGTCAGCTCATTCTCCCACTCTAAAAGTGAGGATGTTACATTCCCTAGCAAATGTCTTTTATTCTCAATGCCAAAGAGCCCCCTAAATGACTCAACCTTTTGCAAGATTCATTTTCTTTCTATGCCCAGGGAAACTATGAGTTTTAGCTTGAAAGTTCTGGCCTGAGCTTCTTGCTAAGGCATGAATCAGGTCTACTGGCCAGTGCTCAGTGTGGGGGAAGGCAGGATCCTCTTTTCAACTGTTTCCCCAACCTCTTGCCAGGGAGACTCTCTGAGATGCTTGTTAAGTAGGCAGAAGCATAAAGTACTGTTCACAGTGGCCTTTCACTTGCTAACTTCCAGTTCTGCCCTGGGAGCCAAATCTGGACCATGGAAGAGGTCAGATTGGTCTTCTGTCCCCACTGCTCCCCTGACCTTGGCTCTGTTACTGAAATCTGCTGAATTTCTACATGCCAGTGGATGAGGATAGATGGATGCTGTTCCCAATATCACAGGCTTTGCTCATCCTCTGAGTTGTAAAACACCTTTTAAAAGATAGAATATGGGTCAATAGGATATGAGTGGTAAAGATCCTAGATCTAGTCTGTACAATTTTCTTAGCATATTGGGCTGTTTTAAAACACAATTTATAACAGACAAGATTTATTTTAAAGGTCAATAAAATCCCCTTGCTTTAGCTACAATACCTGCCATGATGTTGAATGAGCATTTACTGCTTCCTGTTTTAACATTACTGAGAGGCATCAGCAGCCCTTTCAGAGAATGGGAGGGGTCTGCATGTGGACACAGCACTACCTCCAAATGTCTGTCAAAGTCTGTGCACTCATACTCTAAATGTTATGTCAATGAAATTTATAGTTAACACTGCAAATTAGAATATTACTCGCTAAAAGAGCAACCAGTGCAGAATAAAAAATATTTTTTCTCCTGTTGGCATAGAGAAAAACATTAAATTACATGATAAGGCCTTCAAAAAGCAAAATAATGACACTTTATACATATTTTTGCTTCAGCTCCCTTAGTAGCCAACTCAGGTTGTTTAAGCCTACAAAATACTTAGTTAATTTTCGTACCTTTTCCAATTCAGATTAAAAGGTAAATTATTCTAATGCTTTTCATATTGTTGGAACCCAGTAAGTGAATATATATATTCTTAGTTACAGTTCTAATGTTTTGAAAAGACACTATGACCAAGGAAATTCATACAGCATTTAATTGGGAGTTTGCTAGTCCTAGATGATTCTGTGATATGCCTGGTATGAGCTTTTGAAATCTCAAAGCTCACCCCTAATGATACACCTTATCCAAGAAGACCATACCTCCTAATCCTTCCCAAACATTTACACTAACTGGGGACTTAAGCATTCAAACATATGCACCTATAGGGACCATTCTCAATCAAACCACTACAAATTCTTTACAGGTTGAGATATTGAGTAGACAGGGAAGTGATATCAGTCTAGGATTTATTAGTAATGGATAATATTACTTCTATATACAAAAGCAATTTGGACTCCATGTTAACAATATATTTTATGTTCCATTTTCTATATTAACTTATTTTCTATTCTAAATACCACTGATAGTTCTACATAGTTCTATCACTGTCACCAAAAAAACCCTCCATTTTCCCTTTTATCACAGTTAATCCCTTCACTAATGAATCCTTCCATAACTTGTGTTGTAATTCTTACATACTGTGGAGCTATTTGTTTGCATGTTATTTGCTATTTGTGATTTTGTTCAGGTATTAGCATATTAGGTCTCAGTCTGTAATTTATATATTATACAAACAAAGACATTAATCAGGAAGCAAATTCCAAAACAAGGAGCTCAGAGCCATTGCAGACTCAGCCAGCAGAGACCAGGTGAGATCGATAGCTGTGGTCCACTTGGTTTTGTTGGCCCAACAATCCACTCCTCTGATGACCTTCCCCATTCCTCCCCAACCCCATCTCCCCTGCCCTCGTACCCAAGCAAGCTACAAGCACTCCAAACCCAAATGCTTAAACACAAATGTTAGAGTACAATAAAAAACAACCAGGGAAACATATCACCACCAAAAGTCAACTATCCTACTACAACAATCCCTGAATACCCTGACAGAGCCAAAGCACAAGGAAAAGATCTCAAAACCAACCTTATGAAGATAATAGAGGCTCTTAAAGAAGAAAAGAATAAATCCCTCAAAGAAATAGACAAAAAACACAAACAGACAATGGGAGGCTTTGAGTAAATTCATAAAAGAAAACCAGGAAAGCACAAACAGAAAATTACAAGAAAGAAATGGATCCCGTAAAGAAAGCCAAGAAAAAACAAGCAAAAAGTTAAAGGAAACAAACAAAACTGTTTAAGACTTGAAAATGGAAATAGAAGCCATTAAGAAAACACAAAGGGAATTTTAAAAATGAAAAGTCTAGAAGAGGGATCAGGAACTACTGAGACAAGTTACAGCAACAGAATACAAGAGATGGAAGCGAGAATCTCAGGAGTCTAAGATAATATAGAAGAATTGGAGACATCCATAAAAAAATGTTAAATCCAAAAAAATCCCTAACACAAAACATCCAGGAAATCAGGGACACTATGAAAAGACCAATCTTAAGAATAATAGAAATAGAGGAAGGAGAAGAATCCCATCTCAAAGGCCCAGAAAACATTCTCAACAAAATCATAGAAGAAAACTTTCCAAACCTAAATAAGGAGATCCCTATTAAAGTACATGAAGCATACAGGACACCAAATAGACTAAACCAGAAAAGAAAATTCCCTCACCACATAATAATCAAAACATTGCACATATAGAACAAAGAAAGAATACTAAAAGCTGCAAGAGAAAAAAAAGCAAGTAACATACAAAGGTAAACCTATTAGAATCACACTTGTCTTCTCAATGGAGACTCTAAAAGCCAGAAAGGCCTGGACAGATATCCTATAGATTCTTAAGACATCACAGATGACAGCCCAGACTACTATAGCCAGTAAAGATTTCAATTATCACAGATGGAGAAAAAATATTCAAAATATTCTATGTAAAATCCAAACTCAAACAATATTTATTCATAAGTCCATGCCTACAGAAAACGTTAGAAGGAAAGCTCTACCCCACAAAGATAACTATACCCAAGAAAACACAGGAAATAAATAACCTCTCTCCACCAGAATCAAAAGACAGAAGACACAAACACACAGACACACACACACAAACACACACAGGAGCACAACCAAAAACTACAAAATAACAGGACCTAACAATAATTTGTCATTGAGATCTCTCAACATTAATGAACTCAATTCCCCAATGAAATGACAC
Organism: Cricetomys ansorgei; assembly: GCA_026225945.1. NCBI lineage: Eukaryota > Metazoa > Chordata > Mammalia > Rodentia > Nesomyidae > Cricetomys > Cricetomys ansorgei. The sequence continues at coordinate 2,116,418 of JAMJFZ010000020.1, forward strand.
AGATTAACAGAATGGATTCAAAAACAAGATCCATCCTTCTGCTGCATACATGAATCACACCTTAACATCAAAAAAGAAGATTACCTCAGAGTAAAGAGTTGGGAAAAGATTATCCAAGCAAATGGACACAAGAAGCAAGCTGGAGTAGCCCTTTTAATATCTAACAAAATAGACCGCAAACCAAAATTAATCAAAAGAGATGGGGAAGGACATTTCATCCTCATCAAAGGAAAAATCCACCAAGACAATATTTCAATTCTAAACATCTAAGCACCCAACACAAGGGCTCCCATATTTATAAAAGAAACATTGCTAAAGCTTAAAATACATATTGATCCCCACACACTAATAGTAGGAGATTTCAATATGCCACTATCAACAATGAACAGGTCAACCAGACAAAAACTAAACAGAGAAATACTGGAGTTAACCGATATTATAAACCAAATGGACCTAACAGATATATACAGAACATTTGACTCCCACACAAAAGAATGTATCTTTTTTTCACCACCTCATGAAACCTTCTCTAAAATTGACAACATACTAGAACACAAAGGAAGTCTCTATAGATACAGGAACGTTAAAATAACTCCCTGTATCCTATCAGACCACCATGGATTAACAACGACAGAAACAATGAACACCAACAAACTCATGGAAACTGAATGAATAATGAATGATGAATGGTGAAGACAGAAATAAAGAGAGAAATTAAAGATTTTCTAAAATTCAATAAAAATGAATCCACAACATACCCAAACCTATGGGACATGATGAAAGCTGTCCTAAGAGGAAAATTCATAGCACAAAGTGCCTACCAAAAAAGAGTGGAGAGATCATATACTAGCAAATTAACAGCACATCTGAAAGCTCTCGAACGAAAAGAAGTAAGCACACCCAAGAGAATTAGATGGCAAGACATAATCAAGCTGGGGCTGAAATCAATAAAATAGAAACAAAGATAACAATTCAAAGAATCAATGAAACAAAAGAGTTGGTTGTTTGAGAAAATCAACAAGGTAAACAAACCCCTATACAAACTAATCAAAAATTGGAGAATGAATATCCAAATCAACAAATTTAGAAATGAAAAGGGAGATAGAGCTACAAACACTGTGAAAATGTAAAGAATCATTAGGTCATATTTTAAAAACCTATTAAAAACAAAATTGAAAAATCTAAAATAAATGGACAATTTTCTAGATAGATACCATCTACCAACGTTAAATCAAGGTCAGATAGACAATTTAAACAGATCTATAACTTCCAAGGAAATAGAAACAGTCATTAAAATCTCCCCACCAAAGAAAGCCCAGAGCTAGATGGCTTTATTGTAGAATTCTATCAGATATTCCAAGAAAAGTTATCAATACTCCTTAAATTATTCCACAAAATAGAAGTAAAAGGAACACTGCCAAACTCATTCCATGAGGCAACAATCAGCCTAATCCCCAAACCAGATAAAGATTCAACAAAGAAAGAGAATTACAGACCAATCTCCCTCATGAACATATATGCAAAATTACTAAATAAAATACTTGCAAACCAAATCCAAGAACACATCAAAAAGATGGTTCAACATACGAAAACCAGTCATACTCTGCTCATAGATTGGTACCTACCCTAGTCCTCAACAGAGAGGACCCCTCAGCAGCTGAAAGGAGCATCTGGAGAGGCCCAGAGCTAAACATCATGCAGAGATTGGGGAACCCTATAAAAGAGGGAGAGAAGGGATGGCAGAAACCGGAGGGGTTGAGGACACCAGGAGAATATGTCCCAAGATGTCAACTGATCAGTACTCCTAGGTGTCCTCAGAGACTGAAGCCATAGACATAGAACCTTAGGATCCCCTAAATATATCACATGACTGTCTAGATTGGTGTCCTTTAAAAACTCCTACAGGTGGGAGTTGTGGTATCTCTGACCATTTTACTGTCCTTTGACACTCTTTCTCCTACTGGGATGCCTGGCCCACCCTTAGTATAGGGATTGGTGTCTGGTCTTGTTCCACCCTGCTATGCCACGCACCAATTGTGCTGTAACCCTGGGGAGCACTTCTTTTCCAGAGGGAAGTGGGACATTGGTGGTTATGGGGGTAGATCAGGGGAGATAGGATAGGATGGGGGTAGAGGGAATGGAGGAAGGGGTTCTGGAGGTATACTATAAGTGTTAAGAGAGAAGAAAGATATATGTATATATATATATATTAGGGAAGAAGCAAAATTCTTCCAGGAATGAGACATTATTAGTCCATTTGAGAAAACTTACTTTGATACCTTCACTGGCTAAGCACTCTTGGCTTGTACCTCAGACAATTAGCTTTGTCACCAGGAGTCAAAAGTAGCCTCGGCACACAATAAAATCCCATATCCTTGGGGAGATATGAGGTAGAGTAATCTTCTCATACTTGAGTGAGAACAGGCTTCCCCAGGCATCTTCCATTCCTTCAGCAATCAAAAGCAAGCTTCAAACCTCCTCCCCTTTTTCCTCAGCACACAGAATCAAGTACAGAACAATTTACTTTGAGCTCCTAGGGACTAGTCTCACTTTTCCTTGGTCAGACAAATCACCATAAGATGCTCAAAACTGCACATTTCCTCTGCCCACCCTAATCACCATAAAGCTCTGTGGGACCTCTATCCTCCCTCTATCTCCGTATAGTCCTGGTGTCTCCCACTCAATCCATGGTGTATTATAGAAATGCCTGCATCTCAGTCTCTTCCCAAAGCATTCTTTTATCGTCTAGTCTTCTCAAAGCAGTGGCCTTCAGAAGGACTGTGCTTCCACTGCTGACTTATGACTAGCTAGCAGTATAGTTATAAATCAGCAGTGGAAGCTGCTGTGCTTTCCTCACTGCTTTTTGCAGTGCTTCCTATGTGCGCCACCCAGTTTTGACCCTCCTAACCAAAAGTCTTTAGTAGTGAGTTGTCAGGCATTTAGTGCTACTTACTGACCCCAGGGTGAATTCTCATTTCATCCCTAGAGAGCTGTGACTGATTTACTATGATCAATGGACCAGGCTCTTCAACATCCCTTCCATTTAATATTCAGAGACCATCTCTGAGATGCCTGCATATTCTAGCCCCCTGTTCTTTTCTCCAATTATTTCGGTTGCTCCCCTAATTTTGCCACTCTAGCCTGTGTACACAGCCTTGGAGCATGTCATCAGTAAATATTGCAACCCCATTACGATCTTGATGCCATGTATCCTTCTCTGAGCACAGTCTCCTTTCATTTAGTCTTTAGTTTTCCAAAGTTCTGGATGGTGACAATGAACCACCACCTATTCTTGAATCCTGTTACTGAGAGTCTCTCATATGGTTTGCTATGCCCTTTGCTCTCTGTCCTTCAGCAAATCATCTACAAAGCTGACTCTCTTAATGCCTTCAGATTCTTCTTCAAATGTCACATTTCTTAACAATCATGGCCCTGCCAGTACTCTCGAAATGGTAATTTCCAACCACCTCCCCTCTTTCACAATTGCACATATCATCTTTTCTATTTTTTATTTTTTTGATGTTTTGGTTTTTCCAGACAGGGTTTCTCTGTTGTAACTCTGGCTGTCCTGGAACCTCACTCTGTAGACCAGGTTTGCCTTTAACTCACAGAGATCCCCCTGCTTCTGACTCCCAAGTACTGTGATTAAAGACATGCACCACCACCACCTGGCTATATATCATCTTTTATGCTAGATAACTACTTAAAATTACATAAATATTTATTGCAGAGAATGAATGGAGTCCTGAGTGAATGTTTGCTGTTGATATGGGAACAGCCATGTGGTGTAGAAACTTAGTTATGTATAAAATAGTCATTTTGTACACTGTTCGGTGAGGGACTGCCTAGGTGTTGGCATTTTCATTGTTTGTAGGTGTTGGATTTATGTCGGGGTGTTTGATTGCTTGTAGTAAGCGGTCTCCTCTGGATGAGCTAGCTTGAAATACAAGGCACCCCACTTTTTCTCTCTAGCCTTAATGGACAGAGTACGGAAAAGGTCAGATAGCCTAAAGCTGCTCAGTTCTGAGAAACTGTCCTTCCAACTAACACAATGCTATTGCTTCCTCATTCCACGTTTCCACCTTGTAGATTATTACACAGGAAGCCCTAGAGAGAATCTCACAGCTCCATGCACTTCCTTATCGCTCACTCTGGGACATTCTAACACTACCTAGGAATACTGGATAGACCAGACTAGTCCCATACAGATAAGGTTACCATAGATACCTGCTTACGCATTCCCTGCTCTTCTCCCCACTTCGAAAATTGTATAAATACTGGTACTATGTGTTCAATAAATCGAAGGCTTGACCGGACAGATTGTCTGCCTTTCACTCCTTGCGCCCCTGCCCATATCCCATTCCCACGCCTTCTCCTAGGGTCTTGATTGAAGATCCCACGGGCTGGAATAATTGCTAATAATCTGCACATGCTATCAGTAGAAAACCTGAGGCATTCTGAATCAGTAAAACCACCAGAGCTCAGATGCTCAGGGTTCCACTGTCCAGTATGGTGCTGGCCAGGATATTGGTTCCCTCTGCGGAGGTCTCACAGAGTTTGCATCAATTAAAAGTGCCTCTTTGTCATCCTTGCTGGGCTGCCACAGCAATGTACTATTACAGTCATGCCAAGGACCAATGTCTCAGCCCTACAGTGGTGGCAAAGACTACCTTGTTGATGCTCAGAGGGATGGCAAAGCTTTACTTTGGTTTGAGTGTGAATATTGACAGTATGTGCAGGATTCACCATAGCTTATTCCCTTGAATGTTTATAGCCTGATGTCTGTTCTCCTACAGAGACTTCGCCTACCAAGATTAGCTAAATCTGCCTCCTTGTTCATCCGTATATAATAACCTGGCCTACTTGTTTATCTATATATAATAACCTTGCCTCTTGTTCAGCTGTATGGTGAAAATTCTGCCTTCCCTTTAATTGTATATAAATAACATATGGAGCTTCTGCTTCTATGGCTTTTCCACCAGACAGACCAGCTCACCTGATCACAACTTTTCTGTGTCTATGTGCCTGTCCTTTCTTCCTTTATTTCCGTGCCACCAATTCTTGGCACCATAAAGAACACAGCAGTTTATTGTTTACTCTGTTCTCCCCTCCAAAAATTATAAATGTATCATGAGGAAAAGGACTTCTTTTGTTTCTTTGTGTGTGTGTGTGTGTGTAAGAGAGAGGTGGGGAGAATGCAGAGACTTCTGTGTATATGTTTTGGTGTGCATGTGGATACATGTACTTCTGTCTGCATGTGTGCAAGCAAGAGATTGATACTAGGTGTCTTCCTCTGTCACTGTCCACGTTGGTTTAGAGATAGACTTTCACTAAACTAGACCTCACTATTTCAGCAACTGATTGACAAGACTTTCCCTAGGATCTTTGTTACACACACACACACACACACACACACACACACACACACACACACACACACAGACACACACACACGCATGTGTGCCGTCACTACAAGGGTTACAGATTTGTGCCACATACTTGGCATTTATGTGGTTGTTGGGGAGTGGAATTCAGGTTCTGATTCTTGCACAGGAACACTTTACTCACTGATCCATAGCTCCAGCCCTCCATTCTTTTTCTTTTGTCTATTGTTCTTTTGCCATATAAATGTAATCTCTAATGGGACAGATATTTTGGCTCATTCTGTTCTCTGCCTCTCCCCAGGGTTTAGAGAAAGCCCAGGCACACTCTAAACAGTACATATTCATGGAGTAAGAGGATGAATGGGGTCTTCTCTTTATTGATCAAAATGCCCTGTGTGTATTCTCTCTCACCCTTTTCTGAGAGAGTGTTTATTTCTGTGTCGTTCATGTAGCTTTTCCCCATCCCTTTTCCTCAATCCACTCAGAAACTCAGCATGCCCATCTTGAAGGAGCTTAGTATGAACACTGTACTCATCTGTTATTTCTATTCTGCACTACTTCCCAGCACACATATATTAATATTTTCCTCTACAAGCCATCCCTAAATTTGGGATCTTCGATATCCTAAATCTAATCATTTGCTTAGTTAATCCTCATGCTTCCCATTTTAAATGCATATTTCACAGTTTAAACACAGTGCAAGCAGACCTACGGTACTGAGATATCGCAAACACAGTCTGGAGAGATGGCACTTTCTGATGATTTATTTCATGACTGTCTGGGGACATACTATGCCCATGTGTACTAAGAAATGAACATCCTTGGACTCTTTCATTAAACAGGGCGCCACATTCTAACACTGTTTAGGAGAGGAAAAACAAAAGTAAGCTTTAATATTTATAAAGCTGTTGAGATTCTGTTTTCCATCACAAATCATTTACCCTGTATCTTCTCTAAAGCTTTGAGGCACCAAGAGCCAAAGGACTGATCTGAGGCTCTATACCAGTGCTTTGTGCACTAATTCAAATCCTCAGGAGCAGTTACCCTGTCTGCAGGCAACGAGAAGTCAGACCAAGTTCCCATGCACCTCCTGGGGAAGTTGGACTTTCTGATTCAGCTCTAACTATGAGTTTTGTGAATCTGACCAAATAATAACTGTAAAGATTTTTTTCTCTTAACAAAGAACATTTAAATAAGGCCTTTGCTACTACATGCAGCTTAAATAGTATAAAAATAATCAAGATATGAATGACCATGGATTTGATTAAAACACCTTTATATGTAGCCCAGGGAATCAGAGTTAAACTATTTTTCACCTCATGGGAACGCTGCTAGTATTAGTGAAAGCTAGTTGCTTAGAATGAAGAAAGATTTAGCCCAAAGAAGAACATCATATCATAGAAGAGATGATTCCACTTCTTTGAGATTTTGGAGCAGTGATGATTTTGATGGTATTTCTTTATCTATGAATTTTCTAGGAATACCTGCTACTATGAAGGATTTTAAGGCTACGGTATTTTCTCTGTGAAGTTTATGGTGTCACAGCTAAACCTGACATAAAACAGAACCTTTACAAGTATGTCACAAAAAGAAGCAGGCAGAGATCAGTGGGATCAGATAACAGAAACATCTCACCTCAAATGGATACAAAGAGAGCCAAAGCCAACTTCCTTCAGTTTCTGAGCCTTTTTATTGCATGATTACACCTCTATTCTGTCTGGTTCTCAACTATATGCTGTCTGTAAAAATTCGCACCCTACTGCTAGGACTGGACCAGGACCAATAATAACCACACAATGGCAGCAGCTGGTTCAGAGACATGAAATGATTCCCTATATCCAGAACCCCAGGTTTAATCTCTGATTGCTGAGTCCCCTAGTTTCTACCCAGCTTCCTATCATACGCATTTCCTTCCTATTTTTGAACACCTAACTCACCCCTTTCATATTTCAACCCTAATGCTTCTGCTAAAGGCTTCAAGCTTTCTATATCACTACAACAAAATTATATTTGAATAGGCAATATAGAACCACTTACTCATGATGACAGGGGCTATAGACTGTCTTCCCACTTACTCAGACTCATAGGTACATGCAAATACAGCTGTTTTAATTTATTTTTTTTGGTCTGGAACACTTTGGTATATTCACATATAAATGACACATAAACTGAAAACTCCATGTTTATAGGATTCTGTATTCCCATACTCAGAGTGAGAATATCTACAGCCATTTAGTCTTTGCCTTGTGGATAATCAGGGGCACCCTGAACTTTATGACCTTTTATAACAAAGTAAAAACCTTGTTATAAAAAACACAGAAGAAATGGATAAATATCTCTTATGGCATGAGTATGCATGTGGCTGGTAAAACTTGCCTGGATTCTAGAATTTCCTGCCAGTTTCCCAGTGTTGATGTTATATCACCTGTAAAAGTCACTGGATCCAGGAACCTGGATTTCTATGATCAATTCATTTGCACCATTCTGGATCACTTACTGTTTGTACAGCATGGTCAAAGCTCTACACAGGTAACACGTACTATTGAAAGTAAAATTATTGTGACCAGACTCTTTCTAGGACAATCGTGTATAGGAGTGATATTTGGCTAGAGAAAGGCCTCTGCAGACTAAAATACTTCTTTCTATATTTCTTGTGATTTTTTCAGGGCATAGAGTTCCCTGCTTGTCAATAAATATCTTTAATAAAAGATTCTCACACAGATTGATGGTTAGTTGGCTCTCTGAGATTGTGGGAGCTTTAGACAATTTGGTGTAATTTGTTCATGACTGTTCATTAAAATAGCACAGAAATACCTAGTAATTACAAAGGATCAAGAACATCTGTGTTCTGCATGTGGGAAATTTGTTGAAAAAAGTTTAACTCAAAGAATTATAATTCTGAAGTATAAAAGGAAAACAGTTTGTGGCCTCTAGACAACAATCAAGATGTCTATCTGTGAGGAAGAATGTGATGTTAGGTGGTAGTTCTTCCTAGACATATACACCCTGCTCAGGAATGCAGTCAGAAGCAGCACTTGTCTAGTAGTTCTTCAAATCCAAACTCATCTCTGGGAGGCAGAATTTCTCTCATCTGCTCTTTCCATAGCGTTCATATATTACCCTTTGTTCCACCAAGTCTGTCACAGGTACTTCAGTTTCAGAGAGCAGTGGGCTCTGGTACTGTTGTTGTGCTGACCTCCAAGCAAACCAGGTCAGTCTTGGACTTGTATATTGCCATGATGCTGACTTAACTAGGAAATGCTGGTACTCATCCTCTGGCTGCCCTACTTTGCCTTCAGCAAAGCATGTGTAACCCTTGGGAGCCCCTTCTTCTTCTTCTCCCACATGTTTGCAGTTCCAGCAGATGGCACTAAGCCGTATGTGGTCTTAATTCTTCACTAAGCATCATATATACAGCATCTAATGAATTAAAGATGGTAACATTTAGTCCTTTTATTTCTCTTTCTAACTTAGAGGTCTGGTATTGTGACCATATATATTAGACCTTACCTCTGAACAGTCACTCAAGCTGTAATTGAAGTGCTCATTGAAAGGGACCTTTATGTTGTTTGTTTGGTTGATTTGGTTTTCTGGCTTTTTTGAGACAGGGTTTTATAGCAAGATAATTTAAAGGAGTTTTGTGAGCTGGTTTTCTTTTAAAAACACAGAATGGGCTTTGGAATATGTTTTTGTGTCCATCTCAGGGGTAGTGGGTGAGAGTGAGTTTGATTTAGACTATTCTTCACTGGTAGCTAAGATTTATTTACATGACACTATGAAAAACATAATTTTGGCATGTGCAGCTTGTTTTTGTGATTGGGTGAAGCTTAGACTTCTGGGAACTTCACTCAAAGTATATATTGGTTGAAAAACAGAGAGCTTGGGAGGGGGATTAGGTTCCCACTCACTATCAGCTCCTGCTCTCCCTGATTCAGGCTGCCAACAAAGGCAGTGGATTTTTGTTTCTTTCTATTTTTTTTCTTTTCTGAGCCAGAGAGTAAACAAGCATGGTAACAACCTGCTGCAGGGTTTCACTGTGTAGCCTTGGGTGGCCTGCAACATGCTATGTAGACCTATCTGGCCTTGAACTCTGCATCCTGAGTCCTGGGATTAAAGATTAGCACCAACACACCTTTGAAATGATCTTTTAAAATCCAAGCTCAGCATTCCTGAAACTGGCTTTCATCATGTGTGTGTATGTGTTAGGCTGCTCTGTTCTCAGTGTTAATCTTCCAGATGAAATTTTCTTTGAGTGTGTATGTCATTTGTAGAGAGCTGTCTTTTGCAAATTTTGATAGGTATGTTTTTAATTCATTACAAAAATTCAAACCAAATGTACAAAAAGATAACAGAGGAGTACCTTGGGAGGTATGCCTTCTACTAAGAAAGATTGGCTCTTTTTTTTTCTCTGCCAACAATAAAGTTGCTACAATGACTTCTTTGTTTCCAACTAGAACAACCAGTTCTACAGCAATCCCTGCCCATCCCATTACTTTCTTGTGTTCTTTGTTCTCCAACAGTCAATAAATACCTTACATGACTAGGCAAAGCCAGTCTGGCTTTTTAGCTTCTCTCCAACAGACTTTTAGAAAAGGTACCCCCAGTTTGGCACTCTACCAGGTACATTCTGTTCACCTTCTTTTAAAGAAAATAGAGTTTTTATTTTAGTTACTTTCCTTTTTAAATCTCTAAATATTCAAAGCCCCCTTGTAGGATAAAGGTAATTACTCATTCCAAAAGAAGCTTTCTGTGCCCTCCTGCCCAGACCTCTCTGTACTCAATACGTGTCAGAGTTACTAAAAGAGTGATACTGAATATAAAGTCCTCACTGAGAGCAACCAAAATGTTTCTACCTGGAAAGATACTTGTCACTCAATTCCAAGGCAAGGACCTTGGAACCACGCATGTAAACCCAAGATCAGGCATATTTTCAGCCTTACCTTCATTTTATATCAGCATATCTTGAAATATCAGTGTAAATCCAGAGTGACCAAAACTATTCAAAATATGAAAATATTCCAGTGTATATCTTCTATACCTAACATAACACATTTGGCACAGTTCAATGTGCTGAACTGCATCTAATGTATCATCCTTCTGTCTTTATTGCTCTCCCTTCTCCCCACAATCCCAGGCTTACTCCCACCCAGAGTCTTTGGCTTAACCTCCCCAGCTACTTCTGTTTCTTGCTTTACTATCGGGCCTAGAACGTATTTGGCAACACTCTAGACCAATCACGCTGCACTAAATACTTACTTAGTATGACAACAGACATTTTGTATTAGTCAGACAACACAAAAAATAACAAAACACCCATAAAAAGAGGTAACACATTTCTAAACCACTTACAATGATGATAGGTGGCTCATTGCTAATGAAGCTTATATCTTACTTTAAAAGGTGACTTTTAAATACTTTAAAAAATATCATTCAAAATAAAACATCTTTTAAAATTATCTTGAGAATATACATGTGGGGCAGGGAAGTCTGAGAACCCAAGTTCAATACTTGGGATCTATTTGGTAGAAGGGGAGAATGAACTTGCTCAAATTGTTCTCCGACCTCCACACTCACACGATGACATGGATGTTCACACACACACACAATAAAATAAGTTCAATACTTTTTTAAATTTAATAAAAATTTAGAAAAGAATATACCTGATAAAACTACGGTAACTTACTTTGTAATTTTCTGTCCACAATTTTGATTTTAATTCCTAAATAAATTGGATGCCTTTAAAAATAACTCCATGAAACACTTCGAATATGTGTGTGTAATATCATAGTTTCCTAGCAAAAACTGATCGTTGCTCTTCTGCCGAAAGGTGGGATTATTTTAGCTAATTCATAAACTCCCACTGGATGCCATTTTAACTTTCATTACAGTTTTGTTTGGTTGTAAATTATGCTGATTTACTGACAGTGGAAGTGGAAAAAAGGTGACACCAGGCTGACTTTTGAAGTGAAAAATTGCCCTGTTACTCCATGAAAGCAGTATGGTGACATTTATTACAAATTCATTCTTTTATGGATATTACCTATGTGCAGCTGAATAATTTGACCAAATCTAGGTTATTCATATGAGTAAAACTTTGTGTTGTTAAATTAACAGCAGGAAATAAAAGATAAAACTAATTTAAGAACATACATGCACCAACTCTCACAGGAATACTGTTTGCAAGAGGGCAGAACTCTGTTCACATCTTGGAGTTTACTGAAAGTAGAAAAATATAAAAGCCCTTTGATGTGATGGAGTCTTTCTGTACTTTACTCTGGTACTATCTTTGTCTGTCACACTCTCCAATAATATTTAAACTATTAGGCAAGTCTGCTATAACTTTTCAAGATCAAAGCCAGAGTACAAACAGCACCAGGCATTACAAGGCCAAGTATTTAACATTTGCAAACTAGAATAAGAAATCGTTAATCAAAGAAGTTCATTGTTGTTTGGATATGATATGTCCCTTTAAGACTCACAAGCTAAAGGCTTAATGAAAGAGTTGAGGTGAAAATCTAAGCAGTGATTGGATTGTGAGGGCAATAATCTTATGAATGAATTAATCTATTCAATAATTAATATCTGAACAGACCATTATATGTCAGAGCTCAATTGAAAGAAGAAGGTCACTTGTCCTTAATGGAAGGCAGATTTAGATCTTGTTCCTGTCCTTCTTCTTTTCTGCCTCTTCACCCTGGGTCATGGCTACCATGAAGTGAGCACTCTCCTCTGCCACAGCTTCCTACTGCATGTGGTAGCCTGCTTTGCCAACTCCCAAATCTGACTGAAACCTCTGGAGTCTTAAGGCAAACTGCATCTTCCCCCCTTGCAGTTTACTTCTACAAGGTATTTTCTCAAAGTGATGCAAAGTTAACATGACATTTTGTCTTCTGATTGGGAACTTTGCAGTGTATGTAGTTCTTGAGCCTCGTCTTTCCCCCTGCTAGCTCTGGAATCACTCTGCAATTCAAAGAGGCAGTCCTTTACCTGCGTGGAAACTGCAGCCTGTGTATCTAAGCTCTGTCTTGTGCTTCTGGCATCATTTGGATATGTTTGTCTTGAGTTTGGCACAGAAGCACAGTTATCCACAGAAGCAGCTTGGGGCTATTAGATCAAGACTTTTGTAAATAATCTGGAAGTCATTGACAGACAGAAAGGCACTCTCTGCAACCATTTTTGCAGGATTGTGGCATAACCAGAAGAGGCTAGAACTAGGTCTCACAAGGTCAGGGGAGGAACTCCACTCCCCTGTAGGTGGCAGTCTGTGATGGTGATTCAGAGTGATGAGTCAAACCCAGCTCTAAGTTCTGTTTCCATTGTTTATTAGCTAAGAGAACTTTCAGAAGTTATCTGGTAACTTCTCCTAGCTCAGAGAGCTGTAACATTAAGGATATAGTCGATTTTTCACATCACATGCTTAGGAGGCCTACTAACCTGTAGAGTCCTTCACAAATATTAACTGTTCTTACTCTTTTAACTCTAAAGCTCAGGGTACTGCTTATCATGATGAAAGAGGCTTAAGAAAATCCTGCATAATGATTAAGTGGATGAGAATACTTTGTCTATTTATTTCTTTTTGTGTGCTATAAGCAGAAATTATTTTTAAAGCCAATACTGATAAGGCATGGATGGGGTTACTTTTCAAACTTATCTTACCAAACATGCAAAAGAGTATGAGAGATTAAGCAACTTAAGGAGTTAAGATTTAAGAATACAGAGTCTTAGCTTTTGATGTTGGTAAAGATCTGTCTGAAAGGTCCAGAGACTGCTGGAGTGGATTGGGAATGCAAAACAAGCAGCTCCAATTTAGAAGAAACTCTCATTCTGGAAGTTCACATAAGGGTTGGAGCTGGTGGGGATCAGTTGCTTGGCTGCCTTACTTCAAGACTGCTCGGTATCCTTCCATTAGTCACAGTGATTTATTCCAAATGATTTATTGAACCTACTGTGTGGCAGGCTCTGGAGACAGAATCAACAAGTACAGTGTCTTCTGTCAAGGAGGTTATGGGTCGGGGTAGAGGCAGGACATAAACAAGGCAGAGGACATTGGGCTTTTGGTCTTCTGGAGGGGATCTGTATGCCACCTAGCTGAGGATCCTGTAGGGATGGAGAGTCATGGCAGATTTTGAGTAGAAAATGTCAACGATGTCATAAGGAGTGAGATTACTTCAGGAGCATTTTTAGTAAAAGCCCATTCAGGGTTTCTCTACCTGCTGAGAAAGGCAGAGACATTTTTGAGAGATCATTATGGACAAAAATCTCCATGTTGAGAAACATTTTAAGAATTCTCATTGTCATTTAATCATCTTATTCAGTATTAATCTCCATTTTACTATTATCTGGTACCAACCTCTTATCTATTGCCTTGTTGCCCTCTCATTCATTCATAATGCTCTTCCACCTAGAAATATGTGAAAATTTTATTATATTTAATAGCGAAAGAAGAACATCCTATTATACTTATCAACTTGAAAATCTTAACATATATTCCCTCTCATGTTTTCCCCAAGAAGCTAAACTGCAGAATGTCTTAAGTGAAGCTTACAAAAAAGTCAAAGAAATAGTATTACTGCATAAGAAAAGATGGTGTGTATGTATGTATGTGTATGTACGTATGTATGTATGTATGTATACATGAATGATAGCAGTATGCCCTTCACTCCACCGCATGCACACTCAGATACAAGTACATACTTGGCCTTTTCTTCCTCAATTAGAATGTAAATCTCCTGAATCAGACCTTTCTTCTGCTTTTGTTCCCAATGCTTAAAACAGAGCCTTGGTTCTCTCAGGATCAAACCTGTCTGAAGAGAGCAGAGCATCATGTGCCTTGAGCCTAGCATATACTGAAAAACCAGGTGCTAAATGACCCATCTTGTCAGTCATAATGGATTGCTGAAATTATGGAACACCCAAGTTAGTAAATGTGCATGGGGTAAAAATGATATGGATACATGAAAATATGTAGAACTTCGGCAACACTGTAACCCAATCAGTTGTACGCAGTCAGAAGCATGGTTAGGCCTGAGTAGGTCAATAGTTAGACCACTTCATAGATGTGTCCCTGAAAGTACTTTTGACTGGCCTTAGATACTCATTATTTTTGCCTTTCTTTCATATTAGTGACACACCGAAAAGGCAAGGGACCACAGGGAAGCAGACTTTACCGCAGGGTGTTTCCCAATAAGCCACCTATTTTCTCCCCCTTTCTCACTCATACATGAGAAACCTTTCCACAATGAGGTATAATAAGGTGAGCTGGAAATAACTGGGAGCTTTCCCAGAAGTCATGTTCTGAAGGTGGCCATGATTCTAAAATCAATATCATCTCTCTGGGATTTCTCTGCATAGGCAACAGGTTTCTGCATTACTCATGTTATGGAGGTGCCCAAGGACTCACTAGGTGGGGCATGTGTGACAGACACATTGTTGTATAACATCCAGAAATTTCCTTAAGAAATTGTGAAGCCACATAAGGGAATTCAAATCCTGAGTCTCCTTATACTGGCTATGTGTTACACATGCTGTTCACCTCCTTGTTTGTCAATTCCCTCCTTTCAAAAATAGAGATTATAAATCCACTTTTCTTACAGTGTTGTTGAGAAGATTAAATGAATATGTTCAATCATTTAGAAAAAGGCACAACAGAGAATGGGAGCTCAAATGACAAACATATCTTTAGGATACCATTTTTAAAGATTTTAATTGGGTAACCTTTAATACTTAATACTCTGCTTCATAGAGCCAAATAAATTATTATAAAATGTTGTTTCTTTCCATCGTTTATTTTATGATACAGCTAGTATGTAATTTAGAGAATGTATTTTTAAAACATTTGAGAATCTTCACAGGACCTCATAGTCTTCTGCTGACAACATTTGACAGGTGTCAACTTGCACAGCAACAGAAGCTAGAGTTTTGAGAAGAAGGAATTGAGTAAATATAGGAAAATTGAGGGGGAGTTATTTAGTTAGTTATTTTGTGCACAAAATAGGAGATATTCCCATGTCAGTTTGAATAGGTAAGATTCAAGAACACCATAAGAGTTTTTGTATCAGTTATTTTAAAATTATCACAACAGAAACAAAATAAGCTTTGCAGTGACTGCAGATGCTGTAACACAGCCTTCATCAGGGAAGATGGTGTGGACATCTCTTCTTAGCAAGCCCAAACAAAGACTTGTCAAAGGCAAATATTTTACTGAGTTGCAAGAAAACTGGCTGATGTATACAGAGGGACATAACTTATTTGTTAAAGTTTAGAGAACTTCATATCAAAACGGAATCTTCAACTTTAGTGGTCCACAAAAGGACCCAAGGAATCCTATCTGTGAGCTAAGTGAGAAATTCAACACCAGACTATTTATACATATCGACACCAGATTTAACTAGCAGAAATCCAAAAGTCTATAAATATAAAGAACAAAGACCAGGTTATCTCACATGCTGTGTCTTCTGCAAAAAAAAGTTATATTTAAAATAGTAGTATATAAAAATTGGAAAGACAATATAGTGTTTTGCATCACGATGCTTATAAACTTTCATAAAATATCCAATTGGACTAGAAACTATCATAGTTATCTTGATTGCCTACCCTATCTTATTTGAAAGTTTCCCTTTCTGTTTTGAAGAAATCCATTGACTGTTTTTGGCTTATTTTGATGCCAACTAATTTGTCTTTCAGTTTATAATGAAGACATAACAGCTTGGCAGGTATATATATTCACAAGTAAATAATATATCTTTCAAATTTAAATATGCATTAAAAATCATCAGCTAGCAAATGTATTCTATGAAATTCTGTTCCTTGGTCAGTTGTCCTCCCTTTTTAGATTCTCCATATGGCTCTACTACCTGAACATAGCCTATGGATTTTATAGTTCTCAAAAACAAAAAATAGGGCTATGAGAATGATTCAGCTTTTATTGAATTGGAGTGCCCCCTTAACGAATCAGGAAACTGTGCTACCTAGGAGAGCTTTTCTTCCCCTTTTTACGAATGTGGAAAGTTCTTTTTGTTTGGGAGAAGATCACTTTTTTCTATTAAATATGTTAGAATTTGACTTGAAGTACATCTATGTTGCATGGAGAAGAGAAAGTGAATCAGTTCTGCCTTGAAATGAAAACAGACTTAACTGGAGACACAATCTTGAAGAAAGGTATTTCTGTTTTACTTCTTTGGTCTTCTGCAAGTGTGTGTCGGTTCTTTTTATAAGGCTAGTGGCTTTTAGAAAAAAAAATGCTTCCTGTCATGAGCAATATTCTAGTTGTGGGATTAGAGAGGACAAACAAACTGATGTATAATATAACACAGGGTATTAAAAACTAAAGTAAAAGTAAAAACTAAAGTAAAAGATGAAGAACGCAGAATTATACAGGGTCCATAGGAAACACAGAGATGCTTTCTCTGATAGTTACGTTTGCTAGACAAAGAAGAAAGCAGGTGAGAAAGCCAATAACAATGCTTAGGCAGGAGCATTCCAGGGACAGGGCATAGAGCAAGGGATTAGGACCATGCCTTGTTCCTCCATAGACAGCAAGGATCGGTGTTGCTAGAGCCAATCAGAAAGGAACTGATAGGTGATCAGTGCTGTAGCTCTTGTGGGGTCTTGAAGGCCATGCTAAACCTTGGCCTCCAATTCAAGACAGATAAAACTATGTAGAGTTCCAAGTGGAGGAAAGACAAAAGCTGATGTGTGTCTTTACAATAGAGGGTTGGTACACTATGAAACAGGAAAGATGTGGCAGGCTTTTAGTGTTTAAGAAAATATTATATGTACCACAGTGATGGCAGTAGAGGTTGAAATGGACTGTGAAATGTGACAGAAACAATCAAGGATGCCACCAAGAGTTAGTCTGAACTACCAAGAGTCTGACTCACCACTGACTGAATTGACCAAATGTGAAAGGGGCAAGCTTGGGAGAGAAAATTGGGCATTTGGTTTTAAATATATAGGGATCAGTTTTGTCTTTAGACACACAATAGGTATGTTGAATAGGCAGTTTTCTGTCTGCTCTGGAGATTCGATTAAGAAGTCAGGATGAGAGATAGACACCTAGGTGGTATCATTATAGAAACACAAAAACCCCAAGGCTGAATCAATTCACTTGGGGCCTCTGTATTGATAAGGAAGAGAAATGTGGATAGAATTCCTGAGCCACTGCTGCTATTGGAATTCATAGAATAAACAAGAATCAAAATTAGAAATGAAGAAAGAAGTTGAACTAGGAGATCATAAGTCTAAGAAGTTAATTTGGGGGTGGAAAGTTCAACTTCCTGATTGATGATAGGTCTAGCAGGGTGATAACTAAAGATTAGATATCAGATTTGACAACTGGGCAGCTACCAGATCCGATCCAAGCAGAACCAAGTATGATGAATAAAGGCTGCCCACTAGGGCTCATTACAGTGAGATGAAGCATTGAAAGAACAAGCATGGTAACTCTTTCAAAGCACACAACGGAAAAGAGATTTTACAAATCATAACAACTACTTGTTTTCACAAGTAATGTAAGCATAGATGACTTTAAAATAGATCATAATAAAGATAGAATTAATATGAACATATTATATGAAAGTGACATAGAAGACTGGAGACGGAATTCCCAGAAACAAGCTGGCTAGCAAGACTGCCATGTCAGTTAATTACGGGTTTGGCTGGCAGACTCTGCTTCAATGAATGAGGTGAAAGAGCAATTTAGGATGGTTCCTACATCAACCTCTGGCTTCTACATGCATGTAAACTCACATGTTTTCGTACCCTCACAGATGTGCACCCCATACATGCAAAAAACATGACTGGGCATTCATGGACACATAAGTGCACACACACACACACACACACACACACACACACACACACGCTGAGGGAGGGGCATATTCAGAGAATAATTGATGTGATGAAATCTGTTTGAGAGAAAGTCATGTTGCTGTCACAAAGCAATGTTCATTCTTGTAATGGAAAAGAATTAACACCTGATAGCTGAATAATCAGAAGAGGAAATCTCAGCAATAATATTTACCTCTTGTTAAAGGAATTGTGAGTTTTGAAATGTGCCATTTTTCTATTGCTATGTAATTGGATTACAAATATTTTTAATCTTTTAAAATTAGCAAATGTAGAAATAAAGTGTTGTCACAATAACTCTTTAAATATTAACTACATTTTTTTAATGAAAGGAAGAGTGTAAGGAACTAGTTTTAGTTTTGGTGTTGATAACCTTAATTGTCTCCAGTCCCTATTAATTTCTGTGAGGGAAAGTTAAAAGAAACTGGAATGTTTCCTACACTTGAAATCTTTGTAACTCATTCACAGCATGCTCAATCTACTGTATTCAGCCACACTCAGTTCTCTCTGCTCACATTATTAAAAGTCTACTATGCGTCTGTATAAATCATACTTTAAAAATTAAAGCCAAAATGCTGTGTTTCTTGTATGGCTTACAGTCTTCTTAGTATGGCCTTATTGCCCTCAGCATTTTCTTGGTGTAAAATACTGGGCATGGGGACAAGATTTCCTTTGTAACTGATACCTAAATTTCTATTCTTTAAGCATTCAATTTGCACAGTAGAGACCTGTAATTTAAGACTTGTAGCTGTATCACAAAGTACAGCTGTTTATACTGATCTCTAATTCGCTGAGTGGTACTGGCTATAATTTAAATTTTTTGCATGTTTTTAACTACCATACAAATCAGTATACATCAGAAGCCTTTGTACATTGACAGAGACTGGGAAAAGGGTGCTTTGTTTTTGATTTCAGATAAGCATTCACATTTCAGGTCAGCAGGTGCAAGGCAGCCCATTTATAATACTTGCTTCAAATCAATAATAGTCGCTGGATAGGAATAAATTGCTAATACACAGGAACTTGATTTATCTTTACAACACAATGAACTTTTTAAAACCTATGTTATTAGCAAATATTAAAGGTTAGTGAGATTTTCTTCAGAATGAAATATATTCCATTGACATAAATTTTGGTCATTTTACTATAGTATGAATGTTTACTAAATCTATGAAAACACTTTACTACTTAATGACATATGATGGAATTATACTCAGTGGAAAAGTCTGCTGTGGCAGACATATTTTCCATTCAAAAGACACTTGATAATGAGTGTGACTCTTTGCATTAAGTTTCACTTATTTTGCAATCAATAAGTAAGTCTCAAAATAACCACAAGATAAAAATGTACTCTATTTTTTCTTGTTTCATATAACTAGACAAATTTCTCCCAAAACAAACGTTAAGACAACTATATATGCAACAATTTAAAAAAGTTATCTGGATTTTTCCACTATTTTTCCTTCCTTCCTTCCTTCCTTCCTTCCTTCCTTCCTTCCTTCCTTCCTTGCTTTCTTTCCTTCTTTCTTTTTTACATCTAAGTGTTTGCTTTAGTTAACATCAGGAAGAAAGTCAGCACATCAATTCAAAGTGCAGGAATAAATTTTACTTTTACAACAGAAGTGCCTCTATTAATTAAAACTCTTTTCAGGTTGAGAAGCTGCAGTGAGTCTCTAGTAAAATTTAAGGGATTAGTGACCAAGTGAAAAAACTGAAGAAGAAATATTTTAAATTATGAAAATGGTGACTCTAGTTTTAAAACACTAAATATTTAACCTCTGTGGCAAATTTGATCCTTAAACTGTTAATGTTATTATTGCTTATTTTATTTCATGGGTCACCAAGAATACAATACTACCATGTTAAAGTCCTAATACCCTTCTCATGCACTGTTTGACTAGTACTATCCTTAATGACATAGGAAATGGAGACATCTTTATCTGTTTTACAGATGAGGACAGTTACGTTTATAGAGAGGTGACCTCTAAGTGTCAGAGACTGAATTTAGGAAGGGATCAATTAGCCACAAAAATTTAACAACAAAAATGTTCTCCCCCACCCCACCCCCACCAGTGGCTTAAAGCATAAATTGATATTCCTCAAGGGCATTCAATTCATTTAGACTGAATGCTATGGTAGAAGAAACGTATATGCTTTTGTTATTTCAAAGACCAATAAATGGGAATCTCTGTTCCATTATAAACCTGCTTAGCCACAGCCTTGATCCAAATGCTGTTAGTGAATGGTGTTCCCCTAAAATGAAGAGATGGGGAACATAGTCCATTCAACAAAATCCTCAGGAAATACTGGAACCCTCAAACTGGCTTCTTTAAATACAATATTCTCTTTCTAAAACTTCAACTCAAGAACTGCTTTCCCAATACCGTGGACTATTACTGTCACTCCAGGGCAGAAATACTTGACACCTGGCTTTTCTATGGAGGATTTTGCCACATTCTAGCCTTCCTGAAATCTCAGGACGGACATCCACCACTTACTTACCTGTCAGGGATGCCCAGGCCAGAAGCTCTGAATGCCAGCTCAAGATTTTGGGAGAAGGAAAGAAAACAAAGCAAAATAACTTACCACTTTGGCCCAGTCCGAGAACAAGTGAAAATACCCAGGCCGCCCGGAGAACCAAGGCAGGACCTCGCTGGCAGTAGTGCAGGCAGAGCAGTGTAGCAGTCAGAAAAGCCAGGGCCGAGCCGCACATAATGCAAAACAGCCCTCCCTGATCCGGCTGCCCGGCCGCTGTCCTGACGCGCGCTCACGATTCGTGGGCGCACCTTAGGGCCTGGAGCCGAGAGTCACTAGGACCTTTTCCGCAGGCCAGGCTGACCGACCCAGAGGTTCCGAGTAGGTGGTACAGGTACGCGGGCAGGGGAAGCTCTCAGCATCTCAGGGCCCCTGCGGCCCTCCCAGCTCCGCACAGCGGGCCCCTTGGTCTCAACCAAAAGCACCTCCTCTACAGCCAATGGCCCGCGGCGGCAAAGCGAGTAAGGGCTCCACAGTCTGCTCCCGGACAAAGAAAAGAGCTTTTGTTTCTCTCCAGCGGATGAGGCTCTGCTGCATAAATCAGCTTCGCGAAGAGCCAAACACAATCAGACCCAAACAAAGCCCGAGGCTGGGGGGAAAACCACCCTAATGTAATTCACAGGATGATGCTGCTTTAGTGGGAGGGGACGTCTAGGAGGCTGGTGGGGGGCGCGGCGGGGGACAGTCGCTGGCGCAGCTATCGATGCGAGCTTCTTCCACAGGTGGGCTGAAAGGCCAACTCCACTTAGTCTCAGGGAGCCAAAGACTAGGCGGCAGCGTCCCGATTGGCCTAAGAGGAGGCTCGGGCGCCAGCAGCTGGGGAAGCGGCCCCTCGAACCCCCTAGAAGCACTGGTTTGCTCCTGCAAGCACTGAGTAAGGTTTCGCCGCTGCCTACCAGGCTGGGAGGGGACGATCCACGCTCCTTGCTAGGCGGGAGTTGCGTACCCTTGTCCTTTTGGACTCAATGTTCAGCTCAGCTGTCTGGCCACCCAGAACCCTGGAAGCTAGTGCGCTCTGGCATGTACACGGAGAGGATAAGAGGAAGGCGACGGGCAGGGATGGGGTGCTCTAGTTCTGTAGGTCCTCCGGGGGCTCCCAGCCTACGGGTGGCTGGGCTTGTTAGGAGCTGAGAGTTGCTAGGAAACCACCCCACGCTACAGTGCTCCTTGCTCTGGTCGCCAGCAAGCTCAGCCGCGGTCCCAGGCGGCAGCAGCAGCAGAAGGAGCAATAGCTCCAGATCCGAGTAGCGTGGGCGGGACATTGGTGAGGCATGAAGTCACCGCGGCCCACACTCGCTCTTTGTTTTGCTCACTCTGGTTCTTTTTCTCCCCCTCGAATCTGATAATTGCCATTCCCATCCTTCTCATAGAGGAGGTGCATAGAGAAGTATCAGAAATCACAGGCGTTAAGTTTCCTTTTTCCTCATTCGCCCAAATTCTGAACCCCTGCGCTCATATAAGGGGTGTAGTGGGAGACTTTGCTCAGCCCTAGTGGCATATGAGAACCCCAGCTTCATCGCGCTGCGTGCTCCTTTGTTCAGGAGTACTAACTGGCCTGCAGCTGCTGCATACAAAGTGGAGTTTAGGGGCCTCTCCCTCCCCCAACACTGCTCTTGAGTGTGCAAAGCCCACTTTCTTTGCAGCCTGAAGAGCTCGCCCTGTGTCCGACTCCAAATCTGTCCGGGGTCTCTCCAGCCCTTGGAGAATTAGACAAGAATGATTCTACCAGCAAAGATGTTTCCCTGCTCCTTTTTTGTGGACCCTTAGCCCTGAAAAGGACAGTCCAGCTTTCCCTCATGGTCTACTGGCCTATTTTTAGTTAGTTAGATGCTCACTGAGGAGCATCTTTTGATCTTGGAAGTCACCTTCCCAGTAAATGGAACCAAGAAGTTACAGATGGCAGCAGAGGAATTAGTGAGAAGCTAAGAGAGGCAATGGGAGGCCCTTTGTCCAGCCTTGCAATTCATATTTTTACACAAGGCTGGAGCATTCTAAGCTGGACAGCCAAAGTAGTGCTGCCTTCTCAGGTTCTGTCAACACCGCCACCACCACCTAAAACAGAAGTAAGGAACCCAGTTCTCTGAGTTTGAGAAAGAGAACCTTTTCCAATTTGATACTGGGCAACTGTGTCTCCCAGTTTCCACTGAGACAGGAGTAATTTCTGCATTTCAAAGCTTGACTTTTTTATTGGTGGATTCCAGAGCTCTGCGTCTTACAAGCATCAGACCAGTCCAGCAAGTTCAAGGTGAAATATAGGGGACTTTCCCTCGTTATTTAATTATTTCCGACTTCTTATTTGTAGTAAAGAAAACAAGTAAGAGACTCGCCCATTTAAAAAAAAAAAAATCTGTTTTCTGATTGTTAATACTGACTGAATGGAAAGTACCTTGTTAATAAACAACAGCATCAAAAACTCCCCTGTCTTCAGGTGTGTACTGTATATTGGGTTGGCAATAAAGCCAGGAAGCTAGTTAGAAAAATGCCCTAACTCTTTTAAGGAGGTACATTTGAAAAACTAAAAGGGCAATCCAAACCTTAAGAACTAATGTCAGTCAATACAACTCTATGCGATGGTTCTCTTAGCTAATAAAACACCGCAACTTCACTTCATTTTCATGTATTCAATATTTGGTTTCTAGTTGAATCGTCTATGAGGGGCATGCAAAGTAGCTGAGAGAGGTGGAACACAAACCTAGCATAGTCAAGGTATGGTTAGAGACTAGTCAGCTGGGAAGTGTGTGTATTTTCTTAAGTTTATGTGACAACCTAGGCAAAGCAACAACCCTTGAGATAGTGCAGTGTTCCAACAAAGGAAACAAGTTAATTTCAATTGTGTGTATCCAGTCTCAGTTGAAAAGTTACTAACACATTATAGTTTCAACTACATGTTTTTACATTTAACTGGTGATACAGAAATGGCAGTTACAATGAGATAGAAGTTTATACAGTAAGAATGAACATAACATTGTGAAACTGCTGAGATATGTAATTTTATATTGTTAGGTATTGGTATATTTTACAAATGAACTCAAACCAACTATGTGGGTAGACTGTGCAGTTGGTAAAATCTGTGTCACACAAGCATGAGGTCCTAAGTTTGGATCCCCAGAACTCACATAAAAAGTCTGGCATGGTAGTGCCGCAGTCCTAGAGGGAGGGGGCAAGACAGATCCGTGAAGATTATTGGCTAGCCAATCTAACTGAATCAATGAGCACTAGGATCAATGAGAGACCTTGCTTAAAAAAAAAAGAGACAAATTGAGAAAAGCACCCATTGTCAACTTCCATTCAAGTGTCCATAGGCATCACACACATAAGTATATATACGGCAATATATGCATATATAAAAATATGTACATAAATGTATATATATAAATATGTATTCATGCACACAACACACGTATGTGTGTGTGTGTATATATATATATATATATATATATATATATATATATATACACATATATATATACACTCACCCACACTAATAAGATGCTTCAGTTTTGTTTCCTGTTGCTATAATATAAATAATCTCACAAAATCAACTTAAGAAAGGGTTTATTTGACTCTCAAATTTCAGGTTACAGTCCATTATTTCAAAGGAAGTCAAGGTGGCAGAAACTTGAAATGAATCATCTGGGCTGGGGCAGGCTTAAGTATTCAGTGGACCTTCACCTTTTCATTCAGCACATGAAATGGTGCTGTCCACATCTAGGGTGAGTCTTCCTACATCAAGGAAACCAATTAAGAAAATCCCTCTAGGCATGCCCATAGGCCAACCCAATCCATATATTTTCTCATTGTGACTCCCTTTTCAAGTGAATCTATATTGTCTCAAGTTTACAATTAAAATGAGCAACTGACTCACAAGTACATACATTACATAGACACCACACATACACACACCCAAAACTCACCAATGCCAATTTTTATAGAATTATTTGAATAAGCACAGCATTGCTTGTCATCATTTCCCAATTGGGAAGAAGCTGTAACTCTGGTTATCAAAATATAATAGGATAAAAATGCTAGACATAAGACTGTAAGTCTACAGGTTATTTATGAGGAAGTTATCTGAACAGTTTGGGCTATGCAGACATAAGTAGCTACTCCTGAAATTCTGCACCTCATCCTTGGGTTTTCTTATAATAAATGTAACAAGTGACCTAAGAACAAAAACTTTACTTGCATCCAATAAATCTTTCACTATACAACTTATTCTTTCTCTTATAACACGTGAACATAATACTGTAAAGAAATATAGTATTATCTCCATTATGTTACCTAAAGAATTTTAACATAGAAAAATGTTCAAAATGATGACTAATTCCTACTTTCTATCATGCTTCTCAGTCTTGCTTTGAAATTCTGACAGCTAATTTTTCATCAGTTGTGGTAATGAGGGCAAATGAAATTCACAGATAGTCTAAAATAACATTCTAACTATTCATTCCATTCTCTGAATCATTCGAATCTTTGAGCTGTTAATAAGTCATAAAATTAGATGATTTAAGCGTTTACCCTACTCCTTTCACCCTAATTTCTCAGCAATGCAGTTTATGGCAAGAATGAATAAGTGTGTGGGGAGTAAGAGTGACAGGCACATCTGAGAGACTTTTTTTGAGCATGTAAACTTGAAACTGATTTTGCCTAAATGATTGATTTCATACTTGCAACTATAGCCATATTAAGAATTCAATGTTATATCTTTTAAGGTTGAGGCTAGAACTGCTAAGTAGCTTGTCAGAGAATGGTCACAAATTGTCTCTAAGTTTCCCTCATCTACAGCTCATAAAAGATGGGAAATGATCTGAAGATTGGACTATGTTAAGATGCTGCTGCTGCATCTTCTGATGAAGCATACAAAGTACAGAAAAGACTCCTACCACAGACCTATCACAGAGTATTCACAAAATGATTTTTCTCTGTTTCAGGAGATTCTGAGTTAGTAGGTCTTGTGTATAGTTCAGCAACCATCCCTGTAGGAAATTTTTTTATACGAAATTGAAACCCCTTGATAATGATTAAGTAGGGTGTTCTCAGAGTCTTCGTCAATATTTAGAAACAATGTCTATAAAGTGCAATTTAAAACAGGAATGTGTAGAGTGGAACCCATGTCTCTTATAAAGGTAGATGTTAGATGATTATGACTATGAGCTGTTAATGTTTTCTGAAACAAGATTTCATGCTTAAACTTGAAAAATGCTGAGTTAAAAATTAAACCCCTCCCTAGAGAAATTCCCAGAAACTGGAGTAGTCCAACTTACATTAGAATTTGAAAAAATCCTTATTCCGGGGCCATACAGTGCATCAGTTAGTCTCTTCCTACAATTGTAGAAACTGGTACTCAAACAGGCAAAGAAAATAGCTACAATTCTTTAAGAGAATTCTTGGGCAGGCATGAATCAGAGCTCTGATTTTTCTTGGACCACAACATATCAGTGATAAATTTTAGTTTCAAGTAATAGAATCATACTGTGAATACATTTTTATTACTATTTTTTCAATGGGAGGAAGTTGAGAGCCTTCAGAATTAGCATCAGTCTGGGAAGTCAGGGTTCAATAAGGTCACAGAAGAAAGGACACATTGCCCTAGCAATATCTAACTCACAAGAGTTTGAATTGCCCCATCATCTTTGGATCACTTGCTAAAGATTCAGAATCAAGGTTGGGAATATCTTTCAGAACTTCTGTCACATGTCATTGCACTAGAACACAGGAGTGGAGAAGAAAGGGGGAGCTCTCGTCTTTAGCTTCCTCTGTGAAAAATATGAGTTGTTTGAAATATTATATCTGTGTACAGCCTAATTCCAGCTTTCCCTTACCTTTTTATAGCATGCAGCAAAGTGATGCTTACTTACCCTCTAATTTATCTTTAAGGGGATCATAAAAATGTGAGGTGTTTAAATTTACCTCTAAATTTTGGGAAAATCTGTATTGTCTCAAGCTTGTAGCAGGTGCTAATAGGGTTGCGTCTTGCCTGATCTGGCTAACCATATAGTTTGAAGTGCTGGTGAATGGATACTGTCTTAACTGCAACTGATCAAATGGGGAGTGAGGTATAAATACTCCAGTTCTCTTTCTTGGATGGAATCATTTGAGATTATGTTCTACACTATTTTTGGAATAGTTTTCAAAAATAATTTTCTATATAGCATAGGTTAATGTCAATAAAATACAATATTAGGATAATGGAAGTTATTAAAATGTCAAATTGTTATATAAGTTTCTAAAGACCGTCAGTTTCTATATGTTCTTCCCATCCAGGAAGAATGGTTTCTCAGGATATTCTGAAACAGTAAAAGAAACAAATATCACATAACAGATTGAACAATACTGAATACATTTCCCCTAAACTCTCCCATGAAAACAAACTGTAGTAGATCTATGCATGCCAGTAGTTGTCTCTCTCATTTTTCCACAGTTCCCTGATATTTCCTTGTCTCAAGGAGGAACTAAAATAACATGAATGATGAATCTAATTGAGAATAACCTTTGGTGTCCTAAATATGAATTCTATTCTTGTCTACCTATGATGCAACCACAGAAAAAAAATTATAAGAACTTTGGACTATGAAAGTTTAATTTTAACCTGCTACTTAGTAACTGTTGAGTTATGGGCAACTTATTTATTTTCCCTAAGTTCCAGTTAATTCATTTTTGCAATGATGCAATTAAAATAACTACTAGAATTGCAATGAAAATGATACTTCATGAAGTCTTTATTATGATGGCTAAAATCCCTAACACTTACAGCACCAAATTCTGGTGAGAGTGTGAAGCAACAGGAGCTACCACCAGCCATTGATGTTGAGAATCCCTAGTGCTATGATTTCTTATAGACCAACTGAACCAGTAATCATATTAATTTCTATTTAGTCAAAGATGTTGAAAGCTATGTATACACAGAACCAACACATGAATGTTTGCACCAATTTTAATCATTTTTTTTCCAAACTTGGAAGCATTCAAGATGTCTTTCAAAGGCCGTGGAATACTGTCTTTTAGATAAAGCGCAACCAGTGTAATAAAGAGCTCATACCATACATGGCTGCTTGCAGTGAACCTACACAAGACTAGGCAATCAACAGTCCATCATATATTGGGAAAGACTTTATGGGTACTCCTCCTTGCGGGATGATTGGCTACGGTTGAATACTTGTAGGACAGTCATTGTTTTTAGTTGTGAACCTCTTGAAGAGCCCACAGACTTCACTGGATAGTTCCAAACCCATGGTCACACAGGTAATCCTGGTTAAATTTAGAGTGTTTCAGACAAAAGAAAAAAAGATAAAAAGAAAAAAAAGAAATATACGGAAACAAGCAAAATATGACTTTTAGGGAAGAAGAAAGGAGGGAGACGAAAAGGTCAGAGGATTACAGCAATCAGTTCTTCAAACGTATATGGAATTGTCAGAGAATAAATTCAATACAGTTTTAAAAGATGTCTTATAATAACTTAATAGATAAGTAAAATATGATATATCCCGACAATGGAATATTTACCAGTACTAAAACAAAGTGCATTACTAAAACAAAGGCATTGAGAAATGTAAGTGCATATTTCTACATGAAAGAAGCCAATCTGAAAAAGCTCTGTACCATATGATTTCAACTACATGACATTTTAGAAAACTCTATGGAGTCAGGATGAAGATCAGTGGTTGGCAGAGGCTATTTAGTATAGGAAGATGAACAGCAAAAGCAGAAGGTTTTTAGTGCCATAAAAGTGTCCTGTATACATCACCACAATGGTGGACAAATTTCATGCCCCATTACTCCCGTGCCACAGTATGTAGAAAAGCAAGAATAAATCCCAGTATAAACTGTGGACTGTAGATGATGTTTGGTATCCTTCTATCAAATGATTTACTGTGGTGTGGAGTTGGTAGTAGGGGAAACTGTATACATATCAGGGCAGGGGTATATGGAAGTCCTTTGTATGTGCTTCTATGGTGGTTTGAAAGAAAACGGCCCCCATAGGTCATAGGAAAGTGGCACTATTGAGAGGTATAGCCTTGTTGGAGTAGGTGTGGCATTATTGGAGGAAATATGTGGCTGGGGATGGCCTTTGAGGCTTTAGATGCTCAAGCCAGGCATGGTGTCACCCTCTCTTCTTGCTGCCTGTGGATTCAGATGTAGAACTTTCAGCTACTATTCTAGCACGGTGTTAATTTGTGTGCTCTACACTTCCTGCCATGACAAAAATGTACTAAACCTCTGAACTGTAAACCAGCTCAGTTAAATGTTTTCCTTTATAAGAGTTGCTGTGGTCAAAGTGTCTCTTTACAATAAAACATTAACTAAACAGCTTCTTAACTGTGGTTTGAACCTAAAACTGTTATAAAAAATAGTTCATAACCAGAAACCAAAACCCACATGTGTTTATATACATACCACACATGAAGCTACTCAGAAAAATAATTCTTAAAATCCAAAGAGAGATCATGAATAAAACACACATGAATTGATAGGATTTTTAAAAATTGGTAATTAGAATTACTTTAATTCATAATATGTATATATGTCAAAATGATCACCAGATTTGCATGTTCAGAACAAAAAAGCAACATCAAATGTCATCTGTTTGCTGAATGCTTGACTTTTCTCTTTACTCATAGTCGCAGTTGCAGTGAGCTTGTCTTTATACAAAAACCTGTAATCCAAGCATCTTTAATGACCATTTAGTTTTATGCCTTCTTTGTCAGACAAAGTTGTTCTGAAGTTTTCAGTCTGATGTCATCCTTTCTCCAGTTTGATATACAACTACAGGATGCACAGATTCACTTATGTGCTCATGAAGGGACACATGCTCATAACATTACTTTTTAATTCAAATTTAAGATGTTTAAACTTTCATGCACTTGGGAAAATTTATAAATGAACGTTTAATAAGTATTACAATCTATTGTTTCAAATGTATATTAATTTTAAAGTCCCATAGCTGGGTCTCCCCAAAAGAGATATGTGCAGATATTATAAAGACAACATTTCGCATTGATGTGGTTCATCTGCTGAGCCATTATGGTATTTGGACAGAGTCACACTTCATTTCACAGCTACAGGAACTTCTGAACCCCAGTAAGTCAATAAGCCCAGGACTAAAAGTTTTTCTTTCAGCATTTTCTCATGATCACATGGCCTCTAGAGAATGAAATCATCACAAATTTAAATTATTCTAATCGAATTCACATGGAATATTTAAACTTGGCCTTCAGCCACTATCAGCCTCCTTCTCTAATTTCAATATTACTTGATGTTTCACCTTGAAGAATGTGACCTTTTAACACACTGAGGAAATTCTTTGTGAATTAGACATAAGATATTCAATTTCAGTATTCATTTAGTAAACATATAACTACTTATTGAACATTTACTATGTGTAAAGTGATAGGCCCTATGGAAAATTCAAACATTAGTGAAACTGAATCTTTCTTCTCAGATACGTTTAA
Source organism: Cricetomys ansorgei (assembly GCA_026225945.1). Classification (NCBI taxonomy): domain Eukaryota; kingdom Metazoa; phylum Chordata; class Mammalia; order Rodentia; family Nesomyidae; genus Cricetomys; species Cricetomys ansorgei. The sequence goes on from JAMJFZ010000020.1 coordinate 2,146,632, forward strand.
ATCAGATCTGGGAAAAAGTGACTCAGTTGCTAAATTGGTATATAGAGTAGCTGAGGAACCAATCCTACAATCAGTAAACCATTTAATATGACATAAAACATTATTCACAAACTAATTGAGAAGATAGATGATATAAGAAATGTCAGCTATTTGGAAAAGATATTTAATTTAGATGTCTTTCCCAGAATGTTTGTGGTAAATTAAATGCAGTAGTATAAAACCATGAGACTATATATGTCATTTCTTTCTGACACTTGTAATAATTTAATGTTACCAATACTAATAAATAGTAACAAATTAAAAATAATTTAGTCAATACTACAAGAACAAGTAACAGATTTAATGAGTTTTTTTAAAAATTATTGTGTGTTTACAAATATTGCCAGAAAAGGTAAAATTACAAACAATAGAGCATAAAACACTTAGTCTAGAGTAAATCAATTTGTAAATATGGGAAAATACAGATGCTTAAAGACAAATTGGTGAAGTTTAGGGTCACTGATTTTAAAAATGTAGTTTAAGATATGAAATGATATTTTTATGTAACAAATACCCAATAACTTCAAAATATACAGGATTGAAACAAAAACTCCTTTATGGTAGAATTTTACATTTTATATTTTTGCACTCAGTTAGTGACATCTAAAAATTCTCTAAAATATTTGAAACACTAATCCCACATCTATGAAGTGAATTTCTAAAGATTTAGAACATAAGGCATTTATTCATAAATGTATGTCTCAGCATGTCATTTGATAGCAGCAAAAGATGGAAACAATGTTTGGGGTTTTTAGAACCCTATATAAGCTAATGCAACAGAAGAAATGAACAGATTTTCAGGTACTTCTGTATTTCGCTTTTCCTTTTTATAGGTAAATGCTGGATAATCCTTTTCCCTTAGTTATATGTCACTCGTAGTTCTGTAGTGAAGATCTTTTTGATGTCAACAACAACTGGCTTATTAAGAAAAGACAATTATAAAAACTGCAATCATAGTCATCATTTTCCTTTACTTAAAATAGTTAAGCCTCAATTCAGTAACTACAGTAAAAAATTGATAGAAATTTTTTCAGACTGATCCAGCAGCACAATTCCTTGGGATTTGGGCGACAAGTCCTTCTGAGGATCATCACTAGTTGCTTTTTTTTTTTTTTTTTTACACCACGCTGTATTCTACTCTTTGAGTTCATCCTGAGATTCCTGCTCTTCCACCTTCACTCACGGTCTTCTGGAAAATGTTTTTCTTATAGCCTGTACCAAAGTTACCCCTTCCAATGAAAGTACTCTACATACCATGATTGCTGCTCCATGGATAAGCCTGTGCACTGTCTGAGTTGCTAGGAGAGATGAAGCTTGCTTAATCCAGTACCCTTCGACCCAGCACTGCTTAGCCTGGCATGTACTGCTTCATAAATAGTGTGTAATTTTTCCTGATTAATTGAACCCTAGAGAAAAATCTAAGTCTGGTATCCTTTTGGAAAAGAAAAAGGAAAAAAAAAAAACTTTGTGAATGTAGCATATAATGAATTTCAAGATGTTTGCTCTTTTTTTTTTCTTTTTTAAATCCTTTATAATATAATGAGATATAAACATTTGGTGGAAAACCTAAGAGTATTCCTTGGGGGCAGTAATCATTAAAAGCACATCTTTATACATAAACTTTCCCCCTTTGCAGTGACAAATAATTAACAGTGAAAGGAAATATATTGCTTCAGAGACTGAGGCCGGTTGAAGACATGACCATGGGACCGAAGTAGAGAGTACAGTAGTATATAGGGCCTATTAGGCCACTTATGGCTCTGAGGACCTTAGCTCCTCTTAGTGGGTGATCACTACTGGATCATCTAGGCTAAGCCTTGCTTGGACTTTCATTCTTCTTCCTAAGGAACATCATGGGCTATCAGAAGTACGTCTTGTCTTCTTCATTTGTTTCTCTTGATTGGGCATCCCTTTGAATGGCTCTGAATATTAATGATTCACCAATAAGGCAAACCATATAGTAACGAACTGCTTTCCTATATAGTTTACCACCATATTCTTAGGAAATCTCTTTAGGGAAGTCTTTGTCAGTCTTCTCTGGAACCTTCAGCCATCTCTTCTCCACAGTGATTAAAAGTCTTCCTTCTGAAACACAAATTTCAACCACTTATCCTCTTCAACAATTCATTTCATATCAGACTCATGCCTTTCTCTCAGACCGCAAAAGGGACATTTAGCACTAGCATCGAAACCTTTGACATTCTGGCCCCAAATCATATTCCCAGTGCCCTTTTCGATGAAATTCCCCTCCTGCTTTCCAACTTCATCTGCCCAGAACTCTACAGAACATGGTCCTGGGTTTCTGCTGCTACTTTCACTTGCCTTTTATATGCTTCATGCTCAGCCAGACATGTTTTTCCCCTTTTTTTTCCCCTTCACTTGATGGTCAAAAATTATGTAAGGTGTGTGCATGAGTGTGTATGAACATCCCAAGCCGTGCCCACTGTTATTTGTAATTGTGATTTCTACAAAAATCTGAATTCCTGTTAGTATGTCTTTCACTTTTAAGATAATAAACTGCTTTGATTAAAAATAATATGTTTATATAGAAAGCTTAGGAGTATTATTTCATGTTCATGACCTTTCTTTACTTTTACGGTTCTAGTTTATTTTATAGAGAGCAAGCCAGTAAAGCAGCACCCTTTCATGACCTCTGTATCAGCTCCTGTCTCCAGGTTCTTGCCCTGTTTGAGTTCCTGACCTGACTTTTTTTAGTCTTTAGACTATGGATACAGAAGCATAAACCAAATAAACTCTTCCCCAACTTTGTTTTGATCATTGTGTTTAATCACAGCAATAGTAGCCCAAACTAGGAAACATATGAAGTGGCTTTCAGACTGGACTCACCATTTTTGGTATAATTATGAATTTCTTTCTATACTACATAGATGTCCCTTGAAAATAAAATAATGTTGTTCTGTATTTAAGTATGTTATTTAATTCCATCAGATTCATTAGTAAAATGTTTATTAACTGGGTTATTTGAAGGAGAATTTGCTAATAAAAGGAATTTATATGCATGGGCTATGGTGTTCATAAGCATACAGTATCTGGAATTAGAAGTAATGTTAATTACTAGTAAGTAACTAACTGAAGTAGTTAGGCTTCAAAGGACAAAAGAAGGATGCTTTACTAGATCACAGGAAGACTGGGTGTGGAGACAGTCAGGACACATTCTCTCACATTGGTTCAAGAGTCATAGTCAATCTGAGGTCACCTGCATAAAAGAGACCAGGGAATATGATCCAAACTTTATTCCTTTCCACTCTCCAGTCTCCAATGAAGACATTTCACTGTGAACCTCATCCCTAGGCCAGTGATAGTAGACCTACAAACAGAGCATAAAGAAGGCTGGTCTCTAGGCAGAGAGCAGTTGAGGAAGACAGTGCTGCCAGGCAAACAAAAGGCACCTGGCATGCCCTATAATAAATTCTAGTTATTTAGAGCTTTTGACTATAGTTAACATACTTTCATGCATATTTATTCAAACTCTTAAATATTTAAGATTCTCTCTTTAGGAAAAAACTGCAAAGATGAAGTCATTAGATTAAAGATGAAAGACTTTCTCAAAACTCCCAATAATTATTGCCAAAAAGCTTTGCTTTTCTAGAAGACTATAGAAACTTATCCTCCAATAAGAGAAGCATTAGTGCACATCTTGCATTGAATCCTAAACCCAGAGGTTTAAGGAAAATTTTCTGACAACTTCCAAGAAGAGAAGTGTGCCTCTGGGAGATTTGATAATCCAAAGACATAAGAAGACATGGAAAAACAGATGTATCAGAGATTGCAGAATTAAAGGAATTGATGGGACATTTGCCAAGGAAGGATATCAAACTTGAAAAGCAATTGTGTCTTTCGAAATGGCTTTTAAAGTCAAGTCTCAAGAAGGAAAGAGAAGCAGAGTTAGACTGATATTTTGAGGACTATAGGGTAGTTTGTAAGGAAGGGGACAAGTGATGTGGTCAATGGAGAATGGTAATGGTGGGGAGCCTTTAGTATACATAGCCTGGATAAATAAAAAGAAAATTGCAAGAAATATCTACACAATAAGGGTGTGTGTGTGTGTATGTGTGTGTGTGTGTGTGTTTGTAGGAAGAGGCCTCCACAAGGGAAGGAAGATCCCATGGGGTCCAGCATTGAAAAGCAGGCTGGTAAGTGTCCTGACCCCAATTTCTTCCCACCCTTCAAATGCCTTACAATGCCCTCAGCTGGGTTATATGCAATGAAAACCAAAAACAAATGGGCTCCTTTAATGTAATCTATACTGGCCACCTTCCTAGGACATATAAGATAGAGAAGAGGTCTGGAAAGTGGAAAATATCTCATACTTTTACTTTATAGGAGACCAAATGGTCAGGAGATTGGTTTTATTATAGAACACTGCTACACTGCTTCCAGAGTTTTAATAGATTTATAAATCTTTCTGAAAGAAAACTTGCATTGCTAATTATGAATAAATATCATTAAATATTTTTTGACTGGGGCCTTTCCTAGCAATATATACCTGATATACATTATTGGCCATTGTAGCGTATCAAACTAGGCCTGCGGTCTATCCTTTGCCCCATTGATTTTTTTATTCCTTGCAAGTAAATAATAATATGGTTTTCATATTATTGAAGGATACAAGGAGAGAACTCAAGAGGCATTATATGCGCAACTGAGAAAGCTTCAGGTTTTAATATTTATGCAACGTTCAGTAACGTATTATACCAAGTTCCTTTATGAAACCATTGAAAATATTCTTTAGAACATTAAGAAAGCTAAAAATTAGCAAGGGTTTGAAGTCAATTAAATACCGTAGATGCTCTTTGCTATCAAACAGTATGTCTCTAGAGAAGGGAGGGCAATGGTAACTGAAAAAATAATTGATGTATGGTCCATGTTTAGAAGGATGAAAGATCAATTTCCTCGGTCTGAGTAAAGTGGCATTGGTATTCAAGATATGGAAAGATCATTCAGTACAGAGAATTGCATGTGGAGAGCTCTATAAGGCAGTTGGAAATGAAAATATGAAGCTTAAAAGAGAAATGTAAACTCTCTTTATAGACTTTGGAGTAAAAATGCACTCACCTATGAAGTGTGACTTCTCTGCTAGTTCCTACCCAAATCACTATCAGTTCATTCTTTGGTTAGGGCATACAGGCACTGTGTTCTCCTGACTGCTGTCGTCATCATCTACAAGAGAATACTGACTCAGAAGAGATAAGTTCCCCAAGACTACTACTGTGGATAGTAGGGTTAAGTTTAATTTAATTGATTAAACTAAGTATCTCATGCCTTAAATCATGACTAACTTTCAGCAATGAGTAGTAATAGCTACTCTAGACATAAATGTGATGTAAAAGATTCTGGCTGTGGCTGTAATTGGAGAGAAAAATCACAGAAAAGTTACAGCTTGATAACCACTGAGCAATTGATTCAATTGGTGTTTTTCTTTGACGAATAAATTTTGAAAAGGAAAACAGTTTTGCTTCTTCTTACCACAAGTATAATATAATAATATCATAGAAAAGCTCATTGTCATGAGGAAATGACACATTTGCTAAGGTAATTATTATAATCATAGGCTATTTTACATTTTTCCATTGTTCCACCCATCAATTTTTAGAGTTTCATCTGCTTAACATCTGAGGCAAATGGTGACACATCTGCAATGGGAGAGGATCAAGATACGTCCTATTCACAAAAGGATGAACTGAACTTTAGAGTAATATTTTATCTGCCACCTTTGTCATCATTTGGACATAGTAAGTCATAAATATTATTTGACTTAGCTCGGCACTCTAGTAGTAAAGCTTTCAGATAGTGGCTGATGTTTTTATATACTTCTTAGGTAATTTAATGGGCAGTGTAGTAAGAAAAGATGGTTTTATTGATTGATGAGAGATATACAACACACTAAACAGGTGCTGGAATTGCTGTTCAGCATCTGCTGAATGGTGCTGCCTCCTGGTGTAACAAGAATCAATTAGCTTGAGTTTGCTCCCCTTCCAGACACATGCAGAGGAATAAAGTATGAGTTTGGCATAATCACTTGGCCTCATGTTTTCTCCTTGCCACTGTAGAGCAGGCTAAGTACAGATCTAAGCCAGACTCTGGGGAACACCTCCATGGTGCAAGTCCACGATGTGAGTCTCCCAGAGTCTGTTTCTTGGGTTAGTGACTCTGAGCTGCTCACTTCCTTGGGAACTCTGCACCCATGAAAAACCCACAGTCACAGAGACAGCTCCAAAGAAAGCAGCTGTTTTGAAGAGCCACTTTAAAAACCTGCCATTGGGTTTGAAATTGGCACATGTTACTTGTCAAAACACACTTTGAAGTTAATGTTGCTGATTGGGGTTTTGTTGTGGATGTTTGATTTATTTGAGTTTCTGTACACTGTCAGAATGAAAAAAAAAAGATAACATTATAGGCTCGGCCAAACAAGACATTTGGAATTATTTTTTTCAGTCTAGTTTTATGGTAAAAGTTTGCATGCTTTTATGTTACATTTGAAAAGTATACTTTAGGCATCAATTGAAAAGCTAGCATGTATGATGATGTATTTCAGGTTGTCTCAGAAGGAAGGAGCCTTTGTATAAACTTAAAATGACGATGTGTGTTCTAATGTGAATTCTATTTTAGGGAGCATTATGGATGTAGAAAATAACATGCAAATATGGGGATATTTTCCTGACATGAATAATGCTGATCACAGAACTTCATTGACTTGGAACACATTTAAGAAACCAACATTTAAAAAGGCACCAGGACAATCAAACTAAAAACCAAAACTCAGACCTTTACTCAGAGCCTCTTACTGTTAGCTTACATAAAGAACTGGGCTATGGAGGTCCCAACTTACAGGGCAGAAGCACAGGCTACTCAGGCCGTAGCTGATGGATGATGTCAAACACAAAGAGAGACAAGGCAAAAGAATGAGAATTTAATTATTTTAAAACAGTTGTCTTCAGTTTCTCACAGTCAAAGAAAGAATCCTGTTTTGTATCTCGTCATTTAGATGTCTCACCAGGTTACACAGATAAGTCTGAGCTCTTAAAAAGGTTAACTTAAACTTATTTTATATATATTTTGTTTGAGATCAAGGAATTGTTGAATTTTTTAGAAAATATTTCTTTAACGTGGTTAAAATAATCTTTGAGGCATTTAATAAACTCCTACTATTTATAAAATTGTCTCTGAAGACTGTCCCATTTGCAGAAGATACTAGATAATAAGTGTTTCTTGCTGTATAGGTTGTTCATTCAATTAAGATACTGTCTCTGAAAGTTTAAATTAAAACTTCGGTGGAACATAATTGTAATATGCAAATCAAACTGACGTGGGGAATGTGATCAGACTTTTAAGGTTACATCGGCAAAGTTAGCAAGCTGGGAGTGAGCCAAAGGATCGTGCGATCTACCCTCAAAATTCTACTGAGTTCAGCTCCCTAATCCATCTCAAATATGTTCACGTCTCTTAGCCACGACTACCTGTACCACATTCACCACTACAATCATCACTGATCTCTCGCCTGTTTCTCAAACAGTATTTGCATGGTTTGAATTAGAATGGTCCCATAGGCTCATATTTTTGAATGCTTGGTCACAAGGGTGCAGAACTATTAGAAAAGATGTGTCATTTGTGGTGGGTTTTGAGGGTTAGGATAAGGTTTCAAAAGCCCATGCTAGTAGTCTCCTCATCCTCGTCCTCGTCCTCGTCCTCGTCCTCGTCCTCCTCCTCCTTGTCCTCCTCCTTCTCCTCCTCTTCCTCCTCCTGATCCTCCTTCTCTCTCTCTCTTTCTCTGTCTCTCTCCCTCCCCCCTCCCTTTCGTCCCTCCCTCCCTTCCTTTTCTTCCTACTGCCTGCTGATCAGGATGTAGAACCCTCAGCTAACCTCTCAAGCATGCTGCCATGTTCCCCACCTAATAGATATAACTCCTGAAACTGTAAATGAGCCCTCAATTAAATGGTTTCTTTAATAAGAGTTACCATGGTCATGGTGTCTCTTTATAGCAATATAGCAGAGATTAAGACAGTGTTCTAACTCCCTAGTCTCTTGGTGGTCTCCATTCCCTTCTCTGCAAAGCCATCTGTTCAAATTACTTCTTCTTTAACTGGCCACTGTGGCTTTCCATTATCTTTCAGATAAAACCCCAAGTCCTTACTGTGGCTTTTGGGGCCTTGCCCAATTCAGTTCTTCATACTTCCCCAATTAAATCTCTTTACACTCCTTTTTGCACACTCTACCTTCTTTTCTCTGCCCTCCTTTAGGAATTTGGACTTTGCACGATCCCTTCTGCTCCTTTTGTTCTTGGAAGAACTTATCCATTAGTCTTCATGTCCCAGGCAAAATATTGCTTTCTCAGAAAGGTCTTCATTGGTTTTCATAGCTTCTATATAAGTCTGTCTTTCCCTATCATTATTTTTAGCACAGTACATGTCAGCTCCTTTGAGCTGCATGATTATGTGTTTTGCTCATTTAAGTAATTGCTTTATCATTCACAAGCTCTCTCTGAAAACACAGACTCATTTGATTTTTTAAAATAATGACAGTTGTGAATGCTTGGAACATGATAGGTATCTATTTAAGGTATTCTAGAAATAAACAAGAAATAATGAATAGAATGAATAACGGCAAATATACTTACCAGCAGAGCATGTCTACATGTATATCAAGGATTTTATAGATGATGTAGCCATATAAATAAAGTTTCTATTTAGCTTCATATATCCTATGTATCCTATATATCCTATAGCTTCCTCTAACTCTAGTCTCCAAATATGACCTTATTCAGAGTGTTAGTAATAGGGCATTTTGATATCTCACTTACTCTCAATCACAATCAAGAGATTATACTTTTTACTAGCACTCTGTATGAAATGGATGGGGTTTGATGTGTATGTTTTATTTAGGAATAATATGATAAGAATTTAACTGACTTTTTCTCAGCAAGTTAGAAGTTAAAAATATGTCTTTTGGTTCAGGTTTCTTCTAGATTTATTCAGCGGTGTCTAATTCATAATGATTTTATTATGGAATATGAAAGAGGCAAAGCTGGTTTCCATATAAGTGATTCATGCAATCTTCTTGCATCTTAAATGGCTTAAATGACTTTCTTTTTCCAAGGTGGGTTTATGAGACAGGATGATAAATAATGAGGACACACTAAATACTTCTCATTAATTGGAAAACTCTCAAACCACACCAAGGGCTAATTTCAATGGACTTTTAATAATGAATAAATTGAAAAGTAGATACAATTACTTATGCACTTCAATTCATAAAACTAAATAATGGACTAAGATGCATCTCTTTAACCTGTATTTGTTTGGAAACTGTGATGATATCATCAACAATTTTATTTTAAAAGGAATTCACAGTAGTTCTCACGTGAAATAAAACAAAAACAAAGAAAGAAAGAAAGAAAGAAAGAAAAGAAAGAAAGAAAGAAAGAAAGAAAGGAAGGAAGAAAGAAAGAAAGAAAAAACCTTTAGGTGGCGACCAAGAGCTATGATTATGAATTCTCTAGTTTGTTTTTATGGGAATTAATGGACTCTTTGAAAGTAGTCTTGTTAAAAGGGCCATTTAATCCTAATTAATTTAGTGTAAAGCAAATGTACAACTAAGCAACAGAAAAAAGTTTCTGTGAATGGAAGGAACTAGCAGGAATGGGGACATGGGATTAGTAGAGGGAGAAGGGTGTAAACATGGTCAAATTTGATAATGTATACATGTAAGATGTCCTTATGACTATAATGTCCTTATTAATCATCACTATGAATGTACACTGGTGATTTGAAAAAAACCCTTACATTCCTAGAGAGAAGAAAAGAATAGGTAGAATATTTTAAAATAGGTATCCTGAGTTTTCAGTGGCCCACAATATTTACCTCCTTGTTTGTTCTTTGCATCATTATATAGTAACCTTCTGAAAGAAACTGTTTAAAGCATCATTGGCTTTGCTCTATAGTAATTTTCCATTTAACTTTTCCAATCTGTAATCAGCTTTGGTAGCATTTACAGTCTAAATTTTAGACCAAGTCTCCACTCTCCCTTATTCCTAAACTTTCATCTCCATGTAAAATGCTCAGGCAACTTAGAATAAACCCAAGTTTAGGCCGGCTTGTACTGGACTGTCTCCACTGTTATGACAATTTATGCTATTATAGCAGTATGTCATTACTAAGCATGGTGGTCCATGCATGTAGGCCTAGCATGTAAGAGGCTGAGGCAGGATAATGAAATGAGCCCTGCTACAAAGAAATTGTCTGGAAAATTTTTACCCACTGAAATTCGTCTTTACCGCATTGGTGTTCAGCTTTATTTCTGACAGCAGTGTGTTCCTGTTTCTATGTCACTGCATTGTGTTCAATTTCACTCTTCTAAGCATCAACATAAGTACCTGTGTATATTAGAAGTGACTAACATTCCTTTTACTTATAGGCTAATAAAAGAAACAAAAGAATTCAACAACATTTTTCCAACAAATACCAATTCACCACTGACCTTAGCCCTGGTGCCAGTAAGAATCCTCACTCAGCTAGACACAATCTTGTTCTCCAAGAACAGGTTCCTTGTCCCTCCCCACATTTCTTGAGAATGGTGCTATTTCTCTCTTCAATGCAATTCTATGCTCTATGGTGCAGAACTCTCAGTAGGTAGTATAAGAATCACTCTGTTAGGCCATATCTGACTCCTGAGACGGGAGTGTCACAAAGTCTGTATGGTTCCTGAGATGGAAATGCACATGGATTTTTAACTACCCTACCAGTATAAATTTATAAAAAACAGGACCTTTTTCAAGATGTCTCCTGGTCCTTGAAAACACCATGAGTTGTAATGAATTCCTTTCTCAAAGCCAGATTTTTGTGCAGCTATCAGGCCTCTTACCTGTTTAGGCTACAGGCTTGTGAAGGCCATGGAACTTCTAACTTGCAGTATTTCAAATATCTGGACTGAGTTTGCTGGGATTCTCTCTCTTACTTTTACCCCTGTAGATGAGCAAGTTCTCTTTCTTGGCTGTGGGTTATAGGTGATTAGATGTTTCGTCTAGACTACCATATGACTGTCTTGGGTCTCTGAATTTTAGTTTTTTCCCCTGTGGCATTGATTTCTAGTGTTCTCCTGTGGTCACTCACCTCAGTAGGAATCTCTCCTGCTATGTCTCTGTAAAGAGGAAGGCTGAACCCGGGAGATTGTGCAGCCATCTTTCTTATCTTATTTTCCATCTTACTTTTGAAATAACTATTTCTAATTCCAGTATTTCTTTTAGGATATATACCTTCTACTTTCAGATTTCTATTTACTATTAAACAAACAATTGCTAATTAATATTTGTTTGAGAATTTCATGGGCATAATGTGTTTTGAAAATATCTACCTCCATTCTGTTTCTATAGTTCCAATTCTCCTATCCATTATTCTTTCCAGATTTCATGACTGAGTCCAGTACTGCTAGTACTAAATGGGTATATGAGTACAGAGCCATCTGCTGGAGTATAGGTAGCTTCTCGAGGGCTACATTCCTGAGAAAACATGGATCTTCCACCCCTCAGGAGTCATCAGTAGCTAGTAGTTCCCCAGCTAGGCATGGGACTTCCTGACCATCTTGGTCCTTAATGCTAAGATTTTGTCTAGCTTTATCTTATGGAAGTCTCATGCAGTCACAGCTGCTGTGAGTTTATATGTGCAACTTTCCTGCTATGTTCAGAAAACAGTTTCCATATAGTGCTCCACAATCTTTCTGCCCCCTCTTCCTTGATGATCCCTGAGCTTTGGTAGGAAAGGATATAATACAGATGTTCCCAAGAACTCTATAATCTCTTATTCTGTGCATATTAACCACTTGTGGGTCTCTTTCCTAATCACCTAGACTGAAAAAAGAAACAACTCTGATGAGGATTAATAGAGGCACTAATCTATGGAAGGAATTGGTTTAATAGTATCTTTATTAGCAGAGTAATAGAAGCAAGTTCTTCTGTGAGGCTTACAACATGCTTAGCTTCAGGTTCTTGGCTCCATTAATGTTCCCAGGCAGGCATGAGGTTGATTTTGTAGCACAGAGCCTTGACTCCAGTCATGAAGTGATCAGCTGCTCCCATAATATTTATGCTGCTATTGTACCACTGGACATATCTTGACAGGCTAGTCATTACTGTAGCTTGCAGGACTCACAACTAGATAAGACTATTGGTTACTTTCTCATGGTAACATGGTAGCACCTTCCAGCTCTATGTTGAAAGCTATCTGGTAGGGATGAAGCTTCTATATTGGTACCAGTTTGCTTTTTCCAAGTCCTATGAATCAACTGTTCGCTGTCATCAACAATAGGATCTCATCATCAAGTTCTAGAGGATAACCAAGATCAATAGTAAAACCCATTAATGTTCAGAGGAATCTATGGGACCACATTGATCAACAACTCCAAATGAGATCTATTCCTGGCAATGGTTTGCTATTGATAGCTTATGATATTTTGGAGAGGCATTATCCTTCCATTATAGGGCAACTCCATTTAAATGCATGTGTGTGTGTGTGTGTAAGCCCCCAGATTCCCATATGGATTTTTCAAGGTATTTAATGTTAGTTATCCCTTTCTATAGTCTCTCATCTATCTTGTCCTCCAAGCCTCCGCTCCACTTAACCCTCTTGTTATCACTAGTCAATTAATTTTTATATATTGTATTTTAAATTAGTGAAAGCATGTATATAATTATAGCACATGACATTGGTTTTATTTACTTCTAACAGAGGTGAAAATGTTCCTTTATGTGGGGGATTCCTACACCATCAAATTACATCAACCATCACCTAAAAGACACACATTCTGAAACCACACCATTTCTGAAAGCTGAAACATTGTAAGGCTCAGATATCATGAACCAGCCCTGTTCAAATTGTTTCCCTGCTTAAAAAATGTTTTTAGGCTATGAGAAATACAAAATAAGGATGTGGCATGTCATCACATCTTTAATACGCTTAGCGCTTATTTATTTATTTATTTATTTATTTATTTATTTATTTATTTATTTATATGTATCAGAGAGAGAGAGAGAGCGAGAGCGAGAGAGAGAGAGAGAAACATACACACAACAAACACAGTAATATATATATATATATATAGATAGATAGATAGATAGATAGATAGATGATAGGCAATAGAGAGGAGGTGCCATAGGAGGCTAGAAGAGAGTGTTGGTTTCCATTGAATTGAAGGTGGTTGTCTGCTGCCTGAAACGGATACTAGGAACTGAGCTCTGATCCTCTAGAAGAGCAGCAAGTGCTCTAAACTACTGAGACATCTCCTCAGCCCTACTATTAGCTCCTTTACTGAAGTTTATGTTATTGCTTTTATTAGAGAGGCTGGCATCATATCTGAAATTTTCTCTCTGAAATGTAGTAAGTTGTAATTTCAAGCATTTCTATAACATAAAACTCTTCTTGGAGCATATGTGGGAATCTTTCTGACGATAAATTGCAGATGTTTCTACCTATGTATAAACATACCAACATTATTGTAACTATTGAATTCCTTTTGTGTGGTGATAGTTGGTAAATCAGGTTTGCACTCAGTACCGTCTAAATGCCTAAAACCTTGTTTAATTCTGCTTCTATACCACTTTGGAACCAGTCCTAATTTAACCAGACAAATGCTAAGAGCTCCACCAAGTTACTAAATGGAGTTTGGAACTGACTATGTGTATCTGTGCTTAGTATCCAGAGTGCCTGTGGAGTGTCTGGCAAGTTGAAGCCTCTATTGCACCCAGAGATATTGTTGCTTAAAGCTCACTGCTGGCTGCCTATTCTTGTGGATATCCTCTATTTTTGGTGTTACAATTGGTTCTCTAGACTAAATATTCACTTCTTTAATAAGGAACTTGAATCTTGACTAGTATTTGGATTTAAACTTTATGTTTTGTTTCCAAGACATTGGTTGGAGTTGAGCTTCCAATCCAATAGGCCCATTCCTTTCTTTTTCTGGATCCCCAACCCAATACTTCCTGGAATTTATAGTGTCTCATCTTCTCCGCTAGATTATAACCCCATAAATTATTCCTGGCTTAGAAACCCAGTTCCAGTACCCTCTCATACTGTGATTTGCAATGCTGATGATTCATATCATTTCAGACCCTTGGTTTTCACCCATCACCCATGGGACCACACATATCTCAAAGCACATGCAGTTGTGTGTAAGACAACCTCAGTGTGGCAAGAATACCCATAATGGAAAGAAGATCTCGAATACATTCTTTAATCATGCAAATGATCGTGACAGCTAATTTTGTGATTTGTAATTTTATTTTAATGAGAGACAAACCTTTATGTTTCTTTTGATGAGGGCACAATATATCATCCTTGAAGTAATTCTTACCAAGGAATAATTACTTAAGTAATTCATAACATGGTTAGCTTTAGAAAGTCTCAATAGCACTTTCACACACTGGTAGGAGCCTGATTCTTTCTATGGGGCTTTCTGCAATGTCTGCATTCTGTGCTATCCTGTTTCCATGGCAATGAATTATTTGTTCCCATGGAGAAGCAGAAATAACATCTAATGCAGTTGAACTTGAAGGCATCAACTTCAGTTGATAGGTAGTTTGTTCAGAGCCTATTTAAGGAGAAAAAGACCAGAAAACAGAAAATATGTCTAAGTTTCAACTTCTAGCTGCATGCTATGGAGCTGTCTGCTTTTCTTTGACTTGTTAACTAACAGAGCATCTCCTCAGGAAAGTTTTCAAACAGACTTTCTCCCTAAAAGCAATCATTAAAACTGACTATGGTTTAGACAAAATCCCTTTAAAGTGGTTTGTTTGGTTTGACCATTTCGTCTTTTTAGTAGAAACTTCTATTGCCATCTTCAAGGATGACCATATTTTCATGAGATTGCTCAAAGTTAAATAAATAGTCTGAAAACCAACAGCAACAATACAGCAACAACAACAGAACAACTCCACCAAACTTTATTAAACTAAAGTAGCTTTTAGTTTAAAGTCCTAAACTTTACATAAACTAAAGTTGCAAGACTTTCAGTAAATAGAAACAAGATTTTATTTATTTATTTTACAAAACAAACTGATTCTTTTTTTTTACTGTCTTTTTTATATGGTCAACTTATGGGAATTACAACAGCTTAAAATCACAGAAGGATGTGAATACGGCCGGCTGTAGTTTATTGGACAGGAAATTGGTAGGCTTAGTTGTTGCTGACAGCATTATATACCGGATTCCTAACAGCACCAGAGCATGATTTTAGATGCCAGTAATGCATTTACCATCCATCTGCTAGGTCTACTCACTTGTGCTAAGCTTCACTCACAAAAGAAAGCAAAAAGAAAGCAGTCCTAGGATTCTGTGGCTCTGCTCGGCCCACCCTCCCATTTACTTATGCTCCCTTCACTCCACCTCTTTACAGTCTTGACACTTGCTCATTGATCTGAGAATCCTTCACTGATCTCCAGCCTTTTTGTGCTTTCTTTTTCTTAAACCCAGACCTCTTTTCTCCCACCCTGCCCTGCTGTTTCTGCTTTATATTTTTCCACCCTCCCCATGCTTTATTCTTATGCTTTATTCTCTTCTTTTCTCAATATTCATCTCTTCAGCTATTATCCTTGCCTTCAATTTCCTTCCGTGATGTTATTTTCATTCTTGTTCTCTTTTCTTCCTCTCTTTGTTCTCTGTCTTTTAGCAGTTTGTGTCCTTTGTGTTCTGTGTGTGTATGTGTCTCCCCGTCTGTCTCTGCCCCTCTTTGTATCTTTCACCGCCTCTCCCTGCCTTTCTTCCTCTGGTATGTCCCTAGATGACTTCATTCCCTCATGTTCAGTGGTACTTTTATCTTGATTCCTTGAATTCTAGTACTACTGATCTTGTGCAAAAGATTGTAATTGGAACAATTTTAAGAATTTCTTAAGTATGAAAATATGAGAAAAATTTGCTTTGGAAAATAGGGTCAGACTGATGACATGGCTCAGCAGGTAAGATGCTTGCCACTAAACACAATGACCTCAATTCGATACCCAGAATCCACATGATGGAAGGAAAGAACTGACTCTCACAAACAAGTTGTGAGTTCCACATGTATAATGTGACAAGTACGCATGTGCGTACATACTCACACACATGCACCCACATAGAAACACACATACATAACTCTGAAACAATAAAAGAAATGCATCTTAATCAGAAGCCTGCTGCCCCACACCAACCTCCAGCCAGGCTTTTCAGGGCCTCTGTTCTTTCACTGGGAGTAAGAGCTATGAGACTTGTTATCTCCACTCTTTATCTAAGTCAGTCATTATTTACCCCAACTAAGCTGTAAAAAATTCGACTGTCATGAAGTCCGTCCTGCTACAAAAAGTAGTTGCAACTGATCTAGAAAAAGTGACTCTGCTACTTTAAATAAAGCATGTTTAAATATATTATATGATTGACTAGAAGTCCGGTGAATTACAAGTTTGGATTAATCCTAGTTTTCTAAGCAAAATTTACATGGAGATAGGACCAAAAATATTTTTTCTCCTCTCCTACCTACTTGTGTGTGTTGTGGGGCAGGGAGGCGTTTAGTCCTTGTACACTCATTATTCCCCGTGAGAACGAGAACAGTGAAGCATCCGTAACACTCTGTTGTCTTTCAACAAATGGGCACATGCTTTAGATTTTACTGGTTAATCTTATTCCTCTTGAGTTTTAAGAGTTGAGTGTTTTCTTTGTAGATTTTTACTTGACTTATGTGAGTATGCAACAGTGGATTTAGATGCAGGGCTTGAGCTAGAGACTTAAAATTTATTACTTGATTTTTATGATTATATATTTATCTTTCTTTAGCAAAGTGGTGGAGTAGTGCTTTTGCTATACTTGAAACTGAATTTGTTTTTAGATTTATGTATATTACATACCTAAATGTCATATTAGTCCATTGTTTTACAATCTCTGATTAGTAAGCTTTGAGTCTTCTAACCATGAATAAAAGGTCAAAGAATACTCACAGTAACACATGACTTAATATTTCTCAAGCTTTGGGCAATCAGTTCCCCCTAGTACAGTTTAGATACTTCTCCCTTTGTTTATCTCAGTTTATTGCTTTTGTACTTAATTTTTAAAAAGTGTTTTAAAGTCTATAATTTTGGAAGAAGTGAGTCAGAGACTAAGTCACTATTTTGTTAATGTTTAAGGATACAGAAAACACCCATATCTTTTTTGTTTGCTGATTTAAACATATGGCTAACACATACACACACACACACACACACACACACACACACACACACACACACGTGTTCCTTGAGCATGCTGCAGTATTAGGAGTCACGGTTCACCTGTTCTTGTTGAGACTTACATACATTGGGATTCACTTTGTAATTCTCACCAAGACTCTGCCATGAATTTATTCATCTGAAAGAAAATAAATTCTACTCTGATAAGCCTACTTTTGCTCCCAAACTTAAAGATCAACTGGCTCTCACCTTTTATGCTGCAGAGGAGGAAGTTGACAGAGAAATGGGACAATCCTACCACACTTCATCACCACATGTACTGTAAGAATTATTATTAGAAATAGCCATCTTGATTCTCCCTGAGTGTATTATTTTGTATGGATTCATGGCAACCAAAATATCATACTTCTTTCATTAAAATCCCATATAAGCTTCTAGGGTTTTAACTGAATTTTATTCCGAGATGATTCTAAATTGCAAATGGTAGGATGACTGAAATGGGTTCTATCTGTTTCTCTGTATGCAGTTTTGTATGTAAGTAGTGCAATGAATGTTGCTTGAGAGGGGTTTTCACCACCTGTATTGACAAACACAATAGGAAATGTTTAGAAAAGGAACTGTCCCATGCTGGTCTGGGATTTAATTACAGATGTACAATTTTGGAACAATGACATTATGAAGTGGAAATAGTTTCTAAGAAGGTAAAATGTTCACATTCCTTCCCATGGATGTATTAAGAAATAGTTTAATCTTCTTTATAGAACCTGTACTTACGAGTAACTACTCCTGCTTTTCCTTTCCACTTTTTCGCTGCTCAATATCCCTATGTAGTTTTCATTATTGGATTTAATTGGTTTCCATTCCTTTGATGTGTCTTGAAAGCTCATCAAATGTGTACCAATTTAAGTTTATATTTCACCTGTTTCTCTGTTGCATGGCGAGTCTCCATGTACTGATGTTAAGGTACTAATTGAGTGGTCAGGAATCAAGCTAGAGATAACTATCAGAGAAGCTGGAATTCACTAGAGAAAACAGCCAGTTGATTTATTTTTTTTTAAAAAAAGAAAAGGCTATACAGAAAGTAAGAAATTATAGAAAGTAGAAATGGGCAGTGGGCTTTATAAAGCCACTTGTCTCTTAGAGAAGTCAGGCCCTACACTCTTCCACAGAGCCTGAGCAACTGGGGTTTTACTTTTCAAAGGTCAGAACAAAAAGGAATTTCCTTTGAAGGGGTTTGAATTTTTTCTGGCAGGCCCTGCAAGGAAAGAGTAGTCTATATCACCCTAGAGACTGTCTTAGTGCTCATTTGTTGGATTTACAAATTCTAAGGTTATGGCTTCCTGGAGAAGAGAGCTCAGAGAACCCTGACTACAATGACATCAAGGAATGAAAGCTGGCCAGGTTAAACAAGAAGCGCTTGGACGGGGTCCCTGAAGGTTTCACATCCAAAACCTTCTGATGAAGACATAATAGCTTCCTCTGGAGACACTGTGGGGAACACATGTGGTCACATTTTTATCCCTTTGCCTGGATTATAGTTGGTATCGCATGTGAGGAAGCAGGAAATGATATTAAAAAGATAACTGGAAGAAGAATATAGTAGGACTCATCTGTAGATGACATTTTGGTGTTACAAGGATGGGCAATTACTTCATATTGTACCACAATTAAGAATTCAACTATCTCCTGATTTATTTAAGGAGAAAGTTTTAGGTTGATATTAATCTATGTCATAAATAATATCTGCTAGCTGGCCTTTATTCAAACAAGAGTAGATTTGTGCAAAAATGTAACAACATTGCTTTATTGTTATCATTTTTAACACTCAGTTTTTTATTATAATAACAATAATTTTCAATTTCAAAAAGTAATATAACATTTTTGTCCACAACATATTCATGTAAGTCAAGCATGCTGAATTTTTTAAAAAGGGAAACATAAGTTATGGCAGCAGTAGGGAAGAGTCAAGATGACTCCTGTTTCTGAGTCCCTTGGAAGGGAGTGGTGATGCCATTACCAAGAACTGGAATTACAATATAGTCAGAAAAAAAGGAAAGGGAAATAAAAGCCAAAAATAAGAAATGCCTTGCCTATTATTAGTGAATATCCAACAAAGTTCATTTAAGTCAGGATCTCATACTTCACCTTTTTTCTTTGTAGTTAATAGAAGCATGCCATAAAACCAACATGCTCACGTTACCTTTGTTTTGTCAGACATTAACCCTAAGTTGTTCCCTTGGTTCCTAGTTCAAAGTTGGTTTAGGTTGTTCTTATCCTTAAACTTTAAGGTTTTCCTGTGTGTTTATTTCACTGTTCTTACTTTTGTGCACTTCTGGAATACTGCATTTAGCTAATGGGGTCCTGTGTCACAAGTCCTAACAGCTGTTTTTATACTGTCTTTTAAAGGAAGACCCCTTTCCTTCATGAAGGCTTATCACTGGGTCAATGTTACTGCATTATTTATGTTGAAAGTTTACCAATGGTCTATGTGGCAAAGACTTTAAAAAGTAGGTCTTAGTGGGAAGTCTTCTGGTCATTAGGAGTTGTTCTCTCATGTAGTATCTTAGCTTTCTTCATGCACTCTTTTGCTTACTGGCTCATAATATAACTGATCTTACCAGCATGTGCTCCTCCCTTGATGTATTGACTCGCCTCTGACCCCAAAAAGTGAGTTGGCCTGATCATGGTTGGATCCTCTAAAATAATGAAGCAAACATAATTGTTTTTTTTTTTCTAAGTTACTTTCTCTTAGTATGTTGTTATAGTGATAGGAAACTGATGAGCACAGCTTTCTCTATACCATAAATTAAGTGAACAGAACTCAGGAAAACCAAAAGATTTATTGTTTGGATATCAGCAAGTCATGCCCATCACCCCCATCTCTTTTCATTAGTTTAAGATAAATCCTTTTTTCCTTCCTTGGAGCAAGACTTCAAACTTGTATTTCTTCCTGTTGAAATAGGACTTTTTTGTTTGTTTGTTTTGCTTTGCTGTTTTTTTTCATTTCTAATTTGAGTTTCTTTTGAAGCATATATCTGAAGCAAACTTTCTATTTTAGGGGTGCTGTGTTTTCTCATATTAAAAATAAATGCTGTGTATGGAGCACCATCTGCCTGAATGTGGCTTTTTCCTTTTGAGTATCCATAGTGTATTCTGTCTGCCTTCTAGTAAGTTCACTAGATGCCCCATAGTGATCAGAATAAATAGATCAATCTTTAAGTACATAATTAGTAAATAATAATTTTAAGTAACTCAATGTCAAAGTCTGCATACTTGATGGTTTTCATTTTCAATCATTTTGGAAATTTTGCTGCATTTGGAAGAATGATGTTGAATTAGGTGGTGGTGGCACATGCCTTTAATCCCAGCACTTGGAGGCAGAGACAGGTAGATTTCTGTGAGTTCAAGGCCAGCCTGGTCTACAGAGTGAGTTCCAGGACAGTTGAAGTTACAACATAGAAACCCTGAAAGAGAGAGAGAGAGAGAGAGAGAGAGAGAGAGAGAGAGAGAGAAGGAGAGAACAAGAAGAATGGTGTTAAAATAGGTGTGTATTTTTAAGTAAGTGAAATTTTAACACTTTGTACAAAATTTGGGGATGTGAATAGGTGAGTCTTTTTGTTGATAACTATTTTTTCAATTAAGGTTTAAATTTGCTGAAATTTTGACAGTGGTACTCCAGAATTAAATGACTTCCTTGGCTTCATGCCTCACACCTGTAATTCCAGTACTTGAAAGACTGAATCAGGAGGATCATGAGTTCAGTGCCAGCCTCAGACACAGCAAATTCAAAGCCAGATAGGACTACCTGGGACCTTGTCTCAAAAAACTAAAATGAAACAAAACAACACAAAAAGAATTAAAAAAAAAAAAGCAGCACTGACTTCCTATATTCTATATTAAGAAATACTTTTGTAATGACATTTAAAGCTTATGTGTTTAACACTTCCATTTTGATAAAGGAATTCTCATTTCCTCTGTCTGGGGTATGATCATGACCGGTAAAAGTCTGGTAAGCGAAAATGAGAACCATTTGTTAGAGTACAAGATCTATATTCAGTTTTGAATTGCATCCTGACTTAAAAATAAAAGAATGATGCTATTAAGACAAGTTAATGAGGGCTAGGTATGTAGCTCTGGGGTAGAGTACTGGTTTAGGAGATGTGAAACCTTGGATTCAATCATTAGCACTGGAAATATATTAGTGAAGGAATGGATGATGTAGTTGGCAGAGATTTAACTGTGCCTCTTGCTACTAACTTCAATAGAAATAGATGAGGTCTCAGATTTTGGATGTTAATACTCTCACCTGTAGATTTAGAATGAGCCTAAAGTTTTACAATACTTTTCTTCTGTTTAATTTTCAGTCCATTTGCACACATTAGAAAGAGAATTTATGTTGAGGAACGATACCATGACTGTGACACAAGGAATGGAAAGGAAAGCATATTATCTATCTTGCTACTTAATGCTGCATTCTGGAAGAATAAATGTGGGCTCCACTTACCTACTTGATAGCTACTATTTTTTTCTGCCTAGGATTCTTATTTGGAAAAAAAAGACACTACTTTTGTCTATTAGCTATGAAAATTAAATTTTAAAATATAAAATATGCTATTATTTGTAAAATGCCACCAACATCACCTAGAATATGCTTGTTTTTTTCCTCAAATTCCTTAACTAATCTCCTAATCTTTTTTTTTCCCTTAGAATAAAACAATTATATTTGCTGTAGTTTGGACTTTTAATGTCCCTCACTGGTCCACAGATTAAAGGCTTAGGTCTCAGAATGGCACTGTGTGGAGGTATGGAATCCTTCGAGAAGAGAGGCCTCAGAGATGGTCCTTAGGTCACTGGAAGCATGACTGTGAAAATTATTGCCTTGCCCCATGGTTAAAACCTCCTCACTCTGAACAAAAATAAATAAACATTTTCTGTTTATCAGTTAATTGCTTCAGATATTTCATCATGGTGATGGAAAGATGTCAAAGTAAATCATAGGATTTACTCTGCATTTTATCAATTTCTTGATGGGACTTTGTGGCAATGCAATATTCTGAAACTATCTCCTACATTCAAAGAGACTGGAACTTTTGTTGAACCTCACAACCATAGTGAATAATACACCTTGATGTCACTTAAGATTTAAGACTACTAGTCAACTGTGTATTCACACTGTTTGCTTAACCAGTCTTTAACAATCAACTTTAGTTGCCTTGGATTTCCCATGTAATCAGCCTTTACACCCTAAGCTAATGCATGCTGCAATCTTAAATTAATTACCCTTCTATGCTCCTGACCCACCAATACATGTGTGTCATTTGCTGAAAGCAGCAAACACAGAAGTTGAAGGCAAAGTCCTAAAATCTACCCTAAGGGTTGAAAGCAACTATTTATGGGTATTGGTTGATAAACAATGATGCTTGTTATCTGCGTCATTTAGAATCCATTGGAGCCAGTGATTTAATCCCTTGTAAAACTCTGTTAAATATTTCTTTAAAGTCTCCCATTCTTTCCTTATGTGATGCTTTCCGTGCTGTTCAATATACACAAAGCAAACATCTTTGTTAGAGACAGATACCAGACACACAGAGACACATAGATAATATAACATACAGCGAGATACACACACTGTTGGAAGACACAGAGAGCATGAAGTAGAGAATTTAAATCTGGATTCAATCTTGGTTAAATCACTCCAAGGGGAAGTGCTTTTCTTTCTTTCCTTAATGTGATACAAATGTGTTATTGGTAACTGAGGGTTAATCACTAATGTGCTTAACCCACACAGATCATGATGTGTTCCAACTTAAGATTGATAGATGGGTGAAGGGTAACAGTGAATAATTCCACATGCCATATGGATTATGACATGGGGATATTAGAATACATTAAGGAAAGTTCACTTCTTTACATCCATATATATTGTACACATGATAAGATGAAACCATTTTGTTTGCTTAATGGAGAACAAGATTTATTTGAAAAGATCTTTATAGATGTCACAGGTGAGGTAAGGGCTTTCAGGCGTGGTGCTGCCTCACTATGCATTTATTGTGTGTGTCATAGATTTGAGACTTTATTTAGGGATGCAGAAGTAGACAGAATAGAGAAGTCACATCAGAGAGATAATGATGGGAAACAAAGCAAAGGTTAGAAGGAAACTGCTCTATGAATGATGTCAATGTCTACTAATGTTACTAGCTTCCGTTATTATTAGTGACTTGTGAGGTGATTTTTTTGATACCAGAAAAATGAAAGTTTCATGACCAGATTTGTGCTATGATAATAACCTGCACATATATCAGACAGGAACTTAACAAAAGAAACCTGAGGAATTTATAGCAGGAGGAAGATTTAGAACATCAGACCTCAACTGACCCTTTGAGAGGGAATTGTATAGATCTCCGAGGTAACACTCAGGGTGACATGACATTTGTATGACACATGACTACATGTCATTTTAACCATGATAATACAAAGTGCTGTAGCTGATGTTTGTTTCATAAATTTTACATAGTGTATATTTTTCTGTACATTAAATAAATGAAGGAAAATTCCTTAATTTAGCTCTGACTTTGGCTTATGCTGTAGATAAAGTCATATTCGTTCATGAAAAGGAGAACAGTAATAAAGAGCCTACATTCATTAAGAGTTAGGGATATTTTAGCAGTATTTTTTGTTGTAATCACTAGAAATCTTTTTTATGTACTGACATCACTAAACATCAAAATTGTATCTCTGTGTCTCCCCCAAAACAGACGTGCGTGTGTGCACATACACTTGTGCATGCTTACGTGCGCATGCGCACACACACACACAAAGACAAAGATATCAAAATGAATACCAAGCCTACAAATGGAAAATTACGGAGGTACATCAACAGAACAGCTGTTAGAGGAGTGACATTTGGATGAATGTAAGAAAATGATTAGTTTTAATGCATGCCTGATGCTGATGGTATTTGACTTGTTTACATGAGTTATTAATGTTTTAAAACTAGAACATCAGTGGACTAATTTAAAAGAAATGTACCTTTTCATATAATAATTAAACACTCAAAAATTAAACAACCCAAGTGTCTGACCCTTGCTCTGACTCAACAGTTTCTCATGACAAAGAACTATTCTTTTATCTAAAGGACATTTAATCTTTCTCATGACTGTTGACATAGCTCAGGCTGTGACTTCAGGATTCCTGTCATTGTCTCCTTTGGTCTCTGCTTGTGCTCGCTTTCCTCCAATCTATCCTCTACAACTCCATGAAGTTGTGCATGTTTTGTCCAATGACTCTTGGGATTAAACAGTACATCTTTTCAGGCTCATTGTGAATGGATTTCTTTGATTTATCCATGCAGATACATTGCAATTTATCACATCTGTGTCAGGGATGGCATTTTATCTTTTTTAATTGGCAATACTAACCATCATAGATTAGATCGTTTCTCTTTTAACTAGACTAATATAAAGAAGTTTGTGTTCCAACTAAAACTTTGTTGTTTTGCTAACCAATAAGAATAAGTAGGATATCCTGGCATGATAGGACACTGATGTGATGGATTGCCAAGGAAAACAGGGGGGAGTTCTCATGTGTTCATGGCCTGCCAGTCCTCAGCAGAGGGAACTACCACAATGGCAAGCACCAACCTGGACAGTGGAACCCCAAATGCCTGAGTTCATGTGTTTTTATTGATTCAGAGCACTTCAGGTGCAATCAAACATCCTCCACAGAAATCCAACACCTGCATGTCTGCATTTGTCATGCAAAATGCCAAGGCCTATTCAGCTCTTTTTCCAATAGTATACAAAAGCAATTATTTTAAACACAACTAAAAATAAACTTCCACAATAATTTCCCTTTCTGTATAAGCCAATATATTTTTTGTTTTTTGCTTTATGTCTACAATACAATTTAATACTATATCAGCAAAAATATTTACAAGCAGAACTATCACGAGGGTTGCCAGTGCACAGGACTAAATGAGACCAAGCATCTATCAAGGTTTTCACAATGTTTTTGGACAGTGGAAAAAACTTTATCAATGTCCAATTATCTAGAATTCACACATGATCTTCTGGGCTCCTCCAAAGGACTTGGATCACTTCTCTGGTTCTGCCTTCTACAGCATACACAGTTTGTCCTGCAGGCTCTGGCTATTTCCACTCTACTGATGTTGCTGTTCTTGGTGGTCATTCCATGGTACTGGCATCTTCAGAACACTAGGGTCTTCTGCTGATCTGATCTGCACTTTCACCAATAGCCCCTCATGGGCTCTCTTCATGGTGCCAAGCCTCAACTTCTTTATACAACCTCTTCGATAGCCACTGAAGCTGAACCTTCACTAATACTTTCTCCTGGGCTCTTTTAATGGTTCCAAGCCTCAAATTCTTTACATGACCTCTTCATTTGGGCCTTCAACTACTACTGAGGCTGTACCTTCACAAAGATGGCTTCTCTTGGTGACAAGCCTCAGCTGCTCTCAAAAGACCCCTTCATGCCTTTAAAACAAGCACCACCTTGGTGACAATTATAGTAGTACCAAGTTTGGCTGCCAGGAGGAGATACAACCTTGGCCAGTTCTGCAAGACAGTTTCTGTATACTGACCCTGAAGAAATGCTTCCTAGATTTTAAGATAGTGTTTGGTTTGCTGTAAAAATAATCACTTTATCTGCAGTAAGGGTTCCCTCATGGATGGAGTGCCCATCACCATCACTAGTATCTGAACAGCTTGTCTTTCTCTTAGTCAGGTTTGTAGAAAAAAAAAATCTGGTCAGTTTAACTAAGTGGCTTTTTTTTGACTCCAAGATGTGGCTTACACAACAGTAGGGGGTCCTGAGCCAGTGGAATTCTTTCTGGCTGAAACATTCTGGCAGTTTGGTGGTCTTTCTTACTACTGCTATGGAGAAACATACAACCTCTTCCACAGATCTGAAACTCAATATCTTGTTTACACACATACAATGCAGCTATCAGAAAACTCAGTTTGTGAAGCAGTATGCTACACCAGTGACAGGAGGAAACATGGGCTCCATGATCG
Source organism: Cricetomys ansorgei (assembly GCA_026225945.1). Taxonomy (NCBI): domain Eukaryota; kingdom Metazoa; phylum Chordata; class Mammalia; order Rodentia; family Nesomyidae; genus Cricetomys; species Cricetomys ansorgei. The sequence continues at coordinate 2,172,903 of JAMJFZ010000020.1, forward strand.
GGAAAAGCAGTAAGAACTTTACTTTTTCCTGCTCCCAGCTGAATTCTTTATCTCTAAGGGCTTCCATTTTGTGGCTCTCACCTAGGAGACTTTTTTTCCTCATTTATTTATTATTTTCAAAGCCTTTACTCTTTATAGAGGCTTTTTTCCTTTGTCTCTTTCCTCTTCATTATTAAGGAGACTTATACTCATTATTTTTGCAAATACATTATCTCTGTCTCCTAGGAGCTGCCCTGAACTTGCTTTGCCGTACTCTGTGAGGTCTGGAATTTCTTTCTTGTTTTTTCTTGTCTCCACATTGGATGAGCTGGTGTGATGTCAGTTCCCCACATTGGGCATGATTTGTAGTAGTACACTGCTGTGGCAGTTCAGCAAGGAAGAAAGGGAGGAGTTCTCATATGTGCATGCCCTGCCAGGCTTCAACAGAGAGAACCATTGCCATGGCAAGCACCAACCTGGACAGTGGAACCCCAAACATCTGAGCTCAGGTGTTTTTATTCATTCAGAACTCCTCAGGTACAGATCATAAGCAAACAAACATCCCCCACAGAAATCCTACACCTGCAGACAATACAAAATGCCAAAGGCCTATGCATCCCTTTTTCCAACAATGCACAGAAAAAAATTTATTTTAAACACAACTAAAACTAAACTTCCACAATATCTGGGTGCTTGTGGAATGTCCAGGTGCCTGCAGGAGGCCCTGGTGCCAGTGGGATGTCCAGGCATCTGCAGGTTGCTTTGGTGCCCATAGGATGTCCTGGTGCCTGAGGGATGTTTGGATACCTAGGGGATGTTGAGTTGCCTTGAGAGGTCCAGGTGCCTGCAGATTTCTGGGTACCTGCAGGATGTCTGGCCACCTGTGGAATGTTTGGGTGCCTATGAGATGACCATGTGTCTGCAGGTTAGCCCAGTATCTGCATGATGCCCAGGTATCTGTGGAAATCCCTGGAGACTGGGGGATATCCTGGTGCCCACAAGAAGTCCTGACACCTGTGGGAAGTTCGGATGCCTGCAGGATGTACTGGTGCCTGTGTGAAGTTCTGGTACATGTGGGATGCCCTGGTGCCCACAGTATTATCTGGTGTCTGTGGGATGTCTGGGCTCCTGCAGGAAGTCCTGGTACCTGCATGATGTCTGGGCACCTGTGGGATGACCTGATGCTCATAAGAGGCCCTGGTGCTTGCAGGATGTCCAAGTGCCTGTGTGGTGTCAGGATGCCTTATATAATGTCTGGGTATCTATGGGTTTTCCCAATACCTGCATGACCAGGTATCTGTGGAGGGCCCTGGAATTTGGGGGATACCCTGATGCCTGCAAGGTGTCCAGGTGTCTATGGGGTGGCATAGTTCCCATATGATGCCTAGACATCTGCAGGATACCCTAGAGCCTGGGGATGTCCTAGTGCCTGCAGGATGTCCAGGTACCAATGTCGTGCCTTGGTGCCCATGGGAGATCCTGGTGCCTGTAGGAAGTCTGAGTTTTTGTGGAAAGCCCTAAAAGCCTTGGAATATCCTGGAGCCTGTGAGACATCTGGTGCCTGCTGGAGATTCAGGAACCTATGAGATGCCCTGGTGCTTGCAGGAGGTCCTGGCACTTGTGTGGTATCTGGGTGCCTGATGGATATCCAGGTACATGTGTGGTGTTTGGGTGCCTGTGTGATGCTCTGGTACCTGTGTGATGTCTAGGTGTCTGTGGGTTGTGCCAGTGCCTGTATGATACTCAGGCATCTGTGGGATACCATGTGTCTTGTAGAATCCCCTGGTGCCTCTGGGCTGTCCTGGTGCTTATGGGATGCCCTGGTGCTTGCTTGGTGTCTGGGTATCTGGGCCATGTCTAGGCACCTGGTGGAGGCACAGGTGCCTGTGGGCTTGGTCAGTGAGACCCAACTTCAGGTTGAACTTAGTTGTGCTTGGTTTCAGGCTAGTATGGGCCAAGAAAATGTCCATCATCAGCATAGCCTGCTGTCTCTAGGAACTGTGGTGATGCCTATGATCCATGCATCCATACTAGCTAGACTTTTTTCTTTTATTTATTTTTTTGAGGACACAGAGGTGGGAAGGTGGAATAGGGACGAATATATGCTATGTATGTATGTATGTGAGATATGAAACTCAAATTATTAATAAAAGTATTATAAAAATAAAAAGTAAGCATATTAAAATTTATTTAGTTTCAGTTTTTTTATTCTATTTAATTTTATATTGGGTAGTGTCAGTATTTCTCACATTTTAAAATCGTTGTGACTATTGATGAGGAAAAGGTGTTAGGAATAAAAGATAAAAGTATAAAGATGGAGGATTTATTTCATAATCTAGAGAGTAATGTAACAATCTGGGTCAGAAAAAATGTTTGCATATGCAGGTATAGAAATATATAGAACTATAGGAGAGCTTTGACTCCTAGAGTAGTTAATCAAGGACATGTCACCTGTTTTTTATTATGTGGCTTAGTGCACTAAATTACACAAAAAAGAGCATGTGAGTATTGATACCTTTTTAGGACAATGAAGTAGAAGGGGGAAGAAATTTCTGTCTGGACCTTAGGAAAGCATCAAGGTATTAAGATATATAGACTGAATAACCAATGTGTAGGATAAGTAGGTAAAGTGATAACATTAATTAAGCTAATTTAGAAGAGAGTCTAGAGCCTTGGGAATCATAAATATTTAAGGATTGTTGTGTTGCTTACTTTTTTGTTGCTGTTATAAAACACTATCACTAAAAACTACTTATGGAAGGAATAGTTCATTTGAGCTTATGGTTCTGGAGAGAGAGGAAGAGAGAGAGAGAGTAACAGAGAGAGAGAGAGTGAGAGAGGGAGAGAAGGAGACTGTAATGTCAGGGGAGGCATGATAGGAAGTGGCTGAAGGAGAAAGCTGAGAGATCACATCTTCAAATACTCACAGGAAGCTGAGAGAGACTATTTTAAGTGGGGCAAAATGATAAACTCTCACACCCACTCTTAGTGAAGTACTTCCTCCAGCAAGACTCCATATTCTAAAAGTTTCACAACTTCCCCAAATAGTGCCACCAACTGGGAATCAAGTTCTCAAATACATGAGCCTATGGAGGGTGATTCTCATTCAGACCACAGATATGTAGAGAGCCAAATAAGGAAAAAATCCTAGAAGTTAAGAGAGAAATCAGAAGAGAGGTGAGTCAAGAAACCCAGCAAAGAATGCAAAGATGAAGTGGTTGAGGTGGTACCCAGTGAAGAGAACATGAACCCAGATTATTAAAGAACAGGCAGTCAAGCTGCTCTGGCACAAGTTGAAGAAAGAAAGCTATGAAAATACAATAGGATGATGCTAGGAACAATGAAAAGAATTTGCTTTCATTTTTCTTTTACCTTTACTAGGAAATGGGCTGAGAATAGTGGTCTTGAGGCATAATTTAGGATTCTAGAATTTACTTAATTCTAGAAGTTGACAACGTACATTATACAACTTTGCAAATACACTGTGGAAGTTCATGAAGGTAAAGATCTTTGGGAGAGAAGAATAGAGCTGAGTAACTTTGATGTAGGGTACGAAGGGTATTGTATTGCTGATAGGAAGGTTGGGCTCAGGTAATTATATTGTCCTTAAATTTTGAGAATTGTCTTAATGTTAGGGGATGAGAGCCATAGATTCTAAGTAAAGGGACAAAGTCAGATAGCATAAGCTTAAAGATAGAGGGGATATCTATCTTTAGACAAATGCACATATACAGTGAGCAGAAAAGGGCAAAGAGAAGTCTTGAAAATGACAACCATGCTCAGGGAATATGAAGATGCATGTGGGAGAAGATGTGATCTCTGTTTAATAAGTAAACATGGGAATTGACCTCTCATTAACAGTAACTGCCTTTAAAAAAGACATGCAGGATGTACTCTCTGAGTTTACAAGAGCTGAAGGATACAGGGGATTTGGGTTTGCTTGTTTTCTATAATGAGTGATTTCAGAGATACATGTGAGATTCTAGAGTTAGAGCAGAAGTGGAAGTACTTGGAAGGAAAGGGACAGAGTAAAGATGAGAAGCTAAGAAAAGAAAAAACAGACAAGTTGGGGGTTTAGAAGGATGTGACACCTATGCTGTTCCATAAAACATGAGGACATTTTATTTCGAATAATTTTGATAGGGGTATGATTCTAATTTTCCAGGCATCTACCTTCTTGGGTATCCATCTCTTTATTTGTACTGATCAATCCAGGATGTCAGGGGGCCATGATGGCCATTGAAATTCACGTTGTTTGTTTACTTCTATTATATGGCAGCAAGGTTCAGGTTTTGTGGGGGTATAATGGTTGTTAGCAAGTGGCAGTCAGTCTGTCAATCATGACTAAATGTGGTGATTCTGTTTTGACCACGTATCCCTCAGTGAGACTTATGGGAATCCTCGAGATGCTCACAAGAAACCTGTGGTTGACCAGTGGATTGTTGAACAACAGTTGCTTTAATCCCTTTCCCCTTAGGAGTTAGCTGAAATTCCCCAGGAACCTCCAAACACAGACTAAGCCCATTTCAGTTCTAGACAGAAGTGGGGCTTTTCCAGGGGAAAGGAGAATCCCCATCACTGCCCCATCAGAATTCATAAAGAAAATCATAAAATTCCTTAAGGGTAGACATGCATTTCACACCTCACTCCAGAGCACGTACCTTGTTACTACAGAAACCACATCCTGGTATTGATTTCTTACCAAAATGTTGTGTATTGTTGTCTTTCTCACCTAACACATTACAGTTCTTTTAAGAAGTTATGAGGACATGTGGTTTATTTCTCAGATGTGACACAATGTATTTGCTCTTTTATTTTTAATTTTTACTTTCCTACAAAAATCTTATTAGAAAAGAGAGGTTGAGTAGTAGAGGCAATATTGTCAGCAAAGGAAAATCATTCCTGATAGTAGGCATTTATGGAACCCATCAAAGAAATGCCTACCCACATTGTTTGAGATAAAGAGTCATCTAGTAAAAGATTCTATAAGAGGATCTTGCAAGATGGTTCTTCAAGTAAGGGGGCTTGGTACCAAGTCTCACTTGAGTTCAATTCCCAGGACTCCCTTGATAAAAGAAGAGAATTAACTCCGATGTATTTGGCATGGCATGTACATGAATGTATGCATGCCAACACACTCATGTGCAGGTACACACACAACACACACACACACACACACACACACACCAAATAAAATATAATAAAATTAAAAGAAATTATATGAAAGAATACAGAAAACAATTTTGGCTGAATTTTATATATCTATTCAACATATGTATTAAAATATATTTAGAATCATTGAAAAACACGCAAAACTACAAATGTACTGAACAAACAATACAATAGCAATTCTGAATTTTTTTCATGTCCAATTTAGGGAATATTTTCTGCAAATTATATTCATATAACACTAAGTCTTTGCATTCATTGCAGTATATAAAGTTGTCAATGTCTTGCAAGCTGGTTGCTTTTAGTAATGGGAAGATTATAAGAATGTGTCAAAGGAGAAAATACCATCCAGACAGTGTTACACTGACAGGCTCTGACTAGTGTAATTGGTTTAGAAATCTAGAATTTATGGAGAAACTCCATCTTCTATGGGAAGCTTTGGATAGTTGATTGGATAATTGCAATTAATGTCAGCTCCAAATCTACTCTCTACTGAATAAGTTGATGTGAGAAGAATTAACCTCCCATTAAAGGTTACTTCTTTTAACTAAAAAATATGTATGTATATTTTTATTTCAAGGCAAGGTCTCACGATGTATCCATGGCTGGCCTTGTTTTAGGTTTACTTGTCTGTTTTTCAGAGTAGCTGATTTCAGAGACCTGTAGGAGAGTCTGGAATGGGAGTAGAAGTAGACTTGCTTGGAAGGATGGAAGCCCAGGGAAGATGAGATACTAAGAAGAAAGAGCTTACTATGGTGGGTAAGTAAACAAAGTAGTGGGCATCTGGGCATGTGTTATCAAAGCCACTCATAATGTCTTGCAGTGCCAGAGTGGGAGTTTAAGAATCTATCTTCCAAATATTGGACATCTATATTCTGATTGCTAATTGCTGTTTGTGACTTGAGCAATCACAAGAAATCATTTATAAAAAACAAAGCTTAGAAATAGCAAGCTTTAACTTACTGAGTCTGAGGAATACAGAAAAAAACAGAATGAATAAAGGTGAAAATTCTTAAATAACATGTCAAGTAACATCAGTTACTGGCATATCATTGTGAAATCCCAAGTGAAGAAGAGGGAGACCAAGGTATAGGGAACAATATCTGAAGAAACAGATTGGTACTGTCCTGATTTGATGGAAGACATTTATGGAAATATCTAAGAAACTCAATGGATTCCTGTAAGATGAACTCAGAGACCTACATCTATATTATGATGAAGTTATCTAAAGCTCAAACTGTACAAATAATCTTGAAAAAGGCAGCAAAGAAGTAACCTTTGAATACAGGGGTTACTCACTTAAACCAGCAGATATCTTATGAGAAACACTGGTGGCCAGATGGTCGTGGGCTGATGTATCTAAAGTGATTAAAAACATAAATAACAGTTAAGTAAGAACGCTGTATTTGGTAAAACTGTCCTTCAAAAGAATGGGGAATTTTTACATTCTAGATAGACAAAACCTGAGAGGATTTATTATGATGATGCTTAGTTTAATATCAATTTGACATAAGTGATAGTCGCTAGGGAAGAGAGACTCTCAATTGAGAAAATGTCTCCATACAATTGGCTTGTAGGCAAGTCTGTCAATCATTTTCTTGACCAATGATTGATGTGGGAGTTTCCAACCTATTCTGGGTGGTGCTGCAGGAAAACAGGAAATTCTGGGTTGTAAAAGAAAGCAAGTTGAGCAGGCCAGTAAGCAGCATAATGTTATGGTCTTCGTTTAGTTCATATCTCCATATTCCTGACTTGAGTTTCTGTCCTGATTACCATCAGTGATAGAGTATGACCTGAGAGTTGTAAGATGAAATAAAACCTTTCCTGCCCAAACTGCTTTTTTTCCCCTCAGAACAATAGGAACCTTAACTAAGATAATTATGAAATCTACAATGCAAAAAAAAAAAAAAAAGATAAGAGATTTGAGGGCTTGAAAACACACCAAAAGGTAATTTGAAGTGAAAAGACAGAATTGTCACCTGAATATTGTCCTCTGATCTCCACACCTGTACCATGCATGGCACATATGTACTCACATATACACACAGTAAATCAATAAACAAAATAAACAATTTGAGTTATACCTCTGAACATATAATATATAATTACATATTTTTATAAAATTCTATGACATTAACAACTGAAAATAGGTAGTCACAAGGATTTAAACAGGTTGTTATTATTAAAATTAAAGTGATATAAATTAAAATTAGAATGCTATGCATTAGGATGTTAAACATAATTTCCATGAGAATTTCTAAAGGGAATATTTCTAAAGAGAAAAGCTATATATAGACTACATGCAAAAGACTATTAAGAGGTAATTAAAACTTTTCATTTTAGAAAATAATTGAAACATAATAAAAACATATACAGAAAACAAGGGAACAAACTAATAAAGCCTATAGAAAGCAAGGGCAAAATGACAGAAGTCCTTCTATATGTGTAATCACTTTGTATGTAAATGAACTTAACTATCCAATCAAAAGACAGGAAAAAGAAAGAGAAAAATAAAGTGGGGAGAAGGAGAAAGAGAGGGGGGAGGGAGAGAGAGAGGGTGGGGAGAGAGAGAAGGAACATTAACTAAGGTGGTGTAGTGGCACACACCTGTCAGCAATCACCATACTTGGGAGGTAGAAGTATGTGTGTAGGGACTGTCCATTCCAAATTCATGGCCAGCCTGATAGCTCTATGATATTTACAAAAGACACAAAGACAATATTCAAAGTAACAGAATGAAGACCATAATCTGTATGAAAGAAAGGAAAGTATAGTGCCTATACATGCAACTAAAAATAAACTTTAAATAAAAATTACACTCATTTTATGAGCCCAGCACTGGTACTAAAGCCTGAAACACTACAAAACTAGAAAGCTACCAACCAACAATATTGTGTTTGAATCAAAACTTCTCAACAAAACACTAACAAAATGAATCTATAAGCTTATAAGATTGTCCATCCACAGTGAAAAGTGGGATTCAGTTCTGGAATAAGAGATTTTTTTTCCTTTTTTTTAACAAAGGAAAATTATATATGTGTATAGTATGCAACTTGATACTTTGATAAGTGTGTGCTCTGTGTGATAGCTAAATAAAGGTAATTTACATATGTATAACTTCATGTATCTATCAAGTTTTTTTGAAGAAAACACCTATAATCTATTCTCTTTTTAGTTTTCAATTTCATAATACATTTCTAGTAATGATAGTGGGAATAGATAGATCGCTTGAACCTGTTCTTCTTGTCTAACTACAATTTTATATTCTTTAACCATTATATCCCTATTTCCAACCCTCTTCATGCCATCTGCCCCTAATTTACTCTATGTGTCTGAATTCAATATTTTTGGGGTCTATGTGTAAGTGATATGAAGAGCTATTTGTCTTTTTGGACTTTGCAATGATGTTTCAACATTAGCAAAGCAATCAATGTACTATACCATCTTGTCAGAGTAAAAGGTGAAAACACCATGACCATCTCAATAGATACATAAAGAATATTTGCTCAAATTTAACAATATTTCACGATAAAAAATGCTCAACAAACTAAAAACAAAGTGATATCTTCTCTGTATTATATGGGTCACACATGAAAGTATAACACCAGAAGGTGGAAAACTCAAAGTAAACCAGTACTCTACAATCTTTTGCCTTCTATTTAGGGAATGATAAAGGAATGATAGAAGTCTTCACTGCTTTTATAAGCACCCTTAATATAGAAAGAGAGAAAGGTAGAAATCTTCACAGTCTCTTTTTAGCTTTTTAGCTTGACGAGGACTAGTGAGTCAGACTAGAGTCTCAGGTCACAGTCTGTAAACTCAATCTCTCTAACCTTTGTCCTTTTAGGAATTATCACACTAATGACAGCAACCCAACCAATGAGCTACCAACCAATGCCCACACCAACTCTTGGGGCTTCAGACATTTTATAACCTAAACTGAAAGTTCCCATCAACCCAGGCAGCACCCAATCCCCAAAACAAGCTACAGGTGCCAGATGATAGCCACCTGTATCAAGCATTCCAAATCCAACTCATAACAACTATACCACAGCTGGGGTAGGAACACAAACCTAATACAAATGCTAGTTTGCATTTTTTAAGAAACCAAAATAAACTTTTTCCAAGTGTTCCTCTACATCAAAACATTTCATGTATGATGAACAGCAGGGCAGGGATTCCCACCTTTCCCATTTTTATCAACATTAATTTTATACTTAGAAAAAAACACAGGTTCCACAAAACATATGGTTAGAACTAATAAATGAATTCAGCAAAATAGTAAGATCAAAGCTGACACGCACAAAACCTAGGTATAATTCTCTACACAAATAATGAACAACTCACAAGAAATTAGGTAGAATCCTATTTAAAAAAGAGCATTAAAGTAAGTTACTTGGTCAAACATGTGAATGATATATGTAATTAAAAACTATAAAGCCTACTGAGATAAATTAAATAAAATATAAGTACATGGATAGAAGGCTTTGTTGTTAAGATGTAATATTCCCCCAAATGGCCAGTAGAGTCAATGAATCTTTGTCAACGTCTCAGTTATGTTTTGTCACAAGTAGAGAACACTGTAGTAAAATTTATGTGGACTCTCAAGGGACTTTGAAAAATTAGAAACAATCCAGAAAAAGGAACAAAATTACATAACTTCTATTTCTTAATCTTAAAAATCACCACAAAGCTACAATAATAGAAAAGAGTATGGTGTTGGCATGAAGAGAAGTATAAATTAATGGAATAGAATAGGCAGTTCGTAAATAAACCATTAAAAATATATGGTCAGATTTCTATAGGAATTCAAATTAATTCAGTGGAAAAAAGATAGTCTTTGTTTCCCAGAAACGTTTCTGGGAAAACTGGTTATCTACATGTAAAAGAATGAAGATGGATTGTTAATCTAACACCATGTACAAAAATTAACTCAAAATAGATCTAAGACCTTCATATAAGACATTAAACTGGGTGCTACAGAGATGAGCTAGTGGTTAAGAGTACTTACTGTGTTTTCTTCCACTTCATGTATTACCTATTTCCTCCATACTTACTTGCTTAAATGGTTGGTTTATTCATTTTGACCTTTCTCTTATGTGCTTTTGTCTTTTGTCATATGTTTTGTGATCCTTGGTGTTCATTGACTGAGTGGAATCAGACAGCATGGGTTTCCAATGTAGATCTGTGAACATATCTCCTAAAGATGCCTTTTATCTAGCATTAAAGGCCACTGTGGGCATTGTCTTCGCCAGGCAAGGCAAGGGCAGACTTAGGTGTCTTGCAGAATTTCTTCCTGCAGTGATAGATCAAACTGATGGGGAACTGCTCCTTATTTGAGCTGATTATAGTTGGAAATCATATGTAGAAATCCTCATATTCTGAGCCCTTCAGGATAGTCCCAGCTGTCAGAGAAGTGTCAGACTTACACAAGCTCAAATCCAACCCATCTCACCCCATTCAGCTGCTTTTGCCACATGGCAATTGGGGCCAGGAAGCAGTGGAAAAACTGTGGGTCTTTCCACAGAAAGAAAAATTCTTTCTTTTTTCCCCACTTCAGATACAACATCACAGGAAGAGACACAGGAGATAGATCAGCCATCCTTACTGAGGACTTGCTCAAGATTCAGAGGAGGACTTTCTCCTTCCTCTTGCAGGTTTGACAGCTCTCTTCTGATTGGCCCTATTTTACACATTGTTTGCCAGACACATACACAGCCATTCACAGCCCATTTGTCTTCATATACATGGGGTGCAGTCTCTGGACAGACTCATGGGATCACTCCTCCCTCAGAGGTAGAAAACAAGGAAGATGTTTTCTGGTGATGTTTGGGTGATGTTTGTGGTTGTTGTCAGGCTCTCAGATCTGGCCAGGAGCCTGCCTTCTAGATATTTATAGAAGAAACAATGCTTACCAGAGACACACCCTCACCCCAGATCTGTCCATCACAAGGAACTTGCATTCCCATTGACTCTGTTCTGAGACACTGTTCCTGCCTTAAGATCCACCCTTCCTGCTTCAGCCTTAAGATCTGAAGTTTTCAGCTGCAAGCAGGGAGACTCTTCCAGCTTTGAGACTTGCCAGAAACAGGAAGCCTGCCCTCCTGCTGCTTTGAGCAGTGGCCTGTTTTCGGTACACTTGCCCTGCAGAACTTATTTTGGGTGGGAATTCAGAGACTCTTTGAGTGCTTGGAACTGGAAGACCTCCTGCCAGTCTCTTTGCTGACACCCTGCACCTAGAGGAGGGCACAGAACCTGAACATTGGCAACTTTGCTTGTTGACAGCCTGCTGCCACTGTTCTAGTTTCCTTGTGTTTACTTTCTCATTTAAATCATTATTCCTGTGTGGGAAAATAAAAAGTTAATACCTTTCACTGTCTGTCCATTCTAGTCTTGGAGGGAGGGCAAACTTCAACTAGAGACTAGAAAATCTTCTTGACTCAGAAGTGGTAGGCATGCAGTAGCTCTTTCCTTTAAGTGCTCTTAGATTTCTTACAAAAAGACAAAAAGGGCATTACTCTGCAGCCAGAGAGCTTTGCTGTGTTACATTTAAGGAGATTATTCGTTAAATAACTGACTTCTCATCCTGTGAATGTTCTCAGTTTTGTTTAAGGTGGTCCTCTCTTGCTCTGGTGTTCAAATCCTGAGTCTACTCCAGAAAGTTCTTATATTGTGTCTTTAGAACAAATCCCACTTATCCCACAGGCAAATTATTGCAGCTGATAGCCTAGCAGAAGGACCAGAGAGCTATTTTTGTTCTAAAGATATAAAATAACTCAGCTATCTGTAGTTAATTGTGGTTAATTGCTCTGGCTAGTGAATTAAAATTAAATGTACCATATAATTAGTTATAAAAGCATATGATTCATTGGCAAATGCCCCATTGATTGATTCCCATCTCTGCTCAATCAATTTTGAGCTTGGAAGATTGGGGACTCTTAGCTTTCCTTAGTAGTTTTTTTTTTTTTCCTTTTGTCCTTTCTACTTTCCCATCTACTGTCTATTTACAGAAAACCCCACCATTTTGTTCCCCTGATCACACTTTGTTCTTACAGATTTAGTGTGTGACTCGTGTCCCACATTTAGTAAGACTTTCAGAGAATGAGCTCCGAGAAGCCTGAGCAGATTGTTCAGGGTTCCTGATCCCACCCTCCCACTTCAGACTTTGCCTTTTGTTGTTTCTTACTTATTCATCATGACCATGAAAATACCCCCTCTTAACTTGAATTTTTTTTTCAAAGTTATGTGTAGATAGCTTCCCAAGCTTCAGTCTTTTGGAGGCAAATAGCTCTTTAGAAAGTACAAAAGTTTTTATTACAAAACCAAAGACTATTCAAAATAAGTTCTTATAAATGTTCTAAAAAGCAACTTTATTTATAAAGTCATTTAGCTATTGTATTATTCAGACTAATAGCCTTACTTTTAAACTAAGACTTTCACTTGAGTTAATTGTATTTAATATTTTCCCAGGAAAAAGAAGGACTAGATAGAAAGTTTGGCTAATTTACCCTTATAGAAATCGTTTTTCTCTCTTAAACCCCAGTAGTGCTAAACTATTTTCTCATTGCTTGGAAGCAGTATTTCCTGTAGGTCACTATAATTAAGTTTGAGCAATAATGATAATATATAAATGTAAAATATTACAATGGTAAACAAACTATTATAATCAAGAAATAAATTATCTTAATGACAGAGGTTTAATTATTATTATTACACTATTCTTGTGATTTGGGGAACATTTTAAATCAATAATAAATGTATCATTTATCTCAGTGTGAATAAAAATAAGAAATGCATGTTAATTTTATGTGTTGGCCTCTGGAACACTTTTCAACAGAATTTCTTTCATTGCTACACACTATCTGAGGAGTCATGTTGCCTCAAGACTCCAAATCTTCATTGCTTTCCTTCTCCTCTAGTCTATGATATCTTAAAGGCACAGCACTGCAGGACTTCTAGAAAGTAGAAAGTACAAAATAATTAAGCCACTAAGACCAGAGGCAGCTAAAGAAAAATCAGATACACATAAGGAGGCAGAAGCAAAGAAAGGAACCAATTCTGAGTCAAATAAATACACTTATAATGACAGCATATTTCAACATAATTCAAAATTCAATGTATCTACAAATATTAAGAATCAAATAGAAAATGCAGTCTTTGCTTTTTCTCTAATCATGGCTATTAGAACTTTAGTGATTAGAAATAAAAGAAAAATAATGTATTGGATTTTTTAATTTCCTCTAAGGCAAAGTTCAAAATGAGTTATATAAAATCCTACAACATCTTTTAGTTTTTGATTATTTTCTGAAGCCTGTCTTCTCATCAACAGTTCAGTTGATATATATATATATATATATATATATATATATACACACACACACACACACATATATATGTATATATTGTTACTATTGATTATATTTCAGTGCTCTATGCTTACTCAAATGCCATCCTTTTTATTGAACTCATTTGCTCCTAAAGATAGAGCTTCAGTATAGTAAAACAGGTATAATCTGCACATCAAGGAAGAAGATTCTAACAAGTGAGCAGTTCAAGGAGTACATGTAGTAAATTAAATCATACACATCAATAGATATCAGCCTATTTAGTGGTTACAGTTACGTGACTGTAGGTTAATGAGCTTTACTTGACACTCAGTTTTGATATACTTTGGGCAGAGGAGTAGACAATCACATTTCTTCCTTTGAAGTTTGAAATCAAGGTATGAGAAAGCTTGATTGGACACAATTTAGCCTTACAGGAAATTAGTAATAATACAGAGTGAGCTTGGTAGTGATTAATATACATAAGCTGAAGATAATGACAAAGGTACAGACTGAGCATATTCATAAAAACAAAACAAAGAACAAAATAGGAAAGGTGATTTTGAAAAATAGGTTATCTTTTCTTCCATGTTTATAGTGCTAGACCACAAAGATGCCTAGCTGTGTCTTATTTTGTGTGATGAATTTTGTGATTCTTTACTATTCTTTAGTCAGTCTTTCTCTGTTTTGGTTGGTTTGGTGTGGAGCAATGACTAAATCATCTACTGCCAATTATTCTGTTACCTGCTAAGGGCGCTTCGTTTGATCAGTTGACCAAGGCAACTAATATTATATAATTAAGTAAAGCCAAATATTGAAATATTTGAAATATGTTTTATACTTTAAATACTTTAAAATACTTTTAAAATATTGAAATTGAATAAATTTTGTAGAGTTGTTGTTGGAGAAGCAGTCTTATTTCAAATGGAAGTACTATTTGATCTGCACTATTAACAAAATTGATCTCATGAATTAAACAATTTATAATATATCACAGCTTCCCTTCCTCACATCAAATAATTTTACTCAGCTCAAATAACTGATTTAATTATGAAGATATGAGATTATATTCAATTATAGATACCATATAAAAAGTAGTTAGAAAATTAAATATTTTGAGATGTGCAAAATATGGGGATTTTTGCGCCCTTTGAAAAGCAGAATTTTCTCTTTTCAAAGCAAAATATAGTGATACCTGGAGATAAGTTTCACATTAGTATTCAGGAAACATGCCTCTATTACCCACAAAGTATGTGTAAAAACAACAGCACCTCAAGTTCACTATTAATGAGTTTGTTTACTGATTTGATTTTGTCTTTTTCCTGGAATAAATTAACTTCATTCTTTGGGTTTTCCCTAAGAGTCCACCACCATGTGTTTAAATATCTTTCAGTTAGAAAAGATTCTTGGCTATTTTTAAACAAAGATATTTATTTATACAAATAAGACTTAGTGCATACATATTAATAAAACAAAATATAAATTTTGTTCCTGTGCCAGTGTTGCATAAAGAAGATCATGTCTGGGTTTTAGTTCCCAATTCACCTAGGTCCTCTTGAGGGCCTTTACTGTATAAGAAAAATGAATCTAATTTGGTTTTGAAAAATGCAGGTGAGGGCATCCCTCTGCTCCCTGATGTTTGTGTTGTACTTGGTAAATCTTTCATGAGATCTGTAGGGATATGCTGCTTTCTGTGGCTCTGGTTCTAGATAAATAAGATTGTCAATCACTGTCCATTGATCTTGTATTCTCTTTTTAGACATTAACATAAATTGATCAAAGTCTATATTTTTCTTACATTCTGAAAAAAATTGAATGACTTGCAATCAAACAAAGAAATGTGGAGAAAAATTCTCTAAATGACTTTGTGATGGATCAACCAATCAGGTAACAATTATATTTTCAAATGTCTTTATGTCAAAATTTACAAAATGTTTCCTTATAGTCAGGGTAAAATCTGGATGATATTACATTATGTGTAATTCTAATTAACATCAGGAAATACACTATTTCAATAAACCAACCTACATAGTCAACTGACATAATCCACATCCAGCCTCTATCTAAAATTCTCAAAAAATTGTCATGGCAACCTTTATTGGATAATATTTTAGAAATTAAATAAATTGTCCTTTTATATACATTAAGGGATTAAAATGAAACATTCTATAAAAGAAATTTCCTATGATATTTATTATTATTTAAAATATCAGAAGTGACTTTGAAGTAAACTCTTTGGAAAAATCACATATTTGTAGAGAAGACCAAAGTGTCTTTGCTTCTTCATCCATCAGGATGTGTAATCTACTTACTATTTCTCTGAATTTTTAATTTCCTTTGAACTTTGCCTTGTGATTTGGTTTTGGCCAATAGATTGAAATTGAAGAGGCTTAGCAATTTTTAATTTTACTCCTTTAGAAAAAACTCTGACCAAGAAAACAATCAAGTATCTTTGAATGATAATAATTTTGATACAATTCCTTATTATTAATGTGCAGCATTAAGTGTACCAATTTGTGAAGACATGTCTAAAGTGTAGTCAGCAGGAAGTGGTATCCCTTACTTATGAAAAGTTGAATAAGAATCTTATGATTGCCTAGGTTTTCTCGATTCCAAAGAGTTAAGTATTGGTGTTTACATGAACCAAGGGATAGAAGCCATGAAATGAAAGTGTTATGGTTTCCTCAGTACTTAGTTCCCACGTGAAGCACTTTCTAGATTTTCCCCAAATAGCAGTGTTCTCAATTCTGCTTCCATCCCTGAAGGAAGAATGAAGAAACTCATGGGGCTCCCCAAGGAGGGATTGTGTACTGGGATCCCCAGCAGAAATGGGGACATCCAGTCGGAATTTACCCCCTTCCAAGGGCCTGTCCCTTCTTACTGGGGAATACCTACAGTGTTACTTTCCTACTTCTAATTCAGTAGAGTGTTGTGGATATACATGGAACTTTCTGGAATTTGTGATGTTGACTAACTTTTCAGGATTATCTACGTCTGCTTTGTGATTTCAGATGACAAAATAGACTGTTATTTTCTGTTTCTACCATATAGTTCTGCAAAATTGAATGTCTAGCTCTGGTTATATTCTAGTCTCCACTTCTTCAAAAAGCAAAGACTCAGAAAAAAATTGAGTATGTGTCTGGGGTGGGGATAGGACAGGGAGAGATCAGAGAGACAACTGAATAAGCAAACTGATCTTTGAAACACTGAGATTTTGTCTGCTAGAACTCCTCTGACTTGTCAGGTTACTATGAGCCTCTTTGCCAAATACCTTAGAAATGAGTTCAAAATATCACATTTTTAAATGTCTGTTATTACTGAATTGTTTTGTGGCTTAATTATGAAAGTCTGGTTTCAGAAACAATATGAAAGCAAAGTTTCTTAGCATAATTGTGAGGTTTCATCTAAAACCAGAAGTGGAAACAAGATGAATAACCCACCACAGAAAAACATGAAACTACTACATGCAATTTGACTAGTCAAAATATAGTGGGATAAATTTCACATTTCATCAGACAACGTACATACACCCAGAGCATTTCTGACCTGAGGTTAGTTGAATTTCTTCTTGTTTCAGGTTTCAGAATGAAATGCTCTCTCATAGTTCTGATGTTGAGACTTTGAAACTGATAAGTACTTTTTCATGCTTATTTGGCAGATAATCTGATCATTCCTAAGTATTTATAAAAACATAATTGTCATAAATCTAAAAATTCCCAATGCTAATTTATTATATCATTAAAAACATTTTGTATTTAAACTTCAAAGTTGCAAGGCAAAATGTGACCGGTATAAATAACAATATAAGTAGTTCATCTGTATATATTTATAAGGTTAAATTCCTGGCACTGTGACTTTCAGCTTTATACACATTAATTTATGCTCTAAATAATGAATACAGTATAGTAAGTCTTTAGTATAGTTCCACTTTGTCCATATTTTGAATCTGACCGCAAGAATGGATACTTTTATAAGATGTTTTAATTTAGATATAATTTCAAGCTTACAAAATTTTGTAACAGTAGGGAACTTATTTCTTTATATTTTGCTGTGGATTCTTTCTTGTACTGTGTGTGTGCCTTTGGCATGCATATATGCATCTTTCTATCTGTACATATGTATGTACAAATCCATATTCATATATGAATATATGTGTACATATAGACAATTTGTACATTATATATGTGTATGTATATGTGTGTATGTACAATAGACATTAATTTTTGGGTAATTTGATTAGTTTCCTCTAAATGTTCATTATGTTTCCTATTAGCAAAGCTATTCCCTAATACAGTTATAATACAGGAATCAACATTAGCAAATTGGAGCTGGAGAAATGCTTCAGCAGATAAGGTTTCCTGCCACTTACACTGATGCCATAGGTTTGATCCCTAGGTCCCACATGGTAGAGATAGCTGATTACTTCAAGTTGTTCCCTGACATCCATATGCACATCATGGCATGCAAATGTACACACTCACAATATGTAAAAAATTTAAATTATCAAATTTAATATTGCAGTGTTATTCATATCTGATTCAATTTTGATAGTGAAATGTTATGGTTGGCTCCATAAGGCTCTTCACAATACTCTCTTCTTGTCCTAAATATAACCCAGTATCATGTATTTCATTTAGTTCTAATGACTTTTTCGATTTTTTTCTTTAACATAGAAGAGTATTGTGCCTCTATTTTCCTTGATTTTGATATTTCTAAAAAGGGTGTGCCAGTTATAGAATTTCCTCTCAGTTGGGTTTCCCATATCCTTCCTGATTAGATCCTGGATTTAGAGTTAGGGTCACATAAGCATAAAAAAGGAATATATTATTCTTAAGAGTAAACAAAGAGCACTTGACATCAATCTGTATAGTGTTTCTCCTAAATGATATGATGAGTCTGTATAGTGGACTAGAGAGATGGCTTAGCAGTTAAGAGCACTGGCTGCTCTTCAAGAGGACCCAGATACAACTCCCAGCAACCACATGGCAGCTCACAACTGTCTGTAACTCCAGTCCCAGGGAAACTGACAGCCTCACAAAGAATATACCAATGTACATAAAATAAAAACAAATAATATATTTTTAAAATTAAATACAAATCTGTATATTAAGAGTGCCCCCAACAGTATAATGATTTCTTATGTTATTCAGCAATTGTAGCCACTGGAGCAGTTATTTTATATTTACCGTATTCCATATTGGCCAGGAGGATCTGCCTCCATTATCTCCTTACTACATGACATCAGTGTTTAAAAATTTCTCACTGACTGACACAAGATATAAAGCTCATATTTTCTTTGCCTTCACCCCCAAATCGGCCATTTCTTTACAGAGTTGTGATTGTTTTAAAAAAATATTTAGAAATCAAGACTGGGATATTTGGTCAGGCCCTTGCCATGGGAGCCTTCTCAATAAATTAGTCTTGGAAATGAAATGTCTGTGTTGGTAAGTTATATTTAGCTTGAGTTTAATATTCACATATAACTTTAAATGTAGAATCTATGTACAGTAAAATTAAACAGCAGTGTATAGGTAAATCAAACATACTTCTGCTAAATTCCTCATCAGCCAACTCTTGCTGAAGGGTAGTATTAAATTTACCTTATAATATATTCATTTCTGTTGTTGTGACATAATGCCCCAGCATCAGTATAAGTTCAGTTAGTTTCACAGTTTTAGAAATGTCTGTCTAAGGTCAGCCAGATCCATTCCTTTAGGATTGAAGTGAGTCCGGAAATCTATAAAAGCTATGTGAAGAGGAGGCTGCTCATGAAGACAGCTCAGAAATGGGAAGATGATAAGAAGTAGGAGGAAAAGGAAGAGGGAGGAGGAGGAGGAAGAGTAGGAGGAGAAGGAGCCAGGGTTAAGACAGACCTCCAAGGGCATGATACCCCAGTGAGCTGCTTCCTCCAACTATGCCCCAACTCTAACAGTTCCCATCGCCTACCAATATTATCATCCACTGATTAGGCCAGAGCCCCCATAATAAAATCATTTCCCAAAAAACCCACTCTGGATGTGCTATATTAGGGACCAGGCCTTCAACACAAGAGCCTCTTATGGGATATTTGGTATTCAAATCAAAATACCTTACCTAGATTTTCAAAATGATACTCATGTCTCATTAGGACACAACATATTTGTAATGAAAGTATATTTGTTTCAGTGTTGAGAATTCTTTTAAGATGTTTATACTTATATAAGTAACTTTTTCCTCTGAGGTCATCTTCACATCTGCATTTATTTGCTACAAATTAAATTTAAGACATTTGATTTGGGGAAAACCTACTAATTAGGGAACTCTCTTTTAATTTTTTTAACCCTTAAGTTATAAATGACTAAATCTCAAAAAGAATTTGTTGGAGTTGAAAAGCTTATATTTCTTTATTTTGTTGGAAATATGGTATAAAATGTAGAAATGGAAAAACTCAAGTGTCAGCTTTCTCATGTTGTAATTTACTTGTTTACTGTGAAGAAAATGTGATAGCCAAAGATGGTTCTGACATTACTGAGTCAAACAGAGGTATCCTGAGCAATGAAAATAAATGAACGGTGAGCTGATGAAGGGAAAGAATATCAAGAGGGAATTAATTACTCAAGAGAGGACATAACTTTAGTGGAGAATGTAGGTTCACCTATTATATACACCTCGTTGAAATGAAATGAAAACATATTAAAACTAACAAAAATTATACAGCTTATTACAGATGCAGGAAGTTTGTTGGGCAGGATAAAGAAAATGAAGAAATACTTAATGGAAGATAACAACTACATCTGGATCTTCTTGTGTTCAGTTATTACATCTGATGGGAAGATTTGAAAAACTAATATCTGAGGGAGGAAAAACAACCAGGACGCAGTTGGGAGGACAGGCTGAGTGAACAGTGTAAGAACTAACTTTTAGGACTAAGATATGGAAGGATTTGCTTTATTTTGTTTATAGACACCAACTAACAATGCATGTGTGTGTGTTTGCATCGGCTTTGTGCAGTGTAACAGGCTTCACATGCAGCTCAATTGCCCTTGAGTAGGACAAATCACCTTGTTCACAAATACTCACTATATTCACATGTGAAGTGCCTCCTCCCCAGAGACTCATATCTTGAGGTCTTGGTTCCAGTGTAATGTTTAGGAGTAGAACTTTTAGCAAGTGATTGTAACAAGGGGGCTTTGGCTTAATCAGTGCTTATTTCATCGATGGATTTGAGATTGTTAGCATTATTGAGAAATGTGGAAACTTGAGGTGGGTTCACTTAGAAGCTCTGGATCAACGAAGGCATCCCTTTGAGAAGTATCTTCTGCCAAATCCATCTACTCGCACTGACTCTGTTGAGGACAACATTTGAGTTGGGTAAAACCCACCATGAATGAGTAGCATTGTTCTGTTCCATGCCTCCTGCCATTATCTTCTGTGTTAATCGCTGTACAGAAATGACTGAACCAAGTGACAATGTCCAGACTTCAAACAATCACGTTTAGATCATGGTATGTTCAAGTATGTTCTCAGTATAAACTTTCATCTTGAATATTTCTAAAAAGATGTTTCAAACATTTCTTTGAAGTAGGATTTTGAATATTCAACAGAAATTCAATCTATGCTTGGTAGAGTTAAGAAAAGCATAAGTGATTTCTAAATAGTTGTTGAAAAAGATGAGTGCAAAATATATTTTATGACATTTTAAATGTTTCAAAATTGATAATTCATGTTTGCTTCTGTGTGCTAACACTCCATTAATTACAGCATCTGATTACCTTATTCTTCAAACATGCCAGATAAAGTCTACTTAACTCTGTTTTTTTTAATCTGCTAAAAATTATCAAATAGACTAACATCTGCTTTGCATTATGGTATGAGTCAGTTTTTCTGGTCTTCCTCCAACATCTTATACAGTCTCACACACTCAGACTCATAAATACCATTGCTATACTTTATTGCCTTGCCTTTTCACAAACTTCTACACATGCTTCTCCATATATGCAACTCTTAGCTTTTTAGCTTCATATGTGTGTAGACCTATATACAGCAGAGAGAAAAAGGGGAGGAGGGAGGGAGGGAGAGAGAGAGAAAGAGAGAGAGAGAGAACACACACATATGCAGAGACAGACAGACAGAAAGACACACACACACACACACACACACACACACACACACACACACACACACACACACACACAGAGGGGAGGGTGTGGCTGACATAATAAGACCAGACAGCTGTGGAGTGATTTGTGTTTAAGTGACATACCAACGATTATACAAAATTTGTCTCACTAAATTGTCAGAACAATTCCTTTGAAAGTCTATTGCTGTTTTCATTTTAAAAGTCGATTAGCTAATACTGTAGTGGAGTTAAATCTTATAGTTGTTCACTGTGCATGGAAGTTTTCACAGCTCCTCTACTGCTTTGTCAATAATGTCACATAAATAGTATTTTCTAACCTTTTTCATTCTTCATCTAAGTTAATGTTTCTAAATCACAATATTCTGATTTCTTCCTTTCTATATTAAAGATAGCAATCCTTAAATGGGAGTTCAAATCCCACGGGATTCTTGCAAATGCATGGAAATATTTGAAATTGTTAAACTGAGAAGATATTAGCAGCAGAGGCCAAGACACTGTATATATCCCGCAATGCACTGGACAATTCCTAACAAAGAGTTATGTGGCCCAATATGTTCATAGTGGTAACAGTAAGAAATCCTAACTTAAAGAGAGATGTTCTTGAAACCAAATGTCAATATTAATAAGTGTGTACTCATAAAAATATTTCTCTTTGGGGAATCCTTTTAGGCTCTTAGAAATAATGGCTATTAGAATATTTCAGGTCTTTCTTGGGAGGTTATTCTAATTTACAAACTGTACAACTTTATTTGTAGTTCAGATAATTGAATTGCTGCATTATTTTTGATTCTCAACTGTGTCTTCAAGGTGTCATGTCATCATCTGGTGCTCAATACTTTATATAATATACATAGCAAGCTTGGACAAGCAAACTTTTTGAAATCATCTATGTTCAGCTGGTCTAACTTAATTTATATTATGTTGGGGATAAAGTAAACTAACCAGAAACAAATGAATACACCCTTTCTCTATATCACTTACTGTTTTGAAACTGTAGGGCCGTTACTTTCCCCTAAAGCGCTGACAGTCTACAGTTTATCAAATTGTAATGCTCACTGGCTTACTAAATTTTCTAATAGGAGTTTTCTGACATGGGGTTTAGAGCTAAGCTATGCAGTTTAAACAGTCAGTGTCCATAAAAATCCAGGAAGCAGAGCTGTTAGGAATGGAATAAATAGGAGATGATTAAAAGATATGAATGCTAGCTGATGACACTGGGTAGTTTGCAGCTTTTCACACTTAAAATGGCATTTTATGTGGTTCAACACACAAATTTTTTGTTCTTTGAGCATATAACACAGTGATAAAAAGCAATGGTCCTGAAATTAGTCTGTCAATTGCTCAGGTATAGGTTCCTTATAGACTGAATTTGGGATAGTTGGTATCAGTTGTACAGTTGTATCAGTTACCTTCAGTTGCATGTTTATTGGAAATGTAAATTTATATGTTTGTTTTTAGAATAATAAGAAACTTTTAATACTTCTATTTAAAATATATTGCATTTATTGTGTGTGTATGAATGTGTGTGTGTGTGTGTGTGTGTGTGTTTGTGCTTGTATGTGTGTATATGTGGCATGGTGCACATGCGAAAGTCAGAGTCAGTTCTTTCCTTCAACCATGAGGATCTTTGTGGTTAAACTTGGGTTATCAGGCTTGCCATCAAGTGTCATAACCCCTGAAGCCATCTTATCCTTTTCATACTATACAATTACTATTTTTATACAGTGCTGGGATGAGTATCAGTGGCTGATGTATCATGAATATTTATTGAATGAACAAATACATTTTGCTTCATCTTTTTCTTTTTTGTTTTTCAAGACAAGGTTTCTCTGTTGTAACTCGCCTGCCTCTGCCTCCCAACTGTTGGGAATAAAGGTGTGCACCACCACCACCCAGCTGCTTTGTCTTTTGAGTCTGTTTCTCATTATGGAGCCCAGGCTGGCCTTGAACATTTGTCCTGACATTTTATCATACTAAAGTGTGATATGTATCTTTTGATATCCAGACTTCAGTTTGGATGCATTTTCTGAGTTCATAATTGTAGTCTTGAATAGAGACTTGACTTAGGATGGCATTTAAAGTCCTGGGAATTTCCTAGGACGACACATACAAATTTACCCAGTAATGTCTCAATTTTTTTCTCTCTGTGGTTGAGCTGAGTGTCCTCTAGATGGCTGAGTATGGTTCTCACTGACATCACAGGTGAGGCCCTGCATTTAAAGAGGCTGATTGTTGATGTTTTCAGGTGTAGAGATACCTTCCACCAGTTAGAGCTAGCTTTTATTACATCAGAGTCAAGTGGAGGTCATAATCCTATTCTGTATCTTCACCTGACAGTCTGGATAGTTCATTAGGTCTTATACCACCACCTTCAGCCTCTTTTCCTCTTCTTCTTTCAGTGAAATTTGGACAGTATCTAAAATGCCAAATTTTTGGAAAGAAGAGCCGTAAATGAAATATTTTGCTTTTATTTTCATGCCTGTTCCACAGCCCTCCAAGAAAGACATTCAAATAATTTTTAGCCTTCCTCTGAGCCAAACCCATCCTGAAGACCCCATCATCAATGTGCTCAATATCTGAGTAGCCGTCAGTCTTACATGTGTTATAGAGAGTACTAGATACAGAGTATACTATAAATGGTGCTGCAGTCTCCCTTTAATTTGAAAAAGTTGAAAAAGAAGAGGGAGGACATCCAAAATTTGACTAAATGAACTCAGTGAACTAAATACATGGTTTTTCTAGTTGTTCACACCAAATATGCTTAGCAAGCTTTCTGATAGTGACAATGATAGAAATTGCATAGCAATAAAAATGTATGTATTCTTGGTCAGTGTTCTCAAAAGTTAAGGGTTGGTCTGAGTTGTGATTGTTATGATGCCTTCAGCATTCCCTTATGTTAATTAGAAAAGCTTGCTACATATTGTTCCAGCATTAAGGGTTGTCTAGTTGTAAAATAAATAGAAAAACTAGCCCATTGGTGCAGGCATTTACTTTGTTTCAAAAAAGGAAAGTATAAGGCTCAAACCAAGTGTTGGGCTTCAATTTGGAACTTGTTCTGTTTGCTTTTCCTCCTATCTAAGATGGAGGGGGGCAGAGCCATCCATCTTTCCTCCAGATTGTCATTTCTGGAATGCAAGAATAAAATGGCATGACATTTCTAAAGCCAACCTGAATCATCAAAAGTTGGTCAAAAAAGTCCCAGAGAAGATTATGTCTTCTATGAAAGAACTAAGTGTAAATTAAGTGCTATGTTCCTGTCATGATGGACTTCCTAATGTGTATGTGGTTACTTTCATACAACATCATGAGTTTGGGGTCAAGTTTATAACTGTGAAATCATCACTATCATCAAGGCTGTAAACATATTCATCACATCTCAACATTCTCTCCTGCTTCGTTTATTATTATGTGACTGCCTTACTTTAGATTAAATCAATTCTCTTGGCTGTCCTTAAGTATTTAATATACACTGTAGTTAACTATAGACACTATAGCCATAACAGGGCTCCATAATATCTAGTATTACTAATGCTTGATGTCTTTTGTTTACCCTTCCCCTCAGCCCTTGGCAACCATCATTCTAAGTTGCTGCTTCTAGGAATTTGACTATGTTAGATTCCATATGTAAGTGGAAGCATGCAGTGTTTGTATTTCTGTGTCTGGACTATTTCACTTAGAGAAATAAATTTTGGATCTAATTTCTTAGCAGATTGAAGAACTTCCTCTTTCTGTTTCAAATAAAAGTACAAAAGGATCACTAAGGAATCCTTGCTCTTATTTCTCTATACAGGGAGCTAAGGCACTACTGGGGCTCTTTCCAAATAATCGAATAACCATTAAAATGCTTCAATCTGAAAAGCTGTAGTTACACAACTCAGCACTAAAAGAAAGAATATTAATAACTCTAGCAAGAATCACTGTGTCCAGTCAAGTATTGGGTTTTCTCCACAAGACCCAATGAGCCAATGCAAGCTAAATGTTCAATGGTTTTTCTCTTTCTCATTGCACTAAGAGAATGGCAGGTACGGGGACACCAAGGAGAGCTCTCATGTTGTTCATGGCCAAAAATGTACTGATCATCTTTTAACAAAGAAGGTGATGTCCCTTTTCAACGATATTGAAAGTCAAACAACTTCAAAGTTTGTATTAGAAAGTGGCCTCTTTGAAGGTCATCTTATTAATAATGTGGTGGCATCTGCAGGTCTAAGATACTCAGTAAGAATTTACAATGTTTGCTCTATGATATTTGCACAAAGTTGCATTGTCTTCTTTACTCAATGAAAATAAATCTAGGACAATGATTATTTAGAGCTATTTGTAGGGAGGCCTTTAATCTTACCCAGAGCTAGAAAGCAGCTTCATAGAAATGAAGCTAACGTGAATACAGCATCCAAATTACTGATGTCTTGCTTTCAAATGATTAAAAAGAAGAAATATTTAAAACTTTATGTGTTTTTTGAAACAGCAAGAGGAGAAAACTATGTCAAAAACACCGGATATAATAAAAAATAATGCAAGTGGGTAAAACTGTCAAATCAGGCATTGGTATCCATGATGTGCTTCCCTTGGAAAGATTTTCACTCATTAATAATAAAAACAGAGTATATTTCATTATCTGATAGCACAAAACATAGTCTATATTAAAATTTAAATGGCATATATTATCCAAATGGATTAGATTTTGCATGTAAAAATACAGTACGTGGTTTTAAAATATATTTTTCTGTGTATGAATATTTTGCCTGTATGCATGTCTGTGCACTTCTTGTATGTCTGGTCCCTTGGGGGCCAGAAGAGTGCATCACAACCCCTGGAACTAGAAATGATTGTGAACCACCATGTGGCTATGTGGAATTGAACTCAGGTCCTCTAGAAGAACAGACAGGGAGCTTAACCCATTGAGCCATATCTCCAGCCTTGTATAAGAAGTTTTAAAGTTAGATAATGTCCACTGGAGAACATATATTAATAGAAAACTAAGTGGTTATTCATTAACTCATCATTTGTGATTGGCCCAAACATTCTGAGATATTGTTCATCCATGGCTTATGCTCAGTAAATCCTAAGTAGGTCTCCAAATCTTGAAAACAAAGGTGAATCATAGAGGCAATTGAGGTCTGTGTGCTTTAGAGGTCTGTGTGCAAGTTCCAGGAAAGCCAGTGCTACAAATCAAGATCAACCAAGCCAAACAATCATAAAAGACTTTTTTCTGCAAAATAGACAGAAGTCAGGATTATGTGGCTCATGTGTCCAGCTTGACTATCTCTCAAACAGAAAGACAGCAAGAGATCTTGGGAGAAATATGAAGCCCAATAGACCTTGATATCTATGACATGAAGGCTAAAACCAATCAGCTTTCATGCTCAACAGTTTTGAAATTTGCCCAGGTAAGCCAGCCTGTGATGTCTGTCTATATTCTAATGCCTCAGTTTTCCACTTGTAAAGCTAAGAAATACTATCTTAACTATCCAGCTTTTGTGATAATCTGATGAAATAAAGAGACAACTGCTCTGTGTTCTATCTCATAGTTTACTGTGTATATTGGTTGAGGACTAAAGCCATTCCAATTGTCATGTCTTGACTAAACATCAGTCTCTGTGTGTCAATAATGGTCTTTCTGCTACTATCATAGCTCATCAGTTTTTTTTTTTCTAGTTCAAAAAAAACCCAAAAATATCACATGGGAAAACCTTCAAGTTCTTCCAGTGAAGTGTTCAAGCAGTAGTTCCAAAGATGAGGTAGGAACACAGGGACCCTCCTGCCTCTGCCTCTGTGGTGCTGGAATTAAAGACATGAACCACCATGCCTGGTGCAGAATGAAGTCTGAGTCACACACTGGTGGCTGGTGACTATATACAGCTGGTGGCTATAACCATGCTATCAGGAATAATTTATCAGTTCCATATAAACCCTATGGCTTCACTGCTTAAACTGTTTACTATTTGACCATTTGGTAAAAACATTTGCTGACCTCTGCTCTAAATTAAAAAGTAGTTCTTCACTTCTGTGACCAATATCTGCATTCTTGTTACTTGCCTCTGCTAGCATTCATCTATAGTCCTTTAAAAATATTTACCCAGAGTAGCCAATTCATCAGAGAAGTTACCAGAGTGGAAGTGTTTTAGGGAGGGAGTAAGAAGAATCAGAGAAAATGGTGTCTGAAGATGTTCAGCACATGACTCTGTATTACAGCATCTCTGAGTACCAAGAGTCCCCATTTTCAACTTGTACGTAGTATTGACAGATTTTCTCAGCTCAGTCATAGTTCACTTAATGCAAATTGATTTATGATATACTTTCTGAAGAGGGCCACATGAATTTTTTCTTCTGATTCTAAATATGTCTCTCCAGATTGAAATAAAAAAACTGACAAAGGAGAGGAGAAAGGTTCCAAATAAATTCTGATGCATTCATCAGGAAAATGGTATCTCTCTCTCTCTCTCTCTCTCTCTCTGTCTCTCTCTCTCTCTCCCTCTCTCTCTGTGTGTGTATGTAGCAGTACAATATATACCAGACAAGTGTATTTTATGAAATAAAAACTTCTAACTTAGCTAGTAGAGAGATGTGCCAATTATTAATTCATTGACTCTTCCCCACCCCCACCCCATTTCCTTGCTCTGTAATAACAAAGATGGAGTTAAGCAGGATCAGTGGAGAGTGCTCTGCTTATTCCCCAGGGAATCAACCATAAACCCCCTCCACTCACCACTTCCAGGTGGCTTTCACTGAGATCAGCTGCTGCCGAAATGGCTTTCAGGGTAGTCACTGGCCAACTGAGTCAGCAGCTTCCAGTGAATTCATCAGTATCCCAGAAAGGATTTTCCTTTAGCCTGACAATTCAGGATCCTCTTTGTCACAAACAACCCACTGAAGTTATGTACCATTCCATGGCTTCAACTCTGCTATTTTAGTGAGGTATGTTGAAGATTCTCTTAGAGCCTTCCTATCTTGAGAAGTCCTTGCCAGCATCTCTGTGTGTTTTTATTTCTCCTTATACAATTTTTACTCAATTATTATAATTTCAACCCCTGTTGCTTCTTCTTTATATTAACTTTTCTTTGTTCAGATAATTGTGTGCTTTCTTTCTTCTGATTGCAGAGCAATTAAAATGGCAGACAGTCAAACAGACTATTTTTTCCTAAAACATTTTATCTAGTAAGCAAATTAAATTTGCAAGTATGAAGAGTCCAGGGAGTGAAAAGGATTTTGTATAGCCTTAAAATGAAATTACTGAATCATTTTCTACTTCTTAACAAGTTCCCTTTGGTGTATGAGACAATCTCTGGGAATTAGTGAGCAATAATGGGGCAGAGAAACCATTCAATTCATAGTCCTTCCCATCTCCTAGATAAAATTAACGTGAAAAGAAAACTTTCTAGTTTTGGTTTCCATGGTTAATATCCTGCTTGAATTCTGTTTTGTCTTAGTTCCTCTCCCCTTCTACCCCAAATATTTAGCTGTGTTTATCCACATCTCCCCGTGAGAATATTATAATTGCCAACCTCATCTCCCACTCCATCTCTCCATAGAAAAGTAGAGGCTATCTCATAATAGGATGAGAAGACTTTTCCACAGCTTCTTATTTAGGCTAAATCCAGCCAGAGGCATTTCTGCGCAGAGTTTTACATAGACCAATGATTTCATATTCACCTTCATCTTCATATTTTTAAAGCTTTCTTCTCCTTTTGTCTCTTCATTTCAGTCCTAATGACCCATTGGAAACTTTAGACACATATTTCGACAGCAACCTTTCTAAGACAGCAGGTAGTTAATGCACATTGACAGTCAAGTTAAGATCCTCTTGCCCGTGGTAGAGTTATAGTGTATCAAAATATAGACCATTGGATCCCATTGTAGATTTACTGAGTCAGAATCTTGGGAGAGCAGGAAACCAGACATGTACTACAATTCTGCCTTTCTTTCATGTAAGGCTACTAAAGTAGCTAGTAACAGTTAATAGTTGTATTATTCAATATTAATTTTCATTTTAATATGAGAACTTCTAGTTTATTATAGACTATATATAGACTATATAATCTTGGATCAAGTTTTATTCAGGACATTTCAACATTTGTTATAGGGGTTGTTCCATTCTTGAGTGAAAACTCAACCTTAACTCTGGCAGCTAAAGTCCTTGGGTTCAAAGAGCTATGCAGTTGAGCTTCACAGAGAGCTGTTGAAAGCAAAATGTGTGCTGCTATTTCCATCTCAGACAATGATCATCTGTATATGATGATGATGGAGGTGGTATAAGGAAGTCCAGTGGCTTTGTAGTGATGTACGGAGGGGTCAACTACGGAAGCTGAAGATATCCAAGTTGGAGACTGGACAAGCGAATTAGCAAGAGGAAACAGGGTTGAAAGCACTCAATCACTCCTGAACAGGGGAATGGGAGTAGGGCAAGGAATGAAGAAGTATTTAGTGACCTCCAGCTGCCACCACCTCCAAACATTTCTCAGTGATAGAATTCTTTATAAAAAGAAAATATTTTAAAACTTCTTTTGACTTTTGTAAGTATCATATTGTGTAACACAAGGTTGATAGACACAGATATTCACTGGGTTTTTTTGTTGTTTGTTTCTGCCCACTTTGTCTTCCTCTGTCTCATTTTCCCTCTCTCCTTCCCCCCACCCACCCTCCTTCCCTTCCTCCCTCCTTTTCTTCCTGTGCCAGATATAAAATCAAATGCCTCTGCCTCTAACATGCTTAGCAAGTGCTCTCCTGCTGAGCTGATCCCACCTCTACATCCAAATTATCCAGAGTTCCCTGAAGAACAATCTTGAGCTAAAGTGAAGTTCTATAATATCTGTCATCCATCTACTTACACTTCTATCTATCTGTCTCCTTATTTTTAAATATTTATAAGTTCACATGAGTTCTGCCAGTTTTTACAGTGGGAACATATTGCATAGGTATAGTACAATATCTCAATGTATAATATTTATTTTTTAAAACTCTCCATATAATGATTGATTACTTACCTGGAAACTTAATCAGTGAACTGTGCTACCTGGGCTACTTGTAGTACTGAAGTATTTAGCAATCTGAGGTCAATCCTAATAGACATCCAGCTCATGTATTTCTATGGTTAGAGGAATCATTTATTATTATGCATTGTAAGACTTTAGTTAGTCAACTCTTTTTTCTATTTTTGAAGTTTGGTAACTCTGAACTCAAAAAATCAACTCATGCTGAAAAGTGTTTCAAATTTTTTCTGTCTCTTCTTATTAACATTTTCTAAACAAGCAAAAGCAGAAGATGAGGAGAAAGTAGAACTGTTTCACCAGCCCTACACAGAAAGTTATTGGAATATGACTTGTTTTTGAAATTAATTTTTTCATTAAATTCATCACATTCCACCTTCATTTGTATTTCTTGTGTGTAAAATTTAATTCTTAACATTGGTGCTAAATTTCAAAGGCTTTGTCCTTTTGCAAGTCATTCAATTATTAACTCACTTCACTTCAATGTGCTATAGTTTTAAGCTTTAGAGGACATGGATACTAGTATCCAGTTCTACCACCTAAGATTTTTCTGACCATGACTAATTAATTTAAATCTTCTGTGCCTTTCAGTTTTACCTATATTACTTAGGGTTACCTGGAAAAACAAAGCCAATATAAACTGCAGCTAGATGTAGGAGGGAATTTATTAGGGAAATTGGCCACTGAGAAGTCCCATGACTGGTCATCTGCATATTAGATACCACCACATGGTGAAACTCAGATGAGAGGGCCTCAGAACCAGGGTGGCTGATGGTGTAACTCTTATTTCAAGGCTGAGAGCCAAGTACTTATTCATGGAGGACACATTGCAATTTCAAGACCAGCAATCCTTAAGTTCTAATGTGCAAGGCAGGCAGTAAATGTGCACCAGTTCTCAGATGAGATACCAGTTCACCTTCTGTATGTATTTCCTCTGGGCTCTAAGTAGAAAAAAATTGATATCTACTCAAATTGATATCCCTCCTTTGGAAACACTTCCATGAACATGACCCAAATATGCTTTTCCAGGTTTCCGTGTATTTCTCAGTTCAGTTAATTCTACATCTAACATTAATCGTCATACTGCTGCTTTGCCCAGAAACTCAAAAATTCTGCAAGCAGAAGTTTACAGTGGTAATCCATTTTGTAACTGAAATTACCAAGAGAATAAAAATAAGACGATTTATACAGTGGAAAAACAGATGTCAAATTTTATTTTAATCAAGATAAACCTGAATAAACTTTTATGAACTTTCTTCATGAAGTTTTTGGATTTACTCACATGACAAATGTTAGATCTATTATTTCTAATTTACTTTTTATTTACCAATATAATTGTCTGAAGATATATTTTGTATTTACTTTGTAGTTTTTAATTACTTTTATTTATTACTTAACACCATGTAATGAATAATCTCCAAACTTAAAATTTCAAAACAATGCATCTCAGGAATTGAGGTATGGCTTTGCTGGGTGTCTCCCACTCAGGTTTCTCCCAAGGCTTCCTTCAGCATCCTCTTGTGTTGTGGTATTATCAAGCCTCTCTTGAGGAAGTTGTATTCACAAACTCCCTCAGGAATAACTGTTCACAGTACAAAAACGTATTCCTTGCTATGAGGAGTCCTGGTTAGCTTTGCCAACCTGACACAATCTAGAGTCTTCTAAGAGGAAAGTCTCAACTGAAGAGCTGTCTAGATAAGATTGGCCTCTGAGCTGTCTGTGGAGGAATGTCTTAATCATTAGTAGATGTAAAAGGGCCCAGCCAACTGTGGGCTGTACCATCTCTAGGCAGGTGGTGCTAGGCTATATAAGAAACCTACCTAAGTATGAGACAGAGAGTGAGCCATAAAGCAGGTATTATTGCTCTAATATCTTGTGTGAGTTCCAGTGTAGACTTCCTTCAGTAATGGACAGTGACCTGGAATTGCAATCTAAATAACATCTTTACTCTCTTAGGTTGCTTTTTGATCAGAGTGTTTTATTACAGCAACAGAAAGCAAGCAAGAACATATGAGTGTCTCTAGAAGGCACTTACAGCAAAGCATGTGACTTCTCTTAAAGTAGGAGGGGCGGGGAGAAAAGAGGAAATATAGCAAGGCAGAGAAAGAAAGCCATAGAGTCCTTTTCTAAAAGCACTGTCAGTCACTTTATTGTATTCTGTTTGTTAGGAGTATATCACTTAGTCCAGCCCATACAAAAGTGAAGTTGGTTACATAATGGAAAGAACGCAGGGTTGCTGAGTCTCTGCTAGTGAGTTAGAGTTTCTCCCTGTAGAGTTCCAGCATCCCAATTTGGATCTATGCATTCAGTTGAGAGTACATGTAAAGAGAAATTTATCAGTTTAAGAATTCATAGAAAAAACTCTACATTAAGGTAGTCAAGGAAATGCTATAAAAGATTTAAATAATTTGATTTTATATGCAATTATAGATTTTAGGTTATGTCCATATGAAAAGAGACAGATGTTCAAGGTTTGAGAGTAAGCTGCTGGAAAAGGTAAAAGAACTTTAGAGATTTAACAGCATTAAATTAGTTAAAGTTCTATGTGTGTATAAAGTTATACGTGTGTGTGTGTGTGTGTGTGTGTGTGTGTATTCAATAATAGTATTTTTAGGACAAAGTCCAAACTCTATCACATTACATCCCCACAGAACATTTTGGCTAGTCCCCGTAATGAGGCAACTTGGCATTCAAATGTTCCAACCAAACCCCACTGTTCTCTCCTGCATGATCTGTTAGAAATTCCATTTATGTATTTATTTAATCTTGTATAATACATCCCGACCCCCCCTTCTCCCCTTCCTCCACTCCTCCCAAGTTCCCTCATCTCTCTTCTCCCCCATATCTAGTCCCCTAACCCTCTACTCCCCACTTCTACTCAGAAAAAAGCAGTCCTCCCAGGGTAACTTCTCATATAGGGCATAGCAAGATGCAGCAAGGTCGGACACTAATCCCTACATCAAGGGTGTGTTAGGCAACCCAGCAGGGTGAAAAGGGTCCCCAAACAGGTAAAAGGGCCAGAGACACCCTCGATACTGCCATGCTACTCCAGTATGTAGGAGTTTTGTAAGAACACCAAGCCAGACAACCATAAGATACCCTGCAGGTTCCATGTCTGCCACTTCTGTCTCTGTGAACCCATAAGAACGGCGGTCAGCTGATTCCATGGGGCTTGTTTTCATAATATCCTCAGCTCCGCCAGTCTCCACAATCCCTTCTCCCCATCTTAGGTGGGGGTCCCTGAGCTCTGCATGATATTTGGCCCTCGCATCTGTGTTTGCTCCTATCAGCTGCTAGAGGAAGCGACTCTGATGAAGATTGGGCTAGACATCGATCTATGAGTAGAACAGGGTATCGTTAGAAACCATCTCTTGGCTGTCCAGTCTCTAGGTCCTGGCTTGTTCCCTTCTTTGACATGGGGTTTTGACCTTCCACTGTCCCAGAAGTTCCTTTAGGGAAGATAAGCTATAGGTTAAAGGTTTTGTGGCTGGAATGGTGTCCCAGTCCCACCACTGGAAGCCTTGCCTGGTTACAGAAGATGGCCTGTTCAGGATCCCTGTCTCCTATCATAGATTCCAGTGAATTTCCACAGCACTAGGTCTCCCGATCACACACTAATTGTCCTCCAATTCTGATCATCTCTCCATATATTCTCTTTCTCCGTCCTTCTTTCCCAACCTGGTCCTTGCTGTTCCGTTTCCCATCCTCCCCCAACTCACCTACACCATCTGTTTTACTTCCCCTTTACCAGGGAGATCCCTGTGTAGCCACTAGGCCCTCCTTGTTGCATAGTGTCTTTGGGTCTGTGGATTGTAGTATAATTATCTTTTGCTTAACAGTTAATTTGATAGAAATTTTTATGTTCAGCCTCTTTCTTTTTGTTGCAATTGCTAATGTTTAATTATCATCCATTGTAGCAAGCACTGTTTTTCAGAATGTTATCACTGTTCCAAAATTAAGTGGATGAAATTAGCCTGAGGTAGCTATAGTAATCTGGTTTCCTATGAAAGCAGAAGAGAATTGAAAATCAACCAATTATACAAAGCAATACAGAATTTAAATAGAATTTTTTTTGTTGTTGGTTTCTCTATTGTAACTCTGGCTGTCCTGGAACTCAATCTGTAGACCAGGTTGACCTTGAACTCATAGAGACCCTCCTGCCTTTGCCTCCGGCTTAAAGGCATGTGCCACTATCTCCCAGCTTTATAGATTGTTTCTTAAATAAAAATTTTATTTTATTCTTAATTCTGTTTACATGTGCATTTCTTTGTATGGGTCTGTGCACATAAGTGCAACTGCCCTTGGATTCCAGAAATTTCCAGTTACTGGGAGCTGGATTTGGAGGTGCTTATGAGTTATCTGACATAGCATTAAACTTTGGTCCTCTGCAAGAGCAGTATGGCCACTGAGCCATCTCCTAGCCCCTACAGCTAGACTGTCCTATTAAGGCAGTATGAAAAAAGCAATTGTTCATATCTGACCAATCAAATCATTTGCTCTCTTGCTCATTCACAGCTAGTGTTTACTGCTAGGGGTGTCTCAGGCATTTTCAGTTTGTCACATCTGTACTAATAAATACTTCAGCATTTTAATGTGCTATAAGGTTTTTTTTTCTCTACTACTGAAGAAGCAAGGGGGAGCTGAGTCTCACCTTCTATAGTAAGGCATTCTTCTTTTTCCTAAGTGGTATTGAAGGTACCTCCTCTGAGCTTATTTTGTTTCACATTTAAAAAAAATGTTTCTTCTTGCATTTAATTATTTGTGTATGTGTGTGTTCATGTACACATATGTGTGTGTATGCACTTGCACGTGAATCACTCAGAGGACTTTGAGGAGTTGATTTTCCCCTTCCTTGTGCTTCCTGGAGATCAAACTCAGACCACCATATTTGACAGTAAGCACCATTACCTTCTGAACTATCTTGTTGGTCCTTTGTTTCATATTTTACATTTACTTGCTTTGTTGTTGTTTTGCTTTCTTTATCTTGCTTTTTTTTTTAAATGGAGACCTCTGACAGGATCGGAGATCTGACTTAATTTTTCATACACCCCCCCCTTGCTTTTGACATTATGCCTAGAACTTTAATAATTATTCTTGTTTGTTGATTAAATATAACATGAATAGGGAAGTGAAGGGAAGTGGAGTAAAGTTGCCAGATGACAGAGTCCGTTAAGGAAGAAGTGATGCATCTGAAAACAACCCAGACAGATATGTAGGTAGAAAGCAACTTGTACACAGGCCTCTACTCCTCTGATTTGTTCAGTGATAATCTATGTGTATGCCTAATCTGAGGCAATATATCATAACATAAGGAATGAAATGACTAAGTAGTTAAGAACACTGGATGCTCAGAGGACCCAAGTTTCCATTCTCAGCACCCATATGGAGGCTCACAATCATCTGTAACTCTAGTTCCAACACATCCAATTTCTTCTTCTGACCCCATGGGCTCAAGGTTCACACACGGTACATACACCTACATGCAAACAAACAAACAAAAAAACAACCATAAAGGTAAAATTAATGAGTCAAGAAAAATTGTAAAGTTTAATAGAACATTTTGCGAAATAGCTTTTATTAACTGAAGCAGAGTTAACAAAAAGTCTTAGATGACATGATGTTGAAATGACATATTATTAGTGTTATCTATCTATCTATCTATCATCTACCATCTATCTTCTTTTATTGAAAACAGCTTTTCCCTAACATAATATACCCTGATTATGATTTCTGCTTCCTCTATTCCTCCAAGTTCCCTGCCACCTCCCCTCCCATCTGGATCTACCCCCTTTCTGTTTCTCATTTGAAAACAAACAAGCTTCTAGAAGGTAATGAAGTAAAGTGAAATAATGTAAAATAAAATATGATAAGATAAGACAAAAACTAACACATCAGAATTGGACAAAACAAACAAACAAACAAACAAAAAAGAGGCAAAAGAAACAGAGAATCACTTGTTCATAAACTCAGGAATCCCATAAAAACAGTAAACTGGAAGCCATAATACATATGCAAAGGTCTTGTCTGGCAAAAAGAGAGAAGAAAAAGATATATATATATATATATATATATATATATATATATATATATATATATATATATATATATATATATATGTTTTTTTTTTTAAAGGAAAAACCCTGACATGACTTTGCCAGGCAAAGAATCGCCGAAGATTTCATTGAGATAGTTTTCTGTTGGCATCTACTTCTGAGCACATGTGACCTACCCTTAAGAGTGATTTGTTTCCGCAGTGAGAGTTCCTTGGAGAAAACTAAACTTTCATTTGCAAGTAGTTATCAATTGGAGATTGCTTCTGGGTTAGGAACAGGGGCATGTGTCCACTTCTCCTTTCAGCTCTAGGACCACTTGTGCAGACCTGTACAGGTCCTGCGCATGCTGCTTCAGTCCTGTGAGTTCTTGTGTGCATTGATCATGTTGATTTAGAAGGTCTCGTTTTCTTTGTGTCCTCCATTCCCTCTGGCCCTTACTCTCTTTCTGCATGCTCTTCTGCAGGGTTCCCTGATCCCTTCAGAGATGGGTTTGATGGAGTCATCCCTTTTAGGGCTGACTGTTCAAAGGACTCTCATTCTGCATAATATCTGGCTGTGGGTCTCTTTGTTCCCAACTCTTGTAGAAGAAAGCTTCTCTGATGATGGCTGAGCAAGGCACTGATCTGCTTCCCTGGCTGGAGTGTAATGCCTTTTATTATAGGACCTCATAAACCATTTATTGTGGACAAGTTATCTCAGGGAACACATTTAGCATAGATACATTCACATATATTTGTCTAATAAGCTGGTTTTCTACAAAATAAATAATATTTTGGAACCTTTGGATAATTCTTTGAGAAATTCATTTTAGTGTATTTTAACATTGATGGTAAACTTATGTTATGTATTAATTACTACTAAGCTTATGTCTACGGTGACATTTAACACCTGTCTGAGATTGACTCTACTTGCAGCCTGTAAATTAATAATAATCTGTGGTGGTGGTGGCGAGCCATCTGGAAGCACAGAATTCCCTGGAGCCATGGCAGTGGATATAGCTTGATTTATTGAAGGATTGGTGGTCACATTTATATAGAGAGGGGAAGGGTCTCTTGGACTCAGGGGCATTAGGGAAGGCTCATTGGTTAGGACAGCACAGGTGCTACATACAGCTCCTGTTGCATGTGTGTGTGTGTGGGGTGGGGGGGGATTGGGACTCAGAACCTAGACCTAGGTGGCCATATTGCCATTGGCTGATCCCTGAAATACTGGGAAGCCTCTTTTGTGTAGATGGGAGTTTCACAGGGACCAGAGTGAGATAACTTTTATGGTCATATAGGGAGAAGGAAGTCCCAGACTGTCAGATAAACATCAACCAGGCCACATTAGGTGTTGGTGCCTTAGAAGAGGCAGGGTGCATAACTGTGCTTTGTCAGAGTGTGGGAGGGGAGAGTGACTGAATGACTTCTGCTCCCAGAATGAGAGTTCCAGGGTTCCAAGCATGCTTCAACCCCTCTTTAGCTCTAGGAGAGCCCCCATAATATCCATCCATCCTTCTGCTTTCAACTCCAGTTTCTTTCAGAGATGATTTGAGGACAGAGCAAGGGGTCACTTTGAGTAACTATTCAACTGATAGGTCCTGTTGAGGCACTTTCTCTGAAGAGGTAGCTTTTCTATTAAAAGCTGTCTATTCACCAGTCAAGGACTGAAGTACCAGCTAAATTGAGTAGGAGTCAAACACCAGTAATAAATAATAAGATTAAAACTGCAAGTACAGTACTTACTGGCATTGCACAGGGAGGTAGGGGCAAGTTACTCAACCCCTGCATGAGGATTTTGAAGCAATGCCATGAGCTTGCTTCAATCACACAGTGAGGGCATTTTTTATGTCAGAAATGAGGCCCATTGTGGCTCTGCTGGCAACCAGAAGTCTTTATCTCCTTGCTTTTAAAATTTGGACTAATGATTCACACCTTGCAGAGTTATGAGAACTAAAAGGGGAAAAAAAGATTAAGACAAGGGCATACAGTGGCTTTCCTTTTAGATTCCACAGAGGTTATCAGATAAAACTCTTCTGCTGCAACTCTTGTAGCAGCTCTGAAATTAACTTGCTCTTTAACAAAAGAAAAATAAACTCTTGATCCTTTCAGGGTTTGCCTGGTAATTTATAGTAATTCATTGATAAGTAGTGAGTTTTCTTCTTTTAGAGAGTTAAAACTAATCTCATATACTTACTATACTCATTTTTCCAGTGTGAGCTTTCTTTTCCTTTTAGTCTACCATGTTTAGAAGAACAGCCTTTATTCAAGTGATTTTTAATTAATGTGGATTTATTTTGTGTTAGTTTTTATTGTAGTATTGTCCAATTAAACTGTGCTTTTATAATCAACAAAGCCACATGCTTTACATGGAATGAAGGCTCTATTCTGGGTCTCCAGAATCCATTTAGTCACGTGCCATGTGGAGGGTCCTGAAAGAGGCTAGAGTTAGGTGCTTTTTGTCCTCATCCTAAATGCTGAACCTGTCCAGTGCATATACTTATGTGGAAGATGACATGCACCAGAAAGTGGTAAATGCGTGATAGGAAGAGCTGCAAAGGTTGCAGACTGTGAGTCAATCCACCTTATTTCCAGCCACACTGTTTCTAATTCTCCGAAATACTTTTATCAGTAGCATGCATTACTTTAGAAAAGGCAGGGGCCTAGGATATATTGGCTTTGAATTTAAAAATTGATTTTTTTCCCTGTAGTCAGAAGCAAGCTCCTTTAAACACAGAAATTTTTTGGCCTTGACAGAGAAAGGTATTCTTTGCTTCCTTATAACTTCCTAATCAAGCATTCAACTTAAGGGTCAGGCAATTCATGCAGTGGAACCACAGGAAAATATGGAGTGAAAGCAAGATTCTTCTCATGAAGGAAAAGGAAAGCTCAGAGTATCATAGAGTAATAAAGCTCAGAAAGAGAAAAATGTCTACATATGATCAAATCCACCAGAATGAAAAGGCTAATCAAGGAAGATTTTGCAGTTCTTAGGTCACTGAGCCTGTTGCCCCCCGCCCTGCCTTGGTAGAAACTAGGAAAATGACAGTTCCAATGAGAGTCCCCATACTTCTGAAATGCC
Source organism: Cricetomys ansorgei (assembly GCA_026225945.1). Classification (NCBI taxonomy): domain Eukaryota; kingdom Metazoa; phylum Chordata; class Mammalia; order Rodentia; family Nesomyidae; genus Cricetomys; species Cricetomys ansorgei. The sequence goes on from JAMJFZ010000020.1 coordinate 2,212,591, forward strand.
AGGTGATAAAGGATGCATGGAACTGAAGTCTAGGGACAGAGTCTTTGTACCTTAACAGTAGTAATGGGATGAACTCCAAGGATCAACCAGGGCAATCTCAACTTAGAAGGGCACTTTGTCCTTGTAGTCATATCACTATAGAAGTTACAATGGCAGTGACTGTTACCCAGACAGCAAACATGCTGGAGTAGATCACCTGGGGACATGTGTCCTGCTGCCAGGTCTGAGGACTTGTCAGCTTCATTCTTCACACAGATACTGTATCTACTTGAATACAAGAAGATTTAAATAATGAGAAATCTTTAAACATAAGATTGAAAAATGTACATTCTATCTTTCACAGAAAGGAGGGATTGTGGAGTAGACAGAACCAGATACTAGCTATGAAAACATAGTATTGTTGACATCATTTTGAATGTATACACACTGAATACATATGTGTCACACAAGAAAAGAAATCCATGAAGTCTGTTCAGACTGTTTGAAAATAAAATTCTTTTTAAGAAAATAAATTTGTTTTAGTACAAGTTGGAAGCATAGTACAAAGGTCCTTGCACCCAAAGATCTCCAGAGAATCCAGTAATGTTAAGCACACAGGATTGTCTTTCCAATGAAATAGATGTAAAGCCTATTCTTCTATTCAGAAAGCTGGAAATTGAAAGTGATTAATAGCCTGGTGATCTGCGTTATCTTTTCTGACAGGCCATATCAAGTTCCTAAAACCAGGACTGGAGATGACTAGTAATCTAAATGCCCCTTACAGCCAGGAACTCTTGCAAGCTCCTACAAACAGGACCTGAGGTGACTAATAGCCCAAATGGCCACTATCTGTATGACTGAGATCAAGGCAGACCCTTCCTTAAGCCCTTAAGCTAATACAGGTAGCCTATATCTTTAGAAGCTATCTTCTTGGAAGAAATGACATGTTCCCTATGTAGTAGGATGTTTTGCCAAGTCTTTTGTATTGTGCTGTCTTCCCTATGGTTACATGCAATTTGGACTTCTGGGAACAGCTTAAGAGTCCTTTAAAAAGAATGTTGTCCATTGGAATTGTCAGTTAGGCAAAGTCAGCGACAGAGAGCAATTATAGGAAAGCATGTTATGGAACAGTTAGTGGGATAAAAGATTTTAGAAGTTAGTCTAGTTCTCCAGGTTTAGACAGATAAAGACAGCCAGAAGGGGCTGCAAAGATTTCTTCCTTTCATTCCTTCCCTTTCTAACCTTTTAGAGCTAGAGGGGTAAAAAAAAAAGTTACAAGTTAAGAATCTGTCTCAGTAGCAGTTGGGGCTGAGGCAAAAGAACTGGGAGGCAGAGTTCAGTTACCAGTGAAAAAGTAACAGTTACAATTGGCTCCAAACAAATAAGGTTTCAGAGACAGCTAGAACATCAAAAATCAGTTACAATCCTGAGTCAAGTTTTGATGTAATTATAGTGTTTAGATTTGTTGGGAATAAACCAGCTGGCATCAGATTCCCTGAAGTCTCAATCCAGGTCAACAGAAGTCAGTTTGAACTGAGTTTTCATTCTCACCTGTTTGTGGATTGTTTGTCCACCTACTGTGAATACCTACAAGGTCCCCCACAAGGTTTTGAATCCTAAAATATGGACTCTTAGCTATGCTAATATTCAGATCTTTAATGATTGATTTCCTTTGAATTTTCAAATGTGTTTCTTATGCCAAGCTCTCAAAATCCTGAGGTTTAAAATATTAACAATCTTCTTATGGGTTTCCAGAAAGCCCACAGTGGGATTTAACATGAAAAATGTTGTTGCCAGTGTAATACTCAGGAAGCACTTTAGGGATCCTCCACTCAGGAAAACTCCCAGACTCCTTTCTATTCCATCTTGAAGAGACTTTAATGCTACTAACTCATGAATGTCTTCAATTAATAGTCCCCATGACAGTGGTGAGAGGACATTCGTATCCTCATGGCCTGACCTCTGAAAAAGGATCATTGGCATAATATGCAATTGGCCCCAGGGCTGGGTTTAAAGAAATGGCTAGACATATGTTCTAGTTAGGGTCAGAAAATATGAAATACAAAGTGCTTATGTAGGCAGACAGAGGAGAATTTAGAGAAACATGATAAGACAAGGAGAAGTGATCAAGTATTACGGAGACATCACCTTCAATAGATTCACTTCTAGATTAGTATTTTTAGATAGCGAGCATAGACTCAAATTTGGTCCAAAACGAAAGGGAGGAGGAGGCAGTGCACTCTGATTTGCTTCAGCAATTGATAGACAATTTTCTACCTGCTGGCTTTTCCTGAAGCCCATTAGGAGTAGTTGCCTATTTTATGTATCTCCTAGAGCTATTTTTTATTTCATTATTGCTGGAATTCTTTCTGCTAAATTCAGCCTAATCCCGTTAATGATTTGGTGGTAGTAGTGGCATTTAAACTCATGGCAGCTACAACATTCAACTCTTTTAATGAAAGAAATATAAAAATAAATCAATATATAAATTTGTAATTGCTATCTAATATTAACAGGTTTAAAGTAACAGTGTTTTATTTTTTAATTCTATGGCAAGACAATAACTTTATAAACAGTTTTATTTAAGTGGTAAGGATATTGGTGGGGACAGACAAATCAATGACTGAACGGCAATTACTTAAAACCCTTAACTTTACAGATGTTAATACACTTTTGTTTTTCAGAAGGACAGTTCTCTGAAAGCACAAGTGCCAACTGGCTGCTTCTAATGTTCTGTTTTGCTTTGTTTTCTTGCTAACTGTGGGGGAGTAGAAAGCAGGAAGTCCTCCCCATTTCCCAGAGACCACACAGAAACCAGAGTTAGCTGACTTGCCAGAGCAGCTAGCTTGGAGGGAGAGACACTGAGAGAAGGGGAGGGAAAGGGAAGCTGATGGTGGTGTCACCAAGTCCGTAGAGAGGAGCAGTAATGGACAGTGCTGTGAATTCCTCACAGCCTGCGGTGGAAGCATCTAGGAAGGTGACAGATTGAGTTCCAGTATTTAATGGCAAGTAGGATAGATGTTTTCATTCAAGCCAAGGAGGAGAGTGGAGTGTGATGCTTATGACCAATCATATGCCTTTTTAAATGCCCAATATCGATGTTTCCTAGGATCAAGACTATGTAAAATAGTGCTGCTTGCACAGGGGTCCAAATCAATTTCAGTTTTAAAACGAAACAAAGCATAGTACTAGCTGAAAGACAGCTGAATGTACAAATATCTTCTGGAAGAATGCTTCTTTCCCACTTACTTTGAATTCATGTTCCAATTTTAATATTACCATAAAGCCTTTTCCTGTTACTCAAGATGGTTCATTTAAGGGCATGACATTTTTATGATTGTTAGAAATAAAATTAATGCTTTTAGAATTTGTAATACTCTACATTGAAAAACAGAAATAATAACATTACTGTTGTTGAATATTTAAAGAAAAAATGTATTTACTTTTTCTTTGAAGCTCAAAACAAAATCTGAGGAAAGCACTTTTTGCTTTTGTTGGGCGTGGTTTCCCCATTTATCTCAATATTCCCAAATGTTGGCATTACAAGCTTATATTATCATTCTTGGCTTTAGAAGGTACTGTTTTTATTATAACTCGACAAAGAAAGAAATCAAGTCACAAGAAAGCTAAGACATCCTGTTCACAGACACACCAAAGGAAGCAGATCTAAGGTTTAGAGCTTCATGGAAGTCTAGTGTTAATTGCTAATCTAATCTTTTAGAACAGTGTTTCTCTAATGCAGACTAAAGCCACAGTAAAGGGGTTCAAATGTTAAGAAACTAACAGTACTACATGCAGCTAGAATATGAAAAATTGAGATTCACAAACTCTTGGTGTACTAAACACATCTACTGGCTTTGAGAAAACAAAAGGAATTAATTTAACATATAGATGGAACATTTTTATCAGGCTGCCTCCTCTTCCAACCAAAAATAAGTAGTGTTAAGGCAGCAGAGAGATTGCAAGAGCTGGAGAGTGGAGTGAGTTGCTGTGAAATGCTGTTCTCTGAACATGACATGGATGTCATATGACATATGAATTCATAGCATCTATGAATACCTGCATGAGATTTTCATAAGGTCAAGACTGTTAAAAATTACAATAGGACTTCGGAGAGAGGCTAATGCGCTAGCTGCTGGGGAATCAGAATCATTTTTCTTTGGGGGATGGCTACTGACAGTTGCCAAGCCACAATGGATAAGCAGATACCCATGTATATATGGGCAACATTGATTGGACTCTGAGCTATAAAAAAGGGAGGACCTAAAGTTGGGAGGGAGATGTGTTGGAGAGACTTGGATTGAATTGGAGGAAGGGAGTGTGGGAATATGATCAAGATAGGGTGCATCAAACAACAATAATTTAAAAACAGATTGTGTCAATGCACAGGGGCTGTTAACTTTCTCTGTACTATTCTAAGTTTATGAGGCAAAGTACTCTCTCTTAATTTATTCAGGAAGTTTTATGCTTACCCACCTACAGCCTAAGTTACTGCACAAAATTTAATTATGCATATTTCCTTCTTTAAGGGATTTATTATGTTTATCTATTTAGTTGTCTTTTTCTGAATAAGTCATTTTTGTCATTTTTTATTAATCTGGTTTTATGAAAAATTATGCAGCATGATAAAATTCAGAAAAATCCGTTTTGTAACACAACTATTCATGTAAAAGCAAAATGAAAATTTAAATGAATATTAATATTCATTATCTCTTTATTAACTGTAAGCTCCTAAGATAGACACTCAGATATTTGAGACAGTGAGAGATAAATCCTTGAAGTGAGTTTGAAAAGTGATCTCCTGAATTTTGTTGTTACTTCTTTTTCTGAGACAGAGTCTTTCCATATAGCCTAGCCTTAATTGGAATACACTTGGTAATCCAGGCTGCCCTGAAGCTCATACTCTTTCTGCTTCTACCTCTGGGGTATTAGGATTTCAGGCATACACCACCACACCTCAAAATTATTGAGGTGTGTAAAGCTCTCATATAGATTGAATTGTAGGTTTTGGAAGTTTTAGTTACAGTTGAAAGTCAGTGTGCTATGATAGGAAAAGTTTAACTATTGGTCTTACATGAGGTGGCTTGAATTTATTTCCTAATTTTATCACTTACCTTCCTGGGTGCCTTTCTTCAACTTTGAACACTAATTTAGTTATAAAGAATAGAGACTGTCTCATTATCTTGAGACAATTAGAAAATGCACATGGCATGTATAGAATGCTTAGAGTCCAGTACCCATGATTCCTCTCAGTCATCATATTAAATGTAGAATAGTGAAAGAATGTCGATGTTCACCTATGTTGTGGGATATTTTACTCCTGTTTTGGTTTGTAAAAGGGCTTTGATGCCTCATAGCTGGGAAGCCGGATGCCTGGCAGCAAATGCAGGCCTTGCTTCCTACCTAGTCACACCCTTGTGCTAGCCCTGCTGAGATCTCCACAGATAGAACTAACTGCTACAGTTGAAGGTGACGGGTCAGGAGCAGGTCATGAGCAGATCATGAGCAAAGACTGTGATCACCCCAGCCTAGTACCATTGTGTTGCAATAAAGGCCTGGAAGTAGAGAGGGCATGTGGGGGTGGGGGTGGGGGTGGAGTTAAAAGGGCTAAGGCAGAAGCAGGAGAGAGAGTTTTTTGGGAAAAAGATGAAGCTCTCTGCCTAGCCACCTGGGTATTGAATTCCCTGAGACTTGACATGGCTTGTGATTGATAAAGAGCATTGGAAAATTCAACGGTGGACTCATATTAAGCGATTGAACATTACTTTAACACACCTAGACTTTAGGTGTGCATTTCTGTACTGTACTCACTGGCTTGATGCCTAAGGTAAGTGCTTACACTTTTTTTTTTAAAGTTCTCTTAACCAATTTGTAAAATAGTAATGACCCATATTTATTTTGAATATTAAACTAGATAATATACAGAACAATTGATGACATGAGGCAAAACTCCATAAATGTGGATTTGAAATCCAATTTTTATTGGGACTCTCATGTAAGATACACGATGTTGCTAAAATTGCTTCCTAGAGAAAGACATAACATCTGCTCCTTCTCTTAAGAGTCCAACAACAAACCAAATTCCCAGGAGCCTAACTCCTGGATTTTATTTGTTTTCTCCTTCTAAGTTGAGAAGCTGTTGTGCACAACCACTGACCTTCTTAGCAGCCTATCATAGGCCCCAGCAGGTTGAGCCCCTGGTTTTTATTTTATTTTATTTCTTACATTTAATTCAGAAAATGTCTTTGTATGATGTTCCTTCTCTTGTCTGGAAAATCAAGTTTGTCTAGTACAAAAAAAAGCATTAGCTAGCTAAGAGTTTTCAGGTAAATAATGGAATTATAAGTTTGTTTTGTAGTGGAAAACCTTCATGTGTATAGTTCCTAAGTTTTATAATTCCTTTCCACAGAAAACCTATTTTGATGATTATTTCCAGAAGTAATATTTCCAGAAGTGTTGCTGGTATGGGATTCTATGGCTATAATATGGTAAGCTTTGTGATTACTAAATCAATACCCATTTTAAAACAAAATTTATACTAATCAAGTCTTTTAAGGTACAGATTTGTTAGGCATTTATTATGATATGCTTATGAACTGTCATACTATGCATTCATACATACCTATCTGATCTATTTTGGTTCTAAAATGAGAGTGATCTTTGTCATGCTAATATTTTAAAAATGGAATTGTATCTCTAAATTAAGTTAAAATAATGAAGCATTTCATAAGATATAGAAAGTTTGGATTCTGCTTTTTAGGTTGTTTCAATGGCCAATTTTTATGAACCAATCTAATCTTAAGTTCTTAAAAATGACTTTTATTTGCATTTAAAACCCAAAGTTAATGAACTTATTGTGAAGCATATGGTTAGACTTTAATGATTGGGACTCAATTTACAAGAATATAAAATATGGGCACAGCTAGCTATTGTGCTTTGTCTATCCATGTCCATGTTCCCCTTTTCTTGAAAAACAGCATTTTCACTTCCATTGGGCAGCCACCTTCCCCTTTATAGGTCCTAGAGGTGGTTACCCCACAATTGGTCAAGATACTGTTAGAAAAGAAGAACTCTTTCATTCTGGGTTGGCTAAGATGGAAGAAGTCAAGCTTGAAAATGTTGAGACCTTCTCAATACTCATGGAATGGGCATCCTTGGGAGTAAATTCAAAGAAGGCCAAAGATGGAATCATGCATGTTCTTAGTAGGAGTACTCAAAACCAACTCTAGCCTGATTTTCTTTGAATTTCAGTAAAGTGAGCCTATACATCATGTTTTTGTTTTTTATGTGTGAGTCTGCCTGAATTAGGTTTCTGATGTTTGTTGCCATAAATAATATTACCAAAACAAGTAGATGGATGATGAAAATTTTACTGTTTCAATGTCACTGCACTCAAAGTCAACAATCTTGGAAAATTAATCGTAAAGTTATATTGAACTTCAAGAATGTACAAAGGCTTTTAATTGTTGCTATAATAGTGACTCCATATTCAAGTCTCTTTTAACTGGATATGTGGATATTTATGTGTCACACACATTTGTGTGACACATTTAGTGTCACACAAAGAAAAACAGAATTACATTCTTTATAATAATAGGCTGGAAGCTCTACTTTGACAAACCAGTACAAAATAAATATATTTTTATGAAGAGGTCCAGATTTTACAAGACTTTATGAGTTTCATCTTTAAGGCAATAGAATCAGAGATTTACTCTCTTCAATCCAGCAGCCTCTTCTCTTTACCTCCTGTCGACTGTCCACTTTACTACCATGAGCATTCTTGATGACCTGTTTTGTGTTTCTAGGCCAAGTACAAGAGTGTTGGGAGTAAAGTGTCATGTGATTTTAGAGATAATACTATATTTCATTGTAAAGCAGTTATAAAAATAGCTGGAAAGGTATTCCAGGGTATGGTGGTTGTATGAGAAATATCCCTGTAAGCTCACGGATTTCAACATTTGATCCTTAGTTATTGGTGCTGTTTAGAAAAGTTATATAACCTTTATGAGGTTATGTGTGTGCATGTGTGTATGTAGAGATGAAAATGTCATCAGTCAACTTCTTGTTCCTGTTGCCATTGACTGTTGTGCTGCCTTCCCTATCATGGTAGATTCTGTCCTTCTGGCATAAAACTCTTTCTTTACTAAGTTTTTTGTTTGTTTGTTTGTTTTGTTCTGTTTTGCTTTGTTTGTCAGAGTAGTCCAAGACACAACTTTTTCCAAAATTATGGATGCTTCCGTTCTCCAGGAAATTCCATTTTGTAATTATTTTCTTCTAGACCGTGAAGTAGAAAATAAGACTTCCACACCCATCCCATCATTGTCAGGTTAAGAAGTAGATCTTTAAGGAGTCTTTTTGCAATGAAATGCAAATTTCTATTATCTTCTACTTCATTTGGCACCAACACTTCAAACACAGGCTCTGGTCCTGGTCTTTGTTTCATAAACTCCTCCTCTTGCACGAACAGTTCTAGACCCAAAAAGATGGTATGGCACATTTGACAATGAAAATTGATGACCCTGAAAATGTTGCCCAAGTGGTTCTAAAAGAATTCACAATGCAAGCTCTTCATAGAGGGAAGCTGTTCTGACCTATCATATCTCTCCTCTAGAAAGTTATTTTTGTCTTTATGACAACGTGTCACTACATATTTTATATAAGTATCAGATGATAATAAAGATGATCCTCCTAATTATTTTAAGATAATTCAAGTACAAACAAAGAGGTATGATGGCCAAGCAAAAAGAAATGAGACCAGTAGTTGTTTTGGGGTTTTATTCTGATTAATAATGTATACTATTTCTAGAAAAAGTCATAGTAGTGAACGTTAAGAACCATGGAGTGCAATCATGGTTAGAATTCTCATTAGTTTCTTTAATGGAATAAATAGTTCCCATAGGATAGTGTTCAAAGAGAAAGTTTCTTGTACAGCAGGCTCTCAAGGACTTTCTGTGGGAATGACAACCTCTTGGGAACTGACTTTATACCCATTGAATGAAAACCTTTCCCCTTGGGTAAAACTATGCAAACTAACCCTCATCTAATCCTAAATAAAGGAGTGTTTGCTGATTGCTTTGTTTACTTTAGGACTTCTTACCACATAAATCATGGAGTATAAACCACCAATGTAAAATAGGAACAGTATATAGATTTCCCAAAGTTATTTGATCACTGATTGATTCCCCTGCCATAGAATTTCTTAATACAAGCATTTTTGTAGACAGTTACTGTGACGTTTGTTGAAAGAGCATTATATTTGCTGAATATGTCAAGAATTTCCATTGCAAACAGTACTATCACAAGTACTACTAAGTTTAATTTGAAATGAGTAAAATCTGTATGAAAGAAACAGCCAGTTTCTCAAACAAGGTATATTAGAATAACTGTTTATTAAGATGAATAAACAAATACAAAATGAAGGCAATGTTTCAAGCCTTATCTTTTCTTCCAACTTTTGGCTGAGTTCAGTATTGAAGATCACCCAGCAGATACCACATAGCAAGCACCAATGCAACCTCATGAGCAACTCTTCAGAAGTCCCAGGTATTCTCTCAGTTTCTGATGCTTGCAAATATATATTTCTGCTTCTAAACTATTCTTGGTCTCATGTTTCCTTTATCTACCTGCCATTTCCCCCACAATATATCAACTTAGTCATCCTCAAGCATGCTTTCCTGACACCTAACAACTGGGACACGTGTCGTATTGCCATGGTGTAGTGACATGTGCTGTAGCCCTTCAGATTCTATGCTGAAGTTGCTGTAAGCGCCTTTGAACAATGGCCTTAGTTTTCTGCCATCTGCACGGTACTTATCATAGTGCCTAGCATTCAGACATTGGTCAGTAAAGTTTTAGTGAGTTTTTTGTTTTTTGTTTTCACAGAACTACAGTTAAAGAGTGGCAGATCTGCCTTCAAGTCCCCCGCTGCAGATCTGATTCTACTGTGCTGAGAAACAACTCCTTATACAGACATCTAAACATAGTTATTAAAATCTTGTCTTGGTGTAATGTATTGAATGGTATAGACTGGCATTCTGTTAGGGAAAGATCCACTACCCAAAGAAAATAATTAGAAGTCTTCTCGCCAAAGGGTGACAAAAGAGTACTACATTTGGTATTTTTGCAGTGTGATTTGGCCCAGGAATGGTCCTTGCTACATTTCTCACTTGATAGAACTGTAGTAATGTCTTTGATCCAGCCGTGTAGAATGATCAAATCATAGGTGAGCTGCACACTCTCCTCCTCCCTCAATCTAACCATGTGCTTTCCCATAAATTGTGTCTGAAATTTGGCAGGCTGTACAACTGTGTTAGCAGAAGTTAACTGCCATGTGCTATTTCCGATAAGGCAAAGAGTAGTGCCTTAGATCCTTTCACTTCAGTATATTTTAACTGAATTTTCATTCCAGGCTGTAGTCTGTAATGTATTTATGCTACAGAACAAGGGGCCTTTCAGGCTCAGCTGCATTGATGAATTATTCAAGAGTGTCTAAGTCATTTTGATGTTCAATCAGAGTCCTGATAGTATTATAGAGAGATGCAGCTGAGAGGAGAAACAAAGAAAGTGACAATAGCTCTCAGCTGTGAGAAAACTTGACACTCTTGTGGATGATTCTCACAGCTGCACAGAATTTATTTTGTACACTGTGATGTGTGTTTGTAATTCAGATGACATGGGCTGCATGTGTAATTCATTCATTGTAACTGCTCACTCCATGTAATGATTTCTTTTCTGAAAGCCTTGCTAAGTTTCTAGGCTGTCAATCAAATTATTTTTACAAAGTAATTGAGTTAACATTTTTAAGTGGAAGATTTAGACTAAAAATCCATATATTTGATTTTTTAAAGTCATACGATCTTGAGGAGCTGCCTATGGAGCATAGCATTCTGGAGCAATGCTGCTGTTTCCTGTCCCATTGCTCACAAGGACAGCTGAATTCCACACTGCAGATTCCTCCTAATGCCTTTAACGTTTCTTTGACTCCAAGCCATGCAATTTCACTTCATGGATTTTACAATTTCATTATCACTTAACGATTTTATGTACTTATCCGTACACACGTGAAAATGAAAAATCCACGACTGACTTAATAAGAGAAAAACCATTATCTTTATGTTGCCTTACAACTCATGGGTCCTTTAGCAATATTCTGTCCTTCCTTGTTACATAGTAGTACCTTTATTGTCCTCCTTTCTTTGCGTATCCCTCTGTGCATTTTGTATATGCTTCTAGTTCTATATGCATTGTATGTTATATTAGATAGTTAGGCTAGAGCCACCCAGTAGAGAAAACAAGTGCAGACAGACTTTTCTGAAGTCTCATTGCTAAGCAAAATGCTTGAATTAAATTCTCCAGTGACTTTTATATGATTTTTGTCAATTTTCACTTATGTATATCATCCAAGCCTTTCCTCAATGGACAAATGTACCCTAGTCTTCCTGTAAAACCCTGCAGTCTTACTACAGCTGTGATAGTACTATTCCAACTACATGTTTTCAATGATTTTTATTGTAAATTTTATATGCTAGTCATTCATTATTAGCACATAAAACATTTATTGGGAGGCTGTATTAATAATGGGCGCAGAGAAGTAACACAAAATAGGAGCCTTCATGTCCTTGTGCTAGGTTTCCTGTGATAGACTTCAATCTTAACATGCTATGTGACCTTTGAGAAAAAAAATTGTTTTTTAAAGCTTTAATCTATAGGATCTTGGCAAAATTCAAGAAAGGAAAATACCTTCACCATTCTGGCTTTATTCTTGAATATATCTGTCTTGTTCAAGTCAGTGACCTCTAGATAAAACACGTACAAGACACAAAACTATAGCTATGATTCATTTACTTTCCAAAGGTTTCTTTCTTTTATTAAAGCCACTTAAGGATATTTATGTTCTTTGTTTAGACCACTGATGTAGGTGAGTGAATGAGTTTTGTTCATCTTAGTGGACTCCTTTATGCAGCTTCAAGTCATTAGGAATGTAGTGCTTACCTTTATTTCCATAAAGGTTTTCAAATGGTAATTTCTAGAGAAAACAAACATATCTTGTTAAAGATTATTTATTACTCTTTTTACTGCCAAACAAAGGCTGTTTATTTCTTTAACTCTTTAAAATTTCATGCAATAAGCATGGAAAACACTTGTCTTGAACAGTTTTATAGTTTTAGTCAAGAAAAAGGAAGTGCAGTATTTACTGGATGTCAGTGTGTACCAGCATTGTGCCAGATGCATTTCCTTACACTCCATGATTAACCTCAGAGCAAGAGGTACGGGGGCTCTGGTTTTGTACATAGAACAGGTGAATCTCAAGGGGAGTGGAACAGTTTGTTTTAGGCTATTGACTGGAAATTGGCAGAGTCTGACTTAGAACTCAGGGAGGGCTACAATGTTTTTTCTAGAATCTTTCTAATATGTGACAGTGCCTCTTATAAGTGATCAAGGACAGAAAGACATAATGTAATCCAAGAAAAGGATCTAAATTTCTCATCTTTTCGATGATGGATGATGGTATCTTAGGAAGGATGCCCCTCCTGTTATTTGTTCCAAGGGCACTCAACATCTATTGATAAAAATGATCTTCTATGGAAAAATCATTTCTAGTCCTTTCCTAAGATTGGAAACTTGTCACACATTTATTTTGATGATGAGATTTATAGCACAAATAGAGCTAGTATGATAAGTCACAATTAAAGTTATTTTGACGATTGGTATAACAAACAGGCATTTTACTTATTATATAAAATAAAACATGAAATATTGTTAAGGTATAGACACTGAAATCTCCTGACAGGGTAACTTGAGGTGAACTTTGTGTTCTGTAACTCTTGGCATGCCAAGACCAGAGGGAGCATACTTCCTTTATCAGTTTGCAAGGTTCTTCCAGAAAATTAACTCTTATTTTCAAGGACGTTTATTTCAGTTCTGTACTTCAAACAAAGTTGTTTCTATCTTGCAGCTGAAAACATAATTTGGTTCTCAAGGAGATTGTTTAGCCTGCAGACATTTTCCCAGCTATGCAGTTTCTGTGCTAAGCAAAACATTTTTTCTCTGCTTTAAAGTGTATATAAGCCAGGAGTTTCAACTAATAAAGCATGCAGATGATCACGGTAGTCTGCATCCCCTTTGTCCTGGTTTATGTGCGACCTCTGAGGGCCCCCAGCGCACTAGATGCTGACAAAATATATGGTAAACAATCACTCTACTTTGTTTTTCCCAAATGCAAAATTAATCTTTAGTTTTCTTCTTAATTGTTTTATGTTTTTGATTACTAATCCTTTCAGAAATGTCATTTTCTTTTCTGATGGCCAAGAATACTGAGGCCCAGTTTTGGTCTACCATGGGAAGAGATCTGTGACTAACTATTAGAACATTGAAAGGATTCTAGTGATGAAAATATTCACACCAGAAACAAAGACAAAGCTAGGTCCTTTCTTTTTGAGACTGGATAATAATATTGTAACTTTATCTCAAAGTTTTAAAATGTATTAAAATTGATATTTCAGCCACAAGATTATGTATAAGAAGTTTTAAAAGATGCAACTGACATCTGATTTCCACTATTTATCTCTGGACATACTAATTAATGTTAGATTTCAAAATACTTCAGCAAAACTAAGTATACTTCATTAGCACTTAATCACAAAGTGACTTTAATGCCATATATCTATTGTGGAAGAGGAGTAAATGACTGTAATCAGTACTTATGTAAGCAAAAACAATATATATATATACTGCAGCTTGTGCTTTTCATTGATCCTTTGAATGAAGAAAGCCCATTATTAAAACCAATTACAATCCAAATCAACAAAGAATGACAGAAATCAAGACTATCTTTGCATATGGTTAATTTTGTTAATTTTAAGTAAGATTTATAAGAAGGTAATAGCAGTTCAAATTAAAAACGGGCAGCCAAATTTTGAAAAACAACTATTGTAAGAAATTTTTTTATTATTTCCTACAATTTCATTTACATAATGCCCAGAGAGATTATCATTTTTATTTTGCATATCAGAGATGGAAAAAGAAAATATTTTTTGTTGTTGTTTCTTTATAACTAATATTATCACCCAAAGTCTCATTTATATAAGATGTGGCTCTAGATAAAGAGCTTTTGAGAAGGGACTGGATCTGGAGGGCTCTGAGCTTATCAATGCATTGTTCTCTTGATGGGTTCATAATATACAGTCATCATTGGAATTTAGTAAAATGTAGGAGGTGTGGACTAAATGGAGGAAGTAAACCACTACAGGCATGTCCTGGAATGGTATATCTGTCCCCTGCCTACTCCTATCTCCCTGCTTCCTGGCCACTGAGTTAAACAGCCTTTTCCACCAAATGGTACTTCCACCATGATGTTCTGACTCATACATTCTCAGCAACAAAGCAAGCAAACTAAGGATGAAGACTAAAAATCATGAGCACAAAGAAGCTTTTCCATACTGTAAAATGTTTCACTTAGGTACTGTGTCACCTTCATGAAAACTCCCATTCCCATTCTTTCAGAGTTTTACCCACAGAAAAATCCAAGTCTGATATGGTATTAATTTTAATGCATTGAATCAAGGCTAGGAGAGAAAGTTTAATCTTACCATAGTGTTGCTTGATTCTGTGAAAATCATGCTCTCTCCCCCTACATTTTCACATTTCATTGCAGAACCAAGTCTGGAACCGAGATCTTCAGGCTAAGCTTTGTGCCATGTGACTTTGTTGCTTATACTGAATTTAATTAGTGATTTCAGAAGACTCTGCGCTGTGTATATAAATGTATGCTACCTAATTATTTCTACAGGTGTCAAGGGATATTGTTTCATTCCATCAATACTTATTAAGAAGCAACTATATTCTGAAGATATAGCTGTAAATTAGATGGTCAATTTCTTTGCTTTCAGATGAGTTAAATTCTAGTTGGGAAGACAGGCAACCATTAAGCTGACAGATCTATAAAATAGTAGTAGATATTCAAAGCAGTGTAGTGAGATAACATATTTTGGATAGTAATTCAATGAATTCTCTGTATTGCCCTTTCACATTAAGACAAGATTGAAATATTAAGAAGAATATTGATATTCTTATCTTTTGTTGTCTCTGGAAGGAGTAACGCTTTCTGCATCTGGCTCATTTTACTTGTTATAATGTCTTCCACATATATCCATGTTTTGGCAAGTGTCAATATCTTGGGTTTTTATTATTGTTTAATAATGAATAACATTCTCTTGTAACAGTCTCTGTGTGTGTGTGTGTGTGTGTGTGTGTGTGTGTGTGTATGTGTGTGTTTATACATTATACTCATAACATTTTTCTTATTCATAAAATTATTTTCTAAATAGCACAAACTCAGAAACAGAGAATGAAAGAATGCTTGCCTTGAGTTAGCAAGTCAGGCAAAGAAGAGATGGGAGTTGCTGCCCAGAGAAAGCAAAAGAATGTGCTTATAGGATAAATGACTATAGAGTTCTAACTACACATGCATACTTAATGGAATTATGATGTCTCTGGGGTTTTGTTATATGTGTAGACTTTAGTAGTTCTTATCTACAGAGTTCCAGCACAGCCAGTGTAGCAACAGAGAAACTCTGTCTTGAAAAACCAAAAATAAAAGTGCAAATGCTATGAACTAAACATTACATTTTTTTATTATGGGCAGAATCCCTGGAGATGTTAAATGCTTTACTCATGTTTAAAAATGTATCAAGGAAATCAGGAATAGGCTCAAGTCTCATCTCTTATGCACATATGAAGTAAAAAATGTATATATCAGATTTTAAGTAAAAAATAGAAAAATCCATCCCTTCTTCCTCTGCTTTTCCCTCTACTCCATTTGAAATCAAATTTCCCATCCTTTTATCCTTGTCCCCTCATGTGGACACCAAAATGCAAACTAACTTTACCTAACACTAACTAACTCTAACTCTAACTCTAACTCTAACCCTAACTCTAACTCACTCTAACTTTAACTCTTCTCTAACTCTCTGTCTCTTGCCAGTGTCTTTATCTGAGTCTAGTTCCTACCTGCCTGCTTTCCCATCTACCATCCTCTGAAGATAACCCCTCTGTTCTTGCCTATCTAACTTGAACTCTAGCTCCTCTGTCCCTTGCCACTAAAATCTATTATCCCATTAACTGTCTCTAACATGCTTTTCCATCCACATCCTCTGGAACTAATGCCTCTGTCCTTGCCTATCTAACTGTAACTGACAAATCCAACTGACACATTCTCTTATATAGTCCTCCCAAGCCGTTCTCAGAAGTCCAAGTGGCATGTAACCATAAGGAAGACTGCACAGTGCAAAAAATTTTTTGGCAAAGCATCTCAACATATGGTCCTAAAAATGGAACCTAAGGCTATATATGTGCAAGGCAAATGTTCTACCCCTGAGCTGTATTCTTGGCTCACTTAGCACATATTATGAGGGAAAACTCTATTTAATATTGTAGACCACTGTTTTATTATCCAAAATAGGGGAGAATACCCACTAGAGTTTATACACAAGCCATTCTAAGACAGAGACACAAAATAAGCAGAGAGAGCATGGGCACAGCTGTTGTACATAAGCACTCTAGTGTGGAAGAAAAGGAGATGCCAGGCTTAGCAATTCCTGAATCATGATTATAGTAAATGAGCCCTACGTCAAAATATTCTTCTTATAGTCTTCAACCAGCATTCTCCATCACTCTCCAGAGTTACCTTGCGTATCTGCACTAGGGAAATAATTTGTTCCAGGAAAACAAAGCACCTCGGTTCTCTATGCCACATCTCCCCTCTCATTTTTTTAAATTTGATGTCTCCATAGTCTTTATTCTTAAGGTGAGATCCTAAATCAGCAGCAATTTGTTAGAATGCAGATGCTAACCCCACCTGTAGATGAATCATGATTTATGTTTTTAACTAGAAGCATAACTTATATTGGAATCTTCCACATCAACACATTCACTGGTCTCCCCTCTGTCAAAACTTCACCACATTGCATCACTGGTTATTTACTATAATTGTATTTTCCTCATCTTTTAGGGACAGGCATTGATTCGTATGTTCCAATTCATTTTTAAGTTATCCTGAAATATATCAAGAATTCTAGCTTCATTTTCATCTAGGATGTACATGTAGGAGCCATTGCCACTAAGCACTCTTTCACTTCCACCTTACCTGACATCTGCTTCTTTTCCTTTCTCAGCCCAGGACATTAAAACTGTTTTAGGCAAAAGCACATGACCAGGATAAATCAAATAGTTCATCACATTACTCCTGGCCATGGTGACTAGTGACCACAAAAGAACAGTCTTGTGACCACCTTTCCTGAATGAGAAACAAACAGATTTGTCTGGGATTTCTGGGGAGGAAGAGATCTTATTTTTATTTTTGAGGGGTTTCAAGATGACAGATTGTTGGGTTCCAGAGTTCCTCTTGCACTCATTTCTACCTTGCAGAAGACCAATGAAGAAGTAACCTGATGTTCTTTAATTTCCTCAAGATATTCTGCTTCTCACTGATTAAGAACCTTCAAGGTTGTGGGGACAGGGGAAAATATGCCCTTCTAGGGCTTCCTAGTGATCAGGGGAAGCTTTCTCTTACCACTGTACTCTAAGCTCAGACAAGAAGACTATGTAAGACCCCCCCCCCATTATTAGGATATAACTGGGATGAAAGATAAGCAGCCCCCACTTACCTTTTTCATTTATTGTTCATAGCTTATGAAATGTAGTCTCCAAATCAGTTAAAAGTTGCTTGATACCCATGCCCACACAGACTGGGTTGTTTCCTTTTCTGTTCCTCCTTTTCTTTCCACAAATTTTGGCTATACTTAACCACTGTGATATGGTATGGTATCGTATGGTACAGGATGGTATGGGATGGTATGGGATGGTATGATATGGTATGGTATGATTGCTTAAAGAACGTATTTGTCATTTTATTTGTCCAGAGTTTCATCCACATTATCCATCCATTAATCCGATGGAGTCTACAGAGGATTGATTCCGTGATCCCTATAGATATCAAAGTCTGAATGTGTTCAAGTCTCTTTTATAGCATTCCAGAAATTTATAATCTGAAGATATTCTTCTACATAGTGGAAACTATGTCAAATTTATTTATAATACCTTGAACAATGCCAGTGATGTATAAGATAGTAGTTGCATTATTTAGTGAATGACAGTAAGAAATAAAAATCTATACAAGTTCAGTTAAGATGTAATTAAAAAGTATCCCATTTTTGCCTAGTTCCACATCTGAGGAACTCTTGGACAAGTAAGGCTATTACTCTATTTGGTAATTATTAATAAATAGATAAGAAAGTGCTTTTGAAAATATCTCTCATTTTAATCTCCTTTATCACTTTTGGTTCTTCTTATTTTCTAAAACTCTCCTTTTCTATCCTACTCAATGGGCTGCTTTTCCTTTTTAGTAATCAACTGCTTTGTATTTTCTATGGCATAAGATTTTTATCTTCCTATTTCAGAGATCACTTGATTTTCTAGAATTTCAGCCATTTTTCATTAATGATTTCAAAGTATATGTTTTCAGGAATAACTGTTTTTTTTTTCCTTGAAAGGGGTCACTCATGTTTAGTTAGTTGTTTTGAGTTCCTTGTTTATTGGCTTTGTAAGAATCTTAGACAACTTCAAATAGAAGGAGAATCAAAGTTTATACATTTTCAAATAAATTCTGGTACCTAATTATAGGGTAATTTTCAAATAGTTGTGAGTCAGATGTGCTAAACACTTTGCTAATGTAAGTCATTTCACTTTAACAAGAGTATTTCAAGGCAAGTAGTTT
This sequence comes from Cricetomys ansorgei, assembly GCA_026225945.1. Lineage (NCBI taxonomy): Eukaryota > Metazoa > Chordata > Mammalia > Rodentia > Nesomyidae > Cricetomys > Cricetomys ansorgei. Next base: position 2,231,342 of record JAMJFZ010000020.1, read on the forward strand.
TTTTCCCTTTGCAGATGAGTACCATGAGGCTCAGAGAAAGAATTATTTTCTCTCAGCTACCAGCCAGAACCAGAACCTGAATTCTGTCATGCATCCATCTCTTTTAACATGAATGAACTGGAAGGATACACAGTGTATGGCTTTAGAAATAAACAATTTCTTACAACTCTATTTCTCCAATTTTTTATCCAATTTTCTTCAAATAAAGTGGGAACTTACATTCCTATGGACATTCAGTAGCTGGGACCTTCTAGGATCTTTGATTACCTCTTCAATAAGATGTCACTCATAAGAAAATCTTTCTCTGAATAATATTTTTGTCTTTCTTGAGAACACCAAAGCATTTTGTAAGTATAAAGAACAAGAAAACAACTCAGCGTGTGACATAGATAAAATTTTATGTCGGGCTACACAGAAGCCTTGCTGTGAAGAGAAATTGAGACCGAGATTACATTATCATGGTAATAATTCTTACAGAGAAAACCTGTGAGCTGAGTGTAAGCCACACTCCTCAGAAAAAGGCAGAGCCAACTGTGACTTCAAAGGTAAATCAGTCCATAGACATTTCAAAGGTTTTGGTCTCTGAATAGGTTGTTTTGATAGCTTGTTTCCTTTTAATATGTGAAAGAAAAATCAACTAAATTCTGTAGTGAATTATTACTGGAATGTCAGGATGTGTTTGCACAACAATGAATTTGAGGGTATCTGTGTTGTCATAGGTATTGTAGAGGAAGCTACTAGATTGATTGCGAATACACCAAATAAAGATGCAAACTATGGCTATGGCCAACTTTCGATTTAGCTTTCTTCTTTAAAAGAGGTACACATAATTATTTGTGGATATCTTGGGAAGTTCTGGAAATTAAGATAGCAGCAGTAGAATCTTGACTCCTTGGCTATATGTGTAATCCTGGACAAATTTACTTTGTTTACCTATGAGTAGAAGGTGTGAAAAATTCCTGTTTTGTAGGTAATTGTAAGGATTAAATGAAAATATTCGTGTAAAGACTAAAGGATCCCTTCAGTGTCTGAGTGACATCTGAATGGCTATTGGAATACATGTCGTGTCCCTGAATTGCACTGCATTAGGAAAATATAAGGGATCTGGGGCTTTGTCATAAGTTACATTTGATAATGGTGAAGATATTGAGTACTATGGTCAATGTAAAGTAAATCTTTATTATATATTGACCTTGTAATGGACTAGGGTACAAAGAGGAAGTAGTCTGGACCTAATTTATATGTTGTTATCACTTAATTTTGCTCTGTATTGTCTTTCTACTTTAACATTCTTTTTGTGTAGCCATAAAGGTCTTCATAATAATTATCTAATATTTAAAACTAGATATCTATCCTTCCTAAGATGAGGTAATTCTGGGTTGAAGGGCACTTTGTGGTTATCAATAAAAGTTCCACAGCTACTCCACAGTTTCTCTTACGTGAATTGACTGTCAGTGAAGAAAGTAGAGAGCATTTACTTCTGAATAAAGCAAAATGAACAGCTTAAAGTCCAGCAAACCCTCAGGACAGTGAAAATAGATTATAATCTAGAAACTGTTATCAGTGTGAGAAGCTTCCTTAGAATCTGTGTGTAGTGCCCCAAGGACCACAATTTTCCATCAAATATACACTTTTCCTTCCTGACTTATGAGGAGAATAAATTTACTCTGGGGGATTTAGTTTGGTGAGAAAAGGTTGCATATCAATTTATTTGATGCCTATTAAGATTTAACAGGCAAACTCCTTACTACCCATTGCCCTGTGTAATCTTTTCAGCATATTCAGAAAACAGGATCATTTTTCCTACTATTATTTCAAGATTTTTTGGTCATTTTCTATAGAGACAAAAGAAAGCAGTCATCTTTTTCATAAAATGTGTTTAATATTGTATCCTTAATGACAATAAAAATGTGAAAGAGAATGATTCTTTCATTCATTCAAACAAAACTTTGTAATCAATAAAGTGTTGTACTTAGATAGGGTTCAAATTCTGCCTACTCTCTATTTTAGCTGTGAGGTTGGTTAAGTCCACAGTTTCTCTATCTGTAGCTGTGGCTTACAACAAATAGTACATAAATCCCAAGGCCCTGTTGAAGAGAGATGCCTGGCACTCAGGTATTAGTAATAATATGTTATAGGTTGCCTACTGTATTCCATGCTGTGTCTTATGGAAGGCGAGCAGAGCAATAGTCAAAATGGAAAAAGGTCACGATTTCATAGGGCTTGCATTCAGTTGTTCTTGTCAAGAAGATAAATAGCAAAATATCATGTCAGATTACACACACTATGGCTTCAGGTTGTGATATAAATTGTATGATGGCTGTATATATTTATGGGTTCAATAATATGATACATTATTCTAAATTACATGCAACATTATTCAATTTCTTTCTTTTTGTAAACAGGGCTTTACTCTGTAGTTTGGGTTGGCCTGAACTCAGCTTCCTGAGTGCTGAGATTACAGATAAATATGCCTATGCCCACCTGCCATCTATATTTCTTTCTTTTGTATTTTAGTTTTTTACATTTGTATTGTGTACATCTACATTAGGAGTCAGAAGAAGACTTGTGGGAATCATCCCTTTTCTTCCATCATGAAGGTTGGAATGATCTAATTCAGGTCATCAGTTGTGGTAGCCAGAGTCATTATTTAATGAGCCACCTCACTGGCAATACCATTCATATATCTTTTTTCTTTTCTTGAAAATAGAATACTTCCTAACAGAATATACCCTTATTAGCGCTCCCATCCCTGGCCTCTCCCAGTTCCTCCCCACCTCCCCTCCCATCTGGATACACTCCCTCTCTGTCTCTCATTTGGAAAGAATAGGCTTCTTAGAGATAATACAATTTAACAAAATAAAACCAAAACCATCACATCGAAGTTGGAGAAGACAAACCAACAAAAGGAAAAGAACCAAAGAGAAGGCACAAGAAACAAGAACCCATTCCTTTGCACACTCAGGAATCCCATAAAAACACTAAACTGGAAGCCATATGCTAAAGATTTGGTGCAAGTTCTGTGTGTGCTGCTTTGATCTCTGTGAGTTCATATGAGCTTTGATCATGTTGGTTTGTTTTCTTGGCATCCTCTATCCCCGTTGACTCTTACACTCTTTCTGCCTCTTCTTCTGCAGAGTTCTTTGAGCTCTGAGAGGAGAGATTTGATGGAGACATTCAATATAGGGCTGAGTATTCTATGGTCTCTATCTGGGTAAAGTCTGTCTAGAGGTCTCTTATATTTGTTCCCATCAGCTGCAGGAGGAAGCTTCTCTGATTGATGATTGAACAAGGCACTGATCTATGAATATAGCAAAATATCATTAGGAGCCACTTATCATTACGTTTTTATAGTAACTGAACCTTTATATAAGTCAATCAATTGTTAAGTATATATTACTTCAAACATTCAAATCCTGAAAGGTAAGAAACTGAGACTCAGAGATTCAATAACATGCTGAATGGAGGAGGTAACATTCGAGGCTATAATTGTTTCATTTCAAAGTTCAAGTCCTTTAATTGTTCTGTTCAACCATAAGGTTATAAAGCAGAAATTATACCCACTGCCAGCCATAGAAAATTTGGCTCAGGTTAAATGTCTAAGTTTGTGTAGCTTAATGCCTGGAAAAACTAGAGTAGAAATCCAGGTGTTTGGATTCTTGTTTCACTCGCTTTTTTGACTATGCAGTATTGAAAACACAAACTCTTGAAGAAAGGTTGGTATCGTTGATTAAACCCATAATCTATTTAAACTTGAACCTATTTTTCTTATTATTCTATGAATAAAGTTACATATGTTTTCAACAATCTGCATCACCTCTGTGTGTTGGTCAGTTCTTTTGGAAGTTAACTGTTGCATCCCAAAGAAACAGTAGCTGAAATAGAGATTGGCTTCATAGACTAGTCAACAATATCTCCTTAACCATCATGGCAATAAGATACAATGCTCACATAAACCACTAGATTCTAATGACTACCTGGTTTTGTGGAATTATATAAGGATATTTTATTTTGGAGGCAATCTCATTCAAAGCAATAGGAGTAATTTTCAGTTGGAAGAAGAATGAAGGTAAATCCAGAAGATGACCACCCTTTTTTTAAATGGGTCATTCATTAGTTCATGAGGTCTGAATTTTTAAAATATTTTTACAATATTTCACAGCAATATAAACACATACATTCCTGACCTTTGTATGAAACAGTGGCCATATACTCTATTGCTAAGTTATCCGGGTACCAGTCTGATTGTAAATCTCCACACTCCAGAAAAGAGTGATCCTTTGGAAATCATTTTACACTTCTTCAAATCTCATAGTTCATTGTAACCCCTATACACAGTGATGTTGTAAAAGTCTGCCAGGAAGAAGACCAAAGGGCAAATCAATACCAACATTATAAATATGACAGGAAATTTTGTGGTGATACTACCAACTGCCTTTGTAAGACTCCACAAATTTAAGAGTCTTACAAAGGTAGTTTGTGGCTTACCTTTTGGCAAAGCAAACACATCAAAACCAGTTCCAGGGCTTTTTCATATTTCAGAACTCTTATTTTCATCAGCTTCCTGGTGAAAATTAAAGGGACTTTTTTCAGTTTAGTTTCTTCCTTGGAATCTCATAAAAGCATTTCCCTAAAATATTTTAAATACTTTTTAGCCATCCCCAATAAATGCTGCCTTTAAGCCACTTATATAAAATATGTATTTTGAAATATATAAAATAACTCCTGGAGTTTTGGTACATCAGAGATTCCAGAAAGAAAGTGGTACCAAATGTCATCATGGTAAAGCTGACAAAATTAGGATGATGATATGTGTCTAGCCAATTTCATACACTGGATAGATCCATTGGATCCTTTGAGTGGTACCAGAACATTGTTGCACATCATCTGTTTTAGATCTCAGAGTACCACATTCAAAGTATGGGACCTTGTCTTACTGAGAATGCTTATTTTCAGGATGTAGGAGAATCTTAGAAGGCAATTTTCTTTGGCCTTCTCTTACCCCTGTTTTCTCTTTTTCGGTTCTCTCAACCATACTTAGAAACTAGAAGTTCACTCCCCTAAAATGGATAACAAAAACTGAAAATCTTTTCAGATGTACAATTTATAAAAGCTAGAAAGGTCATGTTCTGACCTTCTCTGCCTTTAGTGTGATGCGTGGTCATAAGCAAATTCACTCACCTACCCTGCCAGAAAGTTACAGCCTCCCTCATTCCTGAAGGGTCCCTACTAGAAACAGTTGGGGAGAGAATATTTCACAGAGTGACCAGAAAGAATCTGAGCAGACAGGTACTACAGAGTTCCCCTGGGTCATTACCATGAGGTCATGTTTCTATTGTGTCTACTTACATACACTTCTGCATAGCTGGATATTCTTAATGGAATACAAGCAATGTTCCCTGAGTTTAGGGTCTATAGCTTGGAAGGCTTCTGTATTATCATGGGATTTTATTGCTTGTTGTTTTCCTTAGTAACCTGTGCTAGTTATAATGCTTTTGACATATGAGGAGATGTTACTTTTAATTCCTATAAATCAACAAATATGCTGTACATGTTTTAACATTAGTCTTAAAAGCAAAGAAGTTCTAGATAACCATCCAATCATAAATATCTTCCTTTTAGAAAGGAGAAATGTTATAATTAAATTATAATGTCAAGAAAAGAAATGAATTAGACATTTTAGAAAGTTGCTATGGTGCCAAATTATTAGTTTCAAAATTAGTAATTAAAAGAAATGAATTTTAAAAATCTTCCCATTAAGCCTCTATGCCAGTATTTCAAATTATTTCCATGGAAATCTATGATTGGCCCTGGAATCATTAAAAATTAATGACCAGACCAATTTATAAGAAATTAATGTACTCAGTATATTTTTGTAAGGATGAATATGATAAGAGCAAGTCTTTTTTCTAGATTTATTTTCTAGATCATGTCTATTTTCTACGTACAGATAATGGGAACATATGACATTCATATGGTAGCAACAAAATTCATTAATTGGATATCTTCAAGAAGTTAATATCTTTAAAGGCTAAGGATTATTGAGAACAATTTAACTGCTCAGAAAATTTAAGATTAATAGTGTTCTCTAGTTTTTAGACTTAGACATTTGATACTGGATCTTTCGTGTAATGGAACTTTAAGTCATACTCATTATAAAAGTCCCAGCTAGTCATATATGCACTTAAAACATTGGTTTTAATCTTTAAATTTTTAAATTGGAGCTGGAGCTATGGCTTAGTGGTTAAGAGTATATGGCACTCTTCAGAGGATCAGAGTTTGGCTGCTATCATCCATTTCCAGTGGTTTACAACCATTTGTAAGTTCAGCTCCAAGGAATTGATGACATCTTCTGGTCTCTGCAGTTACCCATGCACAAATTACCCATGCACACTTAACATTTTACACACAGATACATTTTAAAAATTTAAATTGCTACTACTTATAACACTATTGGAAAATTAATTGCTAATTTATAGAATGCTATCTGTACCATTTATTAAGCAAAATATATTTGTTGATCAAAATTTAAAATACCATCCATGGAATCAGAGTAATTTAAACTTGATATAAGTCCAAATTTGGATGAGTTATTTCCTTCTTACTGCCAATATCAGTATGCAGTATGACTGTCTAAAAATGCCAGTTTGAAACTTAGGATGATGTGTTACCTCAATTTTTTGTGCATAGGACTAGTTTATTTCCCAGAAACTTAGTAAAATTTGAAAGCTGTATTTATTTAAGATGACTTTGTATTTTGACTTAGGTAATACATGTATTTCTTCTGAAATACAGGGGGAGGAAATTTTGCATCAAGATTCCAGCTCATTCTCATTTTCATCAATAGCTACATGCTTTGGTAGGTGTGTTTAGTCACTACACTAAGTGTCATGCACAAAGAATGCTCATGAAATACAGTGAGAAAACATGAGATACTCATGTTGCTTGTTTTGTCAGCAGGGCTATAGTTAACCAATCATCAACAAGTACATTTTGGGTAAACCCCTCATCTATTCTGAAAATCATCCTTATAATTTTTTCTGGTGATAATGTGCATACTACTTTTTCATTTTTAGAGCAAGTTCAACAAACAAATTTTATTTCTGTGAAAAATCTAATGAAGAGACTATGTTATCAGTTATTCAATAATATTTAGTGTATATTTATTTTATACTGACTTGTTTTAACAACCGGGAAGATAATAGTGAAGAAAGATATTGCAGGTCCTGACTTCATGGAACCAATCAAAAGGACAAATAAGTTATTGACAAAGTTTATCATAAAATTAAAAATTTCATACTATTTTCCTGTGGGAAGACACAATCCAAATAAGAAGAAAAGTATTTCAGTGAGAGAGGAAAGAATTTAGTAAACTGTGATAAGAGAAAACTCAGAAAATTCTGGAACTGAAATAAATGTCCTATGGGGTAGAGCAAATTCATCAAGAGTGATATGTGAAGAGAGGAGAAATAAAATGCAACTCAGAAGAACATGGAAGACCTGATTAGCCAAACAAGAGTCATAGTTTTACCTGAGAGCAGGAAAAAAACAAAAAAAAAACAAACAAACAAACAAAAAAACCCACTATTTGAGAATTTTAAAGCTAAACCAATGCCTTTAAAATTTTTTACATTTTGGGAAACATAAAGGATGGATTGAAGACCAGTAAAGATGAGTAACAAGGTCCAGCTAGCCAGTGAGGAGCAGGCTGCTTATTGTGGACAGGGAATGGAAGATACGGAGTAAAATCAGTTTAGGAGATAAACTAAAAGCTGAAACAGATACCAGGATGCTAAGAGTTTAAAATTCAAAACTGAATGGCTCATGGAGCCATTCCTTGAGAAAGCAAACAGGCATGGCAAGTATTCAAAATCCCGTTTACGGTGAAGATTCATACTGAGGTATGCAGATGGAAATGAGGAAGGAATAGGGTCCAGAGATGGGCTATGACACAAATCTAAAAGTCCTGAGTAGCAATGACAAGGATGAAATCTCCCATGAAAGGACATAGGGAAGCAGGGCAAACAGTGCAGGAAGGGGTTTCCTTTCTGGTCCTGTCTGTTTGGTGCTCTGTGGGATTCTTGTGCCTAGATAGGCATGACTTACTCCAGATTAAGGAAATTTTCTTCTATGATTTTATGCCTGTGACCTGGAATTCTTTCCCCTATCTGTCTATTCAGAGATTTGGTCTTAGTTTCAGTTTCTGTAGATTCCATTGTGTGTATGTGTATGTTGCTTTTAAATTGTTCTTTTTTTTTTTTTAATTGATGTTACAGGTTTCCTACCTTGGTTTTAAGCCTCAGTTGTCTTCTATGTGACCATTTCTATTGGTGAAGTTGTATACTGAGACTTCTACTAGAATTATTGAGTTTTTCATTTCCTGCTTTCTTTCAGTTTTTCCTTTAGTTTTTTTAAAATTCTATATTTATCCCAAATTGTTCTCTTTATTTATTCAATCGTTTGTTTGTGCTTTCTTGGATTTCAATTATTTTATGTCTGATTTTGTATTTGGGTGTTTGTATTTTTTTCAGTGCTTTGAATTCAATGAGTTTCTTTACAATATTTTTGAATTCTCCATCTTGAATTTAGTCTGTTATACTCCTTAGGGAATATTATCATGTGATTGGTGATTTGGGGGATGTCTTTATCTATTTATTTGCTTTTTTATTTATTTTTATTTATTTATTTTGGGACAGGGTTTCTCTATTGTAACTCTGGCTGTCTCTGTACAACTCACTCAGTAGACAAGGCTGGCCTCAAACTCACAGAGAGTCACCTGCCACTGCCTCCTGGGTGCTGGGATTAAAGGTGTGCGCCACCACTGCCTGACTTTTTATTTTTTTAATTTTATTTCTGTCATATAATACATTCGAACCCCTTTCCTCCCTCCAGTTCACTCCTCCCGGATCCTCCATCTCCCCTATCCCCTAGATCTACCCTCCATCTTCTTACTGCCACTTCTCCCTAAGAAAGAGTACTCTTCCCCGGGTTACTGCTCAAACATGACACAACAAGATGGAACAGGGTCAGGCACAATTCCCTACTTTAAGATTGGACTAAGCAACCCAGTATGGGGAGAAGGTACTCAAGGGAAGGTAAGAGGTTCAGAGATACACACCACCCTATTCCAGTCTGTATGAGTTCTGAAAGAACACCAGGACAGACAACCTTAAGACATATTTGGGGGACCCAGCAGGTTCCATGTCTGCTGCTTAGGCTCTGTGAGCCCCTAAAATTGTTGGTCAGTTGGCTCCATGGGGTTTGTTCCATTGGTGTCCTCAACCCATCTAGTCTCAGAAATCCCTCCTCCACTTACTTCTCTGTGGTTCTTCAAGCTCTGCATTTTGTTTGGCTCTGGGCCTCCTGCATGGGCTCCCTTTAGCTGCCATAGGAATCTTCTCCACTGAAGATTGAGCTAGGAGAGCAGGATAAGTTTGGAAGTTCCCTTCTGACTGTCTTAACTTCCTATCCTGTCCTGTATTGGCCATGGGGGGGTTTGTGATAGGACCAATATACCTGGATTTAGGAAGTTCATTCTTTTTTGGTATGGATTTTTAGTCTACCAATATGGAATACCAAACTCTGATTGTAGGCTAAATTATTTAGGGAAAGCTCAAGGGATCAAAGCCAACTGAAGCTGAAGGGATCAGGGACCAGGGAGGGGACTGTGTCTTGTATGGACCTCAGCTGAAGCCAGAGCAACTAAGTGAAACAATTGTGTTGGAAGATTGGAGAGGAGCAGGGTGGAGGTCAGCGAGGTAGTTCGAGTATACCATCAGGGTATGTCATAGAGGTGCCTCAGGGAGCAGCCACTGCTTGCCACAGGAACTATGTGCAAAAGCTGTAGTGTACAGGACCTGAGGTGACACTGCCTTGGGCCAGAAGTAGGAGTAGGGTCACTTGTCCAGCCTAGGCCTGAGCCTGAATGATCTTGTGGATCAAGTTGTTGCCCATGAGACTAGAGGCAGTGAGGGTAAAATCTGGAATGCAAACAGAATCACATTGAATATATTAATAAACAATAACAAAAATGATAAATCAATCCATACTATTCTTAGTAAAAATCATCTATATACTTTATTGGGGAAAGTAAAGATCAAAACAATAGGGACAATAATGCTTTTGGGTTAGGTTTTAAAATATGGTCTAGGAGAGCTTGATGGAGCATGAGGCAGAACAAAAAGCTGTGAAGACTAAGAAGATAGTGAAGAAAGTAAGAGGGCTGAGAGGAAAGATACCATCATGAGGTGATGAATGATTAAGGAGATTGCTCAGCAGTTAAGAGCAATTACTGCTTACCCCAGTGACCTGAGTTTGATATTTGGAATTCATATAGTAAACGGAGGGAATGACTTCTTCAAATTGTCATCTGATCTTCACACACATACATACACACACACACACACACACACACACACACACACACATTAATTTTATAAGGCTACTAAAATGCTGATTAAGTGCTCGGCCTCCGTGGATATATCTACTAAAACTACTCCTGCATCCACAGTTCAAGGTACATCCCAGAAGAAGGGATGGAAAGATTTTAAGAACCAAAGGACCTGGAAGTCTGCATGCAAGCTACCAAAATTATGTCAGCAATATGGCTAACTAAACAAGACCTGAACAATGACCACAACAATAAACATGTTAACTCAGAAGATGGCAATCTCACAGGATACCACCACCAGACAGAGAACCATAGTATATCTATATCTATATCTACCTATATCTATATCCATCTATCTAGCTATCTATCTATATGAATATATATTCATAAATGTATTGCTTGATTATATCTGGAATTAGCTAAAACTCAATACACACACACACACACACACACACACACATATATATACACACACACACACTTATATATATATCCACATAATTATATATATATAACATTAATCACAATTATTAACCACAATATTAACTATATATATATATATACACACACATATATCACTAAATGGATCCAGCAGATTTTGTGTTTGTGTGTGTGTATGATATATGTGCGTGCAAAAATAATAATTAATGAAAAAAAGATGCTTTGAATTTGAGAGGGAGAGAGTTTGGGGCATGGGAAGGGTTAGAGGGAGGAGAAAAGGGGGAAAATAATTTAATTATATTTTAATTTAAAAAATTCCTATTTCTTTAAAAAGCCAATGAGATTACCTTTACTTATCTCTATTCTCCTTCTGATATTGCCCCTTCACTTTTTGGATGTCATATATTAAAGAAAATATGTAATACTTTTCTTTCTAATGTAATATGATAGGTTAATATTATCAAAGTATACTTTATATGCAAGGATTAAAAGTCATAATAAAATTTGTTATTTTATAAAATCACTCTAAAGTAATTATAATGGATAATTTGATTATCAACTCGATTACATCTGGAATTAGCTAAAACTCAAGTGTCTCGGCACTCTGTGAGGAATTTTTCTTGGTTGGATTATTTGAGTTGGGAAGACCCAACATAAATCTGGGCCACATCATCAGGTGTCAGCACATACAAATGGACACAGAAAAAGAAAGCTTTAGCTTTTTCCTTCTTGCCCTCATTCTTGCTGACAACTTTATCTTTCTGATGAGGCATTCCTTTGCTGTTATTAGAATTAAATTCTTTGGTATCCCAACATACACTGAAGAGCGACTGAGACATCCAGATTTGTCAATATATTAATTAGTGTTTTTCAGTATTCCAGTGCTTATACCTCTATTTGAAAACTTTTGTTTCTGTGTCAAAGAGAAAGACTTAATTTGTTAATTAACGGATTGTCACTTAATAAAAAAAATCCTAACATGGCATAGGCCACATGTTAAACTACTTCATGATTCTGCTATTTAGCTGTGTGGTTTTCTAGATTGTCCATAGAAAGGTAATAATTATATAATTGATCTAAGTTTCACTCATAAACACAGCATACAAAGAGGGTATACAAACACATACACATCCCAACACTTTTGCATGTATTCTGAAATGAAGAGTCCATGAATCAAGACTGACTTTTATTATTTCAACGAACTATGATCCTATGTTATTACTTCCATCAGGTCCTTTCAGTTTCATTCTGTTTATTTTATTTCATTTAAAAATATTGATAGATTTATTTATAGACCATGCATTGCCTTTTTTTTTTTTAAAAAAAAAAAAAGGAATTTCAATCTAGTCACCTACAGTCATATAGTCATGTGAAGCATCAGGGAAGTAATGTCATATGTTACATGGCCTGAAAACTTTTCTCGGTAGCTAGGAAACTGTGGTGTAACAGGCAATCCATATCGACTCCCCAGTACAGGCAAACTTCTCTTCTTCCATTTATCCCCACCCACCACCAACCCCAGCTTTGTGCTTTTCACAATCTTACTTCTACTGTAATGTTGGTGAGAGTTCTGCAGTGGGAACCTCTTAGAGACATAGCTCTATTCTAACACAATCTATTTTTAAAACTACTTTAATTATTTTTGATAGGAAACAAATTTAGGTCTGAATCACAAGTCTGTCATACCAAGACAATGGGTGATTATTCAGATGCAGGTGATATTTCAGACACTCAAAGCCTTTTCTCCTAATATTATTCCTATATAAAATTTAAAAAAGTATTTTCTGTCAGCTCAAGTGGGAAGCCTGTGCAAGACCCATCCCCAACCCAAGAATGCTATATGGAAATTTTCTCAATTCTAATATAGATATTCTAATGCTGTAGCTGGAATAATGGCCTCTCTAGGAAGTCCTGGTTCTAATCATTGGCATGTACAAGTATGTTCCTGACACTGGAAAGGGGACTTTGTGAGTGTTGTTAAGGGGCTGTGCTTTGAGGTGGGGTGATAGGATTAGTCAGATCATTTGAATGTAATTATGAATCATTGGATGCCAGGCAGCTTTCTGTCTGGGTCACAAAGATTTGATGACAGAAGACAGAGCAGAAAGGCCTTTGCCAGATTTTCCTGTCTTTGAAAACAAAAGAAGACATTTGAGTTAAGGAATGTAAATACACAAGTGACCTCTAGAAGAGAGAAAATAGAAGAGGAACTTCCTTGGAATACCCATAAATGGATATGATTCTGTAGACACCTTGGCTTTGACTCAATTAGAATTCTGTCAGTCTCTGGAATTCCAGAACTGAAAGATTTTTGTTTTTAAATTACAATAGGGAGTACATGCATGCCAATGTCAGAGGACAACTTGCATGACTTGTTTCTCTCTTACCATGTGGTTCTGCTGGTTTGAACTCAGATCTCTGTCTTGGTGGCAGTTCTCTTTACCTGTTGAGCCATCTCATTGTCCCAGAAGTTAAAATTTTTAGTTTAAGCCATTGACTTTATACTAATTTTATATTATAGTGGTTGAAAATGAATATGCTATGGATGAGTATATTAGCATTAGGAGAAGGTACCTTGATAGGTTAGGCATCTGAATGGGAATTTTTCCTAAAGAGTACTAGATGAATAATTTGTGGCACCCATTGTTTTTTCTTCTAACATCTCTGGGACTTTGACTCTTAAACATATACATATAAGGTATGTATCTGTAGAGCTCTATCTTATACACTCAAATGATATTGTAGAATTCACTGTAGCATAATACTAATTAGGAACATGCAATATAAGAGATAACATTCTCAGATTGTTCATTTCTTAAAAAAATATTTTGTGTCTTCTTGTAAAAGATTTAAAAGTCTGCAAGAAATAGATGTATTGAAAAACATAATAAGACAGTCAGTTTCCCCTTACTCTGACAAACACTTGAGACAAAATTCTTATGGTGACTCACAGCTTTGTAGATTGTAGTCCATGATAGGCTGTCCTTGGTACTTTTGTATCTATGGAGGGTCATCATATCATATCAGGGTATCTGGTAGAGCATAATGTTCACATTGTGGACCAGAAGTGAAAAGGATGAAGTGTTCCCTTCAAGAAAATATTTCAATAAGCTGAGAATCTCACTCAAGACTCCAATTCTTGAGGATTTTATCTTGTTCCAACATTACCACAGTAGAAAGCCTTTGGAAAACATTTGCACTCCAAACAATGGCAGATAGTACCTAAACTATATAGACATACGAATTAGGGGTAATTGAGGCAACTCTTTCTGTTTCCAGATTGTGATTTTTGTAGAATACAATTCTAAGATGACATGTTTTTTTTCAAAACAAAACAAAACAAAAACAAAACTATCGTTGATATGGCAGAGATTACAGTTTCCTCCACACATAGCTGATGTAGTTGATATGTTGTATTCAAACACACACACACATTTGTTGATGGATGTACAAATTTGTTTCTTCCTAGAATTTATTGACAAAAGCATGCTTTGGAAGTCCTATGAAAAATATAAAGTTCAAAGAAGTTGATGTAAAATCACATGAAGGACTTTCTTCAAATGGTTATGTTTGCTTTAGAGTAGCAATTTATCAATAAAATGGAGAAAAAATCAACACATGGATAAATTTTTACATCTAACATCTGAGACAACCAATATATAGGACTTCTAGTGAAAACTGTACAGAGAACTGTTTGCTGGAGATTAGCAGCCAAAGGGCAGACTGAAAAGATCCTGTAGTCTTGTCAAGAGTTGACCGCTTTCCTTGAGGGTAATCCTAGACAAATGAAAGGCAGGAGTAATGATTTCTATCTAACCTGCTACTTGTTGGGGTCAGTTTATGGATGATTTATATCATGATTGAACCAGACCCAGAGAGATGTAATGAAGGAAAATATGAAATTATGAGAACTCAGCTTACTTTCCTATTCTAGGAAAATAAGGCCAATTAGAACTAAATTAACTCTAGTCCTAACATTTTATTATAATTGAGCTATTCTCTACAATTAATGAGTAGTTGGTCCTATTATGAACTGTTTTTGGAAATTCACAGTGTGATCATGACTCAAGGACAAAGTGACCCGGAAATAGAAGTCTGAGAGTCCATACAGACTGAAACAGGACAAAGAAAAGTCCATGGGAAACTTTTTTCTAAGCTCCCAAATGTGACCTTCCTCTTTCCAAGACAACCTATTAAGAAAAAAAAAAAAACCAAAAACCATACGGAGAATGCTGTTTCCTTCTACTCTGGTTCAGTTGCAGTATGAGGTCCAAATATAAATGACATTAGCATGTCATTAAGTGACATATTAAGGCTTGATCATTAAGTAGTAATAAACAACATCTTGGGCATATTCAAACTCCTTTTTGTGCCTTTGATTTCCTCTGGGGCATAGGAAATCACTAGCCCCACCACTTCCTAGACACAGAAAGGGAAAAAATTTTCATATTCTAAGCCATTTTCAACATTTACTGGGAAAAAAAATTACCTCTACATTAATAAGTGAATTGATAAGGCCCATGTGTTTGGAAAATTTTTAAGTTAGATGAACCTTCAAATAAAACTTCCTCATTTACTTCTCGGTTCATTTTAGGTCAACAAATATGAACTATGACCAAGCAGTTTGGAGCTTTTAGTATTTTAGCTAGAGATAAATAATATCTAGTCTTTAATTTTATAGTGTCTTAACATGGTAGTGCATGCAGAGTAGAGATGATGCTTGTGACAATGTGGTAAAAACTGTGATCTCTGTTTATAGCAAAATCTCTAGTTTCAATAAGAGTAAATAGTTGAAGCTAATCTAAATTAAAAACCAACCTACAAAACACCAGTCCAGATTGCTGAAAGGGCAGGGCAATCATTCACGTCTTAAGAAACTACAGAAGCAGTCCAAACAGTGTCCCTTGATAGGTTTATTATTTCTGCTAAGCCCTAGAAACCACAATTTGCATGACTCACCAACATCATGAACCTTAGCTCCACCCTCCAAGGTGGCCATAATCACATCCCGAGCAGGGTGCTTTTTGCACAGCTGCCTTAGTTCACTTAGAGTGAATTGTCTTCTGTGCCAGTTTCTTTGTATTGCCAGTTGCCAATTTTATCCTAGATAGCTGCATCTGGTTCACTATAATGAAAGCTTTCTCTTTCTCATATCTACAAGGCCAGATAATATAGTAAGTCCTCAGAAATCCACCTTTAGTATTGGAGTATGTAGATGATGAAATAGAATAGAAATTATTTATTTTTTATTAGACTTATGTTTTCTCTATCTCATATAATATATCATGACCCTCTCCTCCCTTCCCTCCACTCTTTCCAGCTCCCCCTAACTACTTTCTCCCCCAGATCCACCATACCCCACCCTACCCCACCCCCACTATCCCTTAGAACATAACAGGCCTCCTAGGGTTATCACTTGAACAGGACATATCAAGCTGGAACAAGGTTGGGCTAGAGCTTCTATATCAAGCTTGAATGAGGGAGTAGAATTTAAACTCTAAAGGAGTAAATCAGTGTCTTTTGTCTTAAATCTTCTTTTGAGAGACTCTTGTTTTATTCTTACTCTGTTAGTAGTTCATTACCAAATGAATATGTATGTGCTGGGGGAATTAACATCACATTACAGTGAGGGAAGGAGGCCTCAAGTATATGTTGTGGTATATATTGTATCTGTTTCACTCTTGTGAGGAACTAGGCTTCATTGTTGATCAGGAGGCCTTTTGAGCTCTAAACAGCATGACGCCCTTTGATGAGTAATTCTTACCATTTATTTTGGGCAGTGAACGAACAGTATAGTCTCTTTATCCTCCCCTTGACCTCTGCAAGCCCATTGGCTCATTTAACACCTTTGTGTCCTACATGAGGGATCTGATCATTAATTACCTGACCCCAGAGTCCCCTGCACAAGTTGGGTACACATTGTGATCTAACCACAGAAGCCCTGTCCCTGACACACCCTACTCTCTGTATCCTGGTGTGTTTCCAAGAAACTCCCTTAAAGTTCTTCTAACCTCTGGTTTTCTCTTTATACCCACTGGGATGAAAAGGGGCTGGCTTACCTCCTATTCTTCTAACTAACAAACCTGTTTCTACATCAGGAAGTAATCTTTGTCCATATTCTAAACTTCTTTTAAGGACAATAAATTCCGTGATTGAACATGGTCATGATTTCAGTAGAAAAATGAAAACAGCTTGGATAAATGTGCACAAAACATCAATTCACTCACAAGCCCATGTTGGTACAAGGATTAAGGAAGGGAATATGGAAGGTGTTAAAGTATTATTTTTTTAATTTACCATTGATATCTTAATAATGGCTATGACAACTCTCAGGGATACAATACCAGGGTGACTTATGCAGAGAGCTCATTCCATATCCTCCTCACACCATGGTTCTCCAGACCACCTCTGCTATCTTTCCTCAACTCTCTCTGCCTCAGCCCCTAGATGCTTTATTCATTCAAAACTCCTCCCTCTCTCCCCACAGGCATTCATTACACAAGTGATTGGAACCTAACACTTCTCAAGGTCTGTGAGCAGACACGTTGCCTATCCCAGGGGGTGTCCAAGCTGGGAGTGAGTCAGTGTCTTCTATGGTCACAGGGCTGCACACCATTGATGGAGATAGGGAAACTTCATCTGCATTAAGGTAAACAAATGCCCTGTTCATATGGAGATATAGAAGGCTACTCAATTGTTTTTAGTACAGAGGTGTTAACAGGCAGGAAGGGAATCCTTTACATGCTGCAAGGCATCAGTAAGCACCCCCACCCCTAAGTAGCATAAAGGAGTATGATTCCATAACTATAAAATATTCCACAACAGGAAGGTGTGAAAGGTCAAAACAGATTTTGTTAAAGAAGAAACCCTAATTCCTATATAGGAATGAATGATGAATGGTGCACTAAATTTAGGTAGCTTTAGTTATTGCCACACAGACAGAATCTGGCACCAACAATTGTACAATACTATTAGAAACAGGGAGATGAATACTGTCATTACAGCCAGGTAACACTCACTTTTGTCAGATTGTCTTTGTGTCTGCTGTCCCACAGAAATGTCACTGAGTGAGTCAGCAGCAGGATCTGACTCACTTCTTCCACCTCTGTTGACAGCTAGTAAATGACTGAGCATATGAAGTCTCAGAGTATAACTCAAGAGACTGATGTGGAGAACTAGCAAGTGCTGAGAATTCCTCTTCCTGTGTGAGGGAGATCAGTGATTAAGAACTCTTTTGAAGAACCTATAGTGTTTTATGTTCAGACCCAGTTTAGAAGTGACCCAGAAATGCTGGAGCCAAGAATCAAATATCATAGATGAAGACAGGAGCAGAGCAGAAGTAGTCATGGGGTAGAAAACTCCAGAAGACTAGTCTTTAGGATTTAGAAAGTTAAATAAATACTCTGAACTGGAGCTAGAGAAGCAGTGGTGATCCATAAGAGTTTTCAGTTCAGGTACTTTCAGGGACAGCATTGCTTTATTTAACACTGTAACTTTCTGCAAATAGTGTGGTGGAGGCTGGTCTGATGCTGCACTCCTATTTTTCCAATACCCAAGAAACTAAGGTAGAAGATTATGATGCCAAGTCAACCTAGATAGCATAGTGAGACTCTTATCTTAAAAATCATAGGACTAAGAGGATGAAGAGATGATTTTGTTGAAAAAGTCCTTGCTATACAAGCTTCAGGACCTGAATTCAATCTTAAACACCAATATAAAGAGACAGTTGTGGTGATATGCATCTGTAATCCCAGCACTGAACAACAAGACAAAAGAATCCCTGTAGCTACTGGCCAGCTCCAGGTTCAGTGACAGGTCTTGTCTCAAAAAGTGGAGAGTGAGACAAAAACACATTGATATTGGCTTTTGGTCTTTGTACACACACACACACACACACAGGGCTGGGAATGTAGCTCAGTGGTAGAGTTCTTGCCTACTATGTGAAAGACTGTGTTTGATCTCCAGGATTATGAGAAAGAAAAAGAAAGAGAAAATAGGTAAAAGTTGTGGAGGCCACAGCACATACTGACCAGTAGAAGACTCTGATAGCTTTGTTTGTTTCTCATAGAAACTCATTGGGTGAGATAAAGGTGGCAGTAAGCATTAAAATCCAACTTAGTTTAATATTGGTATTATTTCCAGTAACAAATACTTGCTTAACAGAAATGTCTATGTGTTTGTTACTGAGCCAGTGAAGTGGGAATGAAATAACGTCTTGCCTTCAAATAAAGATAAGGATGCTTTGTATCCACACACCTGCATAAAAAGAGTATAAGAGTATATCATGGAATTTGCTAAGTTTGAGAGACTAATAATGCAGATGAAGCTGGATGAGAGGTAGAAGAGCATTTCTTATTGTTCAGTGAAAGGAAGACTCTTACCTACTTAAGGAAAAGGAACAGCTTGTAGAACAAAATGAGTAGGGTTGGAAAATGGAGAGCCGTTCTTTCAGAAGCAATATAGACGAAATGGAAAGAAATGGGGTTCTTGTAAGGGATAGTTTGGACTACGAAATGACTCAAGGAGGGACTTCAACAGGAATCTGGCTGGACCAGGTAGGTGACTTGGACAGCACAGGTATAAAAGCAGAGATTTGAAGAACTCGAGGATAGAGAGAGGAGAACAGGGAATGGAAGATTCTCTTCTTGGTCATCCCTCTCCCATCTGCTTGATTTGATGAATCTTTATGTTATTTTAAACCAAGACCAATCCAAGGCTTATTTTCTCATTTTCTGGGTTGTTTTTCACAGGAAATAAAAATGTTTAGATAGAGAGGCTGTATAAAAAATAATTGAGTAAAGCACATTTTTTTCGTTTTAGATTCTAAAAAAACAAACAAACTTTTCTGTTACTAATACTTCATAGTAAAATAGATTGTCTTTTTAACCTCCACATTTCCCTGTTCATTTTCTTTCTCCTGAATTCTGAATAATTGGGAATAATGCTGGAATTTGCAAAAGGCAAAATGGACCCTGGAATGGAATGGGAGGTTCATTTCACTCATAGTTTTAAAAGCACATTTTAAATGTAGCATTAAAAAAAAAGTAAGAACTTTTTGGAAGATAAGGGATCAAAACATCTCCACAAATCTGCAGCATCTCTGAGTGATAAGGAAAATCCTGATGCAGAAGGAACTGAGGCTGTCTAAACCTTGCCTCTGCTTTTCTATTCACCTGCTTACTAGGCGTAGAGGTGCCCACACCTATGAATCACCGAAAGACAATCCAGCCAGGCAGGTTCCACAGCTGCAAGAACATTTGTTTGTACAAAGAATTTTCATTTCCTGCCAATAATGAAGGAGTCTTAAGCTTTTTGGCAAACATCAGACCACGTTAATTTCCTTTTACGGGAAGAGGGCCATAGGTCCTGTTTGTTCTTAGATAATACTCTCTCCTCTCCTTCCCGTCCTCCACCCTCACCCTTTTGGGTTTTACTTTTCTAACAGCTTCCATTTTCTTAGAGTGAAACTCCAGCTATTTCCCTGAGTGGATTCCTTCGGGTGTGGAGCATGGATTGTGGGTATTGTAGTTCTCTTTCCTTCCAGGGTTTCTGGTTGGACAGCATTGGTGTCACATCCGTAGGTATTTGAATCCCAGGTAGCACAGTCAGGAGGAGTGCAGGTGCTCCCTGATCACCGAGCTAGGTAAGTGCCTACCTGAAGAAACCTGGACACACTTCCACAGATGTGAGTGTTACTTTTTTTAACATAATATTCCTTTCCGTGCCGATACGTGCCACATGAATTGCGAAGTTAATGAATTTCAGAAGCATTAACTAATGGACTGATTCTTCTTTTCTAAACCCTGCTTGAAAAAAATGGGAGGTAACTTATTCAACAAACTTGTGGGGCAGGGTTAGAACAACACCTTAAGATGTGATTTAAAGTAGTTTGTTTGTAAAAGGATGAACATGTGCACCATGAAAAGCAGGTTGAAAAACTCACTTTAACTTCCCTGAGGGTGTATGTGGTTAAAAGTCCCTTAAAATACTATTTCCAAAGGCATCTAGATGTGATGAAAAGATTGAGCTTTGGGATCTAATGGAGTTGGATTAACCCAATATAACAAGATGTTTCACCTTGTGAAGCCTCAGTTTCCTCGTTTGTAAAGTACACGTAGTCTATCATGTAGCGTCATGTTGTACTTAACACATGTTTAACAGACAGAATGATGGAAGAGACAAATATATATGATTCTGATTACACTTGCGTGAGGTATCTAGATCAGTCAGTCAGCTTTTACCAAAACAGAAAGTAGAATGGTGGTTACCAGGGCCTGGGAGAAAGAGGAAATAATTGTTTTATGGGTGTAGAGTTTTAGTTTTGTACACTGGAAACATTCTGGTGATGGTTTCTACTACTGTGTAAATTTGTTCCACGTTACTGGAATTTACATTTATAAATAGTTAAGATGATGTTGTTATTATGGTTTTCCCCAATAAAATGACCAAAAAGAATGGGCTAAAAATCATTATGCCTTGCATTTGTTGAGGTACCATTGATTCTTTAAAGCACAACTCAATTGTATTCATTGTGCCCAATTTCAAGTTAATATTGGGTTCCCTGTGGTAGGGTATTGTGTCTACATCAGAATAGTTAAGAGATAATGGTGATGTAATTTAGGCATTTTTTTAAGGTTGTCTGGATCTTAGTGATGATCTTTTTATGTCTCCCTTTTCATAATTACAGAATTTTCTTTAACACATAATGATGAACTTTCAGGATTTCCTAGGTAGTGTACAGAGCCTACAAATTAGGGAGTTGTATTAATTACTACAATGGACCTGGAAGCTTTAGTTAAAATTCATTTGTAACACTTAAAACAAATATATTATTTATTCCAGTTTTCTACCTTTCTATAGCTAATTTTTAAGGAGGATACTGTTACCTGTCTGTATCTTAGACATAGTTAAGACTATTAAGTCAGAACTTCCTAAAAGTAATCTTATGTTTTCTGTATAAGCAAAGTTGAAAGACAAAATATAGTTTGAAATTATATTGAACTTGAATACATGATTATTTAATTTTTAATAAGTATATTTAAAAAAGATCCAGGTTTGCCCTGCAATATGTGAGCAGCAAGCATTCCTTAGAGTATTTGGTGATCACTCCAAGTAACAACCAGTATTCTGTATTGGATATGCCATGCAAATGCAAACTCTTTAGGAGCTATGACAGCACAGAGTGAAAACATAGCTGGTGTGATGCTTCAGAACTACTAAATATATTGTGCATAGTCACGAATAGAACCACTATTTTGAGTTAAAAGTGACCTTTTTTCTTTCAATTACAAGTTATGTAATTTTTAAAAAAAAGTCTGGGTTTTGGAAAAGGTGTCATTTATTTAATAAAGGTTTCTAGCATTGTCTCAGTGCTTTCTATCAGGACTAGGCCTGGGCTAAGGGAATACCTCAGGCAAGTCTTATCTATTCCAGAAGATGCATACTCAAAATACTTAGCAGAAGAAGGGCTCTTCTATGGCTCACCTGCGGCTGCTTAGAGAGTCACTACTGCTAATTCCATGTATAGAAAGTGTGATGGTCAGAATCACAGGATTAAAACTGTTTTGAATTGCAGGCACTGGAGGTTGGAAAAACAAATGTGTGTAGGAGTCATTAAAAAGCAGAACAGAAAGATGCTTACCCAGGATGTCCTGCCTGGAGAAGGGGCAGTAACAGTGTGATGAACTTCCCAAGGGCAGCCAGAAGCAGTGGGGACAGCAAGTGCTATCAATAAGAATAAGACCTAGCCCCAAACTTCATCATACCCCTTTCAGGCTCTTTGGGAGGAAAGCTGAGGAAAGAGCCCCCAGAGTTATAGGCATATAAGAGACTGGATGGAAGGACTTGCCAACTTAATCTAACGATTAACTTTCTCTTGGGATTTTCTCGTGATTACTATGACCACCTTGCTCAGAGGTATACAGTGCTTTAAGAGAACTGGGGTGGGTTTTGTTGCTGCTGTTGTTTTTAGGAACAATAGAAAAAATTTGTATATTTCCTTTTTCTAATGAGAAAGAAATTAACTTTAAATGTTTCTTTAAAGTATAGGATATTTGGAGATAGCTATTACAAATATTTGTGTGCTTAAGTCCCAGATTCAGAAAAGAATAACATTAAAGATAGTATTTTTTCTTTTGTCTGGCCCAGACTCGAGGATCATACTATCTTGGGGCAGATTCACACAGAGTAGTATATTTTTATTTTTTAAAGTTTTTATACTTTCCACTGCCATGTGAGTATATCTACAAACAGCATAGAGCATTGCCTTGGTTGCTTTGGCATTGTTAGACATCAAAGTGCACATTATTCAGTTGTAACTCCCTCTTTTTCTCAACATTACACTTTTGAGATCAATCTAGATTGATTCTTACAAAATGACCTATTAATTCTCACAACTTTATTTTGTTATAATGAATAGAACTGTAAAATACTCTACCACATTGTCTTACAAACTTCAGAATTACTCTAGAGAATGTTTCTAGGAATGGATTTGTTGAGCCAGAGGTATATTTGTCTTGTTTTATGAGATACTGAAGAACTGTGTTCCAACATGTTTATATTATACCATTTACCCAGCCAAAATCAGACTTCCTGTTTATTCCTGTTATGGATAAGATTATTGATAAAGTTGGAATCAAATTATCTGCTCGGATATAAAGGAAAGTGAGACACTCTTATCTTAGAAAGTCTGATATTTTTGGAACATTCCAACATCTAAAATATGGTTAACAATTTTATTGTAATTTAGATTTACTGACTTTCCTGTTAAATGACATTTAGTTTTGTTATAATTCAATTAATAGCAATAATGATAATAACAATTCTAATAATAATGACTAACATTACTAGAATATTTACACTGCCAAATATTGTATTAAATATTTACCTCATTTAGCTAATTTTAGGGGCAGATGATAGCTCTTATTTAGATAACATCAAAAAAAGGGAATTCTTGAAGGATTCAAATAAGTGATCTATTTTCTTTCCTGAAGAGAGTTTAAGTTTCCCTGGTAAATACAAATCTCATGCTTAAAGTTCAACCAAATTTTACAAAACTTTGTATACTTTAGGGGAAATTAAAGAGGTAAAACTTGGATGGAATAAGTTTTAAACAATATGGACAATAGAGATTCTATCTGTGGAAGTTAAGCACTTTATTCAAATATTAATTCAACAAATAGTTTCTAAGCTATACTATATGAGAGCTGAGCTATTTTGAAATACAGCAGTGATTAAGAACGGTGATACCACTCCTCACTGCTAATCTTGGGATGGAGTATTTGGGGGGCAGGAGAGCAAAAACATAAAGGAAAATTACAGAAAAGGAGTATGGCTTGTAAATATGAAGATTTTTACAGGGTCAGCCTAAGGAGTGTGCACTTTTACCTGGAGGCAGGGAGGGAATCTCTGTAAGTCATTGTGAGGCACATGGGTGTAGCCATTATTTATTTATTAAATATTTATTCTACCTGTCGTTTGCTTATCAGTGGGGGCAGAGGAAGTAATGCAGTTATCATGAAGTAGAAGTGACAAAGTATAATATCTATTACAAAACATGAGAATTAAGCCATGGGTTTGTGCTGGAAGAGACCAGCTTTTGTCCACAGCAGGGTCCATGAAACTCCACAATAGAGAATGTACGGTGCAGAAAAAATGACAAACAAACACAGTCACAAAGAACAAGCATAGTGCTTGTTCTTTTTCCAGACCTAATGACACGTTCAATCATGCTTTAATAACATGCTCAATCGCACTTTTAATGACACGCAAAAAGCTCTTTTAATATAAAAATTTACTATATACATGTTAGGAGAGAGCAAGAGGCTCTCCCCAAATCAAAGTTCTCATGTCCATCTCCCTCAAATTATTCTTTTTCGGACTATTTTGTACATCCAGAAGAACTGGCACAGGCAGCTATGTCCTTCACAAACTGCAGGTGCAAGCCCTAATCTTCAAGGTTAGTTTCAGTGAGAAGACTTCTTAACACAATGGTTTCATTAATGAATAGCTGATTCTAGGTCTGTATAGGCTTACTATTAAGGGGAGGGCAGGCACTCAGGAGTGAATTATCTGTTTTTTCAAGCTTGCTGACTTACTGTCTAGGCTCTTTGCTTCTTATCCAACTGAGGGCTCTGTCTCTAAGTAAGAAGGTCAGCTTTAGCTAGGAATAGTTTTTTATGATATATTTGCAGTAAGCATGAGTTTTTCTCACACATGCCAGGACTTGAAGGTCAGTAAAATTGTTACAATTACTTAGAGCAGAGATGGCAGTGTCCCTCTTTCAAGTTAGCAATAGCCAGCTCAGGGATGGATTTCAATTTTTACTATTTGGCCTTGCAGATATTATGATGAGAGACTTTTTTGTCACCATACAGTAAAGGAGAAAAGGGGGCAAAGTAGCTGGTGAGCCCCAATTCCTAGCAACAGGAGTCAGGAACTTTGTTGAACTGGCAGCATCCATTGCCTGGACATTATGGGTCCCAAAAGGTTTGCATTAGATAGATGCCTAGATCTGACTGTGGAAGTATGACTTACAGAAGGAGGACTAAGTAGGAGATATCCCAAGGTACTTGGGTGGTTGATATCTTTTTTAAAAATTTTAATATGTAAAGGTATTCTGCCTGGTCCATTTAGTGTTACTTGCATGTGTATGATTCAGTCTGACTAATGAGGACACTTATCCCTGAGGAAGACTTTAGCCTTCAGCATTCCTTAGTTGTCTGTAGTTCTTTGTTTATGGGTGGAGCTCTGTGAGATTGCCCATGCTTCCAGATTAGCATGTCTTTAGGTATTTTACTTATTTAGGACTTGTTTAGGCAGTCATATTGTTGAGGTATTGAGAATGAAGCTTCCCTATCATTTTTAGGAGACACAATTTAACAGCAGATTTCCTGGTCCTCTGGCTCTTACAATATTTATACCTCCTCTTCTGAGATGGCCCCTGAACTTCAAGACTTTTATTGTAGATGAACCAATTGGGGTAGGGCACCCCATGATTAACTGTGCTCTGCATTTTGGACAGGTGTGGTTTTCTGTAATGGTCTCCATCTGTAGCATAGAAAAGTTTCTTTGATGAGGGATGAGAGGTACACTTACCTGTGAATGTATGGATATATATTTAGAATGCAGTTAGGAATTATATTGATTTAGTAAAATGATGGTAATAGATTCTCCTTTAAAATCAAAGAGCTTAGGTAGTTAACTATGTTTCCAATACCAGGCATGATTTCCTTCCTGCCAAGAGAGCCTTAAATCTAATTAGAGAGTTGTTGGTTACTGTCAAGATATAAGCACAACTAGAGTGCCCATTGAGATATTTTGCAATGCTGGTCTTTGTTGTGGTTCACAAGTAACACAACTGGGTAGAACTTTTGGTTGTTCCCTTATCTTGGAAGCTTGCATGGAAACTTCAGGTACTGTGAAATCTAGTCCTCAGTGAGAAGGCTTTAAGGTCATATTCATCTCAGATTCTCCAAGTTCTATGTCCAAAGTGCACAGTATCTTCAGCAGTAAGGAATTATCTTCAACATCTGGAAGGCAAACAAAAGCAACATCAATAGCCTATATTGTTATAACAGTTTCATGGACTCCCCTGAGCAGGATGTTGGATAGTCTTAAAGAAGATAATTTAGCATTTTATGAAAATAATATGTTTTAAAATTTTAAAACTATTGCCTGTTTACTGTAGTAAGTTTAAGAATCATAATCATATTACCAGGGATGATCACCTTTAAGGTTTTTGTGTGTGTGTGTGTGTGTGTGTGTGTGTGTGTGTGTTTTAGTCTATTTGTGCCTAAAATTCATTCAGAACGAATGCTAAGTGATAAAACAGTTGGGTGGCATTTTCAGCTTACCTCACTAACACATTACTAATTGTTATACCACCATTACATATTATTCTACAACAAAAGTTAAGATTAAGGGCAGTGAAGGATTTATTGCAGCAATTTCTTGAGAACAATGTAAAACCTTCACAAAAGAAGTGAAACTAGTGCTGGCGTATGATGGGAGGGAGGCTAATTGCATAGAAATTAGTGGATTGAAGACAATGCCTGGAGGACAGGGATGGGTCAAATTGATTTTGAATAACTTGTTCTTTCTCGTATTGGTATTTTACTGAGTAGATAATAGTGTATTTGTTCCTTTAGGTAAGAAGACAGGAGCAATACATTTGGGAAGAACTGTAGGTGATTTGAGTTGAGGCTGGTAGGCTTTACATGTTGTGGTCTTCCATACAAGGAAGTAACTGGCAGGCCTTTGAGTCAGCAGTGTAAATGAGTTAGAGATGGATATGGAATCCAGCAGTCCTTGGGTGTAGCTGCTTTCAATGATGTGATTGTCATTTCCAGTTGGTACCTCTGACAAAGCATAGCCAAAGATGAGAATGAATAGGAAAGGTGAAAGAAATATGGGAGGGGGGGATCCCATTTAGAACAGAGTCAGTGAGCAAAAGAAGAGAACTTTTCAAGAAAGGAGAAGTTGGAAGTATGTGTCACAGAGGTCAATGAAGAATGAATGATGACTTGTAAGTTTTCTTGCCAGTCTTGTCCAGAGCCATTTCTCCAGTGTTGCAGGAACAGGCATCAGGTGACAGGAGACCGTGTTTCAGAAAAATTACATTTGGGGCAGTGGGTAGAATGCCTTAAAGAACTAGAAATAAAAACAATAAAATGAGGAAGTAATGCAATTGGAAGAGAATTCTAGAAGGGGTCAATGAAGATTAAACCAGAGCAGAGGTCATGGCTTCAATAGAAAGAAACTGAGGCCGTTGGACTTATTGAGTTGGTGGCTTTGATATATGAGGAAGAAGGCTGATGTTAGGGGGTCTCTAAGATTGCAATTGGAAATTAATGTGAAGATTGTAAAACAGTCAACAAAAGGGAGAGCTGTTGTGAACACGAGAGTGAGAAATATCCTCGGGGAGATAACTTTCAGGTAAATATCAAGGTTCTGCAGCTCAGGGAGGTGATTTAGGTGAGACACAAATATCAATAAAAGTTTTCTGTAAAAGTTGGGATTTAGAACTAGCTAAAAGGCTGGAGCACTTCAAGGTTATCGATGGACATGAGAGGAGAAGAAGTAAGACAGCCTTCAAAAATAGTTAAATCAATATGTAATAGAGAAGAATCTACTGCAGGAATGATCACAGGAGGAATGATCAAACAACAGCAGAATAATCACTGGAACATTACTCAAGAAAGCAGAAGATGAAAGGCATTAGATAGTTAAGGTCAAAGCTAAATCAGACAATAATCTCAGAGAAGCAGGAAGAGAGCCAAGCAGATAATCTGGGTGTGATATTGTGACATACATCTTCTCCAAGTTAATCTTTCCAATTTATACTTTTTTGGTACATGTTATTACATATTTACAGTGGATTCTGTAAAATGACTTTTAATTTATTTTATTGTTAAATGAATTCATATGAAATACTTTATGGTTTGGCTGCATTGCTCAAAAATAATCTTTGACACAAATAGAAATTTGTGACAGGTAAAGTTTGTAGACTTCCCTTCATATTTTTTTCTTTTTGCAACTTTCAATAAAATAAACTGTGTTAATGTCAGAAGTTGTATTGATGTATTTATTAAAAAAGTATTTAATGAAAATTTCCCTTCGATAATCATAGCACAGATTTAATTCTAGATTTATATATTGGGGTGATAAGGAGAACCTCTTAACCCTTCTATAATTAGAAATATGTTCTTTTCACAGTTTTCAGTCTTACTAAGTTGGTCATTCTCTTTTTAGATAGTTTAAATAAGCAGAAGAAAGAGCAACTATTATTACTATTCATACAAATAATGCAATATAATTTTTACAATGGTTAAATATTTCTCATATTTCATATGAACAGTGTATGTGTTAGAAAACTGCTATTTCCTACTTTCTGTCATCTTGTGTGTAAAGAAAATGTCAACAGATCATCTGTTTACTGGAAAACACAAATTCCTTTGTTCAATCAGGTTTTAGCAGTTAGTGCATTATTAACTAGTTGGTCAATTATAAATTTCTACTTAGACTTGGGTTGAATCTCCAATGTCTTAAGCTGGCCAAACTGAAAACAAGATGCTGGGGACATTGTACGAAGAGGAAGACTTAAAAAAATCACACTAAAACATAGAAAGCAAATATAGGCTTCAATATATTTCTTAGTATACATGTAAAGGTAGTAAAATGCATGTTGTTGGGGCAATCACATGGCTCAGTGGTAAGAGTGCTTTTTGTCAAGACTCACAACCCTAGTTAAATCCTTAGGACCCACATAATAGAAAGAGAGAACCAGCTCCAATAAATTGTCTTCTGAATGTGAGCAATGGCATGCATGTACTCATATATGTACACATATATCACATAGACACATAGACACAGACACACAAAATAAATAACTAAATATTAAAAAAAGATGAATGCTGTTTTCTACTCTTGGCTGTCAAACCCAAGCCCCTGCACATATCAGGCAGATATTCTACCACTCATCTCTAAACCTACAAGTCATTCTTACATACAAACCAATTCCATAGGGTATAAAAGCACATACATGCATATTTTTTCAATATTCATGTTTAGCTACTTCCACTTTATTATACTAATTATATTTAGTAATGGAATCCTATTGATTATGAAGGTATATCTTCCATAAACCATGGTGATTATTCATTTTCAAGTATCTGATAATACTTATCAGAAAGCCAATTTTGATGAGCAGTGGTAATTTTTGCACAGGAGCACAATATAAATGGGGAAATTTAGCTTAGAGTCCAAGAAAATTGATTTCAGATACATTAAAGAAATCTGGCAAAAATCCTAGGGTTACAGCATTTAAACTGAAATCCACCTGCAACTAAACATGAAGTGAGAACAGAAATGAGGAATTATGAGAATGATTTCAGAAGTCTGTCACAGTCCTGGAGAGGTAGAGAGGAAGGATGCTGCTCTATTCCTCCTCTACCATCTTTATCCTCAGACTGTGGAGCCAACAATACTCCAGCAGCTAGAGGCTGGGTGATGGGAGAGGTACTGTAAGAAAGAATAGAAGTGGGCTGTACCCTCTTCCCAGCTCCAAAAATAGCTGGGACCCATATAGTGGGGAGGTTGATCTACATCAAGAGCTTGGTATGCCCAAGGAAGCTTCCCTGAATGGCAGACACAAAAAGGTAAGGAATCTACTTTAGTCTACTCACGAATTGCAAAGGAAAATATTTTTGGATCTAGAAGTTCCTAACTTTATTTACATTTATCTGATAATAATGATAACTTCATACTGTCCACTATCCAATCATTCTGATTTCAGAAACATGCTGTAGGCTCAGTGTCTACTCAGGTAGGCATTGTTTTATCTTCATTGTCAACTTGATTGGCTTTGGAATCCCTTGTGAGTTGTTGAGGTACACCTCTGCTGTTGTCTATAAAATTATCTTTTTTTTTTCAGAAAGAACTGTGATATAAGATAAATTCTTTCCCCCTCAAGTTGTTTTTCTCATAGTA
This sequence comes from Cricetomys ansorgei, assembly GCA_026225945.1. Classification (NCBI taxonomy): domain Eukaryota; kingdom Metazoa; phylum Chordata; class Mammalia; order Rodentia; family Nesomyidae; genus Cricetomys; species Cricetomys ansorgei. Next base: position 2,261,661 of record JAMJFZ010000020.1, read on the forward strand.
CTTTATCACAGAAACATAAAAAGAAACCAAGTTATGTGTCCTTTACAAATGAAAATAAATGAAATTCATTATGAAAAATATTAAATATCTCACAGTATGAGGAATATAGTACAGAAGTCAATGGGAAGAAAGTAAAAGCTAGGCCTGGGGATGCAGTACTAAAATCCTAGCATTAAGGAAACTAAAGAAGGAGGAAATGAGTGCCAACTCTGGCTACACATTGAGTTCAAGGCCTGCCTTGGTTGGTATGGTTTGGTCACAAGAAATGTGGTTAATTTACTATAAATGAGATGTAAAACCTGCTTCCTTTCCAAGAAGGCAGGTTGAGTCTACCTAAACAACCTCCCAACCATATGGTTCTATAGCTTTTTTCGGAGTTGGGAAGAGGGTACAGCCTACTTCTTCTTTTGCCTACCACATTTCCTCTATCACTCAGCCTCTAGCTGCTAGAGTATTGATGGCTCCATGGTCTGAGGACAAAGAAGGTGAAGAAGAACAGAACAGAGCACTTACATAGAATAGAACACTTATATTCTACTTGAATGTTTGGAAGTTGTCTTTGGCCCTCAGTTAGGTAGATAGGCACAGGTTGGCTTTTTTGGATCCAGAAAGTCGGTGAAAATACTCAGCAGTGATGTGGAATGGCCACTGGACCCATCAGAATGGAGGCTGGCTAATGACTACTCTTACTGAATATCTGCCCCCCCTGGAAGCAGAAGACAGATAGGAGAGTATTTCTCAATCCTGGTGAAATTCCTTTAATGGATTGCACCCATGTTTCTAAGATGGGGTGGCAGGAGATGGCTTGGAAGTCTGATACTGCATTCATGGAAATGTTTTCCTTGGATTGAGAGAAAAGTAAATTCAGTACTGAGTGTTGATGTATTACCTTAGCTCCTCTCTTATGCAACAGTACTGCTTGATTTCTTACATCTTGGGCTAAATCTGCTGTTTGTTAAACTCAAAATTTCCTTTGATTAACCTATGTCCTCTTGCCTGTTGCAATTTGACAATTTCCTTTCCCTTCCAGGATTTGTTGTGAGCTGTAAATTGGTTGAGATAACTAATAACAAAAGGTCTTTTGGTAATCTCTCACTTCTTCAGATGTCATGGAGTGTTTTCTGCAGTGTTTAGTATTTTGAACTATAATTTCATACCTTTTGCAAATGGGATAGGTGTTTTCCTCTGTAGCTATTTCTTATAAGCTTTTAGATGAGCATATAATGTGTGTAGCTGCATGTGTGTGTGCATGAGTGAGTAAGATTCAAGCACTGGCTTTTCTCTGTCATTTTTTTGTTGTTCATGACTGTACAGGCAAACTCATTGGATCTTTAAAGCTGAGTTTGCATGGCTTTCTTTTATGAAAATGTGTACAGCTCATTACTTTCTTCTTGACTTATCTTCTAGTACTTGTTTTGAGTTATAAGATATTTATCTTTGTAAGGTTTAAAAATGTCTATTAAGTTTTATTTTAAATGAAGAAAGGAGTCAGATTAAAAGCAGATGCTCTGGTGTTATTTCTGAATGGTGGCATATTCTTTCTCTCATCTGTGAGAGTGGGTGCCTCTTCATTCATGCTAGGGTTCAGTTCTCATAGTAGTAAAGGACCTGTTTTCTCCCCAGACTTCTTACTTAATTTTCACTTCTGTAATTTTCTGGGCATGGATATGAAGAAATTGTTTCTTGATAAATATGGCATGGTATCTCTAGTGTTGTCATAGGGTATGGTTAGAGCAAGATGGTACAGGAATGGAGGGCTGACATCAGGCCAAGTGGACCCTAAAATGTCCATTAGTCAGAAAGGTTAGGGGTACATCTTCTTGCATCTCTTCTGGCTCTAGCACTGCCCACATTCTCTCACATACTCTCTGAGTGCAGTCTGTTCTTGGTCTCTGGATAACTGCTTTGAGACTACCTACTTTCTCTGCGAGATTGGACAGAAAAGGTCACATTTTACCAGTTTTTATATGTGAACCCAATTTCCCTTTTTAAAATTAATAATTTTCCCTTCAACTCACAGATTTCTTGTATAAGCCTCATACCTTCTATGAGTTACATAATATTTCCACATCTCAATGTCTTAGCTGCACATAGTACAATAACATTGGCTGCTTCTCTACTCCTAAGGATTAATAAGCACGAGTGTAAGATGACAGACCCTCCTTAAGTACAAATTATTATCATTAGCCACCCTTCCTTTCTACTGCCATCCAAATGGTAGCTCTCACAGAGGATTTGGACTGAGCTTTGCATTTTAAAGTGTTTTATTGTGCCTGCTCATTTAGACAGCTTCTTTTCCTGCACAGTTTCAGCATTACATTTATATGGAGAAAGGGTTTGTTAAATACTTTCAGTAGTATTCTCTTTTCCATTGACTCTGTAAATTGTTTTGTCTGTTCAAATTATTATTACTTATTATTATTATTATTATTATTATTATTATTATTACATTTATGATTTTATCCCGATTGTGTCTTCTATTTGAAGTGTTTTTTCTGGGTCTAGTATATCAGGGTTCATGAGATTTATTATTTTGACTGATTTAATCAAATACTGTGTATGTAATTTACATATACATTGATATCCTAAAAGACTGAGGACAATATAGGGGAGGTTGAGATCTAGAGGGAGATCCTGAGAGGGAAACCTAGCTTGGCTGCAAGCTTTAGGAGCTTATCAATGCACAACTGGGTAATCAAAAGGTGGAGACTGTACAGAGTGTTTACTGGTCTGGATAAACTTTAAATGTTTACATTAGCCAGTGTGTCACTTTTCATCCCTTTTGCCCACTAGGAGACCGATTGCCATTAAGTTCTCTTCCTTGGCTATGCTGCTCTCTTCATTGTTTACAGGATGAGCAAGCATGAAAGGCTTGGCTCTTTATCTTTCTGAGATCTCTATGCTGCCTTTGCATCTGATGCCTAGTGCTGTTCAGAAAGGCCCTGGGACTTTACTCAAACATGAGTTTAATTAGTGCCTAGATTCTCCAGCCCTGGAGAAAAAGGCTCAGATATTGCTTTGATTGGTATCTCTAAGGCAATGGTTTAACTTTTGTTCCTCCCATTCTCATCCTTCCCTGGGGAATCAGCTCTTCTCAGGACATCCAGATGCTGTGTCTTCATGAGAGGTCTGGCTCATTCCATTTCTTTCCTTACATAGTTAGCCAGAGTGTTGAAAGGGAGGCAGGCTGCCCCAGGATTATGCTGCTTAAGGGTTTCACTGCTAAAGGGTAATTTCTTCTCGTTGTCTTGGATAATTTTGAAATCACTCTATTAAACAAATCCTTCCCCAGTGAAACAGGCATGTTTGCAGAGGATAGAATAAACTATATCATAAAAGGTAAAACGGAGAACATCAGTGGTAGCTTTAAGAACGTTTCTCTTGAAAGGTGTGAAGTTAAATCTACTATTAAATGCCGGAGTCCATTAAAAGTCACCTATTCCATTAAATTCAGTGTATAGGGTTAGATCTTTGAAATTTAAAGTTCAAATGAAGTTTTTAAATTTCCCATGACCTGCTTAAATCTCATCAGAAATCTTTGGGCATCATCTGCAGGTGTTTTCATGTTTAATTCTGAAAATATTTATAAAGTGAAGCATGCCTTCAGATTATTTCAGTATCACATTATTGACAACCAGACTTAGACAGAATGTTCAAGTTTTAGTCAATAGAGAAGTTCCCACGCATATGTCAAAAAAAAGGCAGACCAACATTTAAAAATGCCTGAGAATGAGACCAGTGAGATGAATCAGTGGGTAAAAGCATTTGTCACAAAGCCTGAAGGCCCAGATTTGATCCCGAACACATGTGGTAGAAGGAGAGAACTGACTCTTTTATAAGTTGTTTTCTGATCTCCAAACATATTCTGTGGCATATTAGATTTATGAACAAATACAGTAATAAATAAATATAATTTTAAAGTTTAATTTATCGTTATTTTTATTTTTATGTATGTATGTGCCTATGTTATATACACTCAATGTGTACCTGTGCTCTTAGAAACCAACAGAGAGTGTTGGATTCCTTGAAGCTAGATTTACAGGCAATTTTGAGCCACCAGATGTGGGTGCTAAGAACAAAATTCATGTTCTCTTGAAAAGCAATAATTTTGGTTAACCAATGAGTCTCTAGCCCCATATAAATATACTTTAAAAGTCAACATTTCAACATAGAGGGGGAAGGGCTACAAGGCCCTGCTCTTACTTGAGGAGCTACAGGCAGCCCAGAGGTTCTGGAGAAGTATAAAAGCAACAACAAAACCCTAACAGAACTGAAAATAGAAATGTACAGATTACTGCAATAGATGGCTATTTCCTGCTAAGACCACTTAGCTCCAGAGAGTATGTTCATAACCACACTTACTGAACACTAAATACAAAAGAATGAACATAAGTCCATAATCTTTTGTGCCAGTTTTGATATTAGGTGAATATTGTGATGAATCTTTCTATGTTAACAAAGATACATACTTGGGAATCAAGGATCTAATTTTAGAGGAAACATGGATAATGCATAGGTAAATACTTACAGATAAGTCACAGCTGTGCTGTATTTTCTTCCTCATACTGCAAGATAGTAAAGTCAGGTAGTACTCAGATGTGTCCTTCAGGTAACCCCTAGAGTTCCCACTGCAGGGAAACAGGAGAGGTCTCAGGTGAAGAGAAAGCTTCTCTCCTCCCAAGTTTCTTACTTGTTTATCTTTTCAATGCATTCTTTAATTTATGGGAAATATTAAATTTGAAAAGACAGATTGTCCATGCATGAGAGATGTATGCTTAAATAATTCAATTTAATTAGTGTTTTTAAGTCTTGAAAATAAATGTTTCTGTGACAATTAACAATAACATATTTTGCATAAAACAGATACACATGTCAACTTATACCTAAGTATGTGCTATTTGTACATGTATGTACTACTCTCCTTCAATATGGCTTGATGTATGCATTTGCAAAAATATATAATCAATAGAACTGGATCTCATTGTAAATGAAAATTAAACATCATACAATAATAATAAAGGATCAGAAGTTGAGGAATGCAATTATATATATATTTTAAAAATCAGGGATGTAGAAAGTTACTTATGTGGACAGAGCCTAGGCTAAGTTGCCTTTGTAGCTAGGGTAAAACTCTGAACATGAGTTTACATTAGCTTGAGTGAACATTAAGATTAAGAGGAAGAAATTTTTTGTTATGCCCAAATCCTGAGAGAAATTTGTTATAAATATCTTTATTTATATTTTTAAATATTTCTCTAGGAACACTATATGATACAGGGGGCAAATTCCTTCATAAGAATTTTGTGCCAGGCAGTCAGGTGGTGGTGGAACATTCCTTTAATCCCAGTATTTGAGAGACAGGCAGGTCTCTGTATGTTCTATGCCAGCGAGGCCTAGAGAGTGAGTTCCAGGACAGCCAGAGTTACAACAGAGAAACACTGTCTCAAAAAAAAAAGAAGGAAAAGAAGAAGAAAGAAAGAATTTTGTAAGAGTAGACCAAATTCCATAAATAATCAGCTCATCTTTAAGATGAGTAGAAAACATTTAGTGTTCATGCTCTAAGGATAATTTTGATACTAAACTGAAGCAAAGTACTTGACTTTTAAAACAAGTATTTGATTGAAATTGACTCAGATAAAACTAGGTATGTGTATGTCATGAGTAGTGAATGGGCCTTTTAGGAAATGCATGTAGGCAGTTTTGAATTCACACTGTGAGCATGTATGAGAAATGTAGATTTCTACTATCACTGTCTGAAGATAGCAATATGATGTCTTATGTGAAAATAAAATTTCTGACATGTTTTTTGTTGCCCATGACAACTGCAAGAAAAGATCTGAGATCAACCTGGATTTTGGTTAGTATCAGAATGAGTTAAGTTTTAAGGGTACAATGAAAAGAATGAGACTTACTTAAATAAAGCTCTTCATATTCCTGCCATGTGAATAGAAATGAATGCTTTTCCCGAGGCTCCTTTGTTTTGAATATTTAAAAGCTTCTGCTTGTGATTTTTTAAAATGTAATATTTTTATTAATTCCTTGAGAATTTCATACAATATATTTTAATCATATTTTCTTCCCACTTTTTCCCCTCACTTCTTCCAGATAAACCACCACTCCCCACCCTACCCCCAACTTTGTGTCCTTTTTTTTAAAGTAATCCAAGTCTAATTTATGCTGCCATATATATTCATGGATGTAGAGCCTTCCCCTAAAACATTGTTGACCTACCAGAAGCCCCACCCTTAAAAAAAACTGACCCATCTTCCCCCAGAAGCCATCAACTGTCAACAGCTCCTCATTTAGGGATAAAGTCTTATGAGCCCCTCCACTTTCCATGTTAGAATGTTGACTGGATTCGTCTTGTTCATCTTTTATGCAACCAACCACAGCTGCTCTGAGATCTTGAATGTAGCAGTCCTCTCATATCCAAAAGACACCGTTTCTCTTAGCTCCTCTTCTAAGATGGTCTCTGAGTCTTGGCAGATGATGATACATGTTTGTAGCTGAGAATTCCATTGATGTTTATTTTCCGTACTTAGATCGGTTGTGCGTTTCTGCATTCATCATCTTCTGCTACAAAAAAAAAAAAAAAAAAAAAAAAAAAACTTCTCTGATACCTGATACACTAATCTATAGGCATAGAGACATTTAGTATAGAGGCAAGTTTGATATTATGTCCACTTAGCAAAACAATAGTAGTAAATTGACTTCCAGAGCCCATGAGTTCCCCAACCACGGGTTCTTGGCCAGATTTATGGTACCAGGCATGTGTTTCTTCCTATAGAGCAAATCATAAATACATTCAGAAAGCAATTGTTACCCCCACAATATTTGTACCACTATTGCACTTATGGAATAACTTGCTATGCTGGTCATTATTATAGTTCACAGAGGTCATAGCTGTTGATTATTCCTCTCCCTCCAGCAACCTACACAGCACCTTCCATTACTGTGAAGGCTAGCTAGCAGGGTAGAATATCCTGGACAGCAGCAACTTGATTTCTCTTTGTTTTATGTCAAAAATGTATGGTGTCTTCAGTAGTTTTTGTTACCATTGAATCCTGGTGTGCAACTAAGAGCAGTGACATTAGCCTGTATTTCTATACACCTATACATATGACTGACCAACAACAGGTAGATTATACCTGGTACTAGGCTTTTCATTTGGCAAACTATGGGTTTGGGGCAGAGTGTTATTTTCTCTTTAGGAGAATTCCAATTAAATTCTTTGATTTGAACATATGAGTATCTGTTTATATATAATATTTGTAACATATATATTATATATTATATGGATTTTATAAGATAGGTTTTTGTATGGTATTTTCAAACATCTTTAATGTTAACTGTCCCTCCTGTAACCCCTCCTTTAGAATAGGAACAATAATTGCCACTTTGCTGTGCTGTGGAAAAAGAATTTGGAAAAAGAATAAAAGCTCAGCTCTCTCCCTCTGGTACCATTTAGCTATACATGAGGATCTGGCTTACCTAGCAACTATTTTCTCTTATCTAAATTTATTTGTATCACTTAAAACTTTATCTTTTATTCCTTAGTTATTTAAAACCAGAATATAAAGATTAAAGAGGTTTAAAAATACTCAGAAAAGTGTTATTTTACATTTAAAATCTTTTTTTGACAGAGTCTCAATCACCGTGTACAGCCCATGCTGGCCTGGAGCTCTCAATTCCTCAGCATCCCATGTACTGAGGTTACAAGTGTATGCTACCACGCCTGGCAACTATATTCTCCTGTTTTATTTTTCAATGGAACCATAATTTATAGACAGAAAGATGGTGGGTATCATGTGAATGCAAACTCCTTCTTTCACAGATGAAACCATGGAGACTCCAAGTAGTCAAGAAGTGGCTGTAGGTGCTGGGAACCACTTTTTATAAGCCTAATTAGATGCAGATCCTGTTGTCCTACCGTTCCATAACTATCCATTTTTTTCCTTAAAATAGTACATTCTTTCTTTTAAAATGTCTACTGAAGGTATGTGAGTGTGTACTGTGTGTGTGTGTGTGTGTGTGTGTGTGTGTGTGTGTGTGTGTATATACCTCTTTATGTGAAGCTGGTAGGTAAGAGGATGGAGATGTTGGGATTTTATTTCCTGGATCCTAATGATCTTATTCTGCTTCTGGTGAGACAAAAGGAAAAAAGACTCCAGACTTCCCCCAGATCCCAAGTTTACCTTCCTAATAACAGTTTGGTTTTTCCACATTACATATAGCAAAGCAAGAAGTGGTAGTGTACACCCAGACCTGCCTTGTTACCTTGGTATTACGTGGTTCCCTTGGTTTAGCTGCATCTTTTTTAGGATGTTTCTTAGAAACATCAGAAATTGGTTTCTGAGAGTGTTTGCATCACTTACTATTAGCTGTAACAGGATGTAACTAGATGAAAAATGAGAATTAGAAAGAAGTCAAGCTAAGTTGTATCTCATGACCATTACCTCAACCTAAGAGTTTCAATTCTCCAAATTTCCTTCCAGTTCTTTTCTTTGATACATATATTGCATACTTTCAATTATACATCATGTGGAGTTTCATTACGATCTTTTCTGTTAAACATCATGCAGTTTCTCATATATTAAGAACTTTGCAGCACTTTTTTAAAGATAACATCATGCTCTAAGTTAATAACTTACACTTTACTTAATTATTCCTCTGTTGTAGAACATTTGGGTCATTTTCAACTTAAATTTAAATCATATATAAAATGTCCTGACAACAAAGCTTGTAAAAACACAGCCATCCCTCCTCTGAATTTTGTTTTTGGAGAAAAGACTGATTACTGAGAATGTCTAAAAGAATCTATTACTGATTCATATTCTTCAGGAATAGATTTTTATATCAGGTCTGAAATTCATACAATTTTCTGTGTGGGTCTCCTTGGAAGAGTAATATAAAATTATAAACAAAGACTTCTAAGTAACCATCCACCTTGAGCTGACTAAAGCCATAAGCTCAGTTTATATCCAGTTTGCATTGTTAGGCAGAGGCTTCTTGATACTGTAATAGTTCAACTTCATCCTTTGGAAGTGAAAATTTCTTATCTTTGAAACTTCATGAATACTTTTTGTTGTAATTTAAATATGCTAGTTAATTGAACCATATTTAACATAGATTCTGTTTAGTGTGCATTTTTTGATTGTTGGTGTGGCACATTTCATTATCTGTTATTACTCCATAACAAAATACTCCAAAGCTTACAGCTAAAAAACAATCTTAATGTATTTTGCAATTTAGAGATGAAGATTAGATGGGAATTGGCTAGTTTGCTTTTCTGCTTGCCTTTCTGATTGAAGCTTTGATTTCCATCCTCTGCAAGGTCTGATATTTGGAGGGGAATGAATAGAAGCCAGCTTTCAGTTGAGAATTTCAGTTGAAATATTGCCCACAGGATGTCCTGAAAAGAGATTGAGAAATGAAGAAAGGAGAAAGTTAGTCACTTGCTGTCCCAGCTTCTGGGTTTCCTTGGGTGGCAGCAGGAAGCTATGGATCCCTGTGCCCATAGTTCAGAAGTCTTCCTTGGTTCTAGAACTGGTATATGTCATCAATGCTTCTGCCCAGTGGTGCTGTCCTGACCTAACACAAACATCATTCAGAGAATGGAGAACTGCACAGAAGAGGGAGAGGAATCCTGGCAGATACCAGAGGGGTTGACACTAGGAGAACAAGTCCTATGTTGTTAACTGACTAGCACTATTAAGGGACCACAAAGACTGAAGCCACACAAATGGAACCTGCAGGATCTCCTAAAAACATCTATGGCTATCTGGACTGGTGTTCTTGAAAATCTCCTACACGTTGAAGTGGAAGTTTCTCTAACCATTTTACCTGCCTTGAGACCCTTTTGCTCCTGCGTGGGAGCATGCAAGGGACTTTATAGCCCACCCTTGATGTAGGGATTTGTGCCTGGTCTCATTCTGTCCTGGTATGCTGTGCCCTGATTGTTCTTTCTTGGGGAGGAGGAGGTGTTTGTAGATGGTAAGAGGGGAGCTGGGAAAAGGTGGTTGTAGAAGGATGGGGGGATTTTTTCTAGTTCCATCCATTTGCCTGCAAAATTCATGATGTTATTTTTTTTAATAGCTGAGTAATAGCTCCATTGTGTAAATGTACCATAATTTCTTATCTATTCTTCAGTTGAATGGCATCTAGGTTGTTTCCAATTTCTGGCTATTATGAATAAAGCTGCTATGAATATAGTTGAACAAGTGTCCTTGTGGCAGGATAGAGAATCTTTTGGGTATATGTCCAGGAGTAGTATAGCTGGGTTTTGAAGTAGGTTGATTTCAAATTCCCAAGGAATTTCCATATTGATTTCATAGTGGCTGTACAAGTTTCCATTCCCACCAGCAATGAAGAGTGTTCCTCTTGCTCCACATCCTTGCCAACATGAGATGTTCTTTGTGTTTATTGATCTTAGTCATTCTGTAAGGGCAACTTATTAATAGTCATTCATGTCTTAAGTATTCCCCTTTCTTATTAAGTAAATCCTGTATTTGAAAGACTGGCCTTAAGTAAAAGTTGGTCCACTGAAGTCAGTCAAGGCTGATTTAAAATGTTATTTTATGTGACTGCCTCTGTAAGATGAGGTCAAGTACTGGGACTTGACTTGCAAGCTAGGTCAAGAATGGACTATTATAATTTTTAGAGTGGGCCTTATGAAAAATGAAAGGACTAGAAAATCACATGTTATCAACAGTGAGTCTCACAATCATTTTGGCAAGAAAGTGCCTGTGGCTTTCTTCTCTTGGCATTTTCAACAAAAATACCACATTTAACCCAGAGTTAAGTAGCACAAGTTTAAGACACTATAAACCTTGTAAGTCAGCTTATCATATTTTTATTTTTATTTTGATGGGATGTTACTTGTACCATTCTTGGTGACTACATTTTGAAGATGTACAGGTACATACAACTTAGTGGGCATTAATAAATACCACTCTGTCTCAGAGCAACAAAATAAGCCAATGCACACAGTCATGAAATAATGCATTTGAGTTGTATAAATATTAAATAATGTCATGATGTATTACAAAAGGAACACATTTTTAGGGGATTTATTGTAGGATTATGTGGGAAATGGCATTTGCTGTTTACTCATACACTGGGCTCAAAGGACTCGGAGTTGTCTTGATACTCTATGAATTGGTAGTAGTTTATTTCCGGGAATCAATATTCTCTATGACATTGGATTACTATGCTTATTTTGAAAATTAATTTGTACCTTATGCATTATGAATTTTGCCTTTTTTTCCTACTGAAAATAGCCATAAGCAAATACAATTTAAGAAAATTGCAATACAGCTATACTAAATTGTATACATTTAATCTCATTATCATTTTATAGTTTCAAAATTTATATATTATTTAAAAATTGAGAAATCTGCAGAACCAGGGCAGACAATAGATTAAATGATATGTTCTTAAGGCTTTTATACTGTAGTAAAATAAATTCCCCCTAAAACTGTGACTTTATTTATTGTTGTTTAGCTCCATTTTTTAAAAAATTAGTTTTATAAGGAGGCATTGTAGCAGAACTTGTCTTTGTCTCCTGTTAGAGTGAGAATGGATCCAATAGCATGAATCTTAAATTTTACCCACTCCAGGATAAAATGTCAGCCTGTCAGCCTGTCTCAATGTCAATTATGTAATCCTTAGAGGGGCACACCTCATGTCTACTCACACATCCTTGAATAGAGATAATCACAAGGTCCTACCTGACTACTAGAGTGGGCAGAAGAGGACTCCTGCATCAACAAAGCCAAAGACGTAGAAATGTTTTCTAAAGGCACAGATGAGTGCCTCACATTAGACGTACAAATTATATAGAGATGTACATCTTTATGTAATTTAAAAAAATTCTTTAAAAATCTTCCCCAAGGAATCCTCACTAAATTCATTCTTCCTTTTTTTTCCTCCTTCAAACATAACAATTTAAGTTCCTCAAACAAATTATTTGACATTTTTGTTTTTGTCATATGAATTCTCCCAAAGTTTCCACATAGTATTTATGTAATGCTCCCAGTCAAATTAAATATTATATACTTTTCTATTTTTAGTATGTTTGACTCTTGTTTATAATTTTACCAATTTTTGTGATATGAAGCTACTGTTTTCATATATGTGTTCCCTTCTGATAACAGTCGCAACTTCATAAACCTGACTATTGTTGGGTTTATTAAAACAATAATATATTTTAACTTGTAATACTTGGTTTAATTACATAAATGTCTTATTTTTTGGGGGGCCAATTTTTTTGTTGAAGGTTCCCTGGGCCCTTCATGATGTTTCTGGTGGTAAATTCATCAGAATTTATTGAAAATCTAACAAAACATATGTACCATTCTTTTTTTTACCTCATATCAGTGAAAAATGTTCTGTTTATGAGAGTTTATGGAAAGGCCATACAGGGAAACAAGGAAAATAAACATTGTTAGAGGTCAAAAAACTAGGCTTTACTGTACTTGAACAATTGCATCTTGGGTTCTGCAGTGGCTGAGGCAAAGTGATGGTAACTCAGGTGTCTTTCCCCTAGAAGACTCAGAGGGTTCTGTAGAAGGGTCCTAGAACTAACTACACGTGAGATTCTGTGTGCATTGTTGAGAATGTGGACTGCTCCACTTCTGTTCTTTCTCGATAGTACGAGATTGGGTAAGTAATTGGTCGTTGTGTATTTTAGTTTCCCCAGGTAGAAAGTTGTCACTACAATGTATCTGATCAGTCCTACAGCATTGTTGTGAGGTTAAGAAGTAATACATGTGACAACTGCACTCAACCTTTTCCAGCAGAGCCGTTATATGCTTCTTCAGATTGAAGTAACCTGCCTTAGACAGACTCTTACTTACTTCTATTGGATTTCTCTTGTTTACAATCTAGTCTCTATTATCTTATTTTACTAACAATGGTTTAAAACGCTAAAGGTTTTAGTTATTACATTGTTTTTGTCTTCATCCTATGACCTTTACATGAAGACAGGCCCCTGTTCCTTTCTCTTCTTAGATTAAAGTCTGTTTGGAGGAACAATTTTGCTTCCTTTTGAGGATTTTGTAAGCACCATTTGTTCTTATCTGGGATAATACAACCCAGTTGACAACCTTTCTTAGTTTTTTTCTCTTTGTTCATGGTTATGCCATTCTCACTCAGTTTATGTTTACTTCATTGAGTTTAATTTGAAATGTTTCTTTTGGATATGGTTCAAATACCAGAAGCTGTATATTAGAAAGTAAGAATTGTCAGACGGTTCCTTAAAGCTTATAATGGGTAGTTCCCTCGGATATTGATAGAGTTGAAATCAGTGACTTATTTCTGTTCTTACAGTACCAAGTGGTAAGCCTTTGCTCAAAGAATCATATCTAGATGGTCCAGATTTAGCTTTTTCTACTTCTTATACTAACAAATGAATTTTCATAATCTTGACAGAAGGTTGAAGAATGATGTGTATTGTATACTCCAGAATAGGGAAGACAATGTCTATTTAACATATCTGAAAGACCTCCCTTTGCTAAGTTTCTAAATTCAAATTGAGGATGTTCTAGTCCAAAGATTAGCATTTAAATGTGCAACTAAATATTGGACATCATTATTATTATGTTGCTCATGATAAAATTTTGAAAAGACTGAGAAAGAAGGTGAAATATTAGTTATTTATAATAGCTAAATAACTATAAATAATATATTTATATATATATATAAATAAATAGTTATTAAAGATATCTAACTTTCTTTGACCCATTTTCTTTGCTTGATCTTGGTGCTCATTCACAAAGTAATTTGATGCTTTAGGAGAAAAAAATAATGTCATTTTCTCAAAATTTAATCAAGATTTCTGAAAATTATACGTTATATGAAAAAAAGTCTTTCTTGCCAGAAAAAAAAAGAAACATGTTGATGAACCTGTAAAAATATTGTTCTGTAAGCCACAGATGTCTTATATGCTTTGAGCATTTCTAATGTGTGAGAAGATCTGTTTTTCCCTCTTTGCTGATTATTCTTGTGACAGTTATTCAAGAAACAGCACAGGCATAATTCTAAAGATAGAGTGCCATAAGCAAGGCAGATCAAGTTGGAAGCTTTTAAGTCCATTTGTTTGTTCTTATCGTATCTTTTTTCAACAAAGTAAGTATCAAGGGCTTTATCCAAGAGTAGAAAAAAATATGTAGTATGTAGAATTAGAAGTGGAAGAAAAAATTACTTCAAAGAGTGGAGACATGAGTGGTAGAACATGGGACTTGGCATGTTCTTCCTAGAGCCTAATGGAGGGCTATGGCCATATAAAGTTATAGTCAGAGTTAGCATTGGTTAGATAGCTAGATGCCATCAAAATTATAATTTTTTTACAAGGTCAGTATGCTAGAGCAAAAGTGAGCTTGGGACTTGAAAGCAAATATGTACAACCCTGAATAATAAAATCAAAGCTGGGAAGGAGGTAAGAGAGGACATTTGGGGATAGAAAGTAGTGCTAAAAGTTAGAAGTAAGCATTTAAAGTCTCTGTTGTCACTGGGATATTATAAGAAGGCAAGTTTGGGGTGAGGTTGAATGGAGGCTAAAAAGAAGCTGAACAGAATTTTTCCTCTGCATGGATTTTACAGTCATATACATACATCACATATATATACATATACATCACATATATATGATATGTAATAATAACAATATATAATCTATGTCATATAATTTCATATATACGTGTATATATGTATATGCATGTGTGTGTGTGTGTATGTATATTACCACCAACTTACCATCTTAGCTGCTTAAAGTGAATAATCACCCATCAGTTCACTGTTTTGTATAGCAAATCTAGCATAATTAGGTGGGTCCTCTCTCTCAAAGGAATCTTAGAACTTACATGAAAGCTTTACTTTGACTAACTAAATATTCCTGAGAGTTTTGGTGAAAAATCTTTTTTTCTTTGTTTTGTTTGTTTTGTTTTTTGTTTTGTTTTGTTTTTTGAAACAGGGTTTCTCTGTTGTAACTCTGACTGTCCTGAACTCAACTTGTTAACCAGGCTGGCCTCAAACTCAGACTTTAGCCTGCCTCTGCCTGTGCTGGGATTAAAAGCATATACTACCACTGTCTGGCAAAAAATCTTTTAGCCTTACTTATGTTAGTTTGAAGAAATACAATGATGACTGGAATATTTATATTTTTGAGATTTAGTTTTTGAGTTACTTTTATATTCTAGATTTTAATCTGCTGTCAGTTTCCTTCATTCTGTAGGATGTCTCTTCACATGACATAAATATGTCATGATTGTTATAATAATGAACACACAGAGGCTATGACTGCCTGCATAAGGCCTGAGAAAAAAGATGAAAGGAAGACATGAGGAAAAGGAGAGACTTGTTGGGAGGAAGAATGGGGTCAGAAGGAGTGTGTGGCAGGAGTGGTGGGTAACTATGAATATGGTACAATTGCACACAAATGAAACACTCAGAAATAGAAGTAAGAGAATTTGCCAGTTACAGGAAGGGCCACTTGCATTTCCCAAGAGCTGCCGCTGTCCTTCATTAGGGGCCCCTCAATTCTGCAGTTAGTTAGAGGACATCCTACTTTCCAAGGGCACTTGACTCACATATGCCCATAATGATTTGCTTTTGCCACATAACATAAATATAGTCATGCATATGCATCTTATCAGAACAGAATATGAACTCTCAATCAAGGGAAGGCATCATAAATTGGTGAAAGTCACTGGATGAGACCATCTTATAACTCAGCCTCTTATATTACTCACAATTAAATTTTTTTCTCTAGTGTAGAAGTGCTAACAACTTTACTGAGTACAAGCTCTGTAATGGTTCTGTGCAATTTGTTTCCTAGATTTGTAGCATTTGCTTTCACAGTTGTTCTATTTTATGTGTATTTTTATTTGTTCATAGGATTTCTTCCATGACTTTATTAAATTATGTGACTCATGAATATATATTTATCTTATATTTGGCCTCCTCGATGTCTTATTAATTCTAATAATGTCAGCTATTCATTTGGATTTGTTAGGAGCATCATCACAGTTTTATAGATAATAATTTTTCTCTTTTCAAATATTTATATTTTGATTTCTTTTTCCATTTCACTGTCTTGATTATAAAATCTAGAGAGTTAGAGAACAACAGTTAACATGATTTTCTTACCTCATGCCTTTAGTCTCAAATCTTTCTAACATTTCATCATTGTGAGTGTAGAGGAAGCTTGAGGCAGATACTTAACATTAGAGAAAATATTCCCATCATATTCTTAGGTTGTTGAGGTGTTCTGTGTTCCATAGAATAGACTTTAAGAAAATGATTTTCACAAGGGAGTGTGAGGGCATTTTTTACCTATTAAATTAATTCTATTACTATTAATATGTTATCACAATGGAAACTGGCTGAATTAGCAAGTCTTACTCATTCAATGCTTTTATGGATCTCACTTGCTTACACTTTATGACTAATGTTTAACCTTGCATTCAGATGAGTTTTTCAGTAACAATTCATTTAATAAAGTTACACTTGTTAAGAATAAACATAATTCTTTATGATCTGGGGTATTTATATGAGGTTTTATAACTAAAACTTCTTATAATCATAGTTTATTCAACTAAAAATCTAGCAAATTCAAGAGAAGCTCACAGCAGACTAAAGGTGAGCACAGAGTTTATAAAATATTGACATAATTTTAATCAGTTATTGACTGTGTGTGTGTGTTTCTGAAACAAAATTAGCATATGTCCAATAACTATATACTTTTTCAATAGGAACAGATTGTATGTTCAGTTCTGGTTTTAGAGTAGTAAGAAATATTCAGACATTAATATTTGTTGTAATCCGAGGAATTAAAATGTAACATAAAGAATAAAGATTAGATCTATTTAGAAACTTGAACTAGAGAACAAAAGAGGATATTGAAATTTTTATCAAAGCAGTAGAAAGAGGATATGAATAAAAGGAAATGACCAAATTAAAACTCAGGTCATAGAAATAAATAAAATTCCATAGTTTTAAAGATAATTTAACATACTAGAACTCAATTGAACACATCCTCTGTCAACTGTTAAGACATTTTAGGGATCTTGCCATTGGCTGCTAATAGTAGTGTAAATAACAGCCTTATGGTTAAAATAAGGAATATATACTATCTAAAATATTATATATTACATAAAATAACACTTGATGAATAGCTTACTTTTTTAAAAGATGCAATCCATTTTAAGATACCATTGTTGAGCCAGGTGGTAGGGACACATGCCTTTAATCGCAACACTTGGGAGGCAGAGGCAGACAGATCTCTGTGATTTTGTGGCCAGCCATTTCTACAGAGTTCCAGAACAGCCAGAGTTATAACAGAGAAATCCTGTTTAGAAAAAAAAAAAAAGAAAGAAAGAAAGAAGGAAGGAAGGAAAGAAGAAAGAAAGAAAAAGAAAACACCAAAAAAATAGAAAAAGATCTTTATATTGACAAACACTAAACCATAGTATCAATTGCCTGGGTTTCTTCTTTTTCCTTTCTTTCTATTTTTTTACCCAAGGCAGTTTGATCATGAGAAGGAAAAATGTCACAAAATTATGAGTTGTGACAACCCAAAGTTAGTATGTTTACTGTCAGTATCACATGAAACATGAATTGCTTTAGATTCATATCAGAGAAAAATAATTCTAGAGAGAACTTGAGAACAGTCACACTGCTATTGCACAAAGTCCATGTACTACCAGGCAGTTCAGCATTTTAGCATGCAGGGTTTGCAGTTGGAATTGATTATTGATGGTTTTTCTCCCACAGTGTTTTGCAGTCATGATCACACAGCCTCTCCAATTGCCTGATTGATATTTGAAAAAATAAAAAGAGAAAAGAAAGCAAGAAACATGAGAGTAGTAGGGGGAAAATGGGGAAGTGGAGAGAGGAGAGAAGACAGTAGATATGTAAGATATGATCACAGTGCATTGCATGCAGGTATGATCCTGTCAAAAATAAAATAGAACTTGGCAATTCCCAAATCATGATAAAAATTCATTCCACCTCTAAGAGAAACAGAAATCACATATGCATAAAATCACTGATGAGTGCTTTTGAGTAGTATAGTTTACAAACCTATTATTAGAACTGTTGCTCTAATAAATAATAATAGTAATAGTAATAATAGATAGAAATGTCCCGTTGTTTAGTTTTGGATAGTACGTGCTTGTAATTTTCTAATATTCAAAGCATTTATATCAAAACACAGATGTATTCACACAGAGTTGCAAAGAAAATAGAGATCTCATCCATCCAGCCTTTATAGGATAATGATGTTAGAATGACTACACAATATCTGAACCAGGAAGCTGGTATTGATATAATGTGGGCATGTGGCACTCTGTCCAGATGTGTGTAACTACCAAGACTCAAAGCTCTTCCATCATCATAGTTCTTCTTACTACCATCTTATTATAATTCCATCTGCCTCTCTTTCCTCCACCTTGCTAATTTGCCATTTAGAGCATGCTCTGTGGAATAAATCATGCAGTGCATGACCTTGCTTTATATAATTCTTGAGATATATATGAGTTGTTGCATATACCAATAGTGTTACTTTATTGCTGAGTAATATTCCACCATAGTTTAACCATTTACTCTTGAAGGTCTTTTTGGTTATTTCCAGATTTGAGTCAGCTATTAAAAACAAACTTGTTATAAATAATTGTGCCAAGGTTTTTGCATGAAGATAAGTTTATATTTGCCTGGGTGAATTCCTAGGAATGTCATTGTTGGGCTAAATAGCAGACTTTGTAAAGGAAATTCAATGAAATTAATCTTTTAAGGTGAGAATTATATTTGTCCTCATTTGGAAAATAGTAAGAATCACAGTGACCCCAGTTTGGGATTCAGATAAATGGGCATTCTGTTAAATCTGGTACTACCAGTCTCAATTGAGTGATTTGGTAAATTAGTTAATCCCACTATAGTTCTATGCTGTTTCATTTCATATGGATTTCTTTAACTCTTCCTTTTTAATTTTAACTTCTACTTCCCTAACTCTATTAAGGTATAATTGGCAAAGATTCTTCACACTAAATCTGTATAATTTATTCTTATATATGAATGCATGATTAAATAAAATCATGATCTTTTATACATAGGACAATATTCCCTATAAAATTCAAAATAAAAAGCATCAATTTTGATTTTATTTTAAAAAGCACTTGACCTTCATAATTTTCTTTACAGTTTCTGGTCATTATCATATTTGACATCTGATTTTATTTCTAAGCCTGCCTTATGAGTTGTGTGCTCATGACCATGGCACACATGAACCTCTGCCCAAAATGAATAAATTTTTTAAAAAAAATCTATAAAAAATTAATCATGTAAGAAGTTGTTCTTGATACTCAGAGTGAAAAGACTGTATGGATGGGTATTAGTGATGTGGTGGTTTTAATGTGATGTTCCCCATGGTCTGGGGTATTCGAACAGTTGGTCTGGAATTGATCATGCAATTTGGGGAGGTTTAGGAGGTGTGGCCTTGCTAGAGGAAGTGTGTCACTGGGGGCAGGTTTTTAGATTTAAAAACCTTCTGGCAGTGCCAGTTCACTATTTAGGCTTTGTGCTTATGGTTCAAGATGTGAGTTCTAAACACTGTATAGATGCCATGCCTTTTGCTTTCCTCCCTGCCATGGTAGACACTTATTGGTCTGGAATCATAAGCCCAAATAAACTCTTTCTTCAGTAAGTAGCCTTAGTCAAGGTGTTTAATTACATCAACAGAAAAGTAACTAACATAGAAGTTATGATTGATTATTCATGCAAAGAATGTGAAATTTAATTCACATTTGGAGATAAACACACGGCGCATACTTTATTTTAGCTTTAATTTTTTAACTCAAAATGTTCCTGTTTTAGCCTCCTCAGTGCTGGGATCACCAGCATCCATCAGTGTGTCTAGTCATATACATTCCTTTAATGTATGATTTAAATTTTCTTTTACAGAAATATTTTATGTGAATAAATGAGGAAGTGTCATTGGAATTATATTAAGTGTCAAAAATGTATTGTAAGAGGATGAGAATTTTATTTATTGTAGTACTTTTCTATATTAAAGTTCTAATTTGTATACATATAAATTTGTATACATTTTGTATATATATATGTATATAACATAAGACTATAATATATAGTTTCTTCATATTTTATTTTATTACTTTTAATTAAGTGTATGTTTATGTGTCTGTATGTACCTGTTGGCACAAGAGTGTGAGTGCCAGCAGAGGCTAGAGGTTTTGAGTCCCTCTGGAGGTAGAATTACAGGTTGTGAGTTTCCTGACATGGGTACTGAGAATTGAATTCAGGTCCTCTCGAAGAGCTTTACATCTCTCCAAACCATATTTCTTGCTTTTGAACACAATATTATTATGTATTTTAGCCATTTTCATATCATTATATATTTTTATAGCCTTGGTTTTGTTGATGACGCAACATTTATTTAACCACTCTAAAATGTCCTCTTTCCACAAGAATTCTAGAAGGTAATTTCACTGTCTTTTAACCTTAAAGTTTTTGAATTATTTCTTACATGTCTTCCATGAGATACATTGAGTTCTGTGCGTTGCAGACAGGGGAGGTCTCATCTGGACAATTACAGACGAGCAGTCGTCAGGCTCTCTGGCATGCTCTGTCTAATCTTTTTGGCATACATTGCATATGCGTATTATTTAGTTTGAACCATTCCATCAATATTGCTAAGGCTTACTTCATGAGTCCTGGTAATTTCTGGCATCCAAAGCTGACTCAGGCACTCTCTGCTCTAAAGAAGTTCACACTGCAGTGCTCAGTCTATGCTGCTGCTCATCCACCTGACCATCTGTCCACTCACCCACTTCTTTGAGTAGGTCAATTTCTAAAATTCACTTTAGCACTTATGTATTCAAGGGAGGTAATTATCTATTTTATGTGACATAATTTAGTTCAAAAATTTTATGTGACACAATTGCTCTTTAAAAGAAAATAGAGTTCCTTCAGCCCCACATTCAGAGCTAATTTCTTCTATCCAACCAATAGTGCTAATCTTAACAGTCCTCATCAGCCCAAAAGCAGGTTAATAGCACTGTTTCTGGTATTACCTGGCTTGACAAGTGACAGCATGGATTAAGATGGAATATAGCTAGGATAAGTCAGAATGAGTGTGTTTCATAGGCTTTTCAAGTGAGTAACGCTATAAAAACATTTTTATGAGTAGCTAATCTCAGTCTCCATCCTTACTTTATTTTGATACAAAGCTAAAAAATTCCATCTGAATCACAGGAAATAATTTGCCTAAATTACAGTCAAAACAAAGGCTGCTTTAATTTAATTAATTGCTTTAATATCAAGAGAAATTATGTATAGATTTTATAGCTCTAAGCTTGAGAATCAGCACGAAGACATTGGATCTCAAAATATCATTCTTAAGGATAAATATGTTCCTAATGCTTAGAACAGAAATCTGCTGCCAAAGATGTTCATGATATACAAAAGTCAGGATTTTCCCTTACAACATTTAAATGCTGTGTCTATAACACTGTCCAATAAGTATCTTGCCCATTGGACTACAGTCTTGAAATAACGTCCATTTTGAACTGCCATTTTTATGTACCCAGTAGTGCTTGTATAAAACAAAACAAAATGAGGCATCCATATTCTTACTACCTCACATTGTGATTTAGTGCAACTCAGTATCGTTTGTGTATCAGAATATTCTGAGAGATTTTATTATATATGCCTGTACTCTGCTCAGACTCTTGGCCTCTGTGTTTTTTAAGCTCCAAATTTGATTTTGATGCACAGGAATTGTTTTACACAAGGCTATTCAGAGATGCCAGGCAGCAAGCAAGAATGGTTTAGAACCTCATCTCTGATCTCTAGAATGACCCTGAGATGGCACCAAACTGAATGTGCATAAAACTCTGCACATTCATCCAGTATCCACAGCTAACCATAAGGTGCCTGCCTACTAGCTCCACAGAGTGGCAGAGGTGGATTTCAGCAGAGAGAAAAGTAGTCCATTTGCCTGAGGGAAGTAGGGGCGAAGAGATGGGCACTCTCTCTTACTTTAAAGGCTCATAGTTGCTTAAGTTGATTTTATGAAAAAAAAATGTTGAAGGATGATTCTGCTGATCCAGTTCTGATGGTTTCCTTTGCATTTATTTCTCTTAGAAATATATTTAATTTAGTTATAATTCATAAACTTGTATATTCATGTATACATTATGTGTAACAGTGGGAATACATAAAATGTTTATTTGAGAGTATGTTTCTGTCAGTATTGGGTCTCATGATTAATTCCATATATAACAATGGAGCAAGAATAGACTGAAAGCATTTAATTTTACTGCAAAAGGAAGACTGATAAAATCAAATGTTAACAATATTTTCAATTACCTTTTCCTGTGAGATACAAAAGCTCTTGTCAGATTGAACAATATATTTAACCAGAATGACATTTAAATCTACACAATGCTTATTCTCTTTCCACTCTTCTAATATTTTTAATGGTGCTGGGGATTGAACTCAGAGCCTTGAACGTTGTGGCGAGCACTCTACCTCTGAGCTATACATCCAGGCCCCCTCTTTTCAATGTTTGCAACCTCTTATCATTCTTGTTTAAAATCATCAGAATTAAGGTCAGATGCAGTGGCACATACCTGAAATCCCAAGACTTGGGAGGCAGAGGCAGGAGAATCAGGAATTGAAGATTATCCTTTGATACATAGCAAATCCTTGGTCAGCCTGGACTATAATCAGAATCTGAACAGATGTGCTAAATATACAAAGAAAGTAATTTTAAGCAGCAAATGATTATTATTGAAAGTTCATAATATTTAATATTTATTTTAAAATTTAAGATATAACTTGGAGTATTTTAACTTCTCTTTGTATATCAGAAAATTGGTGCTCAGACTAGTGAATTCATTTCTAGGCTTTGACTCAAAATCATATTTTTAATTTCAATGGCAACATTCTTTCTTCTGTTGACCACTTTACACACCTGTGTTGTCATGAGTCCAGACTTTCTTTGTGGCAGAAATAATGTCAATAGATGGTAAAACTGTAGGTGAGTATGGAAAAGAGAATATTATAGGGTCCCAAGACACAACTAGTTGGCAGGTATTTCTGTTCCTCGGGGAAGAAGGGAGGGAGAGAGGGAAGGAGGGAGGGGGAAGGAAAGGGAAGGAAAGAGGTTTGTGCCAGAAGCAACCTCTGGAGCCAATCGCTTGTCCAAGTTATTTCTAACTTTTTCTTCTGAATAATCCAGAGAAGCAGAAGAGAAGAAGATGGATCCCCTCACCTGGCTATTTTTATATAACATTACAGTTAATCTTTGAGGTAGCATGACAAAGACTATGAAATTACTAAAAATTAAAGTAATATTTTATTACTGTAAAAATACAGACAATATACAGAACCTAGAAAAGTTTGCTGTTTCTGAAGTTTATATGTAAAGATCTGAACAAGAGAAATCTGACTCCAAAGCCTTTGCACTTCTTCAAAACAGATTTTTCTATAAGAAAAGAACACCAAAAACATGGGTCAGGGAAACCAGGAAGTGCTTGTGATTACTGGCAAGGATGTTTTGAATCAAATAAAAAAAATTTCAGTTCCTTGGAAATTGAGGGCCTGATGTTTCAGTTTAATTAGTTACACTGTAAATCCACTTTGAGTTCATCCCTTTTGAATTAGGGTCAATCTGTGTGCCTTTAGAAAAATACAACCCAGAATATTTCTCTTGAATAGTAAAATGAGAGGCAAGGGGTATATTAAATCAACAATTACATCACAGAAGTCACAGCTGACAATACAAGCAACAACTCAACTAGGCCAGTTCTAGACTAATTCATTCCCAAGAGTTTGACATCTACTGCTTAACATTAGTAATGATCAATAGGGCACTGGAAATGTCCTATGTTAACAGTGGTAACAAATTCATTGATTATCTTTCATAAAGTACTAATGCTTGCTCTGTAGCCTAGAAAAACTGCAGCCCATAGCCCAACACAGTACACAGATAGACTAACCTTTTTGCTGAAGTCTGAGTTTTAACTCCTTGAGAGGTGGATATCTCACTTTTACATAGCCAATTATTAGCTTCTCAGGAGATAGTGGCTTAGGATATGGGTTTTGAGTTTGTCTGCTTAACCTGAAGCCTATCAACAGAAATTCAGATGAGAAATGTCGAGCAAGTCTCACTAGGTAGGTGCAATGTATTTTTTCCCACATTGGGACACTCCTAAATGTGTTCATATGTTAGGATCCCATCTGATCAGACAGAATTACCACTGGGTGAGATGACATTGACATGTCTCAGGGAAAGGGGTTTGCTATTGACATGACTGTGAGAAGTTATTCTCAGTAGATTAATGATGCTCCTCAATCCTCTTCCTTCCCAACAATGCTGTACCTCTGCTAAGGGGTTGATTTGTAACGCATGATCACTGAGAAGCCTCAGACATAATATTTTCCTAATCCAGTTACTTTTACAAACAGTGAGTCTCATTTCTGGATTATTGCTACTAGGTAAACTGGAACCCACAGCACAGTGTTTGAAAATATTTTTATTTTAATCTTCCCACTAAGTTCTAAGTTGTACTAAGGTGCAAATGTACCTCTTTTACTTTTTTTGATTTTAGCATTTTTACCCAGGAACAATATACATTTCTATATTTAAACTTAAGTTATTTAAATATTTGTAAATATTCTCAAATTCTTTTAAACCAAAGAATGGTTTGTGGGTTTCTGTATATGTGCATATGCATAGCCATGTAAAATGAACCTACTTGAAAACAGATGAAATTAAAATAGTAAATATCCATTGACAATTATATTGTTAGCTTAATCTTATAAGATTGCTGTTTTACAATGTTTTAAAATGTTCCATCAGAAGTCTACAATACTACATTAAATACTCCTTTTTAAAATAAAGTATGCTCTGAACTTTCAAAACATGATATATTTTATTAATTCATTATTAGTAATTAATTCACTTGTTTTGTGGTAGTGGGGCTCCAACTCCAGGACTTGTACATGTTAGACAAATATTCTACCACTGCGCTATATACAGACGTTCCATTGATATATACCTGCTCTGTGATGGATAGGCAACAGATTATAAATATGACATAAGATCAAAATGAAAGATAAAGTCATTCCTTTTGAGTTAGAGTCAGCAACAATGGTATCTTAGCAACAGCAGAAAGTAGGCCAGGGTTTTCCCCCAGGAAGGAAGTGTCCTTTCTCTCAAAAGGGTGAGATCTCCCAGAGTGTCAGGGAAAGCATGCTTAGGATATTCAGAGATGGCTGATAGAAAGACGAAAAAGTGATCAGGCTTAACAGTGAACAGTCTCTTCAAGGACAGGATTTATAGGAATAAAAGTACATTATCTCATTAAGTAGATAATTAATATTCCTCCAATCTTCTTCAGCTTTCCTGAGATATACTTTCTTGGACAAGTGATTGAGGGCCATAGCTGGATTAATACTTAATGAAAGAGACAGTGGCAGATAATGTTTTGTGAAGCTTAGAATACCATGTATGTCTCCATATTCAGGTTTTTGTTGTTGTTTTGTTTTTACTGGAAGAAACTAGATGTTATTTAATTTGTCTCAACAAACCTCTGAAAATTTCACCTTGGTATTTTATATTTTTGAGGCATGGTAAAGCTGATAATGAAAGAGGAATCCATCCTCAATGGCTTCTAAACTTGCTCATGTCTGTCTAGTTACTTAATATAACCATTTTACCATGCTTGATACTTGTCTTAAACTCTAAACCATGATGACTTCTGCTGGTATATAACAATCAGTTTTTACATTGGTGGAGTTAATGAAAATGAGTAGTCAT